>JAEIFZ010000103.1:0-707500 GCA_018904035.1 Zaprionus ornatus
TATTGAAAACGTATCGAAATTGATGCAAGGTGGCAGCGTACTGCAGTGTTATGATTAATTTGTAGCTTGCGATTAGTATTATACAATTAGCTACTTTTTATAGCAACATATGTACGTCCAAGGGTATCTTACTATCGCGTGGCGCTCGACTGTTGCTCTCGTTTACTTCTGACGTCATCGACAACTTCTTTGCTGGTCGAAGTGGTTTATCTAATAACTTCACTGTTTATTGTCCGATCGGATTGCAATTTGGAGGATAAGTTCATATAGTATTTATCTATATATATACTAAAGCAGGACGTTAATAAATGAGTAAATCAACATGTAAATCAAAATTGGCGGTTTGCGGGGGCGGTAGGCGTGTTATTCCAAATTAAAAATAAACTTGATCTGCGTATGGTATACAGAAATCTTCATGCTAAATTTGGTGTCCCTAGCTTTTGTAATAGCTGAGATCGGCGCGTTCATCCAGACAGACAGACAGACGGACATGGCTCAATCGATTCGGTTAGAGATCCTGAACAAGAATATATATACTATATGGGGTCTCCGACGCCTCCTTCTGCCCGTTACATACATTTGCACAAAGTTAGTATACCCTTTTCTGACCATTTTCAATGGTCCGAGGGTATAAAAACGAGAGCAACAGTCGAGCGCCACGCGGCAGTGGGATACCCTTGGACGTATGTTGCTATAAAAAGTATCTAATTGTATAATACTAATCGCAAGCTACAAATTAATCATAACACTGCAGTACGCTGCCACCTTGCATCAATTTCGATACGTTGTCAATAATTTATCACCGCAATTTTCCTGGCGCAAGACTGCAAAAAGCGGTGTGAGCAGTATATATCGGTATTTCATTATAAATTTTAAATTGGCCAATATCGATAACTTGCAATATATCGAGTAATAAAATTAATATTTATTTAATTGCATTTTATAGTTTTGTATTTTTTACTGACCCTAAAATATGAATTATTAAATAATAATCATATGAGCACGTAAGCATATTATGAATATTATGAATATGTACACAAGCATGTAAATACTTGCATACATTCATATTCATTTACCACGCCACCTATTGGTTGAGTATTAGTATATATTTATGCACATGTATTTTCGGTAATTGACATGTGCATGGAAAAGAAGAGTCGAGAAAAAGCTCGCGCTTCGCGCTCGCGTCGTTTGTCCTTTTCATTCCTACACAAGTAATTATACCCTTGGACCATTGAAAATGGTCAAAAAAGGGTATACTAACTTTGTGCAAATGTATGTAACGGGCAGTAGGAGGCGTCGGAGACCCCATATAGTATATATATTCTTGTTCAGGATCACTAACCGAATCGATTGAGCCATGTCCGTCTGTCTGTCCGTCTGTCTGTCTGTCTGGATGAACGTGCCGATTTCAGCTATTACAAAAGCTAGGGACACCAAATTTACCATGAAGATTCCTGTATACCATACGCAGATCAAGTTTATTTTCAATTTGGAATAACATGCCTACCGCCCCCGCAAACCACCAATTTTGATTTACATGGCGATTTACTCATTTCTTAACGTTCTGCTTTAGTATATATATAGATAAATACTATATGAACTTATCCACCAAATTGCAATCCGATTGGACAATAAACACTGAAGTTATTAGATAAACCATTTCGACCCTTCAACCAGCAAAGAAGTTGTCGATGACGTCAGAACTAAATTACTTGTGCATGAAAGAAAGGGACAAACAATACGAGCGCGAAGCGCGAGCTGTTTCTTGACTCTTCTTTTCCATGCACATGTCAATTACCGAAAACACATGTGCATAAATATATACTAATACTCAACCAATAGGTGGCGTGGTAAATGAATATGAATGTATGCAAGTATTTACATGCTTGTGTACATATTCATAATATTCATAATATGCTTACGTGCACATATGATTATTATTTAATAATTCATATTTAAGGGTCAGTAAAAAATTCAAAACTATAAAATGCAATTAAATAAATATTAATTTTGATTACTCGATACATTGCAAGTTATCGATATTGGCCAATTCAAAATTTATAATGAAATACCGATATATACTGCTCACACCGATTTTTGCAGTCTTGCGCTAGGAAAATTGCGGCGATAAATTATTGAAAACGTATCGAAATTGATGCAAGGTGGCAGCGTACTGCAGTGTTATGATTAATTTGTAGCTTGCGATTAGTATTATACAATTAGCTACTTTTTATAGCAACATATGTACGTCCAAGGGTATCTTACTATCGCGTGGCGCTCGACTGTTGCTCTCGTTTACTTCTGACGTCATCGACAACTTCTTTGCTGGTCGAAGTGGTTTATCTAATAACTTCACTGTTTATTGTCCGATCGGATTGCAATTTGGAGGATAAGTTCATATAGTATTTATCTATATATATACTAAAGCAGGACGTTAATAAATGAGTAAATCAACATGTAAATCAAAGTTGGCGGTTTGCGGGGCCGGTAGGCGTGTTATTCCAAATTAAAAATAAACTTGATCTGCGTATGGTATACAGAAATCTTCATGCTAATTTTGGTGTCCCTAGCTTTTGTAATAGCTGAGATCGGCGCGTTCATCCAGACAGACAGAGAGACGGACATGGCTCAATCGATTCGGTTAGAGATCCTGAACAAGAATATATATACTATATGGGGTCTCCGACGCCTCCTTCTGCCCGTTACATACATTTGCACAAAGTTAGTATACCCTTTTCTAACCATTTTCAATGGTCCGAGGGTATAAAAACGAGAGCAACAGTCGAGCGCCACGCGGCAGTGGGATACCCTTGGACGTATGTTATGCTATATAAAGTATCTAATTGTATAATACTAATCGCAAGCTACAAATTAATCATAACAAAATTAATATCGCCGCAATTTTCCTGGCGCAAGACGGCAAAAAGCGGTGTGAGCAGTATATATCGGTATTTCTTTATAAATTTTGAATTGGCCAATATCGATAACTTGCAATATATCGAGTAATCAAAATTAATATTTATTTAATTGCATTTTATAGTTTTGAATTTTTTACTGACCCTAAAATATGAATTATTAAATAATAATCATATGAGCACGTAAGCATATTATGAATATTATGAATATGTACACAAGCATGTAAATACTTGCATACATTCATATTCATTTAACACGCCACCTATTGGTTGAGTATTAGTATATATTTATGCACATGTGTTTTCGGTAATTGACATGTGCATGGAAAAGAAGAGTCGAGAAAGAGCACGCGCTTCGCGCTCGTATCGTTTGTCCCTTTCTTTCATGCACAAGTAATTTAGTTCTGACGTCATCGACAACTTCTTTGCTGGTTGAAGGGTCGAAATGGTTTATCTAATAACTTCAGTGTTTATTTTCCGATCGGATTGCAATTTGGAGGATAAGTTCATATAGTATTTATCTATATATATACTAAAGCAGAACGTTAAGAATTGAGTAAATCGCCATGTAAATCAAAATTGGCGGTTTGCGGGGGCGGTAGGCATGTTATTCCAAATTGAAAATAAACTTGATCTGCGTATGGTATACAGGAATGTTCATGCTAAATTTGGTGTCCCTAGCTTTTGTAATAGCTGAGATCGGCGCGTTCATTGAGACAGACAGACAGACGGACAGACAGACAGACATGGCTCAATCGACTCGGCTAGTGATCCTGCGCAAGAATATATATACTTTATGGGGTCTCCGACGCCTTCTTCTGCCCGTTACATACATTTGCACAAAGTTAGTATACCCTTTTTTGACCATTTTCAATGGCCCAAGGGTATAATAACGAGCGTTTTGGGAAGATTTCATTTACGAGTAAATCGGACAATAAATCAATAAGATTTGAAAAGAATTAAATTCAGTAGCTGAGTGGTTAGAGTGGCCGACGGAATCATGTAGGCTTGTGTGTGTGTTGTGGCGCGAGTTTGATTCTCATGTGCGACAGCGATTGCATTCTTTCCATTTTAAACTAAAATGAAAGCAGCAGCCGAGAGGACTGTGATATCTAAATCCGCTACTTCTCATGTTAAATTAAATTTATCGTCTTGTTATTTTGTTTTTGTTTCTAGTTCTCACTCCCACGCTCATTCTCGCTTGCATCGCTCTCTGAGTGTACTGCGCTGTGCTAAGATTGTTATCTAACAGCTCTCTTTTTATAGCTGTGTTGTTGCTCTTTCTGTATTCTCGTTTCGTGTTTACACTGTCTCGCGCTCTCACTCTAATGTGTCTATCTTGTAAACTACGTTTGTGTTAGTGGTAACCAGTTGTGTAGTATTAGATTACTTTTGCTTGCTCTGTAACTCTTTTTTTGTAATCTTTTTCCTTTGGAAACTTATTTTCGTAATTCGCTTTAACATTTTGTTTGAATTTTGGTGTTCCCTACCCTATTTTCAAGGATTTTCAAGGCATATTAGTTCCCAATAAAAATGCTGGTGTGCTTTGCAACTTCTTGCAAATGCAAGGCCGATTCAAAACCGGACTTTGTTTGCTGATGGTTGTGTGATAAATTCTATCACATAAAATGCAGCGGCTTAATAGCACGAATTACAGATTCCCTAAACAACAATGAATCTCCAATCTGAATTTTCTGACATGGAAATTTAATTTAATACTTTCGAATGTTCCGATGAACCTTCCGCACTTCCACCGGCAACTCCTTCAGATATAACATCTCCAGTTATTGTCTACCTAACACCTTCTACGTCTCCTAACATTCATCCAGCCACCGCGGCTATTATGTGCGATCCACCACTTTTGATCGTCACCTCTCCAGTTGCGCCTTTGTCCAAAAAGAATCTTAAAAATTCTTTCGATAATACCACTGCCATCAATACTCAAACTGTTGTTTCAAACATTAATTGCTTTTCGTTTCACGCCTTGCACCCTTTACTTCAATTGAAGATGTACAATCATTTATTCCATCAAAAATTTCTGTACCGAACATTGTTGTAGGAAAGTTTAAATTTAACTACACTCGAGATATTGCATCTTTTGAAATAAGTATTCCTGCAGACAATTTTCACAAAAGTGGTTCTAACCATGATGTGAAAAACTTGGACGTATTTTTAAATTGTCCGCAATTCATAAGATTTTTGAAAAAAAATTTTACGGGTCTGTTAACTTTTATGTGTAAATCTATAATTTCACCCCATCAACATGGGTTTATAAAGGCAAGATCAACAGCTTCTAATTATTTCGAATTTTCATCTCATATTAATCTAGGATTTGGGAACAAAATGCAAACTGATGTGGTCTATACTGACTTCAGTAAAGCATTTGACTCCGTAAATCCTAATCTCTTAATTCATAAGTTAAATTTGATTGGTTTTCCTCAAAAGCTTCGTTTGTGGATATCTGATTATTTAACTTCATAGATTCGGGAAGTGGGCTAAATGAAAGCCAGTTAATTGCTATTGGAAAAACACAATGTTATGTAAAGAAGCAAGAAGTTAAAATATATTTTGATTTTATAATTGTTTCCGACGAATCTATGAGGTGTGGAGTAGTTCTGGGTAGAGACTTTATGAAAAAATTTGATCTTAAAATTGATTTATCGGCATTAAAAATTATTACGGTAGAGCGTATTGAAAATCAAGACGAAAACACAAAGGAAGAAATTAGTGTATTGGAAAATGAAGATTTAGTAAATGAAGTCCCAATGCAGGAAATAATATTAGTTAAATTGTTAGATAGCAGACAGTTAGAAGAGAAATTGTTAGATAGTAGACAGTTACAAGAGAATGTGATAGATGAAGAATTGTTAGAAATGAAAAGTAAGAGTAAGTTATTAGACAATGGATTACTTAGTGAGAGATTACGTGAATTAGAAGATAATACAAAAGGGCATGCACAGGTAAATGATAATTTTGAAGAAGCTTTATTACAGATTTGCATTTTAGACAATGAAATAAAGTAACATTCATACAATATTGGGGAACAGGTATATTACGGTAGATAATGCAAAACCTTTTAATTGTTCACCAAGAAGACTATCATATGTAGAGACAGAAAAATTACATGTGATGTTAGATGAGTATATGCGGGATGGTATAATACGAGAGAGTAGTTCAGAGTATGCATCACCAATAGTTTTAGTTAAAAAGAAATCAGGGAAGTTAATAATATAATATAATATATTTATGGACATGATAAAATAAAATAAGGTTATAATATATATGGATGACATTATGATTGCGAGTGCGGGTATGAAGGAACATTTACTAATTTTGAAAGAAATCTTTAAAAGTTTAGTGGAAAATCGATTAGATAAGGCTAGACAAATGTGAATTAGGATAAGGTTAAATATTTGGGATTTGCAATATCTAAAGATGGCATTAGAGCAGAATGAAAGGGATTAGAAGCAGTTAGAAATTTTCCCATACCAGTGAAAACACAGTCAGTTCATAGTTTCCTGGGGTTGTGTTCTTATTTTAGAAGATTTATAAAAAATTTTTCGACGATAGCAAAACCGTTATATGATTTATTAAGAATAGACAAAAAAATTAAATTTGAGGAAAGAGAGTTAGATTGTTTTCAACAGTTAAAGGACAAATTAGTTGAGGCACCGGTTTTGGCCATGTTTGATCATAAGAAGGAAACTGAACTTCATTGTGATTGTAGTGCATTAGGATTTGGGGCGGTATTGATACAAAAAGAGCATGATGGAAAATGGTATCCGGTATTTTATTTTTCGAAAAGGACAACAGAAGTAGAAGCCAAATATCATAGTTTTGAATTAGAAACCTTAGCAATTATATATGCTTTACGGAGATTTAGGATATATTTGTAAGGCAGACACTTTAAGATAGTGACAGATTGTAATTCTTTAACGTTAACGTTAAATAAGATTGAGCTTAATCAGAGAATTGCCAGGTGGGCTTTGGAATTGCAAGAATTTGATTATGAACTGAAGCATAGAGCGGGTAAACAAATGCAACATGTAGATGCACTTAGCAGATGTAATGATGCGATAATGATCACTGAGGCAAATAGTTTTGAAACCAATTTAATAATTGCTCAGGCCAAAGATGAAAAGTTACAGAATATTAAGAAATTGTTGGAGGATACTTACTCGTGGTGCTTGGACGTGTTTTGCTTTTGCTCCCTGTGTTTCTTAATAATTCTGTTTAATTGATCTGCTTATGTGCTTTCATAAATACTGCTGTATCTTACTAGTGCTAACCCTGTGAGTAAAAGCTTAAAGTAGCATACTAATCCTGCCTTATTAGTGAATTCGCTTACAAAAATTTTAATTCTTTTCACTTGCGCGTCTTGGCGTCAAGTTTTTTTTGTTTTTGTTTTTACTAATATTCTTACACTTTCCTGCTCTCCCGCTCACGAAAGTAAATTTCGCTCTCTGAGTAAGTTGTGTAGTGCTTTTGTTGTAGACGTAACAGCTGCTGTTGTTTTGTTTACCTCGAGTGCTCGCTATATTTGTTTTTTTATTTTCGTTCTCACTTGCTTGCCTGTTTTCGGCGCTATAACTGTTTCTTGCTCTCTCAAGAAATTTGTCTTAATATTCTATTGCTCTCTTCGTTGTCCCCTACTATTTGAAGGCATATCTATTTTATTAACATGGTGTCGTGCTCTGCAGCAAATTGCAAATGCTCTTCAGATGCTAATGCAGACTACATTGGATGCTGGCTCTGTGACAATTTTAGTCACTTAAAATGCTGTGGCCTAACTGTGCGGGTTAGAGATGCCGTCAACGCCAATGTAGGCCTTAAATGGTCGTGCGAAGCGTGCCGTGTGGGTGAATCCGATCTACGGAAAATCCACAATAAAACCAAACTCGGGTTTTATCGGATACGCACAGCTTTCTCTAATCTCCAATCTGAATTTTTGGAGATGGAGACCCAATTCAACGCCTTTACGGCTCTTAGTAAGCCACCTGCTCCTCTTAATATTCCTTTAGATTCAGTTACTACGAATCTAAAGACCACCAATCTACCTTCTTCCAAGGCTTCTTCTTCTGATCTTCTAAGTCTAATTTCCCCTATACCGTCTTGCTCTTCTAGTTGCACAAAAAAAAAAAAAACTAGCAGCAATGTTACCGCACCGAAACCTCTTGCTGCCCCTCTTGTGCCTACTCCCATTACGAGCAATGATAACAACGTAACGGGTAATGTTTCCGCAATCATGCCTGCTAGTCAGGCACCGAGTATAAAACCTCTGATTGCGATTAAACCCAAAAAATTGGTGTTTATCTCTCGCTTGGCTCCAGACACAACCATAGAAGATGTACAATCGTACATTCTCGAAAGGATGCCTGTAAATGATTTGATAGTTAAAAAATTCAACTTCAAATTAAAGCGCGACATTTCTTCTTTCAAAATCATTCTCCCTGCAGAACAGTTTAAAGACGTTTGTGCAGCTTCTTTCTGGCCGCCCGACCTTATTGTTAAGGAGTTCACTCCAAAACAAAGAAGCCGAACGACCGTCACTCTTCCCACATTGGCCGTTACATCGCCAAGTGGACCTACAACAAGTGCAAAGTCCTCAAAAAACTGAAGTTCTCTTCTCTTCATGCCTTTGAAAATGCTAGGGGACACACAAATATTCTTTCTTCCTTAATTCTTTCCTATCAAAATGTTAGAGGCCTCTGTAGTAAAATCTCTAGTCTTTATCTTCATAGTGTTGCCTTTACTTCCCAAATTATTGCCTTTACCGAAACCTGGTTAAAACCAGAGATTCTAAGCTCTGAAGTCTTTCCAGATAGGTATACAACTTACAGGATTGATCGACCTGACCGACGGGGTGGTGGAGTACTGATTGCGGTAGACTCCTCCATTATGTCAGACCTCTTACAGCCGGAGTTTCAATTCGACATCGAATTAATCTGTGTAAAACTACACTTTCCCGGTTTTTTCTTGTATATAACCTGCTCCTATATTCCGCCGTCATCGGAATTATCAGTCTACTCGCAACATTTGTCTGCAATTAAGACTATTTTTAATCTGTTATCAGACAGAGATCATTTCATAGTCCTGGGTGACTTTAATATCCCGGAATGTAATTGGACATCCATTGCGGAGGGAAACTTCCTTCTGCCCTCCCGGCAACATGATCTGTTTGATGGTTTGTTTGACATGTCTTTGTCGCAGGTTAATCATGTCAAAAACACTTTAAACAGATCGCTTGATCTATGTTTCGTCTCAGATCCTTCCAGGGTGATTTTAGACAGGGCACAACCTCTTTCCCTACCTGAAGATCCTTATCATCCCACTTTCGAAGTGAATCTCGACTTGGGTATTAGCTTTGTGGATAAAAGTGTAAAGCCGTGCAATCGCGTGCGCTGCTTTAAGAAAGCAGACTTTGAACACTTAAATTATTTAATTTCATATTGTGATTGGTCTGACTTTTATCTATCAACTGATATGTCAGTGGCTATCAATATATTTTATAAAACCCTTAACTCTGCTTTTGATATCTGTGTTCCGTTTTTCTATCCGACAAGCTCAAGTAGGCCTCCTTGGTTTACAAAAGAGTTGTCTCGCTTAAAAAACTTAAAGAGTAGCTTATTTAAGAAATACAAGCTGAAAAACTCACCGCTTGTCTTTTCCCGCTACCTAACTGCTCGGGCAAATTTTACCGTGCTTAACGCGAAGTGTTATAAAAACTATTTGACCAGATGTAGGATTCAGTTCTTTCAGAATCCTAAACAGTTTTATAGTTTTGTTAACATGAAGCGTAGGTCAGCGGGCTTTCCTTCTAAACTTATGTTCGATAACGCTGAGGCGAACACAGATCAGGCCATTGCCGATATGTTTGCCAAGTTTTTTCAAACAACTTATTCTTCCTCTACGCCAAACATTCACTCCTATCCATATAGCGTACCAAGCTCGAATGGCATCTTCACACCTTTACTGAATGAAAGTTCACTTATTAGGGATCTTCGATTGGTTAAACCAGTCTTCTCACCAGGTCCCGATGGTATCCCCGCCTGTGTACTTCGATACTGTGCCAACTCCTTATGTAAGCCATTGCTCAAACTATTTTCGCTGTCCTTAGTAACTGCCTCGTTTCCATCCATATGGAAGGAATCCTTTATCATCCCTTTACATAAAAAAGGGCAGCAAGTCTGATGCAAGCAATTATAGAGGTATCTCTAAATTGTCGGCTATACCGAAATTCTTCGAGAATGTTATTACTCCTCACTTGCAGCATTTTAGTAGATCCGTTATATCCCCTTTTCAACACGGATTTGTAAAGCGTCGTTCTACCACGACAAATCTGCTTGAGCTGACATCCTTTGTGGTAAAAGGATTTCAGGAAAATCTTCAAACTGATGTCATTTATACTGATTTCAGTAAGGCATTTGACTCAGTCAACCATTCCCTTCTTGCACATAAACTAAATCTTCTCGGTTTCTCACCAAAACTTCTTAGTTGGATTGTGAGCTATTTGAGTGACAGAACCCAACGAGTCCTCTTTAAAAATACTCGTTCCTATCCCGTTCATGCCACATCTGGTGTTCCTCAGGGAAGCCACTTAGGTCCCCTGCTTTTTACACTTTTCATCAATGACCTCCCAACGGTCATACTTAACTCACGTACTCTCATGTACGCGGATGATGTCAAGCTCTGTTTTCAATTTAGAGACGACTCCTGTCATTCTCGCCTTCAATCTGACCTAGATTGTTTCTTTTCTTGGTGTCGTGCAAATCTCCTTAATCTGAACAGCTCAAAATGCAAGCTGATGACATTCTCACGTGCCTGCCCAAAGTACGTATCATACTCTCTTTGTGGTTGTACCTTGGAAAGAATTTCCCTGGTTGATGATCTAGGTGTCCGTTTGGACCGAAAACTCAAGTTTTCTGAACATATATCATCAATGGTTAATAAAGCTATGGGTGTACTCGGCTTTATTAAGAGATGGTCTAAGGAGTTTGACGATCCTTACTTAACTAAGACTCTCTTCACTTCGCTTGTTCGTCCAATTCTCGAGTACGGATCATGTGTCTGGAACCCTCAGTACACAGTTCATAGAGACCGCATTGAATCCGTACAAAAAAACTTCTTAATGTTTGCCTTGCGAGGCCTTAACTGGGATGTAAATTCAAGACTTCCTTCCTATCCTAGTAGACTTTTGTTACTTAATCTGCCTTCTCTAGCTAATCGTAGAACCATGCTTGGTGTTATATTTATTAACAACCTTATCCAAGGTGACATAGATAGTAGCGACTTACTTAGTAGACTACACTTTTCTGTCCCTGGTAGAATCACCCGTAATTACCTTCCTCTAAAACTTCCCAATTGTAGCTCGAACTATGCCCTGCATGAGCCATTCAGGGTATTATGTTCGGACTATAATAAACTATACTTAATTGTAGCTAACAATAACAACTTGATATCTAGCTTAAAATTACAACTCCTCGCCCACTTATCTAGAATTTAGTCAAACACATAATTGTCTTCTTTGTATTCATAGTAGTACTTTCAACATACTGCATGCTTTAACACTCTTACATTTGGTTACTAACACTAACTCTCCTGATCTGATTGGGTTTTTCTGGGTTCTCCCCAATCCTCTGCAACAAATGTTGGATCGGCTTTTCTTTATCCCATTTTGCACATTTGCACAATTTTTAATTTTTTCTTTTTTTTTTACATTTAAGGTTTTACCTTTAATTTAAAATAACCTCTAGTTTAAAATTCAACTTAAATAATTTAAATCTAATTTTAATTGTTTCTTTACTTTTAAAAAAGTCGACTGTTCATAGTTCGACTATAAACTAAATAAATAAATAAATAAAAAAATGAGCATAAGCTTTATGAAATGAGAAATGGCATTGTGTTTAGGAAAACCAATGATTGTAGATTATTGTTTTGTGTGACACAAAGGATGAAGGATCATGTGTTATATAAGTATCATGATCAGTTAGGACATATTGGTAGAGACAAGATGCTAAGTGCGATAGTGAAAAGTTATTGTTTTTCGAATATGAGGAACAAAGTTATGGAGCTCATTAAAAATTGTTTAAAGTGTATTTCTTTTTCAACAATATATGGTAAAGGGGAAGGTATACCTAAAGGAAATAAACCATTTGAGATAATTCATATAGATCATTATGTTCCAGTTGATAATAGCAGATTGAAAAAACAGATTTTGGTAGTAGTAGATGGGCTTACGAAGTTTGTAAGATTATATACAACTAAGACTGCAAACACTAAGGAGGTTATAAGCGCATTAAAAGAATATTTTAGGGCATATAGTAAACCAACTTGTATTATATCTGATCGTGGTAGTTGTTTTACATCGGCGGAATTCGAAGAATTTTTAAATGATTTAAATATAAAACACATTAAAATAGCTACGGGTTCTCCACAGGCAAATGGACAGCTGGAGAGAATTAATAAAAGTTTAGGACCTATGATTTCTAAATTAAGGGAACCTGAGAATGGACAATATTGGGACTCTGTGATTGAAGAAGTAGAGTATACGTTGAACAACACGCAGCATTGTATAAATTACCAAGTGAAATGTTGTTTGGATTAGCTCAGAAAGGGAAGGTTAGTGATTAGTTAGAAGCAAAGTTAGAAACCATGAATCAGTTAGAAAATAGTAATGAACGGAATTTAGAGCACAGGATGGTCGAATTGTAATAGATTTGGATAACATAGCACGTAAGATAAACACATATTGTAACAACATAACTATCGTAGAGAATAAGAGTTTGATATCGATTTATTGTAAAGAAGAGCATCCTTTAATAATATCGATATATCGAATGAGATGCACGAGTAATAAAAAAAAAGAAGATAATAAGAGTGAAGCGCGGAAAAAAAAAAGAAATATATAATCTATTTAACAACTAAAAAACTGAATAAACATTTTACATCCACTACTACACACCGAATCTCCGGTTCATTCGGTCATAAAATATCAATTTTCTACCAACTCAGTAAATTGACATCTCACATTATGATCCACCTGATCACCTATTTTGTATTCAATTGAGTCATCTATTATATTAATTTCAAGCATTTACCTCTCCACTGTGCTTATTTGTCACTAATTATTTGACTTTCACTCCTACCTTGACTAACACTATTGCTAACGGTTTTATTAGTATTTGCTTCTTCTAACATTTTATCGATTTTATTGTTAATTCGACTTTCAATTTTATCCACTGTCATAATTTTCAAGGTTTTTAAGGAACTATTATTTAATCTATAAAATGAACTTAAAACTGGTAATTCAATAACATCTTTTGGAACTTTACTAATTTTTATGAACAAAATTGGGCTTACCGTATCTATGAGGCATGTAATAAATTTTGTCTTAGAATAGTTCATAAAATTACAATAATTTCAAAATATCTTACGTAATTGTTGTCATCCCCATTCTTGTTTTTCAGGCATTTTGCTACACAGTGACCCATCTCGCCACAGGCATAACAGATGTTTATTTACCGGACATCTGCAAAGAATTAAATACGGGCTTGGTTACCTAGCATTTGATTTGTAATGCCTTCAATGAGGGGCCCCAACAATTCTTCCTCGTCCATATTTATTCCATGTGCAAGCATCACCTTATCGTCTGCATAAGTAACAAAGCTTTCGCCCGCTGTCCATTTTCGGTCCTCAAATTTTCGCCTTGCCTCTAATTTTGACTTCCTCTCACCAAACATGTACATCAGCCGCCAACTGCTCCGTAGCAATACGCGCGCGCTCCGGATCTGCATGCATTTACATGCATGCAACCATATGCATGCTGTGCCTTTTATCTTACTGACAATCAACATCTTCATTAACGGTTCATTTTCTCCATAAATGCTTTATTCTTCACTTGTGAGATCCATTTGCGCGCACATGTATCTTCCGAAAATTCGTTTACTACTCGTACATCGTTGGCCATTCGCAATAATAAATCAATATTTTGCTCAGCTTGTCCCACTGTATTTCGTTTTCCCTCGCCGCACTTTTTGTTGCTAGCTTTGGCAACTTTGTTGCTGCTAATTTCATCATTTCCTCCAGCTTCGTCGTTCCTATTGCCAACTTCAAATTTTTGGTAAAGGTTAAATTGCTGCCTGCGTCACCGATTTTCAAATTTTTTTTACAGATCTTTTTTTTTTACGTAAATAAGACTGTGTTTATTTATTTATTTATTTAACGTCAACTAAAACAGTCGACTTAAAATTAAAATTAAAATTAGATTACATCAAATTAAAATTGGAGATTTTTTTAAAAAAAAAGAAAATAATTTAGAATTTGAAATTAAAATTTTGCAATAAGGCAAGAATTAAAATTAATTAAAAGTATATATTTTAAAATTTAGGCTGGGGATAACAAAACAAGAATTCTCGATCCAACATTTGCTGCAAAGGATTGGGGAAAACCCAGTAAACCCAATCAGATCGGTAGATTAATATTAGTTGTTAGCATGTAGTGTTAATTGATTGAGAATAGACAGTTTAACAGAGTAAAGGGAGGACTCGGAGTTGAAAACTCTAGACAGTCTGTTGTAGTCAGCACAGAGAACTCGGAAGGGATCATGCAAGCTAAAGTTAGTATTACAAAAGGCCAAGGATAGTGGCTTAAAATTACGAGTAACTCTAGAAGGAATACAGAAATTAAGTTGAGTAAGGAGAGTAGGGGAATCTATATTGTACTTTATTAGCCTTACAATAAACATAACTCCTGACATAATACGACGGTTAGTTAAAGAAGGTAGGTTAATTAGAAGGAGTCTACTAGAGTATAGTGGTAAGTCTACACCCGGAACCCAATTAAAACTGCGCAAGGCAAAGAGTAGAAACTGCTTTTGAACAGACTCAATTCTATCTTGGTGAATATGATATTGCGGCGACCACACGCAAGACCCATATTCAAGAGTTGGACGAATAAGAGAAGTGTAAAGCAACTTTGCCGTGTAAGGATCCTCGAATTCTTTGGCCCATCTTTTGATGAACCCGAGTAGTCGAGATGCCTTATTGACAATTTGTGTAATGTGACGATCAAATTTCAATTTATGATCAAAGAGGATACCTAAATCAGCTACTTCAGATATTCTTAAGAGTGGGGCTAAGATTGTAATTGATGACATGATAGTTACATCTGTAAAATGACATAATCTTGCACTTCAAACAGTTAAGATGCAGCAGATTATGGCTGCACCATTCAAAAAACAAATCAAGATCAGTTTGAAGAAGGTTATTTGCTGGATCATTGTGTGTCAAACAGAGTTTCACATCATCAGCATACATAAGAATGTTAGAGTGAAGGAGTATTGAAGGAAGATCGTTAATAAAAAGTTTAAATAGCAATGTTCCAATGTGGCTGCCCTGAGGAACACCAGAAGTAACTAAGATCGGCTTAGAGAGACATTCTTTAAAAAGAACTCGTTGAGACCTGTTAGTTAAATAATCGGATATCCACAGAAGGAGCTTTTGAGGAAAACCAATAAAATTTAACTTATGAATTAAGAGATTATGATTTACGGAGTCAAATGCTTTACTGAAGTCAGTATAGACCACATCAGTTTGCATTTTTTTCCGAAATCGGGTTTTATCGATTTAAGATCAATTAGTAGATAGGTTTTGTCGATAGAAGGACAGAAGACAGTGTTAAAATTTTCTATACTATAAGGGTATGGATGTAAAGAGGAACTATAAGGTTCAGTTAAATAAGTTGATTGAAAAAAGTCTGCAAACAGATCGGCAGCTGCCTGATCATCAGTTGCTTCCTTATTTTCGTATGATAGAGAGGGAGGAAATCTACTTAATTTACGTATTAAGTTAACAAAATTATAAAACTGCTTTGGGTACTGAGCAAACTGCAAACGGCATCGATGCAAATACTTTTTGTAACAATTTGCGGTCAGAGCAATAAAGTTTGCTCTTGCAGCAATATAACGTGTAAAATCGGATGGATTATGAGTTAATTTAAAATTTTTAAAATACCGCGATTTCAAATTTTTTAGCCTTACTACCTCACGTGAAAACCAAGGATGCCTATTAAACTTTACGGGAAAAGTAACAGGAACACATTGATCAAAAAATGAGTTCATAGAGGAATAAAAAAATGAAATGCATTTATTTAGATCAGAACATGAATAAAGAAATGACCAATCATGTTCCAAAATTAAACAATTCAATTTTTCAAAATCGGAAATCAAACGAAAACAACGTGATTTTATTATAGGGGAAACAGTTGCAGTTTGCATAGAAGTTGGCAGAGTTAGAACCAGGTCCAATGTAGGATGATAGGGATCTTCAGGAAGAACTAAGGGATTCATTCTAGAGATAGTGTTTAGTAAAATGTCAGAAGAGAAAACTAATTCAAGCAGTCTACCACTACAATTAGGAACAGTATTTATTTGATAAAGAGATATGTAGCTCCGAAAGGCCATTTAAGAAAGAGTTAAATACAGAGGGCACCAATATATCTGATTGAGATGACCAAGTAACTTCTGGTAAGTTGAAATCACCAAAAACTAGCAGATAATCTCTATCAGATAGTTTAGAGGCAACTGATTGGATAGATGAAAGATGGTCTAGGTAGACAGATATATCAGAAGAGGGAGGAATATACGAGCAAGTAATGTAAATTGAAATTTGACACATCGTAATTTTAACACATAAAAATTCTAAGGAAGAACCATGGTCTAATGGAACAAGTTCGGAAGGAAGATCTGACCTTACAGCTAACCACCTCCAATTCGTGATAAACGGTCACATCTGATGGAGGTGTACTTATTAAGAAAAATTTAGCAGTTTTCTACATCACGTTTTAACCAGGTTTCAGTAAATATTAAAATTTGATGATTGAACGAAACACTATTCATAAACAATTTAGAGAGCTTAGAGTTTAGGCCTCTAACGTTTTGATAAGCTAAATAAAGGTGGGAAATCTCTACTGGTTTTTTGATGCTCCACTAGAAGAAGAAGAGGCGCGAGAAGTTGAAGGAAGTGGTACCGCTGTTCGATTTTTTGGTTTTGGAGAATACTCTTTTACATATAAGTCAGGCGGCCAGAAGGCTCCGCTGCAAACAGATTGAAAATTGTCTGCAAGTATACTTATTTTGAAGGATGAGATATCTCGCGTGTAGTTAAATTTAAACTTTTCTACTACAATGTTCGGTACAGAAATTTTTGATTGAATAAATGATTTTACATCTTCAATCGAAGTATCGGGTGCAAGGCGTGAAACGAAAACATGTTTCTTGGGCTTAACCGCGACAAGCGATTTAACGTTTGAAACAACCATTTGAGTATTGACGGCAGTGTTATCAAAAGAATTTTGAAGATTCAAAATTGGTGGATCGCACAAAACAGCCGGGGCGGCTAGAGGAATGTTAGGAGACGTAGACGTAGAGGGGGTTAAGTAGGCAATAACTGGAGATGTTATAACTGAAGGAGTTGCCGGTGGAAGTGCGGAAGGCTCATCGGAACATTCGAAATTAGTAAATTTAGTTTCCATATCTGAAAATTCAGATTGGAGATTTGAAAATGCTGCACGCAGCTTTTCAAATTTTAATTTGGTCTCCCTAAGCATCTTACTCAAAGTTAGTTCTTTCACCCGACAAACTTCGCATGACCATTTCAGGCCAGAATCATTGCTGTTGAGGGTGTCTTTGATTCGCGCTGTTAAGCCGATGCATTTTATGTGATAGAATTTATCACACAACCAGCAAGAAACAAAGTCTGGCTCTGAATCTGCCTTGCATTTGCAAGAGGTTGCGGAGCACACCAGCATTTTTATTGCGGACTAATATGTCTACAAGAAATATGGTATGGAACACCAAAAAAACAAAAAAAATGTTAAAGCGAAATACGAAATATTAGTTCCAAAAGGAAAAAGTTAAAAAAGAGCAAGAAAGCAGAAGTAATCTAATGATACACAGCTGGTTACCACTACTAGTATACCAGAGAGCGTAATAAAGCGTGAGAGCGAGAGCGCGAGACACGAAAACAAGAAAGAGCAAGAACACAACTATAACTCTTAGCACAGCGCAGCCCTCTCAGAGAGCGATGTCTTTGCCGACGCTTTATCTCGCCGAGACGAAAACGAAGTCTCTGATTTTGCAGATTCTGGTCCAATAATAGATTTGAAATCAAAAGAATTTAAATCACCAGAATACCTCGATTTAATGAAAAACGTCATTCAGAATCAATCCAAATTGCCGGATCTGAAATTTCGTGATGACTTTTTATATTGGATGAGTGCATAAGTTCGTGCCCGATTCCGCTGGATGCCGTTCGAATCGTTTGAGAGTGGCGCTCGTGAAAGAAATATATACATATTATATATCGTTGGAAAGGTGACAGTCCGAACTGTAAATCAAGCATAAAATAACTTCATTTTGATTTGAGTTGCTTAGTGAAAAGACGCATGGAAGATGGACAACAAAAAAGATCATATGCGTCATATTATGTTATACGAATTCCGCAAAGGAAAAACAGTGGGCGCTACAACTAAAGATATTCGCTAATTCGATAATATTCAAACGCAAAATCAATTCTCTCTTTGTTCCCATAGTTGATTCCCGCAACTCGCTCAACCAACCGTCAATGCACTAGTTATATTAATTTTTAATTGCTTGTCTTTTTGTTTTATTTTTTTTTTTTTTTTTTGTACTTTTATACATGTTACATGTTACTTACAAATTCTTCTCAAATTTGAGTCGAACAAATGATTCGTCGTTAGACTAAGATCAACGCTGTAAGTTTCAATATATGGAAATAAATACGAAAGAATTCGAAGCACAACCACTTTATTGTTTTACTGTCAGCTTAAAACTAAATGTACAGAGTTTTTGTTCGGCGCGAAGTGAGTCATGAGAGACGGAAATGTCTAGTCAACAGTTTTGCAGAATTTGCATAATGTGTATACAAAAAGAAGAATGTAATTATACAACAATCATAATCATGCGCGTTCATAATCATTCGCTTCACGTTTCATATTACGTTACGTACCCATGCATGCGCAAGACTGTATGTGCAGCGTTTTTGCTAGATCCATCTTAATATCAGCGTAATATGGGAAGCATATTATGCTACTTCCCTCCCCTTAAAAAGAAAGCTTATGCTTCTACTTCTTCCACTGGGGTTGACGCATGCAATCTTGGTAATGCAATTGGGTTTGTATCCTGTGTTTCTATGGTTGTTTTGTTTTTAAGTTTTAAGTAATGAATGTCATCATCAGTAATATATTTACGCTTGTATTTACCAAACGACCACGAGTGCATGTTTCGATTTTTACAATGTCTGATTTAATTGAGCAAAGAAGTGCCATCAAATTTTGTTTGCGGAATGAAATTTCGGCTGCGGAAACGTTGAGGATGTTGCGGAAGGCCTTTGGTGATTCTAACATGTCGCAGAAAAATGTTTATAAGTGGTACAAAGACTTCAAAGAGGGTCGAGAACGAGCACGTCAAAGTCGTTCAAAAATCAAGGTCATGATGACAGTTTTCTTCGATTTTCGTGGTGTGGTGCACTATGAATTCCTTCCACCCGGCCAAACTGTTAATAAGGAATATTATTTGAGCGTTATGCGTCGTTTACGTGAAGCAATTCGTCTAAGAAGACCAGAATTATGGGCCAACAACTCTTGGTTTTTGCATCACGATAATGCACCATCTCACACTGCACTCGTTCTTCGTGACCATTTCGCCAAAAATTCGACGCATATCGTTCCGCAACCACCGTATTCGCCTGATTTGGCTCCGTGTGACTTCTGGCTATTCCCAAAACTCAAGAGACCACTCCGGGGAGCGCGTTTCGAGTCGATTGAGGAGATAAGAGCTGAATCGAAGAAGGCGCTGATGGCTATACCGGAAAGGGACTATTTGGATTGTTTGGATTTGTTTCGAGGATTGGAAAAAACGTTGGCATAAGTGTATTTTATCGGGAGGGGATTACTTCGAAGGGGATGAAATTGATGTAGAAGAATAAATAAAGACTTTTCATTTTACAAACAAATTCACCTTACTTTTTGCCCACAGTAGTATATTCTTGCTCAGGATCACCAGCCGAGTCGATTGAGCCATGTCCGTCTGTCTGTCTGTCGGTCTGGATGAACGCGCCGATCTCAGCTATTACAAAAGCTAGGGACATCAAATTTAGCATGAAGATTCCTGTATACCATACGCAGATCAAGTTTGTTTTGGAATAATACGCCTACCGCCCCCACAAACCGCCAATTTTGATTTACATTGCTATTTACATTCGAAGTACTCATTTCTTAACGTTCTGCTTTAGTATATATAGAGATAAATACTATATGAACTTATCCTCAAAATTGCAATCCGATCGGAAAATAAACACTGAAGTTATTAGATAAACCATTTCGACCCTTCAACCAGCAAAGAAGTTGTCGATGACGTCAGAACTAAATTACTTGTGCATGAAAGAAAGGGACAAACGATACGAGCGCGAAGCGCGCGCTGTTTCTTGACTCTTCTTTTCTATGCACATGTCAATTACCGAAAACACATGTCAAACAATACAAACACTTATATGTACATACTTAATTTGTGTTCACACACACATATGTAAAATTATATACAACCAATGGCGTGGTTGATCGGTATGCATGAATGCATGTATTTACAAGCTTTATAATATAGCCATATTATTATTATTATTTAATAATTTATATATTGACTATTTATTAAATAAACATTATAAGATTTCACGATATATTATGATCTATCATATCGATAGCTTTTAATATATATATATATATCATATCGATATATATATTATATGTGTTTTGCATATAGATTATATTAATATTTGTAAATTATATTATCTCCCCACGTCTATTGGGTCTATGTTTGAAAAAAAATTTACTAACATTTTATCTACTTTGTTTTTTTTTAATATTTGTATATTTTGTAATATATATTAGATTCTTTAGATCATTATTTTGAATTTAAGGTTTCGCGCACTTTTTAATTGCGGCGATAAATTATTGGCAACGTATCAAAATTGTTGCAAGGTGGAAGCGCGCTTCAGTGTTATGTCAATTTGTAGTTTGCGATTGGCGTGTTCGGTGTCGTCGTCGATTGTCGATTAACATTTGTATTTTCGATATTAAATATAAAATAATATATAATTAATTCGCGTGTTCGTGGTGCATTTAACATTTAATGGAAATTAATATAAGTCGAGTATATAATAAGTAAATCCTCGTGTGTGAGTGTTATGCGTTAACGGAACATCTTTTATGTGTATGAATGATTGCGCTCTGCCCTGAAGGTGGCGCCCAATTTTAGAAAAGTGCGGTACACAGCGTAACGTATTTTTGTTTTTGTAACATATACGTGTATGTGTGTATAGACTCTTCTGAAGAGTGTGTGATTGTTCGTGAATATCGGTATCGGTTCGTTTCCGCGATTCAAATTCGATTTTTCCCTGGCATTGCTCGCAGGTTTAATTTGTTATTTCTTTGATTTATATTTCTTCTTTTTTCCACACTTTGTTTATTTTTATTTTCTTTAATAAATTTTATTATTATTTGTTCTATCATTAGATATTTATTTTCATTTATAATATAATTATAATATATAATATACATATATTTATTTAAATATATGAATATATTTATATATATAAATAAATATACTAATTTTATATTATATTTATAATTATATATTAATTTTTGATAAATATATGTAACGATAGTTATCGATATGCGATGATCGATAATCATCGCAAAGGGGGTAGCGTCGTGAGCGCAGGCAGAAGAGGAAGAAGGAGTTATATGAAAAAGGACAAGCATAGAGTCAGTCGAAGAAGGAAAAAGCGAGTTGAAAGTTGTGCAGCAAAAAGATCGTCAATCCGAAAGTTGTCGTGTCCGGAGTAAGGCAAAGTTGTGAAGTCGTCGTATGTCCGGAGATCAAGAAGTGTTGGCACGAGTCATCTTTTTATTAAATACCAAATATAATAAGCAAACTATTATAATATCAAAATATTACTAAGATAAACAATTGTGCTAAACAATAAATATCCTACATTTGGGGGCTCAACCAATAAAACAATAACGAGAGCAACTGTCGAGCGGCACTCGACAGTGGGATACCCTTGGACGTATGTTGCCATAAAAGTATTTAAATGTATAATACTAATCGCAAGCTACAAATTAATCATAACACTGCAGTGCGCTGCCACCTTGCTTCAATTTCGATACGTTGCCAATAATTTATCGCCGCAATTTTCCTAGCGCGCGAAAGACTGCAAAAATCGGTGTGAGCAGTATATATCGGAATTACTTTATAAATTTTGAATTGGCCAATATCGATAACTTTCAATATATCGAGTAATCAAAATTAACATTTATTTAATTGCATTTTATGGTTTTGTATTTTTTATTGACCCTAAAATATGAATTATTATATAATAATCATAGCTGCACGTACGCATATCATGAATATTATGAATATGGACACATGCATGCAACTGCTTGCATACATTCATATTCATCTATACGCCACCTATTGGTTGAGTGTTAGCATATATTTATGCACATGTATTTTCGGTAATTGACATGTGCATGGAAAAGAAGAGTCGAGAAAGAGCACGCGCTTCGCGCTCGCATCGTTTGTCCTTTTCTTTCATGCACAAGTAATTTAGTTCTGACGTCATCGACAACTTCTTTGCTGGTCGAAGGGTCGTAATGGTTTATCTAATAACTTCAGTGTTTATTGTCCGATCGGATTGCAATTTGGAGGATAAGTTCATATAGTATTTATCTCTATATATGCTAAAGCAGAACGTTAAGAAATGAGTACTTCGAATGTAAATAGCAATGTAAACAAAATTGGCGGTTTGCGGGGGCGGTAGGCGTGTTATTCCAAATTGAAAATAAACTTGATTTGCGTATGGTATACAGGAATCTTCATGCTAAATTTGGTGTCCGTAGCTTTTGTAATAGCTGAGATCGACGCGTTCATCCAGACAGACGGACATGGCTCAATCGACTCGGCTATTGATCCTGAGCAAGAATATATATACTTTATTTGCACAAAGTTAGTATACCCTTTTTTGACCATTTTTAATAGACAAGGGTATAAAATGTTGACCCATTTGTAAAGAGTAGAAAGTTGAACAGTTGTAGAATTACGTCAAAAGTGCCAAATATAAAGTTGTAATAAAAAGTTGTGTAATTTCGCAAGTTGGTTGGCGTCGGTCGGAAATTTCTAGAAGCGTGGGGAATTTTGCAAGTTGGTTGGCGTCGGTCGGAAATTTCTATAAGCGTGCGAATACGAAAGCATGAGTGAAGAGGAGAGAAAGGGACAGCGATATGGTGCTGTCACACGGTCGTCGGTAAAGCGAGGAGACGAAAATGAAAATGCAGAAGAGCAGCGTCTATCAGAAGTGTGTGCAGGCCAAATAAAAGAGATGCAAGCAGAGAGTAATAAAAGTCTACAACAAATAATTCAGCTGCTTACTCTTAAGATTCAAGCTGATGAAATTACCCAGAAAGAGCCGAAAGTAACTGCAGACAATTTTGCAAAAATTGTACCCGACTTCGGTGGCGTCAGCATCCTAGTGGAGATTTGGCTTGAAAATTTTGAGCAGAATGCAGATGCATATGAGCTTACGGAAAAACAACGATATGTGCAGGCACGAGGAAAAATGGTTAAAATGGTCAAGTTGTTTCTGGAGTCAGAGTTGGTGAGCACATATGAGCAACTTAAAAATGCCCTAATTGGCGAATTTAAGCGCGCGTCGAAAAGTGCCGATGTACATGCAAAGTTGACGCACAGGAAGAAGAAGAGCGACGAAAGCAGGCACGAATACATGCTAACAATGAAAAAAATTGCAGCGCTTGGAAAAGTCGATGTTGAGTCTATTATCGCTTATATAGTTGACCGGCTGGATATTAAAAGCGAGTTCAAATTTGCATTGTACGGCAGCAAATCATACAGTTGGAAAAATATGAGTTGTACGAGAGCAAGTGTATTATCGAAAAAACGCAACGCAATACAGTGGTGGCAGAAAAAATATAACCGATGAAGTTGTAAAAAAGTTGGAGGAATGGTCTAATATTTTTAGTCAGCCGCTACGCATTATCAGTGACAGGGGCGTGGCATTTACCTCAAACAGCTTTGAAGAATATACCAAGTCAAATGGTATTGAACACGTTTGGACAACAACAGGAGTTGCTCGCGGCAACGGTCAGATTGAGCGAGTCAACAGATGCATTCTCAGCAAGTTATCAATTGATGACACTTCAAAGTGGTACAAGCATGTATCCCAGGTGCAGACAGCGATCAATGCCCATATTCATTGCTCCACAAAGAAGACGCCATTTCATGTAATGTTTAGAGTAAACATGAGGAATAAGGTTAGTGACAATATACTAACTACTCTAGAACAAGAGCTGGTGACAGACTTCGACGCCGAGAGAGCTGAATTACACAAGGAGGTAAAAACACATATTCAGCAGGCGCAGCAAAAGTATAAAGACGGCTATGATCACAAACGCAAGGGCGAGCGTACATATAAAGCAGGAGATCTGGTGGTTTTCTCGGGCC
The DNA here is from genome assembly GCA_018904035.1 of Zaprionus ornatus. NCBI lineage: Eukaryota > Metazoa > Arthropoda > Insecta > Diptera > Drosophilidae > Zaprionus > Zaprionus ornatus. The sequence goes on from JAEIFZ010000103.1 coordinate 24,511, forward strand.
ATATGAAGTAACTAAGGTAAAAAGAAACGGCCGATACGATGTACGGAAAGCAGCTCAGGTGGAAGGCCCTACAATAACTGCAACATGTGCAGAAAATATGAAGCTATGGAAGTACGCGTCTACAAATGAAGATCTATGGTCGTCTGGGTCAGACGACAGTGATCAGGATGGCCGAATGTAACAATAGTTATCGATATGCGATGATCGATAATCATCGCAAAGGGTAGCGTCGTGAGCGCAGGCAGAAGAGGAAGAAGGAGTTATAAGAAAAAGGACAAGCATAGAGTCAGTCGAAGAAGGAAAAAGCGAGTTGAAAGTTGTGCAGCAAAAAGATCGTCAAGCCGAAAGTTGTCGTGTCGGGAGTAAGGCAAAATTGTGTAGTCGTCGTATGTCCGGAGATCAAGAAGTGTTGGCAGGAGTCCTCTTTTTATTAAATACCAAATATAATAAGCTAACTATTATAATATCAAAATATTACTAAGATAAACAATTGTGCTAAACAATAAATATCCTACATATATATTCAAATTAAATTAATATATGTTCCGCTTTTAGTGTAGGAGCAAATAGTTTTTATTGTAGTATATTTACTTGTCTTATAATTAATAATTTTAAAATGAATGATATGTATTTTTTAGTTAGTTTTTGGTTTTGGTTAGTTGGTGAATTAGTTTCTGGCTCTTAACAGTGCTGACCACTCCGAGTCTCACGAACTAGTGTTTGCTCAGATCCAATTCCTACATTCGGGCCCCCTGACGCTATATTCGTCCCGAATATCTTCATATATTCTGCCACAGTTGAAGTTTTGAATGGGCCATCTCCCTCGCCTGTCTTCTCAACATTATACCTGCCGTGTTTGTGGACTTTCACTACCTTATACGGTTCAAGATATTTTACTTTTAACTTCAATCCTACCCCGTATTGTGTACGCTTAATTGCTACCAGATCGTTCACTTTATAGATTTTTTCTGCTTTATGTTTTTGATTAAATGCTTTTTGATTTTCATTTTGTAAGTCTGTGATATTATTCCTAGCAAGTGTTCGTAGTTCCTGACGATCTTTATCTAATTCTTCAAACAATGATTCCTGTACTAACTGTTTCATCTCAGGATCCTCAGAGTAGCGCATATCAATACCTGTCAATAGCTTGAATGAAGTGGTTCAGCATTGTTAATCAGCTGTTGCACACGACCTACATACTTATACCATGAACCAGGGATCTCCATACTCAATTTGGACAACATGGGCACAACAATCCTATGCATCCTCTCTACCTGTCCGTTTCCACGTGGAACACCTGTAGTTATCAATAAATGTTGTATGTTTTGTTTTTCGCAATATGCTTTAAAAGAATTTGCTGTAAAACTCTAGCTACTTTCTCCTTAATCTTAGGAATATAATAAGACTTTTCTAATAAATCCTGAGTTCTCTTTGCCGAGAAGTGACCTTGCTTATGTGAGATTTGAATTTTTTCTACTTTTATACCTGATGGAACCACAAGTAATTCCCTGCTGGGGTCCTTAAACAACACTTGGTTGAAAACATAAAAATCCTCATATCCTTTACTTTCAACTAGATTCTTAACCACTTTAATCCAATCGTCTGCCAATTGTGCTTCTTTTAACCTGTGAACAACACTATCAGTCAACACATAGCAAAATACTCTGCTCAGCGCATCAACGTGCCTCATTTTCACAACAGATCTATGTTTGATCTCATAGTCAAAATCCTGCAAGTACATCGCCCACCTTGTTACTCTTAATGGCACTTCTTTCTTTTGCATTGTCATGGCAAATGCATTACAATCTGTAATTATCTTAAACTTCGTTCCCAAAACATAAACACGCCATTTAGTTAACGCTCCTACAACTGCTAATACTTCCATCTTATATGAGTGGTATTTCTCCTCACAAGGTTTTGTTTTATGACTCATGTACATAACTGGGTGAAACAAATTATCATACTGGTTCCTCTGAAGCATTACCGCTCCAAACCCAAACTTAGATGCATCTGTGTGAATTACTGTAGTCGCACCATAATCATACAACTGCAAAACTGGCTTACTAACCAACGCTGCTTTTAACTGCTCAAATGCAATTTGCTGCAATTTTTTAAACTGAAACTGACAATCTTTCCGAAGCATATCTGTCAAAGGTTTTGCAATTAATGCATATCCATCAACACACTTCCTGAAATACGCTGTCAAGCCCAGAAATCGCTGTACTGCTTTCTTTTCCACTCGTAGAGGAAAATTAGCTACTGCTTGCGTTTTCTCATCACTGGGTCTTATAGTACCATTCTTAATCACATATCCCAGAAACTTCACCTTACTCTGCACAATCTGACACTTGCTCCAATTTATTTGTAACCCATTTTTAGCCGCAACTTCCAAAACTCTTGCTAGTTTATCTAAGCCGTCCTCAACATCATTACTCGCAATTACAATAACGTCCATATACACAACAACTCACAACTCTTAATTAAATCTCGCATTATAGCTTGAATGAAACGAGTAAACACTGCTGGGGAGTTTTTAATTCCAAAAGGTACATATAAAAATCCGAATTGTCCTTTCTGTGTAACAAAAGATGTATACTATTGCGACTCCTTCTCAACTGGTACCTGAAAGTATCCATTAGTCAAATTTAATGTAGTAAAAACATTAAATCCCTGCAGCTTTTCCATCACACTATCCATTTGTACCATAGGAAAATTGTCCCTCACTATTTTTTCATTCAGCTTTCTATAATCACAACAGAGACGTTTCTTTCCATTCTTTTTTGCCACTAGGACGACTGGTGAAACATATTCTGAGGTACTCAGCTTTATGATGTTTTCCTCAAGCCACTCATTAACTTGATCATCATCCACCTTCTGCTCACAATAAGCTAAACGCCTTGGATGTTGATATACCGGTAACTCGTCCGTTAACAGAAGTTTCATTCGAACAGTGTTCTCTACATTGCGTCTAGGTTGATAATTGTTAACCATAGCTTTGACTTTACTAGCCTGCTCTTGAGATAAATGGGTTAAAACAATTTCATCAGCCATATTTTGTTATTGAAAATTAATACACAAGACTGCAAACTCTTTTAATAAATCTGTGCCAGTCCATCTACTTTTCCTATATTATGCATACCTTTGTCTTTGTCGCCTTTTTTGCTAACCAATTTGGTACCAAACTTAGTAACATTCATATCCACGCTGTCAAAAATAGTTCTGCCCAAAATTGAGTCAAAAGCTATATCCTCATCGGCAACTACATGGAATTCTACTTGTATTTTTATTCCATCAATGTGTACACAAGCTACAAAGTTGCCCAAAGTCACAATTTGACTTTCGCTTATACCTGTCAAACATTTCTCTGCACCTGTCAACTTTGCATTACGAAGCTTAAGAAACACATTTTATTTTCCTTGAAAACCGAACTGATCACATGTCATACTCTTTAATTAAAGTCCTGAATTAGTAAACATGCTTCCAGACTTTGCACGAACCACATCTTGAACAAGATAAGCTACCTTCTCTTTCTTTTCAGGAACAACAACTTTACACTGAGCAGCTCTATGCCCGGGCTGATTGCATTTAAAGCACTTAAACTCCTTGCTAATCATTGGACATTCTTTCTTTATATGGGTCTGTTTACCGCGCTTGAAACATTTTCTTACATAAGTTGCGGAGCTCTCTTCATTTGTCTCAGCTTTTACTCCTGACGATCCATACATTAAACGGCTTAGACGAACCTCGCATCTTCTCATACGCCACAATTTGAACCGTTAATTGTCTCATAGTCTTTGCCTGAAAAAGTAATGCCTTATTCGTCCTAGAATCTGGTAATCCATTTACAAAATATTCAATTAAACTCTCATCCTCTATGTCTATTGGCTTTGCTATCTCCATCAGAGCATTTAAATACTCTTGTAATGTTTCATTCTTTTTCTGACTACGTCTGCCCAGTCTACGATGAATTTCAGCAGATGAAACTTTGACCCCGAATACTTCAACTGGCGACCTTTTCAAAATATTCCAATCGCGAATATCACGCTGACTGCGTATGAATGACTTTGCTGCCCCACTAAGCAACTGCTTTGCATAAATAAACAGCTGCAACTGACTCCATTCGACAGTAAGTGCACATTCCTCAAACTCCTCTATCCAGTGCATAACATCAAGGTTATTTGAACCTGAAAACTGTGACAGACTACCTTCCACGTCCTTTAGTGTAAACCACGATCTATTTTGACTATTCTGGGCTGTTTCGCCTATGCCTTCAGTGTTAATCCTAGATTCACTTACACTTTCTCCTCTAGTTCGATTAGTATGTGCTGGGTTATTTCCTTCTACACTAGCAAACGATTCATCATCCTGACCCTGATGCTCATGCTGTTCTACATCCACTAAGTCTTCGGTCAATTGCAAACCATTATAAGCCAGTAACTTATTCTGCAAGTCTGTCTTTAATCCAGATGAATTAATTTTTAAGGCCAACTTATCACGCAATACCGCAACTCTCAATGCCAAGATCTCGTTTCGCTCCATATTACTGAAATTTAAATTATCTGTATTAAAACTTATTAATCATAAATCAGAAATATCAAATTTGTTTCGGTTCAGCTTAATTTTAATTGACGACTCGTCTATGAAACTGTCCCACGCTCCAAACTTTATCAGTTTCCCACAGCGCCCGTTGCAAATCCTGCCTAGTTGCCTGCTCACCAAAGTTGCCGTGCCGACTTCACAGATTAATCCCGACGTAATTGACTTGGTGCTCTCGTTTTTTGCCAAATCTCGCCGTTTAATTTTCGTAACAGCTTTACCACTTTCATCAGCCAATTTCACAATAAAAGTTACTAACGTTGTTGAATTTTAGTCACACAAGTTTGTTTCTCTAAAATTGTGCTTCTTTCGGCGTCTCAATTCATTTTTGTCCGCAATTTCACAATGCTTGTGGTTTTCTGTTAAGCTCAACACACGCACATTATTTTTACACAAACACAGTTTCAATGTTAAGTTTTTGACAAGCTTATCCCGGTTGAGCCCCCAAAATTTGTAGGTTTCGCTTTTAGTGTACGAACAAATAGTTTTTATTGTAGCATATTTACTTGTCTTATAATTAACAATTTTAAAATGAATGATGTGTATTTTTAATACGTGTTCACGGACCGAGATTCTGGCATAAAGTCGACTTTATCGATAATTCTTAGCGAACTGCGGACGCTTTTTTATACCCTTGGACCATTGAAAATGTTCAAAAAAGAGTATACTAACTTTGTGCAAATGTATGTAACGGACAGAAGGAGGCGTCGCAGACCCCATAAAGTATATATATTCTTGCTCAGGAACACTAGCCGAGTCGATTGAGCCATGTCCGTCTGTCTGACTGTCTCTCTGTCTGGATGAACGCGCCGATCTCAGCTATTACAAAAGCTAGGGACACCAAATTTAGCATGAAGATTCCTGTATACCATACGCAGATCAAGTTTATTTTCAATATGGAATAACACGCCTACCGCCCCCCCCGCGAACCACCAACTTTGATTTACATGGCGATTTACTCATTTCTTAACGTTCTGCTTTCCATGCACATGTCAATTACCAAAACTACATGTGCATAAATATATACTAATAGTCAACCAATAGCTGGCGTGGTAAATGAATATGAATGTATGCAAGTATTTACATGCTTGTGTACATATTCATAATATGCCTACGTGCACATATGATTATTATTTAATAATTCATATTTTAGGGTCAGTAAAAAATACAAAACTGTAAAATGCAATTAAATAAATATTAATTTTGATTACTCGATATATTGCAAGTTATCGATATTGGTCAATTCAAAATTTATAAAGATTTATATAAATTTATTTATATACTGCTCACACCGCTCTTTGCAGTTTGCGCTAGGAAAATTGCGGCGATAAATTATTGACAACGTATCAAAATTGATGCAAGGTGGCAGCGCACTGCAGTGTTATGATTAATTTGTAGTTTGCGATTAGTATTATACAATTAGATACTTTTAATAGCAACATACTTCCAAGGGTATCCCACTTTCGCGTGGCGCTCGACTGTTGCTCTCGTTTTCACCTAAACTCATGATAAACATAGCCCTACCTGTAAAAAAAATTTTAAAAAAATCGGAGATGAGGGCATATATTTAACCTTTACCAAAGTCAATAGATAAACGAGAGAGACTGCAAAAAGCGGTGTGAGCAGTATATATCGGTATTTCATTATAAATTTTAAATTAGCCAATATCGATAACTTGCAATATATCGAGTAATCAAAATTTATATTTATTTAATTGCATTTTATAGCTATGTGTTTTTTACTGACCCTAAAATATTAGTTATTAAGTAATAATCATATGTGCACGTACGCATATCATGAATATGTACTTGAATACATTCATATGCATTTACCACGCCACCTATTGGTTGAGTACTAGTATATATTTATGCACATGTATTTTCGGTAATTGACATGTGCATAGAAAAGAAGAGTCGAGAAAGAGCTCGCGCTTCGCGCTCGCATCGTTTGTCCTTTTCTTTCCTACGCAAGTAATTTAGTTCTGACGTCATCGACAACTTCCTCGCTGGTCGAAGGGTCAAAATGGGATATCTAATAACTTCAGTTTTTATTGTCCGATCGGATTGCATTTTGGAGGATAAGTTCATATAGTATTTATCTATATATATGATAAAGCAGAACGTTAAGAAATGAGTAAATCGCCATGTAAATCAAAATTGGCGGCTTGCGGGGGCGGTAGGCGTGTTATTCCAAATTGATAGTGGACGTTTTCAAATATATTAGATAATGAAAAGATTAGTGCTATGACTTTTGAGGTTTTGCATAGCCATCACAATAGGATATCTGCTAGTATTCAGGATAGCATGAGTTTGTAATGTTTGGAATAGGTTAGAAATTACGAAATCAAATGACAGGATATATGTAAATATGTATGTAGACATATTTAACGAGAGCATATAGTGAAGTATAACCATTGAATGGAAAATTGGTTTGATAATTATTATTATTTTTATAGCCTTGGACCTAGTTATTGAAAACGCCCAATCAATATATGTATCCATATTGGTAGTGGACGTTTTCAAATCTAACAAACTCTTAAATCCTTTGCAAACCTGATCGGGACCCTGCTTGACTGTCTTATTAAAATTGGCTATTAGGCAATCTAAACTAGTTTTAACCTGTGATATCCTATTATCTGGAAGGGTATTCGCACGTTCCACTCTATTGCGGGACGTGTTCCTCCTATTCTCTGCTATCCTATTGGTGCAACTACTCCTATATAGACTAGCTCACTCACTCTTTGCTACGTATTCCTATGGGCTTCAAAGGCCGTAGGTTGAGTTCGAATTCGAGCACAGCGGCGTGGACTAGTATTGCGTACCTGCTCAACAATCCTCCGAATAGGATTGTTTCTAACCTGAGACCTTTGACTTCTATCTATTGCCATTTCTAAAATTCGCGTCTCCTGATTTTGTCGTTGAATCGCCCTTCTAACAGCATCTCGTCCGCTTTCGTTGGACCTGAATTGTGGACATTGCCTGCGCCTCGATCGACGCAAAGTTTTGGCAAGTTGTTCGGCATTTATAGTTAAATGATCAATTTGTCGAACACGGCGACGAACTGCATCCTGACCCCTTTTCTGAGATCGAAACTCAGCACCTTGCCTGCGCCTCGAACGACGCGAAGTATCGGCAAGTTGTTCTTGTAATCTGATTGGCGAAGAAGCCCGAAGAGCATTGTGTCCGGTAATTTCTCAACGGCCCTAAATGTTCTATTACTTCTGCGGACTCGATGCTGTTGACTATCTCTAACCCTTTCAGCTTCCCTAAATTCAAAATTTTTCTATGTCTATTCTCTCTATTCTCTATGTGCCTCTAGATTATTTAATCGTTCCTGCTCAGAAAAACCTATATCAGACCTATTTAAACGATTTCTTTTTCGCTGTGTTTGACTCCTATTGCAAGCTAACTTTCTCTTAGGTCTAGGCATCTTCTAATGTATAAATTTTAAAATAATATATATGTTAAAAATAAAATTCTTATTAATTAATTTAATTTGAATATATATTTATCAAAAATTAATATATAGTTATATATATAATATATTCATATATTTAACTAGATATACATATGTATATTATATATTATAATTATATTCATATATTTAAATAAATATATGTGTATTATATATTATAATTATATTATAAATGAAAAATGAAGAAATATAAATCAAAGAAATAATATATTAAACCTGCGAGCAATTCTAGCGAAAATAACAATCACACAAGAGGATTTACTTATTATATACTCGACTTATATTAATTTGCATTAAATGTTAAATGTACCACAAACACACGAATTAATTATATATTATTTTATATTTAATATCGAAAATACAAATGTTAATCGACAATCGACGACGACATTGAACACGCCAATCGCAAACTACAAATTAAAATAACACTGAAGCGCGCTGCCACCTTGCAACAATTTTGATACGTTGCCAATAATTTATCGCCGCAATTAAAAAATGCGCGAAACCTTAAATTCATAATAATGATCTAAAGAATCTAACATATATTACAAAATATACAAATATTAAAAAAAACAAAGTAGATAAAATGTTAGTAAATTTTTTTTTCAAACATTGACTTAATAGACGTGGGAATATAATATAATTTACACATATTAATATAATTTATATGCAAAACTTATAAAATATATATCGATATGTTATATATATATTAAAAGCTATCGATATGATAGCTCATAATATATCGTGAAATCTAGGTTAATATTTATTTAATAAAAAGTCAAGGTAAAGGTTAAATATATGCTCTCATCTCCGATTTTTTTTACAGGTAGGGCTATATTTATCATGAATTTTGGTGAAAGAAATATATCTCGGACGCTTCTAGTTTTTTTTAATTGAATTTTCAACATAATTATAATGTATTTTGTTGTTGCGTTTTTATGTGGGACGCTAGTATGTCTGCAACTTTTTGTGAAAGTACTGATTTAAACTGATTTGTTTGAAATGAAAATTTTACAGTCGCTTTAGTATAAGATTCCTGTGAAAATTTTGTTTTGAAATATAAATTTACTCTTACGTTTCTTAGCTACCTGTGTATTTATATATTGAAAAATAATTCATCTTTATAAATTTCTGGTGGCCCTGAAAAGGGCCGATTTGTTCAAGTCGTTGTGCTGGTTTTCTATTCTGAATCAGACGAATCCTATGATTAGAAAAAAAAGTGTTATAAATGAAATACAATGCACCGAAGACAAAAAAATTTTTGAAATTTTTGTCCGTTATTGTTCTGACTGATAAAATAAATAGCACTACGTGACTTGTATTTAATTTTACAGGCATTTCCGCACGTTGGACACAGCTCTTCTTGGCTTATTACGTTGTGTAAACGTAAAAAGTCAATTAGTTGAATGTCGCACTGAAGCAGCATTAAAAACTCCAAGTTTGCAAATTTGCAGCTATTGCAACGAGACATCTTTTCGCGTTGATAATGACACATTAAATGACACTAATTGCGACTTTTAGTCGGTCGCGACGAAAGTCTTCATAAGCGTCAAGAAACCGGCAAGTTATCCGTTGTAACGGCATTAAATTGCTCATTTTTGTGTCTGTCGCAATTTTTGTACGACACAAATCTGTTGTCGGACAATGTGCGCATGACTGTGACGTTTTACGCAGAATTTCGCAACAACAAAACACATGGAAATTTAATTATTTTTAAAATTTAATTAAAAACAAGAGCAACAGTCGAGTGGCACACGACATTAGGATACCCTTGGACGTATGTTGCCATAAAAAGTATTTAATTGTATAATACTAATTGCAAGCTATAAATTAATAATAATACTGGAGCGCGCTGCCACCTTGCTTCAATTTCGATATTTTGCCAATAATTTATCGCCGCAATTCCCTAAAGCGGTGTGAGCAGTAGATATCGGTATTTCTTTATAAATTTTAAATTGGTTAATATCGATAACAAGGTCCAAGGGTATAAAAATAAAAAATAATAATAATTATCAAACCAATTTTCCATTCAATGGTTAAACTTAACTATTAGATAATTAAATTTAAATTATTAAAATATGCCTACATACATATTTACATATATCCTGTCATTTAGATTTCTTAATTTCTAACCTATTCCAAACATTACAAACTCATGCCTGAATACTAACAGATATCCCATTGTGATGGCTATGCAAAACCTCAAAAGTCCTAGCACTAATCTTTTCATTACGAGGGTCGTTTGATAAGTCCGTGACTTTTTGAATAAAATATATTTTTTTCGTCAAAGAAGCGTTTTATTTCTCAACATAATCTCCTTTTAGCTCTATACATTTAGTCCAGCGTTTTTCCAATTTTTTTATTCCTTCCAAATAATAGGTTTTCTCAAGGCCCTCAAAATAGTCGTTTGTTTCTGTGATGACCTCTTCATTTGACCCGAATCTCTTACCGCCGAGCCATTTCTTCATGTTTGGAAACAAAAAATAGTCACAGGGGGCTAAATCTGGAGAATATGCTGGATGGGGTAGCAGTTCGTAGCCCAATTTATGAAATTTTGCCATGCTGACTACACACGTGTGCACCCGTGCATTGTCCTGATGGAACAGCACTTTTTTTTCGCCAAATGCGGTCGTTTCTGCTTCAAATCAATATCGAATCTGTCCAAAAGCTCTGAATAATATTCGCCGGTGATCGTTTTACCCTTTTCAAGGTAATCGATGTGAATGATACCTTGTGCATCCCAAAAAACTGTGGCCATGACCTTGTTGGCCGACAGACCCACCTTGGCCTTCTTTGGTGCACGTTCACCCGGAGAAACCCACTGTCTTGATTGTTCTTTGGTCTCTGGTGTGGTGTGGTGGATCCATGTTTCGTCTACGGTAACGAAACGGCGCAAAAATTCGTTTGGATTGCGGTTGAACATCGCCAAACACTCCTTTGAAATGGTCACACGGTTGCGCTTATGGTCGTGTGTGAGCAATCGAGGCACCCATCGCGCGGAAAGCTTTTTCATGTCCAAATATTCATGTAAAATGTGATGTACCCGTTCAGTTGAGATGCCTACAGCCTCAGCTACCTCACGCACTTTCATTCTCCGATCATCCAATATCATTCCATGGATTTTGTCGACGATTTCTGGCATGACGACCTCTTTTGGGCGACCTGAACGTTCGGCATCACTTGTACTGGTACGACCACAACGGAACTCAGTAAACCATTTCTTAACCATTGAAATTGATGGTGCAGAGTCCCCATAATATTTATCAAGTCTTTCCTTGGTTTCGGTGATGGATTTTTTACGCAAAAAATAATGCTTAATTAGCACACGAAATTCACTTTTTTCCATTTTCGTTAAAATTCACGAGATCGTCTGCTTTCAATGCCTATAAAACGCAAACTAAGAAACGCAGCTTTCTCAAAATTTTACAGTCAGCTGTTAATCGATAACTGCTGACAGGAGCAGTGTTGTATTTAGAGCAGGTGCTCTTAGTCACGGACTTATCAAACGACCCTCGTATCTAGTATATTTGAAAACGCCCAATCAATATGTGTATCCATATTGGTAGTGGACGTTTTCAAATCTAACAAACTCCTTAATCCTTTGCTAATCAAAAAATTATAAATACTCTTACACCTGTTAAAGGTTTTGAGGCACAAATTAAAATCTCCTAAAACTAGCAAGCTATCCCCTAAATCACCTAAACGAGAAAATTGATGAATTATCTCCTCAAATTCTATTTTAAATGTGGACAGAGGAAAGTCTGGACTTTTTATATAATATAAGAAAACTTATGGCATCAAACCTAAATATGCCGAACTCAAAAACTAGTGAGCCAAAAGTTTTTCTACTGCTAAAGGTATGGGAAACTCTATCTACTAGCTCGTTCTTTACATAAATTATGATGCCTGTTAAAGGCCTAATTGATTCAAGTTGAACCACAATAGTGAACCCAGGTATTTCTACAGTTTCATTGCTTATGGAAGTTTCCACGAAACATAATATTGATGACTGAAGCATCAGCTTGTCCGATCGAATATCTTCAAGATGGGAATTCAAGCTCTGAGTATTATGGAAGAAAATGTTAAGGGCAGAACTGTTAATTAAATAATCGTAATGAGTACACAGTAGTTTTTCAGTCCGCAATTTCTTCAATTGGGCTTTCACTTTATCATTATTTTGGGAGACTTAGGAGGAACAAAATTCCCAATAATGAATAACCTAAAGCAGTAGTTGCTCTACTGCAAGCTACGTATAATGCAGCACGCTGCATTCTGGAATTAGCATGGACTACCACTTTGCCATACGTAGCTCCCTGACTCTTATGAATTGTGATGCCTTCAGCAGGCACAATTGGAAACTGCCTACGGTCAATGTTAATTTGTGCGTTATTTGAATATTGAAAACTGCGAACAATTTTCTGAATAGGAGTCCATGAAGGATCTGTACGATGTGTACACTTCGAACGCGCAGATTCTCCTACAGTTTCCTCTGTAAATTTCATCCATAAAATGTTGGGAGTGTTGGATGTATTGAAATCTATTTGCATCAACACACCTGATGCCCCGTTTACTAATCCATCCCCTGTGTCTACATTGACCGTCATCATGTACTTGGCAGTATTTTTTAGGAGAAGAGACGTACAGAGTCCCTGTGTAGCGGAAGTTTTAAAACCCTTCACTTCTTCTAATATTCTTTGTTTCCTAGCTGGTTCCAAATGGCCCGCCTTAATAAAATCTTCAGCAGTAGAGAAAAATTGCTCAGTAGCAATTGAGTTAAGTTTCGTTACATTAAATAAATCAACCTCATTATTATTACTAAACAGATGAATTGCATCATCGGGCACTGCCGATGGTTTGCATATTCTAGATTGGAAAAGGACAATATCATCGGCTGTCATACAACCCGATGCCATATTATTTAAGGCAGAAGCGAAAAGCTGATCGTCACGTTGACGCATTATCTCTGTGAGCTCAAAATACAAAAAAAGGTCCCAGAGATACGTACCAAATATTTCATGGTAAGGGTCAGTGGTATTTGGATCGAAAATCCAACTACCTCCTACGGGCTGTAACTGTCTAAGATCACCGAATACGATGATAGAAACACCACCAAAAGGAGAAGTATTTTTGAAAATTTGCTTCAAACGAGAATCTAAATAATAAAACATTAGAGAGCTAACCATTGATATTTCATCAATAATAATTAATTTAAGATCGATTAACCTTGAATGAAGGCTATTAACTAAATCATGGCTTAAGGCCCTTAGAGGTGCTGAGCGAGATTGATTAACAGGAAGTGAAAACATGGAATGCAGTGTCGAACCACTAATTCCGAATGCTGCTTTTCCTGTTGGTGCACATAAGAGGATTTTAACAGATGTCGGATCAGCTCCTGGTATACTGTTATACATTACGGATAATGACTGAAAAATTGCTGATATAAGTCGACTCTTTCCGACTCCGGCGCCGCCTCCAACAAATTCATAAAAGACTGTATTGATTTTGGCATTATGCAAAGCATGTGTAAAATATAGCTTCTGCTTTAAATTAAGAGATCTAACCAGTGTTTGAAAAGCTGCAGTCGAATTAGCAGAAGTCGCAATATTTTTGCTTTTCACTGCTTCTGCTGCGAGCGATATCAGAAAGTGAACAATTGCTTCTGCTTCTGCTTCTGAAAAATCAGAAGTCGCAGTCAAAGCATAAGTAAAAATCACGCAGCGACGAATGTCAAAAATCAGCAGCAGTCGCCGTTTTTCGTTTTTTTGCTTTCTGCTTTGCTGTTGCTTTTAATCGTAGACGTAAGTCGCTGCTACAGCTACCGACGACTTTCGGAAGTCGTCGGCAGTCGCAGCAGCATAAGTCGGTGCTGTCGACTGTTTGCTGCTTTTGATTTTTGCTGCTATTGCTGCTGATGAACAGTCGCAGCAGCCTAAGTCGGTGCTGTCGACTGTTTGCTGCTTTTGATTTTTGCTGCTATTGCTGCTGATGAACAGTCGCAGCAGCCTAAGTCGGTGCTGTCGACTGTTTGCTGCTTTTGATTTTTGCTGCTATTGCTGCTGATGAACAGTCGCAGCAGCATAAGTCGGTGCTGTCGACTGTTTGCTGCTTTTGATTTTTGAGGCGACAATTTCCTTATATTAAATTTTAGAAACAAAATTAGCAAAAATAAAAATATAATAGTATATGAATTTTGATGAATGATACATAAATAAATTTTCATTGTTTTCTGTTTTAACTATTATTTTATTTATTTTATAAACCACTAAGAGTAAGTTCTTCATTCTCAAAAAGTGGCAAAGTATCAATGGCCATGTCCAAAAAGGTGGGATTTAATTTAACTAGTAATATGTTCTCAAGAACATCCTGGCTTAATCGATTGCGGTAGTCGGTAAGCACCAGCCTCAGTGTGGAGAATGCTCGTTCAATCGACACCTGTTATAAAATAAGAAACTATCTAAGAAGGAACCTAAATTATTTATGCCATTTTTATTTACCTGAGTTGGCGGTACGGCATAACAAACGTTACTAACTGCGTATAGCTCCTGGTCAGTATACTGCTTTCCTTTCCAGTAAGATAGCACGTCTGTGTCAAATCTTTGATACGCAAGTTGTAGATTTTCAATTTTTGTGTACACGTCTATTGAATTATTTACTTTTGATTGAACGCCTTGCGATAAATAGGCCTCTAACATTGCGTCTTCCTCGTCATAAAAGAAGTTGTCTATTTGATTTAAGCCAGAGTTGGGAGTTGAACACATATTGCCAGTAGGGTTCAGACTATATAGTCTATCCCAAATTAATTTTAAATGATTTATTGCGTCGGTTTTTGTTGCGGAGACAATATATGTTGAAAGCGGGGATCCAAAAACAAGCATGAAACTACAAATTTATTATTTAACAATGTTTTTGTTCGTGTTTCTATTGAATTTAAAATTTTATTTCCAATAGTTTTTGTTAAATTGTGACTTGAATCATTGACTATTTTTTCGGTCGATATTTTTAGTTTAAGCCATTGGGCGTAAAAATTACTATAATGTAGTTGCTCCTCTTGGAATCTTTGTATAGATTTTTGCAAGGGACTAAAAACATTACAATATGTTTCAATAAAATCCCAAAACGAGGCATCTACATCAAAATTCTCTTCATCCGTTCTGTTTTTAAGTGACTCAATTTTACTTAAAATATCTTTCGCTTCCAACAAGTTTTTTAACATTATGTACGTGGATCCCCATCTTGTTGGACAGTCTAATTGTGGCACTTTTAATTTTTTAAGCTCAAATATTTCGCGGTATCCATTCGATGGTTTTCTAATATATTTAGTCATATTCCTACAATTAAGTAGGTATTTAATTATGTCCAATGATTTAATTACATCGAGGGCAACCAGCTGTGCTGTGTGTGCAGCACAACGACAAACTTCAATATTTCCAATTAAAACTTTGGGAATTTTTTCTATTAACTCTATTTTATCCAAATAATCGTCGTTGGTGCACTCGTAATCGTTCTCTTCATTATTTTGTTCAGACACAAGTGACAAAATATTAGTTGCCTTAAGCATATTTGCCCCGTTGTCAGAAGTAATGGATACGATTTGATTTAAATTTATATTATATTTATTAAGCACTTTGATCACTTCGGTTGCAAGATTTTTGGCTCCACTTGATCCTGCACCTTTCAACTCAATCATTCCCAAAATAATAGATTTTATTTGACCCGAATTTATATATTGTGCACTTACTCCAAAAATATTTCTGGACATACGCGTTGCACTGTCTATTTTCAAAGATAATAACGTGTTTTTAAGTTCAGCTGTTATATGTGTTCGTATATTATTTGCCACTATTTCCAATGTATTTTTACAGTTTACTGCATTTAATTTCATCATTTTCCCTTCAGCTGTTTTTAGACCTTCACAAATTGGATCAATTATGTTTCTCATATTTTGTGAATTTAAAACATTAAATGGAATGCTATCTTCGGTTACCAATCCTATATATGATCTTATTAATTGTTTTTTATTTACTTCAATTTTAATTTTTTTTTTTCTTATTATTTTACAACAAGAACTTGTTGATGAAGTTTCAAGGTTTTCTAAATTAATCACATTAACATCAATTTTGTGTTGTTTTTTTAAATGTGCTTTTAAATTTGATGTTCTATTATTTTTGAGAGAGCTTTTACATATATTACATACAGCTAAGCCCTCGACTGCCTTATTCTCAAAATATTTCCAAACTTCACTTGGTGCCATGGTTTTCAGAAATATGCAAGTGAGTGGTGGTGTGAATCAAGCAGCAAACGTTTTACAAGTAAAATTAATATAAGGAAATTGTCGCCTCAAAAATCAAAAGCAGCAAACAGTCGACAGCACCGACTTATGCTGCTGCGACTGTTCATCAGCAGCAATAGCAGCAAAAATCAAAAGCAGCAAACAGTCGACAGCACCGACTTAGGCTGCTGCGACTGTTCATCAGCAGCAATAGCAGCAAAAATCAAAAGCAGCAAACAGTCGACAGCACCGACTTAGGCTGCTGCGACTGTTCATCAGCAGCAATAGCAGCAAAAATCAAAAGCAGCAAACAGTCGACAGCACCGACTTATGCTGCTGCGACTGCCGACGACTTCCGAAAGTCGTCGGTAGCTGTAGCAGCGACTTACGTCTACGATTAAAAGCAACAGCAAAGCAGAAAGCAAAAAAACGAAAAACGGCGACTGCTGCTGATTTTTGACATTCGTCGCTGCGTGATTTTTACTTATGCTTTGACTGCGACTTCTGATTTTTCAGAAGCAGAAGCAGAAGCAAAATCATGTGAAATGAAACTTACGGCAGTTTTTTAAACGCTGGATCTAACTATATTAGCTAAGCTTTCCTGAGAAACTAAGGCTGGAAGCTTGATAAAGCGGACATTACTATCTTCATCATTCATATCAATATTTCCATCCACATTTAAAACATTTAGATGTGGATCTATTTCAGGCAATCCTAAAACTGTGAAGCCATCATCTACCACTTCCTGTTCTCCTACTTGATTATTCTCATTTTCTGCTTCCTCTGTTAAGTGGCTCAGAGCATCTTCTAGTTCCCTATCATCTAGTAAATTATATTTTCTGCGATTGTTCTCTACTAACTCCGAATTTTCCCTACAGAACAATTCACAGTCATGTGTGACTAAATCCAAATGCTCATCTCGCCATGGGGCGTAAAGCATTTTTAGCTCTCTGAAATAGTCACTTGTTTCTGTATTGACATTAAATCTCCTATACCTAATTATGCACGCAGTGGTCCTCTTTCTGATGAAGCCACTATTATCGCGAAGAGCGTAAACTATTGATTCAGAAGCCCTAGGCACATCATCGTCAAAGTCATCTGCATTTTCTTGGCGAGCTCCTCGTTATGATTTGCAGTAGCTATAAAAAGCGGATATCTCAGTGCCAAATATAAATTTGTTACCTAAATGTTGTAACTTTTGCTTAATAGTTACATTGTTATTGTCTTTAATCTCATTGATTGCCTCACGCATCAACATTGAGATACCTCTCTGAGACTTGTTAATATAATTAACGACGTAGCTGCAGCAAGCATAGGGGTCTAAAATAAACTGAATATCCATATTTGCTCGCTGCAACAAAAGGAGGTGCTTGTTATAAGCGTTAAGCTTGATTGCTGCAAAAGATCGCTTCAAAAAAACTTTTGGTTTCTTTATACTTGATCTTACAGCATTAATGTAGCCCTCATAACAAAGGTTAAGTTGATCGTGGGACAAAAAGTTGTTAAAATCGTTAAAATTTTCTACGCTTTCACGATCAAATGGGAAGTCGAGCAGACTTTGAATTTTTCGAAATTCCTACGATGCTCGGCCAAATTTGGAGCATTTTCTTCTAAAGGGAGAAGAATTTCTGTTTGAGGCATGGGAGGGTATGGGATACCAAATCTACAAATTTGTTTTGACCTAATTTCTCGCCTGCAAGAGTGCCCGTGACTATGGAGTTGATACTCCAAATATGGAGCAACGTCCGGGCAACTAGAATCAGCAGTAATAAACTGATCAATAAAGGACTTCACAGGCATAAATGTGGACTCATTCTTTAGGTCGAGCTTTGGGGCGTCTTTCAGCCAGAACATGCCATGTATATGTGGAGAGCCTCTTTGCTGAAACTCCACTCGCCAATAAAACTTGATGACCTGGTGACAACCAAAGACACCGCCTTCCTTTTTCATCAGTTTTAAAACCTGTCTATATCGAAAATCGAAATATCTGGCACAGGTCACTGGGTCTGCTCTAATGAGACGAGCTTTCTCATTAAACCCCAAATTTAACGCTTCTTCTTCGGATACTTCTAGCTTGTCTACATTTTTACATAGCAAGACTAAAAGCTCCGGCCACCTAGTTTCCGCTGCGGAAAATGTTATAAAAAAAGTTGGAAGCCCTACCTGCCTAATCATAGCCATCACTAGCATGAGTTTGTAATGTTTGGAATAGGCTAGAAATTACGAAATCAAATGACAGGATATATGTAAATATGTATGTAGACATATTTAACGAGAGCATATAGTGAAGTATAACCATTGAATGGAAAATTGGTTTGATAATTATTATTATTTTTATAGCCTTGGACCTAGTTATTGAAAACGCCCAATCAATATATGTATCCATATTGGTAGTGGACGTTTTCAAATCTAACAAACTCTTAAATCCTTTGCAAACCTGATCGGGACCCTGCTTGACTGTCTTATTAAAATTGGCTATTAGGCAATCTAAACTAGTTTTAACCTGTGATATCCTATTATCTGGAAGGGTATTCGCACGTTCCACTCTATTGCGGGACGTGTTCCTCCTATTCTCTGCTATCCTATTGGTGCAACTACTCCTATATAGACTAGCTCACTCACTCTTTGCTACGTATTCCTATGGGCTTCAAAGGCCGTAGGTTGAGTTCGAATTCGAGCACAGCGGCGTGGACTAGTATTGCGTACCTGCTCAACAATCCTCCGAATAGGATTGTTTCTAACCTGAGACCTTTGACTTCTATCTATTGCCATTTCTAAAATTCGCGTCTCCTGATTTTGTCGTTGAATCGCCCTTCTAACAGCATCTCGTCCGCTTTCGTTGGACCTGAATTGTGGACATTGCCTGCGCCTCGATCGACGCAAAGTTTTGGCAAGTTGTTCGGCATTTATAGTTAAATGATCAATTTGTCGAACACGGCGACGAACTGCATCCTGACCCCTTTTCTGAGATCGAAACTCAGCACCTTGCCTGCGCCTCGAACGACGCGAAGTATCGGCAAGTTGTTCTTGTAATCTGATTGGCGAAGAAGCCCGAAGAGCATTGTGTCCGGTAATTTCTCAACGGCCCTAAATGTTCTATTACTTCTGCGGACTCGATGCTGTTGACTATCTCTAACCCTTTCAGCTTCCCTAAATTCAAAATTTTTCTATGTCTATTCTCTCTATTCTCTATGTGCCTCTAGATTATTTAATCGTTCCTGCTCAGAAAAACCTATATCAGACCTATTTAAACGATTTCTTTTTCGCTGTGTTTGACTCCTATTGCAAGCTAACTTTCTCTTAGGTCTAGGCATCTTCTAATGTATAAATTTTAAAATAATATATATGTTAAAAATAAAATTCTTATTAATTAATTTAATTTGAATATATATTTATCAAAAATTAATATATAGTTATATATATAATATATTCATATATTTAACTAGATATACATATGTATATTATATATTATAATTATATTCATATATTTAAATAAATATATGTGTATTATATATTATAATTATATTATAAATGAAAAATGAAGAAATATAAATCAAAGAAATAATATATTAAACCTGCGAGCAATTCTAGCGAAAATAACAATCACACAAGAGGATTTACTTATTATATACTCGACTTATATTAATTTGCATTAAATGTTAAATGTACCACAAACACACGAATTAATTATATATTATTTTATATTTAATATCGAAAATACAAATGTTAATCGACAATCGACGACGACATTGAACACGCCAATCGCAAACTACAAATTAAAATAACACTGAAGCGCGCTGCCACCTTGCAACAATTTTGATACGTTGCCAATAATTTATCGCCGCAATTAAAAAATGCGCGAAACCTTAAATTCATAATAATGATCTAAAGAATCTAACATATATTACAAAATATACAAATATTAAAAAAAACAAAGTAGATAAAATGTTAGTAAATTTTTTTTTCAAACATTGACTTAATAGACGTGGGAATATAATATAATTTACACATATTAATATAATTTATATGCAAAACTTATAAAATATATATCGATATGTTATATATATATTAAAAGCTATCGATATGATAGCTCATAATATATCGTGAAATCTAGGTTAATATTTATTTAATAAAAAGTCAAGGTAAAGGTTAAATATATGCTCTCATCTCCGATTTTTTTTACAGGTAGGGCTATATTTATCATGAATTTTGGTGAAAGAAATATATCTCGGACGCTTCTAGTTTTTTTTAATTGAATTTTTAACATAATTATAATGTACTTTGATGTTGCGTTTTTGTGTGGGACGCTAGTATGTCTGCAACTTTTTGTGAAAGTACAGTGTGCCATAAACTGATTTGTTTGAAATGAAAATTTTACAGTCGCTTTAGTATAAGATTCCTGTGAAAATTTTGTTTTGAAATATAAATTTACTCTTACGTTTCTTAGCTACCTGTGTATTTATATATTGAAAAATAATTCATCTTTATAAATTTCTGGTGGCCCTGAAAAGGGCCGATTTGTTCAAGTCGTTGTGCTGGTTTTCTATTCTGAATCAGACGAATCCTATGTTTAGAAAAAAAAGTGTTATAAATGAAATACAATGCACCGAAGACAAAAAAATTTTTGAAATTTTTGTCCGTTATTGTTCTGACTGATAAAATAAATAGCACTACGCGACTTGTATTTAATTTTACAGGCATTTCCGCACGTTGGACACAGCTCTTCTTGGCTTATTACGTTGTGTAAACGTAAAAAGTCAATTAGTTGAATGTCGCACTGAAGCAGCATTAAAAACTCCAATTTTGCAAATTTGCAGCTATTGCAACGAGACATCTTTTCGCGTTGATAATGACACATTAAATGACACTAATTGCGACTTTTAGTAGGTCGCGACGAAAGTCTTCATAAGCGTCAAGAAACCGGCAAGTTATCCGTTGTAACGGCATTAAATTGCTCATTTTTGTGTCTGTCGCAATTTTTGTACGACACAAATCTGTTGTCGGACAATGTGCGCATGACTGTGACGTTTTACGCAGAATTTCGCAACAACAAAACACATGGAAATTTAATTATTTTTAAAATTTAATTAAAAACAAGAGCAACAGTCGAGTGGCACACGACATTAGGATACCCTTGGACGTATGTTGCCATAAAAAGTATTTAATTGTATAATACTAATTGCAAGCTATAAATTAATAATAATACTGGAGCGCGCTGCCACCTTGCTTCAATTTCGATATTTTGCCAATAATTTATCGCCGCAATTCCCTAAAGCGGTGTGAGCAGTAGATATCGGTATTTCTTTATAAATTTTAAATTGGTTAATATCGATAACAAGGTCCAAGGGTATAAAAATAAAAAAATAATAATAATTATCAAACCAATTTTCCATTCAATGGTTAAACTTAACTATTAGATAATTAAATTTAAATTATTAAAATATGCCTACATACATATTTACATATATCCTGTCATTTAGATTTCTTAATTTCTAACCTATTCCAAACATTACAAACTCATGCCTGAATACTAACAGATATCCCATTGTGATGGCTATGCAAAACCTCAAAAGTCCTAGCACTAATCTTTTCATTATCTAGTATATTTGAAAACGCCCAATCAATATGTGTATCCATATTGGTAGTGGACGTTTTCAAATCTAACAAACTCCTTAATACTCTTACACCTGTTAAAGGTTTTGAGGCACAAATTAAAATCTCCTAAAACTAGCAAGCTATCCCCTAAATCACCTAAACGAGAAAATTGATGAATTATCTCCTCAAATTCTATTTTAAATGTGGACAGAGGAAAGTCTGGACTTTTATATAATATAAGAAAACTTATGGCATCAAACCTAAATATGCCGAACTCAAAAACTAGTGAGCCAAAAGTTTTTCTACTGCTAAAGGTATGGGAAACTCTATCTACTAGCTCGTTCTTTACATAAATTATGATGCCTGTTAAAGGCCTAATTGATTCAAGTTGAACCACAATAGTGAACCCAGGTATTTCTACAGTTTCATTGCTTATGGAAGTTTCCACGAAACATAATATTGATGACTGAAGCATCAGCTTGTCCGATCGAATATCTTCAAGATGGGAATTCAAGCTCTGAGTATTATGGAAGAAAATGTTAAGGGCAGAACTGTTAATTAAATAATCGTAATGAGTACACAGTAGTTTTTCAGTCCGCAATTTCTTCAATTGGGCTTTCACTTTATCATTATTTTGGGGAGACTTAGGAGGAACAAAATTCCCAATAATGAATAATCCTAAAGCAGTAGTTGCTCTATTGCAAGCTACGTATAATGCAGCACGCTGCATTCTGGAATTAGCATGGACTACCACTTTGCCATACGTAGCTCCCTGACTCTTATGAATTGTGATGCCTTCAGCAGGCACAATTGGAAACTGCCTACGGTCAATGTTAATTTGTGCGTTATTTGAATATTGAAAACTGCGAACAATTTTCTGAATAGGAGTCCATGAAGGATCTGTACGATGTGTACACTTCGAACGCGCAGATTCTCCTACAGTTTCCTCTGTAAATTTCATCCATAAAATGTTGGGAGTGTTGGATGTATTGAAATCTATTTGCATCAACACACCTGATGCCCCGTTTACTAATCCATCCCCTGTGTCTACATTGACCGTCATCATGTACTTGGCAGTATTTTTTAGGAGAAGAGACGTACAGAGTCCCTGTGTAGCGGAAGTTTTAAAACCCTTCACTTCTTCTAATATTCTTTGTTTCCTAGCTGGTTCCAAATGGCCCGCCTTAATAAAATCTTCAGCAGTAGAGAAAAATTGCTCAGTAGCAATTGAGTTAAGTTTCGTTACATTAAATAAATCAACCTCATTATTATTACTAAACAGATGAATTGCATCATCGGGCACTGCCGATGGTTTGCATATTCTAGATTGGAAAAGGACAATATCATCGGCTGTCATACAACCCGATGCCATATTATTTAAGGCAGAAGCGAAAAGCTGATCGTCACGTTGACGCATTATCTCTGTGAGCTCAAAATACAAAAAAAGGTCCCAGAGATACGTACCAAATATTTCATGGTAAGGGTCAGTGGTATTTGGATCGAAAATCCAACTACCTCCTACGGGCTGTAACTGTCTAAGATCACCGAATACGATGATAGAAACACCACCAAAAGGAGAAGTATTTTTGAAAATTTGCTTCAAACGAGAATCTAAATAATAAAACATTAGAGAGCTAACCATTGATATTTCATCAATAATAATTAATTTAAGATCGATTAACCTTGAATGAAGGCTATTAACTAAATCATGGCTTAAGGCCCTTAGAGGTGCTGAGCGAGATTGATTAACAGGAAGTGAAAACATGGAATGCAGTGTCGAACCACTAATTCCGAATGCTGCTTTTCCTGTTGGTGCACATAAGAGGATTTTAACAGATGTCGGATCAGCTCCTGGTATACTGTTATACATTACGGATAATGACTGAAAAATTGCTGATATAAGTCGACTCTTTCCGACTCCGGCGCCGCCTCCAACAAATTCATAAAAGACTGTATTGATTTTGGCATTATGCAAAGCATGTGTAAAATATAGCTTCTGCTTTAAATTAAGAGATCTAACTATATTAGCTAAGCTTTCCTGAGAAACTAAGGCTGGAAGCTTGATAAAACGGACATTACTATCTTCATCATTCATATCAATATTTCCATCCACATTTAAAACATTTAGATGTGGATCTATTTCAGGCAATCCTAAAACTGTGAAGCCATCATCTACCACTTCCTGTTCTCCTACTTGATTATTCTCATTTTCTGCTTCCTCTGTTAAGTGGCTCAGAGCATCTTCTAGTTCCCTATCATCTAGTAAATTATATTTTCTGCGATTGTTCTCTACTAACTCCGAATTTTCCCTACAGAACAATTCACAGTCATGTGTGACTAAATCCAAATGCTCATCTCGCCATGGGGCGTAAAGCATTTTTAGCTCTCTGAAATAGTCACTTGTTTCTGTATTGACATTAAATCTCCTATACCTAATTATGCACGCAGTGGTCCTCTTTCTGATGAAGCCACTATTATCGCGAAGAGCGTAAACTATTGATTCAGAAGCCCTAGGCACATCATCGTCAAAGTCATCTGCATTTTCTTGGCGAGCTCCTCGTTATGATTTGCAGTAGCTATAAAAAGCGGATATCTCAGTGCCAAATATAAATTTGTTACCTAAATGTTGTAACTTTTGCTTAATAGTTACATTGTTATTGTCTTTAATCTCATTGATTGCCTCACGCATCAACATTGAGATACCTCTCTGAGACTTGTTAATATAATTAACGACGTAGCTGCAGCAAGCATAGGGGTTTAAAATAAACTGAATATCCATATTTGCTCGCTGCAACAAAAGGAGGTGCTTGTTATAAGCGTTAAGCTTGATTGCTGCAAAAGATCGCTTCAAAAAAACTTTTGTTTTCTTTATACTTGATCTTACAGCATTAATGTAGCCCCTATAACAAAGGTTAAGTTGATCGTGGGACAAAAAGTTGTTAAAATCGTTAAAATTTTCTACGCTTTCACGATCAAATGGGAAGTCGAGCAGACTTTGAATTTTTTCGAAATTCCTACGATGCTCGGCCAAATTTGGAGCATTTTCTTCTAAAGGGAGAAGAATTTCTGTTTGAGGCATGGGAGGGTATGGGATACCAAATCTACAAATTTGTTTTGACCTAATTTCTCGCCTGCAAGAGTGCCCGTGACTATGGAGTTGATACTCCAAATATGGAGCAACGTCCGGGCAACTAGAATCAGCAGTAATAAACTGATCAATAAAGGACTTCACAGGCATAAATGTGGACTCATTCTTTAGGTCGAGCTTTGGGGCGTCTTTCAGCCAGAACATGCCATGTATATGTGGAGAGCCTCTTTGCTGAAACTCCACTCGCCAATAAAACTTGATGACCTGGTGACAACCAAAGACACCGCCTTCCTTTTTCATCAGTTTTAAAACCTGTCTATATCGAAAATCGAAATATCTGGCACAGGTCACTGGGTCTGCTCTAATGAGACGAGCTTTCTCATTAAACCCCAAATTTAACGCTTCTTCTTCGGATACTTCTAGCTTGTCTACATTTTTACATAGCAAGACTAAAAGCTCCGGCCACCTAGTTTCCGCTGCGGAAAATGTTATAAAAAAAGTTGGAAGCCCTACCTGCCTAATCATAGCCATCACTTTCTTTTTCTCGTCCTCCCAATGAGCAGGAGACGTGCGAATACCTTTAAAAGCCTATAGCCATCATCATGAAGTATTAACCTATTTAAAGTTTCATCATTACGCACATCAGCAGCCGAAATGCCTTGAGTGGCAGAGTGCTTACGTAAGCAAATTGATGTGCTATTCCTAATGCTAATCATTTCTAACTTTTTGAAGTTATGAAATAATTTATCAGTTCTACAACCTCTTCTATCAAAATTCCTAAGCTCTGATCTAACTATAGTTGTAAAACTTTCCTGACATTTCCTTTTAATGCCTGCAAATATTGTGGGAAAAGCCAGCTCCTCTGAATCACAATCGGTTATCATGTCAAGAGGTCGCTGACCCTCTCCTGGTGCTATAGCAATTCGAGGAATATCTATGTTTTCAACAGGGACATTTTCCATGAAGGTTTCTTGACCTCCTGGATTCAACTCTACCTCTTCTTCTACTACTCTATGCTCATTAGGTTGTGCTGCCTTTTCTAACATTTGACACACAATGTCCCTGTCGTTCGCTGACGCAACAAATGGTACAGTCTCAGCTGAGTAAGAAGACAACCACTGCTCATTGATAGTAACCTGGTGCTTCTTATAAAGTTCTGTGTTCACTAAATACTGAATTGCATCAACTATCTTTGAGGGCCTTATGGTTTCAGCCATGAAATCATGGTTATACTCCATCCTACGCTTAAGATGAATCTGAACTACTTCGGCTTCATTAAATGCCCTGGGAAGGGAAGTTACAACATTTGCAACTGGAATTGGCACATTGATCACTGCTCCTTTAATGGCACTTTGACGTCCATATCCAAGAGACTTTATGATCATAAAAGGAAGACGGGGAGAAATCAGCGTTTCTTCTAGAGGCGTCAAGCCTTTCAGGCATTCCGGAAGCTCCGGAAAATTTAGGCCATTTGTAATAGAAGCCTTTGGTTTTTTCCCTGACTTAATACTGCGGCTGCAGGTTTTGCAAAAGCTAAACCTATTATTATGGGATGGAAACATAGAGGAAAGATACAAAATATCAACACTATCTGCCTCACTACACTTTTCCTCTATGACCTCACGCGAAATTTTGTCCACTTGATGTGGAAACCACAAACCTTTGCAACATATGCAAACCTGATCGGGTCCCTGCTTGACTGTCTTATTAAAATTGGCTATTAGGCAATCTAAACTAGTTTTAACCTGCGATATCCTATCATCTGGAAGGGTATTCGCACGGTCCACTCTATTGCGGGACGCGTTTCTCCTATTCTCTGCTATCCTATTGGTGCAAATACTCCTATATAGACTCACTCTTTGCGACATATTCCTATGGGCTTCAAAGACCTCACGTTGAGCTCGAATTCGAGCACTGCGGCGTGCACTAGTATTGCGTGCCTGCTCAACAATCCTACGAATAGGATTGTTTCTAACCTGAGACCTTTGACTTCTATCTATAGCCCTTTCTAAAATTCGCGTCTCCTGATTTTGTCGCTGAATCGCCCTTCTAACAGCATCTCGTCCGCTTTCGTTGGACCTGAATTGTGGACATTGCCTGCGCCTCGATCGACGCAAAGTATTGGCAAGTTGTTCGGCATTTCTAGTTGAATGATCAGTTCGTCGAACACGGCGACGAACTGCATCCTGCTCTCTTTCCTGAGATCGAAACTCAGCATCTTGCCTGCGACTCGAACGACGCGAAGTGTTGGCAAGTTGTTCGTCTGTTTTAATTGCAGAATCACTGCGACGTACACGGCGACGAACTGCATCCTGCTCTCTTTCCTGAGATCGAAACTCAGCATCTTGCCTGCGACTCGAACGACGCGAAGTGTTGGCAAGTTGTTCGTCTGTTTTAATTGCAGAATCACTGCGACGTACACGGCGACGAACTGCATCCTGCTCTCTTTCCTGAGATCGAAGGTCAGCATCTCGCCTGCGCCTCGAACGACGCGAAGTGTCAGCAAGTTGTTCTTGTAATCTGATTGGCGAAGAAGCCCGAAGAGTAGTGTGACGAATTGTGTCCGGTAATTGCTCAACGGCCCTAAATGTTCTATTACTTCTTTCCTTTCAGCTTCCCTAAATTCGAAATTTTGCCTACGTTCTCTATGTGCCTCTAGATTATTTACGCGTTCCTGCTCAGAAAAGTCTATATCTGACCTATTCAAACGATTTCTTTTTCGCTGTGTTTGACTCCTATTGCAAGCTGACTTTCTCTTAAGTCTAGGCATCTTCTAATATATAAGTTTTAAAATAATATATAGGTATGTTAAAAATAAAATTCTTATAAATTAATTTAATTTGAATATATATTTATCAAAAATTAATATATAGTTATATATATAAAATAAAGTTAGTATATTTATTTATATATATAAATATATTCATATATTTAAATAGATATATATATATTATAATTTTATTCATATATTTAAATAAATATATGTATATTATTTAAAATAATTATATTATAAATAAAAATAAATATCTAATGAAAGAACAAATAATAATAAAATTTAATAAGGAAAATAAAAATAAACAAAATGTGGAAAAAAGAATAAATATAAATCAAAGAAATAATAAATTAAACCTGCAAGAAATTCCAGCGAAAATTCCAATTTGAATCGCGGAAACGAACCGATACCGATGTTCACGTACAATCACACACACTTCAGAAGAGTCTATACACATATATGTATGCATGCACAAAAATACGTTACGCTGTGTACCGCACTTTTCTAAAATTGCGCGCCACGTTCCGGGCAGGGCGCAATCATTCACACGCATAAAAAATGTTCCGTTAACGCATAACAATCACACACGAGGATTTACTTATTATATACTCGACTTATATTAATTTGCATTAAATGTTTAATGTATCACGAACACGCGAATTAATTAAATATTATTTTATATTTAATATCGAAAATACAAATGATAATCGACAATCGACGACGACACCGAACACGCCAATCGCAAACTACAAATTAACATAACACTGAAGCGCGCTGCCACCTTGCAACAATTTTGATACGTTGCCAATAATTTATCGCCGCAATTAAAAAGTGCGCGAAACCTTAAATTTATAATAATGATCTATAGAATCTAATATACATACAAAATATACATATATTAAAAAAACAAAGTAGAAGAAATGTTATGAATGTTATGAAATATATATCGATATGTTTAATATACATTAAAAGCTATCGATATGATAGCTCATAATATATCGTGAAATCTAAATTAATATTTATTTAATAAAAAGTCAATATATAAATTATTAAATAATAATAATAATATGTCTATATTAGAAATCTAGTAAATACCTGCATTCATGCATGCCGATCAACCACGCTATTGGTTGTATATAATTTTACATATGTATGTGTGAACACAAATTAAGTATGTATAAGTGTTTGCATTTATGCACATGTATTTTGGGTAATTGACATGTGCATGAAAAAGAAGAGTCGAGAAACAGCTCGCGCTTCGCGCTCGCACCGTTTATCCTTTTCTTTCATGCACAAGTAATTTAGTTCTGACGTCATCGACAACTTCTTTGCTTTCTTCATATTCATATATACGCCACCTATTGGTTGAGTGTTAGCATATATTTATGCACATGTATTTTCGGTAATTGACATGTGCATGGAAAAGAAGAGTCGAGAAACAGCTCGCGCTTCGCGCTCGCATCGTTGTCCTTTTCTTTCATGCATAAGGAATTTAGTTCTGACGTCATCGACAAGTTCTTTGCTGGTCGAAGTGTCGAAATGGTTTATCTAATAACTTCAGTGTTTATTGTCTGATCGGATTGCAATTTGGAGGATAAGTTCATATATTATTTATCTATACATATGCTAAAGTAGAACGTTAAGAAATGAGTTCTTCGAATGTAAATAGCAATGTAAACCAAAATTGGCAGTTTGCGGGGGCGGTAGGCGTGTTATTCCAAATTGAAAATAAACTTGATCTGCGTATGGTATACAGGAATCTTCATGCTAAATTTGGTGTCCGTAGCTTTTGTAATAGCTGAGATCGGCGCGTTCATCCAGACAGACAGACAGACGGACAGACGGACAGACAGACGGACAGACAGACGGACATGGCTCAATCGACTCGGCTATTTCCTGAGCAAGAATATATATAGTTTATGGGGTCTCCGACGCCTCCTTCTGCCTGTTACATACATTTGCACAAAGTTAGTATACCCTTTTTTGACCATTTTCAATGGTCCAAGGGTATAAAAACTAGAAGCGTCAGAGAGATATTTTTTTCACCTAAATTCACGATAAATATAGCCCTACCTGCATATATTTAACCTTTACCAAAATCAATATAAATTATTAAATAATAATAATGTCTATATTCTAAAGCTAGTAAATACCTGCTTTCATGCATACCGATCAACCACGCTATTGGTTGTATATAATTTTTTTACATATGTGTGTGTGAAGACAAATTAAGTATGTATAAGTGTTTGCATGTATGCACATGTATTTTCGGTAACTGACATGTGCATGGAAAAGAAGAGTCGAGAAACAGCTCGCGCTTCGTGCTCGCATCGTTTGTCCTTTTCTTTCCTACGCAAGTAATTTAGTTCTGACGTCATCGACAACTTCTTTGCTGGTCGAAGGGTCGAAATGGTTTATCTAATAACTTCAGTGTTTGTTGTCCGATCGGATTGTAATTTTCAGGATAAGTTCATATAGTATTTATACTTTATGGGGTCTCCGACGCGTCCTTCTGGGCGTTACATACATTTGCACAAAGTTAGTATACCCTTTTTTGACCATTTTCAATGGTCCAAGGGTATAATTACCGGGGTTCGATTGCTTCCGGTATCAATATGTGAAATGTTCCTTTAGCTTTGCATTAACTACAAATATAAAATAGGGCGGCGGTTTCTGGTTCACAATATAATTAGAACGGTTTCACAACTTTGCCGAATGTTGCAAAAATTAGCAGAGGTGCTGCACTGTCATATATAGTAAAATTATCTATATTGTTTTACATAAAAATGAAAATATTTATATTGTTATCTATATTGATTCACATAGAAATGAAAATAGGCAAGCCGGCAATGCGAAGAATTATGTTAGAACCAGTTGAACGCTACAGTCAGATGCTGACTGAATAAGGCCATGGATTATAGTAATACTTTTGCTAATATCGGTATAGAATCGCCAATCAGATTTGCTACCGATAAGCAAAAATAAAAATACCTATGCTTATGTCAATAATAATATAAAAGACCTATCTTGAAAAATGCGGTTCTGCTTTCCTAATTAAGCCTAACAGGTCTTTCGTCAAGGAACGGACATATGCTCGGGACCACGTGCAGATGTTTCCTCCTTGTCCATACCAAGGCCCGACAGTCACACAAAATGTGTTTGGTCGTTTCGTCGTCCTCTTTGCAGAGCCTGCACTCCGCATCCGAGGACAAGCGCATTTTAGTGAGGTTCACCAAGTGTTGGCCACTAAGGTAGCCAACAAGGAGGTTGCATCAACTCTGTCACGGTGGCATAGTTCCCGTTCACTACGAGAGCCAGGTCGTCGGCATAACCAATTGCTTCCACGCCCTGTAACTAGAATTATTAGTTCGTCAACTATAATGGACCAGGGTAAGGGGGATAGGACCCCGTAGCCGGTGTTATCGAAATCACTCTCAATATCAAGAATAGAGCTTAGAGTAATGTTCTTGTTCTTTCGATTTTAATCACTAATTTGTAAAGAGCGACCTCTGTCGATCTACCGGGTATATACACGAACTGCTCTAAGAAGGCCGACCAGCGGATCAAGGATATGATCCTGGCTATTTTGGAGAAGGGCTGCAAAGATTTGATCCGAAGGAATCTACAGGCCATTTGACCTTTTCAGGATCAAAGATGGTTTCAGATTGGCTCCACGTGAGTCAGGTGACAAGGTGGCGTCATCGTGACTGGAGAGATCTGGGTTCGCCACCGAACCTGGGAAGTGAACTTGTAATAAATGGTCAAGTGTTTCCCTGCGATCTTGAGTGAAAGAGCCGTCTGCTCTTTTAAGAAGCCCTATTCCATTAGACGACCTTTTGGCTAATACCTTGTGGAGTCCCGCTACCTCCGGCAGCGATTCTATGCTACCACAGTAGCTGCGCCACGTATCGCGTTTGGTACGTCTAATGTTCTTATTATAGTTTGTGAAAGCGTCCCTATAGACGTCCCAACTTATGCGGTTAGATCTGGTCTTGTTGGAAAGGCTTCTAATCATCCTTCTTTGGGCAGCCAACTCTTCGTTTCACCATGGAACTTTCCGTTTAAACGGTAGGGTCTTCCGAACTGAGCTGGCTTTGAAGGATGTAATTAGCAAATCTTGGAGCAGGTTGGCAGCAAATTCTATCTCACTGATAGAGTTTGGTTTGCTGATCAAGAGATCTGCTTTCAAAGCCACAAAGGCTTTGAAGAGTTCCCAGTTTGTCTTCTTGGGACAAAAGGAGTTCTGGCGGATCTCGACTTGGCCAGGAAGATTGAACCTGATGTGCTGATGGTCCGACAAGGTGGCTTCTTCTGTAACCCGCCAGTTTACAAGCGAACTTGAAATTGAGTCGCTGACTACGGTGAGATCTAAAACCTCTTCCCTAATAGAGTTAATAAACGTAGGTTTGCACTCTACGTAAGCTACATCTAAATGACTGCACATTAGATAATTTAATAGAGACACATCACGTTTGTTGACGTCGCTGCTCCCCCAGATTGTATGATGGACGTTGGCATCACAGCCAATCACGAGCGGCTTGTTGTATTGGCGGCAGAACTCCACAAGCCGCTGAACCTCTGCGAGGGGTACATCTCCACATCGCCCGGGAAGTATGCAGAGGCGATCACTACTTCCCGGACGCCATCAGCAGTGGCTACCTCCATAGCCGTTGCCACCAGGTCTCTGGTTGCTCCGGTTAAAGCGGATTTTTTCATCAGCCGAAGTGAAGCCCAGTTTCACAGTGCTTGGAACCTGCCTGTGAGGTGGCTTTGTGGACTCCACATGAGACTTTTTGGGCTTCTTTGAAGACCCTTGCGGTTCGAGGACGGTATCGTCAGCGCGCGTCCGTTTGGCGTTGGTTTCCACGGGGGGCGCAGTGGCGATAGCTAGAGCCTCCGCTCTGCTCGAACCCTTCGCGAGTGCGCCTTTGAAAAGCCTTTCTCACGGGTCTTCAGTTTTACATAGGCGTCCTCAGACCGCAGCATCTAGATCTGAGAGCCTGCTTCCGTGAGGAAGCTTCCACGGAAGCGTCGTCATCAAGGCTGATCAGGTCAGAGTCAGCTTCAGCGTCGGAGGACATCACCTCGACGAGTGGCTACCTGCCTGAACAGCTATTGGACGAGAAAGTAGCTCTAGCGAACTCATCGTCCAAGGGAGTCCGTGGCCTGTCCGGGTCCCCTAGAGTACCAGGGCCAAGACTCTTCGTATTGGGGGTGGAAGCCACCAGCCCAATGGCTGCAGTTCTGTTGTTGGGGTCGGCCGTGAAGGCTTCGCCCTGGGTGAATGCTGTTGAAGTCGCATCAGACTTATCTTGATTAAATGGTTTATCCATTATTTGGACCCACGAGTAGGCGGGAGGGGAAGGTCGCCCACGGTAGAGCCCGCGTACCGTGGGAAGTCTAAGTGAAACTGGAGGGCGACAGGTATCCAGAGTCCGCATACTAACGACCAGGCTACCCCCGGCCATGCATCCCTTGGCGTATGCTGTTCCTCCTTGAATTGAGGTGATTTATAGATTTACAATCTTCTCCCAACTACAATTAGTCAGCACCCCTAGCAGAGACATTACCGTGCTAGGGGCCTACTTCCAGCCGCCCTCACGTAGAGAGTATAGCTGCACTTCCGACAGTAAGGAGCAAGGACGGCACTTACCTCAGCAGAAACTAGGGTTACATGAGGTTACCCTTGCTACCTCTGATGGCTGACGGGCTGTCTTATGTCAACAAAGACAGTCGAATTCCGCAAGCACACCCAACACAATACAACTCAGCAGGCAACTTTTATAAACTTTTATAAAAGTTTATTAATAAAAGTTAACACAAATCGCCACGACTCTTAAAATTTGCGTTTTATTTGGATAGCGAAGAGAGAAGTGTAAGTATGTATATGTACCATATATGTATCCATTTTAAGCCCGTGCCATAATTCGTTAAATTTGCTTCTTCTTGATTTTATGGCACGAGCTAAAAAAACATATTGTGTCTTGTCGCTCTGTCTAATGCCTCCACGCATATTTATTTTATTATGTAATAAAATAAGGGGAAAAATTGCAAAATATATAAAATTAAATACAATATATCAAAACCTTTAAAATAATAATAATTATATATGAAAACACATACCTCAATTTTGACTGCCGCATGAGTTGAACAGTGCCTAACTGAGCTATGTCCCGTAGTGTAACGTTAATGATGTTGAATGTATTCGACGTTCGCTTGCTGCTGCAATCGACATTTGAAATGTTTTAATTGAATCTCATTAAATAAAATCTAAACGAACACACAATATTTATTAAAATTCACTTAAAAATATCTTACATCACTTACGTTAATATAGTGTTTGGCAATTCTTAAGAATATTTCTCCCTGTGATGTTAAGATACTATATTACGATGTACGGATTCTTCACTTATAATAATATACAAAAAAACTTAAAAATAATAATTAGTTATATTAAATGTAAAATAAATATTAGAATTTGTTTTTCTTAAATATTGCATAATAAATAAATCAAAATCAATTTGAGGAAAACCTATAGCGGATTTGTATATACCATAATATCCCCCTCGTCTGCTGCTTTCGTTTTAATTTATAAGAATAAATGAAATAAATAAGATTAATTATAAATAGAATGGAAAAAATGCAAACCTTGTTGCAGATGAGAAACGAGCTGGCGCCACAACACACACCACTGCCATTCTAACCACTCAGCTATTGGCTCTTCTCTTGATTAGCCGGCACAGTTGCATGGTGAACCATTTCTGTTACCACCGGCCGATAGCGAATACAAAGATTTATTGCTGCGTGTCCTTGTATTGCATATACATACGTTCAAAACGAATCTAATCTGTATCATATCATACTTATTTATAGTCTGATTTAAATGAAATGTTCACAAAACGCTAGTAGCAAGGTATTTATCATGTGTGATATTCAACTGTGGTTGTTGAGCTTCTTAACAGTTATTACTAATTAAAATATATATAGTTTATGGGGTCTGAGATGCCTCCTTCTGCCTGTTAAGCACATTTTCATTCCGACAAACATGAATTTTCTTTTAAATAAATGGCCTATAAATGGCAGTTTCTTAGTTTTCTTTCGTTGGAACACAACAGCAACTCCAAATATAATTCGATGTACGTGAATGCGTGCAATGATGTGAGTTGGAGTGGGATGAATATAAATACATGTATGCATATTTACATATACCATATATATTGGCATCCCACTCGAAAATTCATAGCTTTACAAGGGCTTATTATTGCTATTTTTTTCTAGCACTCTAATTGCAAAATATTGAGACCAAAAATTCCAACATCCAATAGGAATTGTTAAGTCACTAGCAGCACTGCACTTTTTTACCGTAACTTATTACAAAACTCTCAAATAACTATAAAGGGTAAGGGAGATCATCAAATGAGTTATCCCTTGTCAATCTTTTATCAACCCAAAACAATTTATGGCCTCTTCAGCATGCGGCACGGGTCGGACCGTATTAACAAAATACTTGATAGGCTGCGGTGCGTCGCAGCAATAGATTAAGAATCTACCAACCGGAGTCTTACAATCACTGCTTTAGACTATAAGATGAGTTGAAATAAACTTATATGCAAAGAGCAGTGTATCGAGAAATCGAAATTTATAAATGATATTAATAATTGCAATTTATGATTCATTATAGACCTTGGCGTGTACTGACTCTAAAATATTAATTATTATATTAATTAATTATTATTATAGTATATGCACTTTCGCATATTTATAATTGTACAATTTTACAAATTTTAGTATGCGCCTATGTAATATTAAGAACACTTAAGTACAATAAATATACAAGAGCATAACAACACTTTGTTGCTATGTTTATGCAAACAATAAGGCCCAAGGCGGATGTAACATGATCGTCCACTTGAAGGCTACAAAGTATAAGTGCATGGTCAGCATTCCCACGCCGACCAAATGCATAATATATAAGTGCATAACTCGCTCACTCGATAAGCATAGATATATAAGATATACATAAGAAAGCCGCTCCGCTGCTGGCGTATCCAGCAGTGCAGCTACGCGGCTTAGGCGTAGATGAAATATATTTAAGAACCTGAAAGCAGTCACTTACAAACAGTTGAACTGGCAGAACCATTTCTGCCCAACAAGAATAAAATAAAACTTATTACATACAAAACCAAAATCCATTCTTTACATGGCGACCGTGACAGTCGTCCAACGATGGACAAACTAACGGAACCGCAACAATAAAAAACATATTGGAGGAAAACTGGACTGGAAGGCTGAGGAAAAAGAAGAAATCGCCACTTCATTGCCAAACTGAGAACAAATCTGAGTGAGTAGAGTTGTATTGAGGTATGGGAAAGCACCGTGGCGGTCTAAAGACCAAGCTGAACAAACGTATCGCCTAAGTAAGGTGGCTAATATACGGTCAGCAAACGCCACCGGTCTGGTCGAAAGCTCTAAAGCTAAATGCAGAGTTAGACCACTTGCTGCAATATCAGCAAGAGCTAAAGACCCAAAAACTCGAGAAAACTCACTCAGAAAACACTAAAAATAGAACAATTATTAATAAAGTTCCAAAACCAAAAGCATATCCAGCACCAGCACCGTCACTAACGAAGCCTAAAAAGACCTGCCCACCGGACTGTGAAGGAGTCTGGAGTCCTCACTGCCTGGGGACTTGTGAGCAGCCATCAACATCATCAGCAACCCAGAAATAGACAGCAGCGAGGGAGTGTCAGCATGCCACCCCCGGTGTCGCCCAGCTGACACCAGCAGATGAACATCAGCAACACTAGAATATTAACTAACTATAAATATAATTATACAAAAAATTGTAAGACACATTGTAAAATGGAGCATATACTACTATGCCCTGTTAACCCAATATGGCCCGTGAAGCCATAGCTAGAATCAGGCAGGCAATAATGTAAAACAAATTTCTTTTTATATTCTAACTAACACTGAAATTTAAAAATTATTTGAAATTTAAAATTTAAGGAAGAAATAATTCCCAATATAAATGTCCATAGAGACAAATAAAATAAGCAAAACTGAAAACATATATAAAAATAAAGAAGATTTTTTACAAAACTATAAAATTAGTATACCCAAAATGGGTTTGATAGACACTAAAACTGTCGACTCCACAGCAAATGTTATAAATAAAGTGGAAGTCCAAAATGCAGACTTGTTCTGGATAACCATAATACTAATTGTAATAGCTTTAATTATGGTATCCAATGCATTAATAAAAATATACAAAGTACATAACAACTGTCTCAGAAAACAATACCGTAGCGCTGCTTACGGTTTAGATAACATTTAAGGAATGTATGAGGGAACTGAATTATGAATGAAAATAAAATAAAGAAAATATAAAAGTTGAAAAAAAAATTTTAAAAAAAATAAACGTAATATTAATAAAAACCCGGAAATACGAATTAACATACACCCCCCGTTATACCATTGTTATAGTTACACAGAATAGGAAATTGTACTTACGACACTTCTAGGTGTAAAAGTCAAATCAGAATTATTAGATTTTGGCATACTAGGTAAAAATGTCGCTTTCTTTGTATCCAAGTAACTAGTACCACACTATGGACTGGGAAAAGCTTATTGATCAGATAAAAGAATCAAAAGAAAATTTTAAAAAATCTTATAAATGCTTAACGCAAAATAGATCAATAAAAGCTGTAACGATAAATAAAAATGCCCAAACATTGGTAACTAGTTACAATAAAGTCAGAGAACTAATACAACAGAATAGAAATAATTTAGACAGTAAACGATTCATTAAGGCAATCAAATTGGTAGACTTAGCTAAGGGACCATTTGAAGACATTGCAGTTGAAGTCATTACGTCAAAAATAGTTGGCACAATTTTGAACTCAATTGACAATGAAACGACAATTCCAGCAATTATAAACAAACTGCAGAAAGAAGTTGTCGGTGAGACATCCGGTAATGTCAAAGCAAAGCTATCAACAGTTCAGCAAAGAGGTAAAACTGCAACGCAATTTACCACTGAAGTTGATAGACTGAGAAAGCTATTAGAAGCTTCCTTTATCGATGAGGGTATATCTCTAGAACATGTCTAAGTACTAAAGAGGCAACACTAGTCTAACCACTAAAGAGGCAATTGACACCATGATAAATCGTGCTGAGCACGAAAGTATCAAGACAGTACTGGAAGCAGGGACTTGCACCACTATTGATGCAGCAATAAGCGCATACATAAGAACGAGTGCAAGAGTTACCGGTGACATTAATAAAGTGATGTACTTTAGAGGTAACAGATTTAACAAAGGATACGGCAATGCCAATAGAGGTGGAAACCGAGGTAGAGGCTTCAATACCAAAATAACGGTTACCAGAATAACGGTTATCAAAACCGCAATAATGGAAATAATAACCGCTTTAATGGCAACAATAGGGGCTGAAATAATGGAAACAGAGGCCGTAACAACAACCAAAATAACAATAACGGAAATAATGCCAATGTACAAGTAACCCAAGATCAGGGAAACTCGCAACAGCCTTTAGGTACCCAGTAGGAGAAGATCATAGAGTATACGCCATCAATTATAATCTCAATTTATTTACCACATTCATTCATGTCGAAACAGGTGAAAAACTTGTTTTCCCTCTTGATACAGATATTTTCAAAGAGAACTCTGACAAATTTTCTAATATTCAAATACGAGGGTCGCTTGATAAGTCCGTGACTTTTTGTATTTGCCGCGCACCTGCTCTAAATACAACACTGCTCCTGTCAGCAGTTATCGATTAACAGCTGACTGTAAAATTTTGAGAAAGCTGCGTTTCTTAGTTTGCGTTTTATAGGCATTGAAAGCAGACGATCTCGTGAATTTTAACGAAAATGGAAAAAAGTGAATTTCGTGTGCTAATTAAGCATTATTTTTTGCGTAAAAAATCCATCACCGAAACCAAGGAAAGACTTGATAAATATTATGGGGACTCTGCACCATCAATTTCAATGGTTAAGAAATGGTTTACTGAGTTCCGTTGTGGTCGTACCAGTACAAGTGATGCCGAACGTTCAGGTCGCCCAAAAGAGGTCGTCATGCCAGAAATCGTCGACAAAATCCATGGAATGATATTGGATGATCGGAGAATGAAAGTGCGTGAGGTAGCTGAGGCTGTAGGCATCTCAACTGAACGGGTACATCACATTTTACATGAATATTTGGACATGAAAAAGCTTTCCGCGCGATGGGTGCCGCGATTGCTCACACACGACCATAAGCGCAACCGTGTGACCATTTCAAAGGAGTGTTTGGCGATGTTCAACCGCAATCCAAACGAATTTTTGCGCCGTTTCGTTACCGTAGACGAAACATGGATCCACCACACCACACCAGAGACCAAAGAACAATCAAGACAGTGGGTTTCTCCGGGTGAACGTGCACCAAAGAAGGCCAAGGTGGGTCTGTCGGCCAACAAGGTCATGGCCACAGTTTTTTGGGATGCACAAGGTATCATTCACATCGATTACCTTGAAAAGGGTAAAACGATCACCGGCGAATATTATTCAGAGC
Organism: Zaprionus ornatus; assembly: GCA_018904035.1. NCBI lineage: Eukaryota > Metazoa > Arthropoda > Insecta > Diptera > Drosophilidae > Zaprionus > Zaprionus ornatus. The sequence continues at coordinate 63,879 of JAEIFZ010000103.1, forward strand.
TTTTGGACAGATTCGATATTGATTTGAAGCAGAAACGACCGCATTTGGCGAAAAAAAAAGTGCTGTTCCATCAGGACAATGCACGGGTGCACACGTGTGTAGTCAGCATGGCAAAATTTCATAAATTGGGCTACGAACTGCTACCCCATCCAGCATATTCTCCAGATTTAGCCCCCTGTGACTATTTTTTGTTTCCAAACATGAAGAAATGGCTCGGCGGGTAAGAGATTCGGGTCAAATGAAGAGGTCATCACAGAAACAAACGACTATTTTGAGGGCCTTGAGAAAACCTATTATTTGGAAGGAATAAAAAAATTGGAAAAACGCTGGACTAAATGTATAGAGCTAAAAGGAGATTATGTTGAGAAATAAAACGCTTCTTTGACGAAAAAAATATATTTTATTCAAAAAGTCACGGACTTATCAAACGACCCTCGTAACTAACAAAATAAATAATCAAGGCATAAGCCAACAGATAATTCAGTCTCAAGGACAGACTTTTATTGAGATACAGACAGGTAAATACATTATCCCACACGACTTTCATTTAGTAGATAAAAATTTTCCCATACCGTGTGATGGAATAATAGGAATAGATTTCATTAAAAAATATAATTGCCAAATTGATTTCAAACCAGCAGAAGATTGGTTTATAATTAGACCCATCAATTTGAAATTCCCAATTTATGTTCCAATAACATACAGCTCTGGTAATAACACAACTCTATTACAAGCAAGATCCCAAGTTGTCCGAAGATTAATAGTATCATTAAAATATGATAACATTTTAATTTCAAACCAGGAAATTCAAACTGGTATTTATGTTGCAAATACAATTGCAACATCTAATAATACATTCGTCGAATTTTGAACACAACAGATTCTGACCAATTGGTCAATATAGACAATTTGAAATATGAGCCACTTTCAAACTACAATGTAGTTCAGGCAAATAGCGAAAACAGAAATAAAACTGTATTGTCTCAATTGAAGAAAAATTTCCCAAAATTGTTTAAATTACAATTAGAAACTTTATGCAGCAAATATACAGATATATTTGCATTAGAATCAGAACCAATAACGGTTAATAATTTTTATAAACAACAGTTGAGATTAAAAGATGATAAGCCCGTATACACAAAAAAATATTAAAGTCCTCATAGTCAAGTAGAAGAAATACAAGCCCAGGTACAGAAATTAATAAAAGATAAAATAATCGAACCATCAATTTCAGAGTACAATATCCCTTTGCTATTAGTACCTAAAAAGTCAAGCCCAGATTCGGATAAAAAGAAATGAAGATTAGCTGACAAATTCCCACTACCGAGAATAGATGATATTTTGGACCAACTTGGTCGAGCAAAATATTTTTCTTGCCTTCACCTAATGTCAGGTTTTCATCAAACCGAGCTGGATGAAGGCTCAAGAAATATAACATTTTTCTCAACCAACAATGGCTCCCATCGTTTCACGCGATTGCCATTTGGTTTAAAAATAGCGCCTAATTCATTCCAAAGAATGATGACTATAGCATTCTCCGGAATAGAACCGACTCAGGCATTCCTTTATATGGATGACTTAATAGTCATCGGTTGTTCCGAAAAGCATATGCTTAAAAACCTCACTGAAGTTTTTGATAAATGCAGGGAATACAATCTAAAGTTACATCCTGAAAAATGTTCATTCTTCATGATGAAGTCACATTTTTGGGACATAAATGCACAGACAAAGGAATTTTGCCGGATGAAAAAAAATATGATGTCATTCAGAACTACCCAGTTCCACATGATGCGGACAGCGCTAGACGTTTTGTAGCATTTTGCAATTACTACAGACGTTTTATCAAAAATTTCGGCGACTATTCGCGGCACATAACGAGATTATGTAAAAAGAATATTCCATTCGAGTGGACAGATGAATGCCAAAATGCATTCAAACATCTAAAATCGCAGCTAATAAACCCAACACTCTTGCAGTACCCAGACTTTAGCAAAGAATTTTACATAATAACTGATGCAAGCAAGCAAGCGTGTGGCGCAGTTTTAACTCAAAACCACAATGGCCACCAACTCCCAGTTGCTTATGCATCAAGAGCTTTTACGAAAGGTGAAAGCAATAAAAGTACAACAGAACAAGAGTTAGCAGCAATTCATTGTACAATAGTAAATTTTAGACCGTACATTTACGGAAACCACTTCATTGTGAAAACAGATCATAGACCATTGACATATTTATTCTCAATGATCAACCCCAGTTTTAAATTAACAAGAATAAGGCTTGAATTAGAGGAATATAATTTTAGAGTAGAGAATCTAAAAGGCAAAGATAATCATATAGCTGATGCGTTATCAAGAATAACCATCAAAGAGTTAAGCGAAATTACTGGAAATATATTAAAAGTCACTACAAGATTTCAAAGTAGACAAAAATCCTGCGCAGGAAAAGAACAATTGGATTTGCATGAGCAAACCAAAGAAAAACCAACGTGTACGTAGTCATAACAAATGACGAAGTACGATAAGTAGTAACATTGCAATTGAATGATACGATATGTTTATTTAAACATGGAAAGAAAATCATTGCAAGATATGATGTTGGTGATCTTTATACTAATGGAGTTCTTGATCTAGATCAATTTTTTCAAAGGCTTGAATCGCAAGCCGGTATATACGAGATAAGCCAACTCAAAATGGCACCGTGGAAAAAAATCTTTGAACACGTTTCAATAGATGAATTTAAAAAAATGGGCAATAAAATATTAAAGAATTTAAAAGTAGCGCTACTTATCCCGGTGACCCAAATCAATAATGAAAAAGAAAAAGAAGCTATATTTTCTACACTACATGATGACTATAACTAACACACCAGAACATGCTTTCGATAGAGTTGTCGTGGACACAATTGGTCCACTATCTAAGTCAGAAAATGGTAACGAGTACGCAGTCACTCTCATATGTGATTTAACCAAGTACTTAGTTGCTATTCCAATAGCGAATAAAAGCGCAAAAACAGTCGCTAAAGCTATATTTGAATCTTTTATTCTAAAGTACGTTCCAATTAAGACGTTCATAACGGACATGGGAACAGAGTATAAGAATTCAATAATTACGGACCTATGTAAATATTTGAAAATCAAAAATATAACATCAACAGCTCATCACCACCAGACAGTTGGAGTGGTCGAAAGAAGTCATAGAACTCTGAACGAGTATATACGATCCTATATATCGGCGGACAAAACCGATTGGGACGTATGGCTTCAATATTTCGTATACTGCTTTAACACGACCCCATCTATGGTACATAATTACTGTCCATATGAATTAGTTTTCGGTAGAACAAGTAATTTACCAAAACATTTTAGTAAGTTGCATAGCATAGAACCAATATATAATATAGATGATTACGCTAAAGAAAGTAAATATAGGTTAGAAGTAGCATATGCTCGAGCAAGAAAACTGCTTGAAGCACATAAAGAAAAAAATAAGGGAAATTACGACTTAAAAGTAAATAACATAGAATTGGAAGTAGGAGATAAAGTTTTATTAAGAAATGAGGTAGGACATAAATTAGACTTTAAAAACACAGGGCCCTATAAGATAGAAAACATAGGAGCTTACTAATAAAAACAAGAAACAAATAGTTCATAAAGATAGATTAAAGAAATTTCATTCATAATTGATTTTACACTTATATTTTTCGTAACCATTTAAACAAAAAAATATAAAATAAATAATTTGCATCAATTAATTAAAATAACTTCACTAGGATACGTTATTTTTCAAAAGGAGGGAGATGTAGTATGCGCCTATGTAATATTAATAACACTTAAGTACAATAAATAACAACACTTTGTTGTTATGTTTATGCAAACAATAAGGCCCAAGGCGGATGTAACATGATCGTCCACTTGAAGGCTACAAAGTATAAGTGCATGGTCAGCATTCCCACGCCGACCAAATGCATAATATATAAGTGCATAGCTCGCTCACTCGATAAGCATAGATATATAAGATATACATAAGAAAGCCGCTCCGCTGCTGGCGTATCCAGCAGTGCAGCTACGCGGCTTAGGCGTAGATGAAATATATTTAAGAACCTGAAAGCAGTCACTTACAAACAGTTGAACTGGCAGAACCATTTCTGCCCAACAAGAATAAAATAAAACTTATTACATACAAAACCAAAATCTTAAAAAACGCCTGCCACCGCCAACCCTCTTTTATATTTATAGATAATACAAAACAACAAAAACATTTCACATATTGATGCCGGAAGCAATCGAACTATGGTTCGATTCCCCGGGTTACGCTGGTTCACATATTTATGTATTAATATATTTTATATTTAATATTATATTTTTTGTCATTTTTCCCCTTATTTTATTACTTATACCCGTAAAAGTACATAAACATACATTTTGTATACTCTTCGACCATTGAAAATGGTCAAAAAGGGATATACTAACTGTGTGCAAATGTATGTAACAGGCAGAAGGCGGCGTGGGAGACCTGATAAAGTATATATACTTTTGCTCAGGATCAGTGGCAAAGACGATTGAGCTATTTCCGTCTGTCTGTCCGTCTGTCCGCCTATCTATTACAAAAGCTAGGGATACCAAATTATGCACGAAGATTTCTTTATACCATACGCAGATCATGTTTATTTTAAAATTTGAGATACCACTCCTACCGCCCGCAAACGGACCATTTCCTATTTATGGTACATTTGAAGTACTCATGTCTTGAAGTTCTTTTTCAGATAAATACTATAGGAACCTATCCTCCAAATTGCAATGCGATCGGATAATAAACACGGAAGTTATTAGTAGTTAAACTCTTAATGCGATCTGCTGTATCGCTGCGGTGGGACAGGTGCGAAGTTCACCCGTCAAGGAAAGGCACTTTCGTGCATTTACTGATGGCAGTGACCTGTGTAACCTTTGGGCACCACACAATCGCAGCGTAGGTTTCGATCGGTCTTACCATCATCTCAAAAACCCATCGATGGTGCTACCAAAGAGTCTTCTGCATGCCCACATGGCATGAGTAGCCTTTGATAGAGTGTTGTGTAGGTGGGAATTTCAGTTTCGTCGTTTATCAAGGGTTACCCCTAGATATTTGACCTCGTTGGAAAGTCCCACAGGTGAGCCGCTAATTTTTAATTGACCAATGTCAATGGAGTATCGCTTAGTGATAGGAACAATGATTGCCATTTGTGGATAGATGCTAAGACCTACATCTTCGCAACATCTACTAGCCGTGTTCAGAGCTGATTGCATCAACTCTGTCACGGTGTTGGCATAGTTCCCGTTCACTACGAGAGCCAGGTCGTCGGCATAACCAATCGCTTCCACGCCCTGTATGTAGAATTATTAGTTCGTCAACTATAAGGGACCAGAGTAAAGGGGATAGGACCCCGTAGCTGGAGTTATCGAAAGCACTCTCAATATCAAGAAAAGAGCATAGAGCAATGTTCTTGTTCTCTCGATTTTATCCACTAATTTGTAGAGAGCGACCTCTGTCGATCTACCGGTTATATACACGAACTGGGTGGGGTGCAAACGGTTGTTTTTCTGCAGAGAGCACCGGATGTGCATGTCTAGTTGCATCGTAGCTTTTACTGGGCATCTGGATCGACTTAGTATTGCAGTGTCATCAGCGAATGTGGATATCGTTAGCTGGTAGTTTGTTGGGATGTCCGTGTGTATAGAATTGGGCCCAGAACACTTCCTTGGGGCACTCCGGCTTCTATAGTACAATCGCTGTAAGTGCTTGAGCTGCATCTAACCGCGAACAATCTTTTATATAGGTATGCCTTTAGAAGCTTATGTATGTTTTGAGGCAGCAGTTTGATTTTTTTAAACATAAGTCCATCCAGCCATACTCTATCGAATGCTTGTGCAACGTCTAAGAATAGAGTTGTGCAATATTCACGATGTTCAAAGGCAGTGCGAATTGCTGTTGTGATGCGCTTAACCTGTTCAATGGCTCCATGTTTTACCGAAAACCAAATTGGTGCGATGGGAGTGTGTTGTGTGTTTTAAGGTGGGGACTGATGCGTAGCAGCAGCACTTTTTCAAATAACTTGGAGTAAGTAAGTAAGCTTATTGGCCTGTATGATGATGGCTGTGTTTTGTCTTTCCCAGGCTTAGGGATCATAACTATAACTGATTTCTTCCTTTTGAGGGAAGTATCCAATTTTAGTAATTGCTTTGAAGAGCAAGCATTCGTAGAACTGCACACATTGCGTCGTAGCCAGGCGATTTTTCAGTCTTCAGTTGCTCTTTAACAACTTTCATTATCTCGCTTGGCCGAAATTTTACAGGATCTTGTGGTGCTAAGTCAGATGCAGTTAAAGGCGGGAGAGTAAATGAGTTAGTGGCTGGATTTGGTTGAAATACTTTTTTAAGATGATCAGCGAAGACTCTTGCTCTACATAGGGCAATCGATGAGGTCGTGAAAATATCGGCGTGTCTTCGTTTAATGTTATGCGCATTTGGATTTGAGTTGTTTTAGTTGTAATCGGTTTATAATTGTTTATTAGGTTAACGACATTACTTTTTATTAGTGGACTTGCCCTTTCGTCGATATTAAGTTCAATCTCTTCACTACTATCTATTTTCATTAGAAATCTTTCTTCTTCTTTTTCGTCTTTAATCTTTTTAATCGTTATTCTATTACGCGTTATTTTGATTTCTGCTTGTTTGCAAAACTGTTCACCGAGAATTAAATCAATGTGTAGAAGCTCTGTGCTTACTACCAAAAAATTACTGGTAAATTCTTCATTTTCTATTATAAAAGATTGTTCAAATTCACAAAAAGGGTTCACTCTGTCTTTATTATTCTTATTCCCAAATCCAATAAGATATACATTAGTTTTAACAAGTTTAACATTTAAGTTCTTATAAGTTTCCACCGTCATTATATTATGTTTACTTCCCGTATCAATAAGCGCTTTAAATTCATTTTCTTTAATTTTCACGGTCTTATACATCTTTGAATCATCAGCTATCTTACTCATATTTGCAACGTTAGAATTGTTTTTTGAACTTTGACATTCTTTGGAAATGTGCCCCAAATTGTTGCACTTAAAACACTTTTTTCCTTTTAGTTTATCGTCGCAGTTATTAGATGTGTGTCCTTTCTCACCACAATTAAAACATTTTATTTCATGATAATTTTTATTTACTGTTTTTTCTTTTTCAATGTCAATTTTATTTTTCTCGTAACGGCGGTTCGACTGATATTTCTTACGCATTGTTTCATAGCACTTGAGTTTTTGCTTAAATTCTTTTAGACTATTTGCATCATATAAAATTGATTTATTAACACTTAAATCGTTTACGCCATCAATCACATGTTCCATTAATGAATTGTTGTCAATATCACCGCGAGATGATTTATAAAATTGTGCCAGCTTGATATACCGCGTTCACTAGCTACAAACATTCGTGCCAGTCCTTTCAACGATCGTTTGGCTAAAATATATTTTTGTAAATCATCCCATTGCATTTCTTGTGCAGTGTCTTCAAAGTCTTCTAACCACACTTCAATCGAAAGCGTATCATCACCACCGAATTTATGAATCGAGTCTTCAATGTCACGAAAGTTTAAGGCGAACCTCGGAGTCGCTAAACTATTCTGTATACCAGCATCACTTTTTTGTGCCATCACTGTAGAGTTCACTCGTTCTCCTTTGTTCCTGACCTTCGCTTGTTCCAATTCCACCGTTTACTTTTATTATGTGGAATGTTTAATAAATGACATATTAACACCAGACCTGCTTCTGTTAAATTATCGTTTATGTAATCAATTTTTGTAATAAATTTCTCATTTATTTCGTCATGTTCAAATCCTTCAAACTCGCGTAGCCGATTTCGATATTGTCTATCACCATTTTTTTCGAATACAAATTTATGAAGAAGTTCAACATTCTATTTTTCTTTCCTTAGCATCTGCTTTATTATGTCGTATTCTGCAAGTCGCGAAATTTTTCGCTTTTCACGTTTCTTGTTTCTTAGTTCTTATTTTTTTATATTTTTTATTTCGCGCGCGACTCCCAATGTACATGCGTTTTTCGTTTCTTTTTAAACCGTTATTCTTGACATCGTTGCAAACGCAATATGATGAAATGATTCTTGAAACTTGCGCTTGTTATACAATTTTTATTTTTATACCACCGATTTTGAATTATTGTTTTTCTTAACGTTGAGTCTTTAACTTATTGTGTTTTTTTAGGGTTGAGCCTTTAACTTATTGTGTTTTTTAGGTTCAGCCTTTAACTTATTGTGTTTTTTAGGTTGAGCCCACAAAATTGTGTTTTTTATAGGTTGAGCCTTTGAATTATTGTGTTTTTTATAGGTTGAGCCCCCAAATTTTTGGGACTTGGGTTAAGTTTAGTCCCAGTTGTTGTGTAAAATACACGTTGATTTTTTAGTATTAAATTTCAAGGTTTTATTTGTAACACTTCAATGTATGTTTCTTATAATTAGTTAGTTATAGTAATTGTACAATGTATGTATGTACATTTGTATACAACCAATAGGTGGCGTGGTATATCGATATGTATGTACTATATGCAAGTGTTTACATGCATGTACATATTCATAATATGCGTACGTGGACATATGAAAATTATTTAATAATTTATATTTTAGTGTGAGTGAAAAATACAAAACCATAAAATGCATTTAAATAAATATTAATTTTGATTACTCGATATATTGTGTGTTATCGATATTGGCCAATTTAAAATTTATATACTGCACACACCGCTTTTTGCAGTCTTTCGCGCGCTAGGAAATTGCGGCGATAAATTATTGGCAACGTATCGAAATTTATGCAAAGTGGCAGCGCACTGTAGTGTTATGATTAATTTGTAGCTTGCGATTAATATCATACAATTAGATACTTTTCATGGCAATATACGTCGAAGGATACCCCATTGTCGCGTGCCGCTCGACTGTTGCTCTTGTTTCTAAAAAACTAAAACGAAAGCAGCAGCAATGGCGGCTTGTGGTAAACAAGTCCCCTTTTTCTCATGATAAATTAAATTTAAATTGAAAATTTAAAATTGTTTTTCTTCAATTTGATTTCATTGATTTTAATTAATTTATTAAATCAAATTTATTTATTAGCTGGTGCCTTAAAATCAAGAAACAAATGTATCGAATTTTTGCACGCGCCTAAAATGCATACATATACTTATTTCTCTCGCGTAGTCTAACGCTTACGACAATTAAAAATTCGCTTTTGTTTTGTCTATGCGTTCTTCTTCTTCTGTTCGTCAATTAAATTTTTTCACGTTCGAACATATCATAGTATAACAACTCGAAATTTAATTTAAATAAAGAGCTATTTTCATTGCGAATTTTAATTAACAACCGATTTTAAAATAGTCGTGACGATTTTTGTTAGCTTTTATTAATAAACTTTTATAAAAGTTGCCCGCTGAAGGCGTATTGTGTTGGGAGTGCTTGCGGAATTCGTTTGCTACACCAACCCATTTCTTTGACATAAGCATAGATATTTTTATTTTTGGTAATTAGCGTTCGACTGGTCTTAAGATGGTTAGTTTAATTTTTTAGAAATTGTTTAATGTTTTGGATGAACCCAAAGTTTTTTTTTGTGGAGATAAATAGAATTTAGGTGTGGATTTTTATATATTAGTAGTAATAATCGCAGTAGTAGAATAGTTAAGAGAGAACTTAAGGTCACTTAAGGAAGACATGCACAATGGTATACGCTGTTATGGATGAGAACTTTCAACTTTTTTCAGACTGTTGTTGATTTTGTGTGAAAGTAAAACATAAATTTGGCCTTACAGCATCAAAGTTAAAAGCCCTTGGCAAACAACAAGACACTGCCGAAGCACCACAGAAAAATACGTAAAGATACGTAAAGACATAATTCAGTAAAGACATGGCACATAGAAACGTAGACAAAACGATGGAACCGATGGCACTGTCCTGCTTCATGGAGCCGCGCAGCGACATCACATTGGAAATATCCTCCTCAGCAGAGAAGAAGATTTCCGATGGATTCTCCGAGGTTAGCGATTAATACGCTGCACTTCACGTTGCAGCTAGTCCCGACGTTGAGCGCAATGTCAGTGTTTTCAAATTCAAGCGGATTCAATGTGACATTTCATCGGCCATCTAGAGAGAAAGAGATGAAGAAGAATAAGCACAGTTTATTTAAAGAGAGAATTCATCCTATGCTCATCATAGACGGTCAGTTGCAGCTGCACCTTCTTGGAAGGACGGGTATAGCTCACCTCCACGGATGTTTGCCGTTGACGCAACACCATGGGACTCAGCTCCATAGCATTTGTTGAATCCGGTGTACGTTTGACAGCATGTGCATCTCCATAATTATCCCGTAGTTTGCTAAGTGCAGCTTCCAGAGAATCACGACGCTTTGAGAATGAATAGGAACTGTGCTTGTTGGACTTGTAATGAGAACTGCTGGGAACATCGTGTGACTTAAGCAAATCCTGATCCTGTGCACGACGTAGCTTGCCAGAACGAATTCTACCAGTTGTGTTGGTATTATAAGAGCTATTTGGCGCATCATCCACATGCATCATAAAGAGGCGCAGCAGGATTGAGGTCAGTAAACCGGATATGCCAACCTAGACGAGTTCTTCCGTGTAAATTACAATTAGCCAATTCAGCATCTACTGAAATACGTGTCATCTTGTATTGTATTTTATATTTTCGGACACAAATTTCTCCTCTTTGGTTTGTGGACACAAATTGCTCGGCACACCATGGTGGCAATAACGCAGAGTTTTACGTGATTTCAAACACTTCTCCGGATTCATAGCGAATAAAATGAACGTATCCAGTCCTGTGGCCACAGTTACTAATTGCACCTCAAGAAGCCACGAATATTTGAGTGTGTCATCATCCAGTGCGCATCCTTCATTACTGCACATGGCATGATCCCGCACCTGCACCGCAGAAAGCAACAGATGATCCCGTTGGATGTGCTGGTTGAGTCGCTGACGTTGCAATAAATCGGATGTAAACAAATACACCGGACTGACGAGTTCTTGCAGCGTTGTCTCGTGATATCTCTTGTTAATTTCAAAGCCAAAAGGTTGGATTAACACAACCGGTCATGGCGGATCATCTGGATCACAATTCTTTTTCGCATGCGCTTGTTTGTCACGCACAATCACCTCAAGTGGACAATATAGTCGCGGATCGAAGGGTTCGCATTTCTTTTCAGGCGCTGCTCTTTCCGATATGGATTTAGTGGCTAACTCTTTCTCTTTGGCCAGCAACTGATCGCTTCGATTGCTCCATATCCGTAAAGTTTTGATCCTCTCAAAATATGTTTGAGATTGTAAATTTTTTATCGTCTCAAAAAATGTTCTTTTTGAGATTGATTAAGAGGACAGAGCTACCGATTTCCAGTTCAACGGTAACATGATCTGCCAGGGTTTCCCGGTCGAACTTGTTGTTTTGCTCCGTCGTCGATTGCTGCCAGGCGACTTGCGCATCGGACTGAGAAGAATATAATATAATATAAATATAATATAATATCTGCTTGCGGATCGGGTTCCTGAGGTGGCACAGAATGATTAACATTACTGTATACAGAGCGCCAATATGGGCACTGACCAGCAATCAATCTGACCGGCACTGTGATGACAAATCTTACGCCACTACTTTGTATACACTTCCGGGATTCTGATCAGTTTGCGCTTCCGGATCAACTGTCTTGGATTCTTGTCTATGGCTACACGTACAAACTCAAGTCAAAAACTTCGCCACGTCAGGGCAGGAAATCATCAAAGGCCAGTGTAAAGCTAATCTTAAAGGCTTCACCGCAAAATGGCGCAGATTATTGTTCTCCTGATTGGATATCCAATTATATTCGATCCAATTACTCGTGCAGTCAATATTTATGTTGTCCCCTTCAAAGTAATCTTCCTCAGATACAATACACTTATGATAACGGTTTTTCCAATCCTTAAAGCACTTTTCGGTATAGCCTTGAGCTCTTTCAGCGGTGCAGTCTTTATTTCCTCAACCATTGCAAATCTCCGTCCTTTCAGAGGTCTCTTTAGTTTTGGGAACAAGAAAAAGTCACATGGGGCCAAAACCGGTGAATATGATGGCTGCGGCATGCTTGTGGTGTTGTTTTTGGCCAAAAAATATCTCAATAGCAAAGATGAGTGAACAGGGGCATTATCTTGATGCAAAGCCATGAATTCCGTATGCCGCTGTCAACATTTCAAGTGTTTCGGAGTACTTTATTTTATTTTTTCCACAAAATTTTATGCAAATCCTTTGATCCATATTTTTCTAGAGCAAAAAATCGCCGAGCACGCAAAACACTTATAACCTTTACGCCTCTCGCAACCAAACAAAAAATGCCATTCACTTGAATCTTGGAACAGATGTTCGGAAAGAGTGTACCAACATAACGAAAAAGTACATTGGCCGCGAAATTTGAAAAGTCACCTTACTTTTTGAACACACCTCGTATATTGAAATTGCATGTGTATGGCACAAAATTTAATGTATCGGGTCGAGCTTTATTGGCCCATTCTGAGGCAGACCCCCCTGTAATGTTCGAATATAGAATATCAATGGTAGCTTTGTACAACGCGCACAGTGTCACATCAAACGATTGATAACTGCGTAATTCTCCCAGTTGTGGTGTACGCTAGAGCTGCAAAACCATCGATGGTGCCATCGATATATTTTTTTCATAATCAATATATAACACAAAAGCTGTATGCTGTGACGCTATTACTTTCTTGGCGGTTTTTAAACAGTAGGGACAAGTTTTTGCAAAGTAAGTCTCCGCAATCGCAGTTGTAGCCTTATTTTGTAATAATTGTATTTCAGATAAAGGTAAAGCTGCACTCTCATCTGCAGAGTCCTCTTGCAAACGCAAGAAGAAGAAGATAAAATTTGTTATTTTATTCTAAAGAAATAAAATTTATATTTGTTTTAGTTAATAAGAAATTAAATAAACTTATATCTTTGTTATTAATTTAGCGTTTGTATTTATTTAACCACTTTAAAAAATTTTCCAGCGATACATCGGCATAATCGATGGTTTAAAGTCAAATAAACGATGGTTTAAGCCATCGAAAATTAAATAATAGCTGGTTCGACCAGCGATGGTTTTGCAGCTCTAGTGTACGCGTAACGAGGCCATCTTTTCAATCAGATGGTTAGAAGGGGACCATAACTGTAATCTGTGCCCTTCAAGCAATGCACATTGATGCCCCAAACAGGCGGAGATGGGTTCACAAGATCACCATTGCCCAATACAATCTTTACAGGTTCCCCGGGCACAACGCCCGACTCATCCATATAGAAATATAACTCCATGTTATTGCACATCATGGCAACAAATCCCTCGCCCATATACCGAGAAGGTTCATCGATGAAGCCCGTATACTTTGGACTGGGACAGAACTGCACTTTGGCATTCTTTGCCTTGAGAAAGTGTACGTAATGATCGAACCTGCAAACTGTTGGCTTGGTGCTGTACGTGCAGTGTATCTCCTCCATGGAAATAAAGGGCGTGGTCGGTGTCAGGCGGTTACCAAAGACAAAACGTCCTAAAATACTGTCTGTCTTGATCATAGCTATTAAATCACGCCATGTTGTCGCCTGCATGGCCTCGGAGTTCTTAACGCTATTTATACGTGTATTTTGAACTGCATTCTCCACGTTCCAACGATTCATTTAAATTGTTTTCAATCATTTATCATTCATTTGTATTTTCCCCTCACCTTCTGATACATCTTTGTGTAGGAGCGCCACCAGCACACGCATAGTGTGTGATATATACAAAATCAGGAAAGATGATTTAGCTAGCTAAAGCATTTAGGGCCACTGAACCTATCTTGACGTGAGCAACCATAAACCAATGATTCGCAATCTTTGTGATCAGCATTCCGATTAGAAGCGAATTATAAAAGTTGTTGCATGTGACCCAGGTGATGGTGGTGAGCAGCGAGCAGAGCAGCCACGTCTATAAAGAAGGTATCAAAGGTGTCAATTAGATTAAAGTGCGTATTTTTTTTTATGACCTGCAACAACAAAGAGCGCTGTATGTATATAGTTTATGAAGTGTATATACGTGTATTTATGATACAACCATATTGTTACTGATAGTTTAGTGGGCTAACAAATATAGTCAGACTAATTCTTAAATATATTGCGAAAACTATGGAATACGATCCGAAGGAACACTCCATTTAATACTAAATGTCATTCGATGCTTTTAAGGAAGTCGATTAAGCTCACGCACACCATCCAAGCATAAGTTTTGAGGTCTCTCATATGAATTGTATTTATTTATAGACCAACCATATTGTTACTGATACTTTAGTGGGGCTAACAAATATACGTATATTAGTCAGACTAATTCTTGAATATAATGCGAAAACTAGGAATATGGTACGCACGATTACTCCATTTAATACTAAATGTCATTCGAAGCTTGAAAGGAAGTTGATGAAGCTCACACTCACCATCCAAGCATAAGGTTTGAGGTCTCTCAAAAGTAAAATGAATTGGATATTTGAATGACTCATTGTTGTTACTTATGAAGCTGGCAGCTTTTGAGCGGAAAGTAGGTTGACAACAGGGATTAGAAGAAATATGTACAAAAAGATATACAAATTATATTTTGTGAAAGTCGGGAAAAATGACTAATTGTTTCTATAAAAGTTATAGTATATACTATTTTAAATATCTTTAATTGACTTCGAGTTTTGAAAACTGATCGTTTCAATGGTAGCTAAATTTTATAGTGTATTGTGTATGTGTATTTTATGATTTAATCAATTTTTTTCTGATTTGTCTGCAATATCTTAAATAGGGAAAATCTGAGATAGGTTCCATGACAGCTATGCGAAATATATAAATATAGATAGATATAATATATTTATAGCAATAAGAATATCAAATACTAAAAGACAGACGTAGGAAGGACTACTGTTGATCCTGATTCAGAATATAGGCATATACTTTATAGAGTAGAAGATGTTACCTAAGAAACGTAAAAAATTATGGAAGTAAAAAAATATATTTCTTTGAAAGATTTTATTAATTTCATGTTCATATGTAGAGACAAGTTAAAACTTGCATTTGGTTGTTAGACATCTGAGAACCAGATGAGTTTAAAAAATGTATGTATAGGAAAGATATTCCAACGAATTTAACGCCAATGGAGATTTACATTCTTATTTTTTATTCGTTTGTAAAATTAAGTGTTTTTGTAACTGTCCGGATGTTTTTCCACTACAATTGCGTCATAGTTACTTAAAATAACTTATTGGGACATCGGTAAATATGGCCCCAGCGAAAGTGCATTTCTTAGCCTCTTTGATAACCGTACAGCCATTGAGATCTTTAAACATCAAATTATGTCCCAAGCTGTTGGTTTCTTGGATAAACTTTCGACGGTCGGCAGGCCGAAAGTATGCACGACCTGTGAATGGATTAATAAAATCTGACCAATAACCATCCTGCATGAACTCCATGGAATACTGTGAAGCGATAAGCACAAAGGATTTTATGGCACTATTCACATCGTTCTCGAAATAGAGATTAAATATACTAAAATTAACTGGATAGTTAAGTTTTGAATAGGGTAACGAAAATGCACGTCTCATGTTGGCTATCATTAGCTGAGGGCATTGCACAACCTGTGCTCGAATTGGTTTTACACATTTCCAAGTGATCGATTTATGATATTTGGTTAAATCAAATTGATCGGCTGTTGTAACCAAGTCCTGATAGGCAGGACCAACGCTTTGTGGCATATAAAAGAGATCAGAACAACGATTGCCCAATATCGGATATAATTGATGCAAATCTGTATCATTTTCAGTTTCTACATCTTCTTGATCGTCAACCATTATAGGATTGGGTAGGTTGTTGCCGCTGCTGCTCGTTAACCTGTGGGCTGGCTTGCATGGGACTTGAGTTGGTCCTTTTATAAAGCTGCGTACGAGGACTTTTCTCAATTTATGCATTATATTTGAATTCGTAATACACCAAAATTTCTTTAACTTATTTGCTAACCGGTTGACCTAAGTCTAGGATTATAATCGATCACGAAATGCCTATCCTTGGTCAAAAATCGAAAACTCAACAGATATAGCAAAACAGACCTTATAAATAAATTTTGAATGCCTTTTAATACTGATAATATCAAAGGTAACGTTATTAAAACTCGGGAAAAGTGATTTCGACAAATTTAAAATCTCTACCGAACAGATTCAAAATATGAAATAAAAAGAAAAGAAACACTGATGAAATTTGATTAGTGGATCATTGTTAATATGTAAATATATTTTAAATATATTATAATATAATAAAATATGATATCATATGATACTCCTTATGTTAATATACGGTGTGTTCAAAAAGTAAGGTGACTTTTCAAATTTTGCGGGCAATGTACTTTCGATTACCGATTTTTTTGTTTTGTTATGTTGCTACACTCTTCCCGAACATCTGTGATTCAAGTGAATGCCATTTTTTGTTTGGTTGTGAGAGGCGTAAAGGTTATAGGTGTTTTGACCAAAAGAACCGTCGCATGAGCAAGAGCACTTGAATGATGTCAACGATGACCCAGATTTACTCAAAGGGGTTATAACTGGTGACGAATCATGAGTATATGGTTATGATATCGAAACCAAAGCCCAATCGCCCCAATGGAAGAGCCCAGGTAAGCCAAGACCGAAAAAAGCACGCCAAGTTCGATCAAATGTCAAAGTTTTGCTCACTGTTTTCTTCGATTACCATGGCGTAATGCATCAGAAGTTCTTACCATATGGTTGTACGGTCAATAAACAGTATTATCTTGAAGTTATGCGCGGTTTGCGAGAATTCTAACCTATTCTAACTAACTCATGCTATCCTGAATACTTATAGATATCCCATTGTGATGGCTATGCAAAACCTCAAAAGTCCTAGTACTAATCTTTTCATTATCTAATATATTTGAAAACGGCCTATCAATATGTGTATTCATATTGGTAGTGGACGTTTTCAAATCTAACAAACTCCTAAACCTTTTGCTAATCAAAGAATTCTAAATACTCCTACACCAGTTAAAGGTTCTCTGGCACAAATAAAAGTCTCCTTAAGCTAGCAAGCTATCCCTTAAATCACCTAAATAAATTATCTCCTAAAATTCTATTTTAAAAGCGGACAGATGAAAGTCTGGACTTTTGTATGATTTAAGAAAACTTATGGCATTAAACCTAAATATGCCCAACTCAAATACTACTGAGCCAAAAGTTTTTCTACTGCTAAAGGTATGGGAAACTCTATTTACTAGCTCGTTATGATGCCTGTTAAAGGCCCAATTCAAGTTGAACCACAATAGTGAACCCAGGTATTTCTACAGTTTCATTGCATATGGAAGTTTCCACGAAGCACAATATTGATGACTGAAGCATCAGCTTGTCCGATAGAATATCTTCAAGATGGGAATTCAAGCTCTGAGTATTATGGAAGAAAATGTTAAGGGCAGAACTGTTAATTAAATAATCGTAATGAGTACACAGTAGTTTTTCAGTCCGCAATTTCTTCAATTGGGCTTTCACTTTATCATTATTTTGGGGAGACTTAGGAGGAACAAAATTCCCAATAATGAATAACCTAAAGCAGTAGTTGCTCTACTGCAAGCTACGTATAATGCAGCACGCTGCATTCTGGAATTAGCATGGACTACCACTTTGCCATACGTAGCTCCCTGACTCTTATGAATTGTGATGCCTTCAGCAGGCACAATTGGAAACTGCCTACGGTCAATGTTAATTTGTGCGTTATTTGAATATTGAAAACTGCGAACAATTTTCTGAATAGGACTCCATGAAGGATCAGTATGATGTGTACACTTCGAACGCGCAGATTCTCCTACAGTTTCCTCTGTAAATTTCATCCATAAAATGTTGGGAGTGTTGGATGTATTAAAATTTATTTGCATCAACACACCTGATGCTCCGTTTACTAATCCATCCCCTCTGTCTACATTGACCGTCATCATGTACTTGGCAGTATTTTTTTAGGAGAAGAGACGTATACAGTCCCTGTGTAGCGGAAGTTTTAAAACCCTTCACTTCTTCTAATATTCTTTGTTTCCTAGCTGGTTCCAAATGGCCCGCCTTTATAAAAACTTTAGCAGTAGAGAAAAAATTGCTCAGTAGCAATTGAGTTAAGTTTCGTTACATTGAATAAATCAACCTCA
Organism: Zaprionus ornatus; assembly: GCA_018904035.1. Lineage (NCBI taxonomy): Eukaryota > Metazoa > Arthropoda > Insecta > Diptera > Drosophilidae > Zaprionus > Zaprionus ornatus. The sequence continues at coordinate 82,124 of JAEIFZ010000103.1, forward strand.
TTATTATTACTAAACAGATGAATTGCATCATCGGGCACTGCCGATGGTTTGCATATTCTAGATTGGAAAAGGACAATATCATCGGCTGTCATACAACCCGATGCCATATTATTTAAGGCAGAAGCGAAAAGCTGATCGTCACGTTGACGCATTATCTCTGTGAGCTCAAAATACAAAAAAAGGTCCCAGAGATACGTACCAAATATTTCATGGTAAGGGTCAGTGGTATTTGGATCGAAAATCCAACTACCTCCTACGGGCTGTAACTGTCTAAGATCACCGAAGACGATGATAGAAACACCACCAAAAGGAGAAGTATTTTTGAAAATTTGCTTCAAACGAGAATCTAAATAATAAAACATTAGAGAGCTAACCATTGATATTTCATCAATAATAATTAATTTAAGATCGATTAACCTTGAATGAAGGCTATTAACTAAATCATGGCTTAAGGCCCTTAGAGGTGCTGAGCGAGATTGATTAACAGGAAGTGAAAACATGGAATGCAGTGTCGAACCACTAATTCCGAATGCTGCTTTTCCTGTTGGTGCACATAAGAGGATTTTAACAGATGTCGGATCAGCTCCTGGTATACTGTTATACATTACGGATAATGACTGAAAAATTGCTGATATAAGTCGACTCTTTCCGACTCCGGCGCCGCCTCCAACAAATTCATAAAAGACTGTATTGATTTTGGCATTATGCAAAGCATGTGTAAAATATAGCTTCTGCTTTAAATTAAGAGATCTAACTATATTAGCTAAGCTTTCCTGAGAAACTAAGGCTGGAAGCTTTTTAAAACGGACATTACTATCTTCATCATTCATATCAATATTTCCATCCACATTTAAAACATTTAGATGTGGATCTATTTCAGGCAATCCTAAAACTGTGAAGCCATCATCTACCACTTCCTGTTCTCCTACTTGATTATTCTCATTTTCTGCTTCCTCTGTGAAGTGGCTCAGAGCATCTTCTAGTTCCCTATCATCTAGTAAATTATATTTTCTGCGATTGTTCTCTACTAACTCCGAATTTTCCCTACAGAACAATTCACAGTCATGTGTGACTAAATCCAAATGCTCATCTCGCCATGGGGCGTAAAGCATTTTTAGCTCTCTGAAATAGTCACTTGTTTCTGTATTGACATTAAATCTCCTATACCTAATTATGCACGCAGTGGTCCTCTTTCTGATGAAGCCACTATTATCGCGAAGAGCGTAAACTATTGATTCAGAAGCCCTAGGCACATCATCGTCAAAGTCATCTGCATTTTCTTGGCGAGCTCCTCGTTATGATTTGCAGTAGCTATAAAAAGCGGATATCTCAGTGCCAAATATAAATTTGTTACCTAAATGTTGTAACTTTTGCTTAATAGTTACATTGTTATTGTCTTTAATCTCATTGATTGCCTCACGCATCAACATTGAGATACCTCTCTGAGACTTGTTAATATAATTAACGACGTAGCTGCAGCAAGCATAGGGGTCTAAAATAAACTGAATATCCATATTTGCTCGCTGCAACAAAAGGAGGTGCTTGTTATAAGCGTTAAGCTTGATTGCTGCAAAAGATCGCTTCAAAAAAACTTTTGGTTTCTTTATACTTGATCTTACAGCATTAATGTAGCCCTCATAACAAAGGTTAAGTTGATCGTGGGACAAAAAGTTGTTAAAATCGTTAAAATTTTCTACGCTTTCACGATCAAATGGGAAGTCGAGCAGACTTTGAATTTTTTCGAAATTCCTACGATGCTCGGCCAAATTTGGAGCATTTTCTTCTAAAGGGAGAAGAATTTCTGTTTGAGGCATGGGAGGGTATGGGATACCAAATCTACAAATTTGTTTTGACCTAATTTCTCGCCTGCAAGAGTGCCCGTGACTATGGAGTTGATACTCCAAATATGGAGCAACGTCCGGGCAACTAGAATCAGCAGTAATAAACTGATCAATAAAGGACTTCACAGGCATAAATGTGGACTCATTCTTTAGGTCGAGCTTTGGGGCGTCTTTCAGCCAGAACATGCCATGTATATGTGGAGAGCCTCTTTGCTGAAACTCCACTCGCCAATAAAACTTGATGACCTGGTGACAACCAAAGACACCGCCTTCCTTTTTCATCAGTTTTAAAACCTGTCTATATCGAAAATCGAAATATCTGGCACAGGTCACTGGGTCTGCTCTAATGAGACGAGCTTTCTCATTAAACCCCAAATTTAACGCTTCTTCTTCGGATACTTCTAGCTTGTCTACATTTTTACATAGCAAGACTAAAAGCTCCGGCCACCTAGTTTCCGCTGCGGAAAATGTTATAAAAAAAGTTGGAAGCCCTACCTGCCTAATCATAGCCATCACTAGCATGAGTTTGTAATGTTTGGAATAGGCTAGAAATTACGAAATCAAATGACAGGATATATGTAAATATGTATGTAGACATATTTAACGAGAGCATATAGTGAAGTATAACCATTGAATGGAAAATTGGTTTGATAATTATTATTATTTTTATAGCCTTGGACCTAGTTATTGAAAACGCCCAATCAATATATGTATCCATATTGGTAGTGGACGTTTTCAAATCTAACAAACTCTTAAATCCTTTGCAAACCTGATCGGGACCCTGCTTGACTGTCTTATTAAAATTGGCTATTAGGCAATCTAAACTAGTTTTAACCTGTGATATCCTATTATCTGGAAGGGTATTCGCACGTTCCACTCTATTGCGGGACGTGTTCCTCCTATTCTCTGCTATCCTATTGGTGCAACTACTCCTATATAGACTAGCTCACTCACTCTTTGCTACGTATTCCTATGGGCTTCAAAGGCCGTAGGTTGAGTTCGAATTCGAGCACAGCGGCGTGGCAATGTACTTTCGATTACCGATTTTTTTGTTTTGTTATGTTGCTACACTCTTCCCGAACATCTGTGAGTCAAGTGAATGCCATTTTTTGTTTGGTTGTGAGAGGCGTAAAGGTTATAAGTGTTTTGCGAGCACGGCGATTTTTTGCTAATTTTTGACCAAAAGAACCGTCGCATGAGCATCACTCAAGAGCTGTTGAATGACGTCAACGATGACCCAGATTTACTCAAAAGGGTCATAACTGGTGACGATTCATGGGTATACGGTTATGATATCGAAACCAACGCCCAATCGTCCTAATGGAAGAGCCCAGATGAGCCAGGGCCGAAAAAAGCACGCCAAGTTCGATCAAAAGTCAACTTGTCCACTTGTCTTGAAAATATCGATCCAGTGGCTGAAACTGGTGATAAAATCAAAAAAAAAAAGAAAATCAAGAAATGAGACGCAGTGAGAGGATTAAGGATAAACCAAAATGATCATATCGATTTTTAGAAAAGTCTCTTATGAATGTTATGTTTAAATGATATTCCGTATACATATGAGCAGATTAAATTTCGGGATGACAGACTCAGAATGCCATAAAAGATGAACTTAATTTTCATTTTGTAAATAATACATGGCGGTTAGTGTTGGAGCATCATAGTTTTATTTAGTTTTAATATAATTGTAAATTAATTTGAAATTGACATTGAAGTCATAGGCTAGTATAAAGTAAGAGAAAATTGTGAATTTAAATGTAGTTGAGCATGCTCTTTTTATAATGCTCTCTTAAGCCTTTTGACGATCGGCAAATGCCGACGGTGAATTCGGGGAGTGTGGTCGGATTGTAGCCCACTCTCGCTAATGAAAGCATTCGTTGATAAGCAAGCGTAGAAGCCAGCAGCAGCAATAAATTGTCAATTTGTAAATTATTAATCAAGCCACCGCGTCCTTTTATTTTCATTTGTTTCGCTCTCTAAAAAATCTTAGAGAAATTTTTCATTGGCGCCCGAGCAGGGACTTCGGTGTATTGGTTAATAATTAGTTTTCGGTAACAATTTATTTTGTGCTGTTTGTGGCAATTGCTTCGCGCGTTTCGTGTGCGGGTGTGAACAAATTATAAAAAAAAAAAAAAACATTGACACTCGTTCTCGTGGGAGTCATCATCACATCAACTGGACCAAAAGCTGCAAGGCCGTCTTCATCGTCGCCGCTGGACCATATGGATAATAATCGTCGTTCCATGTCTATTGATTCGCTAGACAGTCTCCAGGTATTCAGTGTCAAAAATTGAGCGTACACGTAAATAGTGTTTTGTGTACTGTCGCTTTGATCGACATTAAATTATTTAAGATATTACAAAGCTCAATTCCTGACACTCATTTTATTACACACGAAAGTATATAGTCAGATGTATGTATGTATATTAAAAATTCGCGCCTACCTTTTTAAATAAATGACCGCCAAATATTGAGCAGGACAAAACTGTTAGGAGGTACATATACATACCATATGTATAGACACACACATATAAAAGCGAACATACATACATGCATATGAAGTTTAGTTTTTACTAACAATTTGTTATTCACATTATAACAAATAATAATAAACAAAAACGGCAATATTATCTTACATTGAAATATAAAATTGGTGGCTTACATATTAATTATTTTAATAATTAAGTGTGTGTGTAAATGCAAATTACCCCCTTTCGATCTTCGGTTAGCACACATATTTACATATTGACCGCTAACTTGGAACATCTGTGAATACATAACTACATACGTACATATTGGCGCTTGCATATACACACATACATTTGTCGTTGCGTCCGTTCACCTCGGACTGTTCTTTGCGCTCGCATAATTTCGTTGTTTCGCTTGCGCCTGAATTTAGCGCCACTTACATATCGTCACCCCGCACCCCGCATATGCTATTGCTGTCTACAAACGTAGTTACAGCAAACGTTTGTTTGATTCTCTTTTCGCTTGTTTTTTCTCTTGTTTGTTTGATATATATACCACTTAAAGTGCGTGTGTACATATTTTCTCATTTGCATTGCAGGCCCCGCACCTCGCATTAAACATTGCTGCCTACAAACGTAGTTACAGTAAAAGTTTATCTTGCTTTACCTTGGATCGCTTGGATCATTTTCGTTTGTTTGCTCACACAACGCATTGGTTGCGTGTGTGTGTATTAAGCAAGTTAGACTTACATAGTCAGCGTCGTTGCGAGGGTAGCTCACAAAGTTTGTGACACATTCTATTTTGTTAACTTAGTAAGCCTTTTTATTAAACATGTCTGAGTCCGAAAAAATGATTGAAAAGCCACAAATCAGCAAGACAAGTGCAAAATTATTACTATGCTTGCAAAGATTTGACAGGGTTAGTGCTGATATTGCTCGTATGCAAACAGCAATTAAAGCAAAAACCATCTCGACTGATAAAACAGAGATAGCGTGCCGATTAGAGCTTTTAGAAGGATACATAGGAAAGACAATGGAGTTACAGGCTGAGATAGATAATTTAAGCCCTCTTAATGATTCTAGAGGTCCATTAGAGGATTTATGTGTCGTCACAAGGGCACTTTATATAAATGCATCCAAGCCAACGTCAGAGCCTAGACCTGAGCATAATTGCTCCATAGTTTCAAGCCAGCGTTCTCAGTTGCCGAAAATGCGTTTGCCAAAATTTAGTTGCAAACATTCAGAGTACAAAAATTTTATGTGCCTGTTTGAAAGTTTAGTCGATGATGACAACTCCTTGTCAAATGTCGAAAAGTTCAATCATCTAGTCTCGTGTTTGTCAGATGAAGCATTGGGGGTAGTTAAGCCGTAACTACCCAAAGGCCCTCGCTAGTCTCAAAGCAGTGTATGACAACAAATGTCTTATATTCTTTGATACAGTTTCACAATTGTTTGACATACCTAGCATGACAAAAGTTTGAGATCGATCATAGATACGGTGTCTGCTATTTATTCTTCGTTGTCGTCATTAGGAAACGACAAAGACATTGCTAATGCAATGATAATTCACATGGTCATGGCAAAGGTAGACCATGTTACCAAATCTCGTTTCGAAGAGCAGCTTGACTATGATACGCTGCCGTCTTGGGAAGATTGTGCTAGACAACTGAATAAACGGTATCAGTATCTGTATGCAGAAGAGTCAACGCGGGACAATACAAAGTCGCGAGTTGACGCTAAGAAGTCCCATCAGTCTAAATCGTCCTTTGCTTGTACTGATGGAGGACGTTCATCATCGTCTGTGTGCGTTTTTTGCAAGGCAGAAACGCACAATATTTATTCGTGTCCATCGTTTGCTGCAATCTCAGTTATGCAGCGTTTTGAATTTGTCAAAGCACAAAAGCTGTGCCTTAATTGTTTAGTGGTGGGGCATACGGTGTCAAAGTGTAAGGCATCAAAATGTAGAATTTGTTCGAAAGCTCACCATTCCTTGCTTCACAGGTATAGTACACCTGTTCAAGGTGCACCTGTTCTTCACGCGACTGCTTCAGAGGCATATTTAGGGCATGTGCTCAATAATGAGCAAGTCGTTCTTGCCACAGCTGTCGTAAATGTACGGGATAGATTCGGTCAGTTGCATCCTGCCAGAGCATGGCTCAAATGCTACGACTCAAGCGGGAGCCAACTTCATTAGCTATCTCAATGGTTGGTGGTGCAACAATAGATAGCAAAAATAAGATATGTGCTTCTATTGAGTCGCGCATAAATTCTCACAACTTTTCTGCTGACTGTTGGGTATTGAAATCCATTTCAACAACACAGCTATAAGACTAGGCGAAAATGGTAACTTACTAAAAGTAGTAAAAGTAGTATAGGGCTCCACACGAGAATACTTGATGGATTGTGATGAGACTTTTGCACCAGTTGACGAATTTCTAATTTTAGATATCTTTTATCATTTTCAAATAAATATAATATACTGATCCATCTTATGGATGTCAAACAGCTTTTTTAAACGGAGCACTAAAGGGGAAATTCACATGAAAATTCTAAAAGGCTTAATCCAGTATGATGGAAATAAAATATGTAAGCTTAATAAAGCAATTTATGGTCTTAAACAAGCTGCATGATGCTGGTTTAAGGTATTAGAAAGTGCACTAAAAAAATTTGGATTTCGGAATTTAGAGATATATATTTTAGATAAAGGAGATATATATAACAAGAACAACAGTCGAGCGGCACGCGACTGTGAGATACCCTTCGTCGTATGTTACCATAAAATGTATATAATTGTATGATACTAATCGCAAGCCACAAATTAATCAGAATACTGCAGTACGCTTCCACCTTGCATAAATCTCGATACATTGCCAATAATTTATCGCCGCAATTTCCTAGCACGCGAAAGAATGCAAAAAGCGGTGTGAGCAGTATATAACGGTATTTCTTTAAAAATTTTAATGAAAATATGACCTTCACGATTAAACACTCTATTCATACAAAACACGAAGACCCTATCTATAAAAAACCATATAAATTCCCCAAGCGTTTAATCTAGAGGTCAACAGGCAAATCAATGAAATGATAGAAAAAAAAATTATTAGAAAATCTAAGTCCCCCTATTGTTCTCCAATTTGGACTGTCCCAAAGAAAAGCGATGCTTCTGGTAAAGCAAAATTTCGATTAGTCATAGACTATCATAATCTTAATGAAATAACCATTGACGATAAATTTCCTATTCCCATAATTGTTGAAATATTAGACAAGCTTGGACGCTGTCAATACTTCACAACCATTGATCTAGGTAAAGGCTTCTATCGAATTCAAATGGACCCGCAGTCAATATTCAAAACGGCATTTTCTACAAAACATGGACATTACGAATATACTCGTATGCCCTTCGGTCTGAAAAATACACTAGCAACTTTTCAACGTTGCATGAATAATCTTCCGGAAGACTTAATCTATAAGGATTGTTTAGTCTACCTAAATAAAATTATCATTTATTCCACTTCATTGGAGGAACACATAATATCATTGTAAAGAGTATTTGATAAGCTACGATCAGCTTATTTAAAATTGCAACTTGATATATGTAAATTTCTGAAGAAAGAAACAGAATTTCTTGGTCATAAATAAAATTTTTGCTTGGACTCTGCGGATTCTATCGTAAGTTCATTCCCAATTTTGGAAAAATAGCAAAACCTATGACACTCAAAAAGGGAGCTATAAACAACATAAAAGATAACGATTACATGTCCGCCTTCGAGAAACTAAAAGTACTCATCACGTCCGATCCCATTCTAATATACCCCAACTTCGAAAATAAATTTTCTTTAACAGCAGATGCGAGTAATATATCTATAGGTACTGTATTCTCTCAAGAGCATAAACCCATTTGCTATGCAAGCAGAACTCTAAACGAACACGAGCTTAACTATTCGGCAATAGAAAAAGAACTATTAGCTATAGTATGGGCAACAAAATATTTCAGGTCTTACCTATTCGGTAGAAAGTTTGACATATTAAGCGATCATAGGCCACTTGTATGGCTAACCAACATAAAAGAAATGATAAATGATAATGATAAATGAAGTTACAAAGATGGAAAATAAAACTGAGCGAATTTGACTACAATATTCAATACCTACCTGGTTAGGAAAATCATGTCGCTGATGCCTTATTAGTTAAAAAGAAATGACCGACACCCTTGCTAAAGACCTAATTGAAGAATACTTTTGCACTAAGAAAAGTGTTAGTTACTTCCCTAATGAAGTCGACTTTCAAATCTTCCAAAATGCTTATATTCAAATCATAAGTCCGGACAATTTTACTAAAATTATGAAAACCTGTGGTAAACTAATAGATATTCAGACGTACGCTCAATTCAAAGAAATCAATCTCAAAACACATAAAGAATTTTTACACTCTGGCATAGAAAAACTCAAAACTTTAGTTCAAAAAACTTTATTATTACCCCGATTACCAAAAGCTTATCCAGAATATCATAAATGAATGTGAAATCTGTAACATTACTAAAACCGAACATAGAAACACCAAAATAGCTCTGGAAACAACCCCAGAAATTCTTAGTCCCAGAGACATGTATGTCATGGATTTTTACCTTATAAACAATAAACAATTCCTATCATGTATTGACAATTATTCTAAATATGCCTCCCTGATAGAAGTAAATAGTAGAGATTGGTTTGAAGCTGAAAGAGCTATTTTACGTATATTTAACGCCTTGGGAAACCCATAGAAATAAAAGCCGACAAAGACTCCGCTTTCATGTGCACTGCACTTAAACTCTGGTTAGATTCAGAAGGAGTAACCCTAAATATAACAAAAAGTAAAAGTAAAACCGTAAATGAAAAGCTAAGAATACTAATAAGCGAGAATGAACACGAAAATCAAGTTACTAAATTCGAAAAAATACTTTACATACACAATCACTAAACAAAACACAACACAACTGGTCGAACACCAGCAGATATCTTCATTATATCTTACAAAATAAAGTATACAAAATTGAGAAACTTAATGAAAATAGACAAGACTTTTGTGTAGGCACCAATATCAGAAAATCTCCTCTGGTCAGATCTAAAACGACTAACCCATTCAAAAAGACAGGAAACTTAAGACAAATAGATGATACGCACTTTTAAGAAACAAATAGAGGTAGAAAGATACAAAATACATTATAAAACTAAGTTTTAAAAGAAAAAGAAAACTATCAAAACCAAATATAATATATTGTAATAACGATAATTACAGGCCTACTCCCGAGCCTGATACTCATGTTATGCCTCCTATCGACAGTTAGCACACAAAACCTAGAAGTAACTCCTGTCCAGGCCAAAAACGGCTACCTAATCTTTCAAACTGGATCAACCGATTTACCTATAAATTACGAATATCATTACTTATCTGTCAATCTAACTAAAACTGAAATTACTTACGATAAACTTATCAAACAAGCTCAATTCTTTGAAAATTTACCACAAATTAAATACCTAACAGAGAAATGAACGGTATAAGAATTGCAAAACGTAGTAAACTTGGTCTTGCTAATTTAATGGGAACAATTTACAAATACTTATTCGGTACTTTAGATCAAGAAGATAAAGAAGAATTACAGCAACAAATAGGAGACATCTCTAAAAATAATGTACAAATAAGCGAACTCAATCACGTAATAGAAATCATTAACAAAGGAATCGAATTGACCAATCATTTAAATAATAACCTTGAAGGAGAACAAATGTTAGCTTTAATAATTTTCAACTTACAACAATTCACTGAATACATAGAAGACATAGAACTTGGTTTGCAACTGACATGTTTAGGTATCTCTAATCCAAAACTTTTAAAACATGATTCATTAACTCAGGTCAATTCTGAAAAACTTCTTAACATCAAAACTTCTGCTTGGCTTAAATCCGGCACTAACGAAATTCTGATAATATCCCACATTCCGAGAGAGATAATTAAAGCACAAGTTATCGAAATAATATCATACTCAGGCGGACAAAAAAACATTTTAACTGAAACAATACATGACAAATACTTTTCGCATAAGAATCAAACGTACACAGCAAGTTCTCAAAGCTTGGTCATAAATAATTGTATAACACGTATATTAAACCAGGTGTCAACACAATGTAGATATAGCAAAACACATTCTGATTTTGAAATAAAATATGTTGAGCATAATATAATCACAACTTAAAACCTTCCCAAGACCATTCTAAATCAAAATTGTATCAATAGAGAAATTATAATAGAAGGCAATAACATGATAAAAGCATTTAATTGTTCCGTTTAATTAGAGGAATTATTAATTACCAACACAATGTTAGACTATACTCAAACTATCTATGTAAACAATAATATAACCAAAATTGAACCACTCGAATACATTCAGTCAAAAGAAATAATTGAACAACACAAACAAACAAATAATGTCTTTCAAATAAAAACACTTACAGCATTAACTATAATAGTTATAATCGTAATATTGTACTTCATCTACAATATAAATTTAAAACTATACCCCAAAAGTTAATTGTAAAATTCAAAAATCAAACCCCAGAAAAATCCTGATAGTGGTGTACCCTAAGCAAATACGCCTGTATTATATCCTAAAATTAGTGCATGAGGAATGGCTTTTTTCTTAAAGGATGGGAAAGTAACATATCCATTTTACACCTAAACTCCCCAACTACACATAACATAATTGTAAACAACATACACTACTATAAACTCTTAATTGTAAACAACATACACTACTGTAAAATCACACATTACTGTAACAAAGAACAAAAAGCACTTCTTTTAACCTTGGTTGTCATTCGTCCACGGCGTCACGCTCCAAAGTCACCCTTACTCCAAAATTGCATTCCCACAAATCGTGAAGCATAAACACAGACTCTGAGACAATAACAATTGCTCCCTAATTACTCGAATTCGATCACTTAGCCAACGAGCCAACTGAAATATTAAAACCTTATTTCCCGAGTCGTCGCCCACGCACTCGTCTCAGGATTCTCCAATTACCCATATTTTTCGGGAACCTCTCTCTTCACGAGAGAATAGAAGTTTAAAAACTCAACTCTCTTAAATACTTCGCTCTTTGGTTAAGCCAAATTGCCTATAAAAACGCAAACGGGCCTCCAGTCGCCAGTTCAGTACAGAGTACGCTATCAGCTGTGATAGCCCTGCCAAGTTAACTTCAACTACGAAGTCCGTTATCCAACCTAGTGATAATCTAAAGGCTTTTGTTCTTCTTTGTAGAATTAATGAAAGTGTTTAATAACAAAAACTAAACAATTGATCTGCGTATGGTATACAGGAATCTTCATGTTAAATTTGGTGTCCCTAGCTTTTGTAATAGCTGAGATCGGCGCGTTCATCCAGACTGACGGACAGACGAACAGACAGACGGACATGGCTCAATCGACTCGGCTAGTGATCTTGAGTGCAAATACATATATTTTGTGGGGTCTACCACGCTTCCAACTGCCTGTTATATACATCTGCACAAAGTTAATATACTTTTTTTGATCATTTTCAATAGTCGAAGGGTGTAAAAATGTTTTAAAAAAATTCAATATCGAAGATTATAATCCGGTTAGTACTCTTCTTTCAAGCTATTTAAATTATGAGGTCTTGCAAGCAGAAGAAGCACCATTTAGGAATTTGATTAGTTGTTGGATGTACGTAATGTTGTGTACACGACCGAATTTAAGTATATCAATATGTATCTTATGTCGATATACAAACAATAATAATAAAGAATTATGGCAATGCTTTAAAACAATTTTAAGATACCTAATAGGAAGTGTGGATTTGAAGTTATCATTAAAAAGGAATTTGAAAGCAAATAAAATTTTTGTGGAGTATGTTGACTCTAATAGGGCCGGAAATGAGACTGACAGAAGAAGTACTACAGGGTATATATTTAAAATGTTTGAAAATTGTTCAATTTCCGGAAGTAATATGAAAAAAAAATCAGTTGCTGCTTCATCTACCGAAGCTGAATATATGGCCTAATTTGAAGGTGTAAGAGAAGCATTATGGCTAAAGTCATAAACAAATAAAATTAAATTAAAATTAAATTAAATCTCCTTATATAAATAACTATAATAATAATAATATAAAAGAGGAAGTCTCCCAGCGGAGATAGCGCGAGGCACTGCGACCATGAAGATCTTTTGTACCTAAAATCCTCTCCCTATCATGACAAAAGCTGTTCTGCTTCCCTAATGAAGCCTAACGGGTCTTTCGTCGAGGAACGGACAATATGCTCTGCGGTTTTCAAGTGCAGATGTTTCCTCCTTGTCCATACCAAGGCCGGACAGTCACACAAAATGTGTTTGGTCCTTTCGTCGTCCTCTTTGCAGAGCATGCACTCCGCATCCGATGACAAGCGCATTTTGGTAAGGTGATAGTTCACGAAGTGGTGGCCACTAAGGTAGGTCCTTCGAACAACTGTGGGATTGGTAAGCTCTTTTGCCAGCCGCATCCCTGGTTGGAAGAACTAGTAGCGTTCGGTCAACCTTGCAGCCCAGGTTTTCACCAGGGAGGAAATAGTTGACCACCCCACGTCACAGAAGGGTTCGTGGCCAAGCAGGGGGGCTGATGACACGGACTTCGCTAGTTCGTCCGCCAGCTCGTTGCCCTGGAAGCCAGAGTGTCCAGGTACCCAAAGAAGGGTAATTTTATTCTTTTTCGACAGCCTCTGGAGACAGTTCCAGCAGTCAGCCACCATACGCGAGCCCCGACCGTCAGGGATGCGGGTTCTGAATTCTGCCCCAAAGAAGAGTTCCTTGGTCATAGAATCTGATCAGGTGCAGATCTTTAAGCCAGGAATATCTTTGATTAAACTAGCATGCCCTGATTTGGTAGCTAGAAGCCCAGATTGGAGCTTAATTCTAAGAATGCACATAGCAGCTACTTCTTTAATGCGGAAGTGCAGCGGAGTCAGATTCAGAATCGATTCCATTGCTGCGGTGCGAAGTGCACCCGAAAATACATGTGCATACATCCAAACACTAATACATACTTAATTTGTGTTCGCACACAAATATGTAAAATTATATACAACCAATGGCGTGGTTGATCGGTATGCATGAATGCAGGTATTTACATGTTTTATAATATAGACATATTATTATTATTATTTAATAATTTATATCTTGACTATTTATTAAATAAATATTAATTTATATTTCACGATATATTATGAGCTATCCTATCGATACCTTATAATATATATGTATATCACATACCGATATATATAATATTTTATATGATATGCATATAAAGTATATTAATATGTGTAAATAATATTATCTCCCCACGTCTATTGAGTCTATGTTTGCAAAAAAATTTACTAACATTTTATCTACTATGTTTTTTTTTAATATATGTATATTTTCTAATATATATTAGATTCCTTAGATAATTATTTTAAACTTAAGGTTTCGCGTACTATTTAATTGCGTCGATAAATTATTGGCAACGTATCAAAACTGTTGCAAGGTGGCAGTGCGCTTCAGTGTTATGTTAATTTGTAGTTTGCGATTGGCGTGTTCGGTGTCGTCGTCGATTGTCGATTAACATTTGTATTTTCGATATTAAGTATAAAATAATATATAATTAATTCGCGTGTGCATTTAACATTTAATGCAAATTAATATAGGTCGAGTATATAATAAGTAAATCCTCGTGTGTGAGTGTTATGCGTGCATGCATACATATATGTGTGTATAGACACTTCTGAAGTGTGTGTGATTGTGCGTGAATATCGGTATCGGTTCATTTCCGCGATTCAAATTAGAATTTTCGCAGGTATTGCTAGCAGGTTTAATTTAATATTTATATTTCTTCTTTTTTCCACACTTTGTTTATTTTTATTTTCTTTATTAAATTTTATTATTATTTGTACTATCATACGAGGGTCGTTTGATAAGTCCGTGACTTTTTGAATAAAATATATTTTTTTCGTCAAAGAAGCGTTTTATTTCTCAACATAATCTCCTTTTAGCTCTATACATTTAGTCCAGCGTTTTTCCAATTTTTTTATTCCTTCCAAATAATAGGTTTTCTCAAGGCCCTCAAAATAGTCGTTTGTTTCTGTGATGACCTCTTCATTTGACCCGAATCTCTTACCGCCGAGCCATTTCTTCATGTTTGGAAACAAAAAATAGTCACAGGGGGCTAAATCTGGAGAATATGCTGGATGGGGTAGCAGTTCGTAGCCCAATTTATGAAATTTTGCCATGCTGACTACACACGTGTGCACCCGTGCATTGTCCTGATGGAACAGCACTTTTTTTTCGCCAAATGCGGTCGTTTCTGCTTCAAATCAATATCGAATCTGTCCAAAAGCTCTGAATAATATTCGCCGGTGATCGTTTTACCCTTTTCAAGGTAATCGATGTGAATGATACCTTGTGCATCCCAAAAAACTGTGGCCATGACCTTGTTGGCCGACAGACCCACCTTGGCCTTCTTTGGTGCACGTTCACCCGGAGAAACCCACTGTCTTGATTGTTCTTTGGTCTCTGGTGTGGTGTGGTGGATCCATGTTTCGTCTACGGTAACGAAACGGCGCAAAAATTCGTTTGGATTGCGGTTGAACATCGCCAAACACTCCTTTGAAATGGTCACACGGTTGCGCTTATGGTCGTGTGTGAGCAATCGCGGCACCCATCGCGCGGAAAGCTTTTTCATGTCCAAATATTCATGTAAAATGTGATGTACCCGTTCAGTTGAGATGCCTACAGCCTCAGCTACCTCACGCACTTTCATTCTCCGATCATCCAATATCATTCCATGGATTTTGTCGACGATTTCTGGCATGACGACCTCTTTTGGGCGACCTGAACGTTCGGCATCACTTGTACTGGTACGACCACAACGGAACTCAGTAAACCATTTCTTAACCATTGAAATTGATGGTGCAGAGTCCCCATAATATTTATCAAGTCTTTCCTTGGTTTCGGTGATGGATTTTTTACGCAAAAAATAATGCTTAATTAGCACACGAAATTCACTTTTTTCCATTTTCGTTAAAATTCACGAGATCGTCTGCTTTCAATGCCTATAAAACGCAAACTAAGAAACGCAGCTTTCTCAAAATTTTACAGTCAGCTGTTAATCGATAACTGCTGACAGGAGCAGTGTTGTATTTAGAGCAGGTGCGCGGCAAATACAAAAAGTCACGGACTTATCAAACGACCCTCGTAAGATATTTATTTTCATTTATAATATAATTATTTTAAATAATATACATATATTTATTTAAATATATGAATATATTTATATATAAATAAATAAATATTTGAATATATTTATATATATAAATAAATATACTTACTTTATGTTATATATATAACTATATATTAATTTTTGATAAATATATATTCAAATTAAATTAATTAATAAGAATTTTATTTTTAACATATATATTATTATTTTAAACTTATATATTAGAAGATGCCTAGACTTAAGAGAGCTTGCAATAGGAGCCAAACACAGCGAAAAAGAAATCGTTTGAATAGGTCAGATATAGATTTTTCTGACCAGGAACGAGTAAATAATCTAGAGGCACATAGAGAACGTACATAAAACTAAATTAAAACTAGTGCAGCAGGAATCTGTACGAAGAAATTAAATAAATTAATAATATAGTCGGTGCAACTTTGCATACTTACGGGGATTTTGTAAGAGGTGAATTCCGAAGAAAATGTAGTAGTTGTCATCCTTCTTTTGGCCACCCAGTGTTGCAATCTGTCAGAAAACAAATAAAAGGAACCAAGGAGGAGAATAAGTATGGTGATTCACTAGATTTTGCTAGATCATCGCAGTCTTAAATTCTCCTCTGAGACGACTAGAGGTCTGAGAAAAAAAAAGGAAAAAAAGGAAAAGGAAGCTGTTAGTTATCACGAAAAAAGCTTAAAGTAAGTAGAGAAAAGAAATACTCACTTATATATATATATATGGTATATATATATATATTAAATTACCTGTCCGGTCAGGATTTATATACTGGCCTGTGGTCGCAGTGGTCCAGCAACATCTGGCGCCGCTAGCTATCCTAGCGCTAGTCAGGATCGGAGTTGTCATATCCGGGAGTAGCCTTGCAGAACGCTGGAAAAAGCGATATAATGAGATAAATTCACTATAAAAAGAAAAAAACTTGTGCAGTCTCACTTCATTATATAACTCAACAGACAAATAACTATCTACATACACCGAAGGCACAGGCAAAGAAAATCAGTTAAAAAGAAAAAAAAACGAGACAACAGTCGAGCGGCACGCGACGGTGGGATACCCTTGGACGTATGTTGCCATAGAAAGTATTTAATTGTATAATACTAATCGCAAGCTAGAAATTAATCATAACACTGCAGTGCGCTGCCACCGCGCGAAAGACTGCCAATAGCGGTGTGAGCAGTATATATCGGTATTTCTTTATAAATTTTAAATGAGCCAATATCGATAACTTGCAATATATCGAATAGTCGAAATTAATGTATATTTAATTGCATTTTATGGTTTTGTATTTTTTATTGACCCTAAAATTTGAATAATTAAATAATAATCATATGTGCACGTACGCATATTATGAATATTTACATATGCATGCATCTATGTACTTGCATACATTCAAATTCATCTGTACGCCACCTATTGGTTGAGTGTTCGCATATATTTATGCACATGTATTTTCGGTAATTGACATGTGCATGAAAAAGAAGAGTCGAGAAATAGCTCGCGCTTCGCGCTCGCATTGTTTGTCCTTTTCTTTCCTGCACAAGTAATTTAGTTCTGACGTCATCGACAACTTCTTGGCTGGTCGAAGGGTCGAAATGGTTAATCTAATAACTTCAGTTTTTATTGTCCGATCGGATTGCAATTTGGAGGATAAGTTCATATAGTATTTGTCTATATATATGCTAAAGCAGAACGTAAAGAAATGAGTACTTCGAATGTAAATAGCAATGTAAATCAAAATTGGCGGTTTGCGGGGGCGGTAGGCGTGTTATTCCAAATTGAAAATAAACTTGTTCTGCGTATGGTAAACAGAAATCTTCATGCTAAATTTGGTGTCCCTAGCTTTTGTAATAGCTGAGAGCGGCGCGTTCATCCAGACAGACTGACAGACGGACAGACAGAAGGACATGGCTCAATCGACTCGGCTAGTGATCATGAGCAAGAATATTAATTAATTAACTTACTAGAAAAAAACAGCAGGATAGTTAAAACATAAAAAGGAAATTAGAAATAGTAATAGCAAGGAAAACTGTCTAATTTGCCATTGTTTAGTGTACAATGTTTGTTTTATATGCCTCTGGTGTATGTACGTATATATAAAATAAATCTTAATTTAACATTTAGCCAACCAACGATCCATTGGGCCAAACGGAAAAGGGGGTAAGTGCACTCATACAATACTTATTTTATGTTTATATATGTTTATATGTTTATTGCAAAAGAAAAGTAAGCAAACAATATAAATTTATTCCTATAAGTAAAGGTAAACAAGAAACAGATGATCGTATATCACAGTGATCATGGCAGACCAACTGTATGAGGTGGAATTTGATCGATAGGTTTTTTTGGTAATTAATCGGATAGTTAGTTAGCGGTGTTACTAGGAATTGGCAGGAATAATGAAATAGTATTTATTAGATAAATTGTTTATTATTAATAAGATATAATATACCTTCATATGTTTATAGAAAATTTTATCTGTTAATTTTATAAAATACTTTGGCCATACAAAGAGTTAGGTATATAAAAATGCAACCTTTGGTTTATATTATATTTATGTATATCTTAAGAAACTCATGAGCAATTATAATGAATTTTAAAATGGAATGCTAAGGAATTATTAATGACTTCTGAAAGTTGATGAAAGGGTAATGTTAAGTTCTGGAGTTCAAAAGAAGAAAAAAATGGACTCATAGGTAGGGTGGGTATAGACGCGAGGACTACGACAACATCGGTAGTCCCCCAACGTGAGTCCCGCAGAAGAATTCATTCTCGTAGTGGTGATCGGCTGTGCTTTGATTTCGCTCCTCTTATTTTATTTTTTTAAACTCCAAATTAACGTGATTTGCTGTATTCATTGTGTTTTGAATTGGTGATTTAGCAGTGTACAGTGCCTGTGCTAACAAGTGAGATTCACGAGTGTCTGTTATAATCACTAATATTGTGTTTAAAGTAGATTTTATTCTTGATTAACTGACGCGTCTTTAGCGTCTTGTTATTTTTGTTTTTGTTACTAGTTCGCACTCCCACGCTCATTCTCGCCTGCATCGCTCTCTGAGTGTGCTGCGCTGTGCTCTCTTTTTATAGCTGTGTTGTTGCTTTTTTCTTGTTTTCGTGTCTACACTGTCTCCCGCTCTCACTCTTTCTTACGCTCTTTTGTAAGCTACGCTTGTGCTTGTGTTAGTGGTAACCATCTGTGTAACATTAGATTACCTTTGCTTTCTTGCTCTTTTTTAACTTTTTCCTTTTTGAACTTATCTTTCGTAATTCGCTTTAACATTTTGTTTGTTTTTTTGGTATTCCCTACCCTATTTTCAAAGCATATTAGTTTCAATAAAAATGTTTGTGTGCTCCGCAACTTCGCGCAAATGTAAGGCCGATTCAAAGCCGGACTTTGTTTGCTGCTGGTTGTGTGATAAATTCTAACACTTAAAATGCATCGGCCTAACAGCACGAATCAAAGACTCATTCAACAACAATGAATCTGGCCTGAAATGGTCATGCAAACTTTGTCGGGTGAAAGAGTTAACTTTGCGTAAAATGATTAGGGAGACTAAATTGAAATTTGAAAAGCTGCATGCAGCATTTTCAAATCTCCATTTTGAATTTTTAGATATAGAAACTCAATTTACTTGTTTCGAATGTTTCGATGAGCCTTCCGCACTTCCACCGGCAACTCCTTTAGGTATAACATCTCCAGTTATTGCCTACTCAACCCCTTCTACGTCTCCTTACATTCCTCCAGCCGCCCCGGCTGTTTCGTGCGATCCACCACTTTTGATCGTCACCTCTCCAGTCGCGCCTTTATCCAAAAAGAATCTTCAAAATTCTTTTGATAACACTGCCGTCGATACTCAAACGGTTGTTTCAAACGTTAAATCGCTTGTCGCGGTTAAGACCAAGAAACAGGTTTTCGTTTCACGTCTTGCACCCGATACTTCGATTGATGATGTAAAATCATATATTCAATCAAAAATTTCTGTACCGAACATTGTTGTAGAAAAGTTTAAATTTAACTAAACGCGAGATACCTCATCCTTTAGGATAAGTATTCCTGCAGACAATTTTCAATCTGTTTGCAGCGGAACCTTTTGGTCGCCTGACTTAATTGTAAAAGAGTATTCTCCAAAACTAAAAAGTCGAACTGCGGTACCGCTTCCTTCAACTTCTCCCCCTCTTCTTCTTCTAGTGGAACATCAAAAAACCAGTAGAAATATCCCATCTTTACTTCGCTTATCAAAACGTTAGAGGCCTAAATTCGAAGCTCTCTAATTTGCTTTTGAATAGTGTATCGTTCGATCGTCAAATTTTAATATTTACCGAAACCTGGTTAAAACCTGATGTAGAAAACTGCTCAATTTTTCCTAATAAGTACACCTCCTTCAGATCTGACCGTTTATCACGAATTGGAGGTGGTGTTCTTATAGCTGTAAAATCTGATCTTCCTTCCGAACTGGTTCCATTAGACCATTGTTCTTCCTTAGAATTTTTATGTGTTAAAATGACGATGTGTCAAATTTCAATTTACATTACTTGCTCGTATATTCCTCCCTCATCTGATATATCTGTCTACCTGGACCATCTTTCATCTTCCAATCTGTTGCCTCCAAACTATCCGATAGAGATTATCTGCTAGTTTTTGGTGATTTCAACTTACCAGAAGTTACTTGGTCATCTCAATCCGATATATTGGTGCCCTCTGTATTTAAGTCTTTTTTAAATGGCCTCTCGGAGCTATCTCTTTATCAAATAAACACTGTTCCTAATTGTAGTGGTAGAATGCTTGATTTAATTTTCTCTTATGACATTTTACTAAATACTATCTATTGAATTTAATATAATAAAATACGATTAAGTATTGTATATTATAACCCAGGGCATCAGCCAAATAGTGAAACACTCTTATAATAATTATTTTATTTAAGCAACTGATTGAATCAACCGCACTGTCTCGTTGTCTGCAAGCGAATAGAACGATTACTCTATAACATGTGAATGCATGTGAATGGTAAACCATGCCATGTGAATGACAAACAACGACATGGTCCACTTAATTCACAACTATGCATAAGTGTGACTTTTGTATTTTCAACACTATCTTTAGAATGAATCCCTTGAAGATCCCTATCATCCTATATTGGACCTGGTTCTAACTCTGCCAAATTCTATGCAAACTGCAATTGTTTCCCCTATAATAAAATGACGTTGTTTTCGTAGGACTGGAATGATTGGTTATTTTTTTATTCATGTTCTGATCTTAATACATAAATTTCATTTTTTTATTCATCTATGAACTCATTTTTTGATCAATGTGTTCCTGTTACTTTTCCCGATTTGTTTGCAGACATTTTCAATGTTATTTAACTGAACCTTAGAGTTCCCTTTTACATCCATACCCTTATAGTATAGAACATTTTAACACTGTCTTCTGTCCTTTTATCGACAAAGCCTTTCTACTAAATGATCTTAAATCGATAAAACCCGTTTTTTCTCCTGGCCCTGACGGAATTCCAGCATGCGTACTTAGATTTTGTGCTGATTCGATTTTGAAGCCAATTCAAAAGTATTTGACTTGTCACTATCCAATAAATATTTCCCTCCTTTTTGGAAAAACTCTTTTTCCATTCCTCTTCACAAAAGTGGTTCTAACCATGATGTGAAGAACTATAGATGTATTGTACAATATTTCCAAATTGTCCGCAATTCCTAAGATTTTTGAAAAAAATTTTACGGCTCAGTTAACTTTTATGTGTAAATTTGTAATTTCACCCCATCAACATGGGTTTATAAAGAAAAGATTTACAGCTACTAATCTTTTAGAATTCTCATCTCTCATCAATCTAGGATTTCGGAACAAAATGCAAACTGATGTGGTCTTTACTGACTTCAGTAAAGCATTTAACTCCGTAAAGCATTAATCTCTTAATTATTAAGTTAAATTTGATCGGTTTTTCTCAAAAGCTCCTTCTGTGGATATCTGATTATTTAACTAACAGGTCTCAACGAGTTCTTTTTAAAGAATGTCTTTCTATGCCGACCTTAGTTACTTCTGGTGTTCCTCAGGGCAACCACCTTGGACCATTGCATTTTAACCTTTTTATTAACGGTCTTCCTTCAATACTCCTTCACTCTAATATTCTTATGTATGCTGATGATGTGAAACTCTGTTTGACACACAATGATCCTTCAAATAACCTTCTTCAAACAGATCTTGATTTGTTTTTTTAATGGTGCAGCCATAATCTGCTGCATCTTAACTGTTTGAAGTGCAAGGCTATGTCATTTTACAGATGTCACTATCATGTCATCAATTACAATCTTAACCTAACCCCACTCTTAAGAATATCTGAAGTAGCTGATAAATTGAAATTTGATCGTCACATTACACAAATTGTCATTAAGGCATTTCGACTACTCGGGTTCGTCAAAAGATAGGCCAAAGAATTCGAGGATCCCTACACGACAAAGTTGCTTTACACTTCTCTTGTTCGTCCAACTCTTGAATATGGGTCTTGCGTGTGGTCTTAGACTACTTCTAATTAACCTACCTTCTTTAACTAACCGTCGTATTATGTTAGGCGTTATGTTTATTGTAAAGCTAATAAAGTACAATATAGATTCCCCTACTCTGCTTACTCAAATTAATTTCTGTATTCCTTCTAGAGTTACACGTAATTTTATGCCACTATCCTTGGCCTTTTGTAATACTAACTACAGCTTGCATGACCCTTTCCGAGTTCTCTGAGCTGACTACAACAGACTGTCTAGAGTTTTCAACTCCGAGTCCTCCTTTTACTCTGTTAAACTGTCTATCCTTAATCAATTAACACTACATGCTAACAACTAATATTAATCTATAGTTTTCTGATTGGGTTTTACTGGGGTTTCCCCAATCCTTTGCAGCAAATGTTGGATCGAGAATTCTTGTTTCGTTATCCCCAGCCTAAATTTAAAAATATATATTTTTAATTGCAAAATTTAATTTTAAAATCTAAATTATTTTCTTTTTTTAAATTTCCAATTTTAATTTAATATAATCTAATTTTAATTTTAATTTTAAGTCGAGTAATTTAGTTGACGTTAAATAAATAAATATATTTTTATCCTTTTATTTTATCCTCTTATATTTTTATCCTTTTTCTTTCTGTTCCTTCATTTTCATTACTTTTCTTTTTCTGAACCAACTGTCTCTTTTGATAATGTGTTGGCACGTATTCTTGTATTGGTATAAGCCGCCTATCATTAAACAGAAACTATCTGGGCTTGCAATCGAGCCCCCCCGCAGGCTGTTTCTACTAGTCGAAGATGGAATCCCAGTGGCAGGCACCATAGTATTCGCGAAGTTAAATGAGGAGTTTAGAGCATAGGTGGTACATTACAAATTGGCGCCCAACGTGGGGCAACTAGAGATTAAAACGTTAAAATAAATTATTTGAAGGCCCAATTCAATTTAGCAAAGGTATTTTTGTTAAGCTGCGGTAGGAAAACAACTCAGGAGTAAAATTGAGAAATCACTATTAGGAACACTCCAAATAATGACTGAAGAACTTTAAGGACTAATATTAATAGTAAGCAAAAATACAGGTAAGCTTAGGGACTTATCAGCTATTAATGTAGGCTAAAGTTTGAGTGCAATCTGAAAGTGACTTTAGGTACAGCGTAAATATCGACCGTTGAAACTCGGGTTTGGCATATATATTAAGCAGTCGGATAATAACAGTCTAGAGAAAGCGGAGCTTAGGAAATTATTCGATACGGGACACACATTATAAGGTATATACCCGGTTGATGTCTTGGAGCGTATAAAACTAAGCCGACTTTAGAAACTGTCTAAGTACTCTATCATCTTTCTTTCCTTTCTATTTTTTTTTTCTTTTTCATACTATACTTTTTCATACTATATTGTGGAAAGTCATGTAAAACCTACATTACCACAAAATCAACCTGAAGAAATCAAATTATGATAAATAAAGAAAACAAAATCTAATAATAAACGAAATAAATTTAGAAAATAAAAGAAGGTATAAAAATATAAATACAAATAAAACCGAACGGAACAAACAGACCAAAATGGCGTTGCTACGTAGCACAATTGGTCGAACAGAGAAGCAGAAGCATAGATTACGAGCTGTTAGGAGAACAGATTGAACAAATAGTGGCCAGACAGTTAGCGGGCTTAAGCTTTAGGCAGATATCGCCTGAAATAAGCCAGCAAAGTGTTCCTCGCCACGAAAGTAGCTTTCAGACAAATAGCTCTCGTATTAGAGCGGAGAGTAATCCAGAAAAACATCACGCAGCTCATCCACGGCGGGAATATTAAATTCGATGGGTCCACCAAGAGAGTCACCGTGGAAAAGTTTCTCTATCGCGTGGCAACCCTAAAAAAAGATTGTGAAAAGTGAGGGAATGGTACTGGAGGTACAGAAAAGAAAACCCAGTAATCATTTGGAAGGAGTTTCGGGCTGCACTAAGGGAACAGTATACCGACTACAGAACGGACACAGACATTCTCGAGGAGATAAGGGCCAAGAAACAAAAGTTTGGGGAATCTTTTGAAGCCTTTTACGACGAAGTAATGCTTTTGTCTTCACGTATGGCTCTACCCATTTCTGAACAGCAGCTGGTGGAGATGCTGACTAGAAACCTTCTCCCCGACATAAGACACGAGCTGCTCTATGTCCAAGTAAAGTCTATTGCGAATTTACGTAAGATGGTACAGATGCAAGAGAACTTACTAGGGGAAGTAGCTTTCCGTAGTGTTCCTAAAACTGCAACGAATTCGTCCTTTCCGAGAAGAAATGTGCCAGTGTTGGACGAAGAAGTCCCCTGTCAGGACGAATACCCCGAGCGAAGTTGCAGCAATTCAGGCACCGATACGCATGTATCGTTGTTGAAACTGTGACGCAGAAGGACATGGGTGGGACATGTGCATAAAAGAAAGGAAAATTTTTTGCTACGGTTGCGGCGCAAAGAATGTTTATAAACCACAATGCCCCGGGTGTCTTGCAAAAAAGGCGGAAAACCAACCGATGGGACCATCCGTGAGTCGGACAAATATTTTCTCACCAGATTTACCGATTTATAAGATTTATAAGTTGTGTGGGTTCGACTCTAGCAGCGGAACAATGGGAGCAGGTTCCAGAATTCAAAAAAATCAAATCTTCAGTCACAACGGCCGATGGCAGATCACATGAGGTGATTGGATTTCTTTCTGCAATGATTAAATACAAGGATCAAGATAAACTTTTGTTATCCCTTCAATAGACAAGTCACTAATATTAGGAATAGATTTTTGAAAGAGTTTCAGTTGGCGCCAGGGCTGATTTCGGCATTGGAGATAGAAGATTTAGATAAAGAGGTTGAAGCACATTCATGTATATTAGCCATAGGGCAACGGCAGCAGCTGGAGATGGTCAAGGCATTATCTCCGTTGTTTGCTAAACAAGGGCTGGGAAAAACTTCCCATTTAGAGCATGTGATTGAAGTGGGAGATGCAATACCGGTTAAACAGAGATTTTATCCAGTGTCCCCAGCAGTGGAAAAACTGATGTTTGAGGAAATTGATCGAATGCTAGAACTTGGAGTAATAAAGAAATCTAACAGCGCATGGAGCTCTCCAATGAGGCTTGTAGCCAAACCAGGCAAAGTGCGATTATGTTTAGATGCTCGCAAAGTGAACGAATACACCAAGAAAGATGTGTATCCTTTGCCGAGCATTGAGGGAATCTTCGTACGATTACCACCAGCTAATGTCATTTCGAAAATTGATCTTAAAGACGCGTAATGGCAAGTTCCACTAGCTGAAGCATCAAGGCCAATAACAGCATTCACAGTACCCGGACGGGCGTTATACTAATTTCGGGTAATGCCATTCGGGCTGTGTAATGCTGCGCAAACCATGAGCCGTTTGATGGATGAAGTAATTCCTCCAGATTTAAAATATTGATGCTTTGGTTATTTAGACGATCTCTGTATGGTCTCTGCGGTTTTTGAATCGCACATAACGGTGCTAGTCAGGCTCGCAGAGCAATTCGAAAAAGACAATTTAACTCTAAATATTGAAAAAAGTCATTTTTGCGTGACAGAAGTAAAGTATCTTGGTTTTATCGTTGGACGGGGAGCAATTTCTACAGATCCGGGGAAAATTACATCTATAGTAAACTGGCCAGCACCAAAGTCAGTTAAACAAGTGAGAGGATTTTTAGGTTTAGCTGGGTAGTACCGAAGGTTTATCGCAAATTTTTCGAAGCTGACTACCCCTATAACAAATTTACTAAAGGGAAAAACGAAATTCTGTTGGACCAAAGAAGCATCACAGGCGTTTGAGCAGCTCAAGGCCGCTCTCACGTCAGCACCAGTGTTGCAGAATCCAGATTTTAATAGAAAGTTTTATCTCCACTGTGATGCGAGCGACTACGGAGTAGGTGCAGTGCTCGTTCAAATGAACGAGGCTAACGAAGAACGTTCTGCGCATCAAAATTATAGCGTTACAGAAAGAGAATGCTTAGCTGTGATATTAGGGATCGAAAGATTCAGGTGTTATCTCGAATTACAAGAATTTGAGGTGGTTACTGATCATTCGAGTCTATCATGGCTAATGCGGCAAACTAATCTCAAAGGACGCTTAGCAAGGTGGGCAATGAATTTACAGGGGCACAAGTTTACGATAAGTCACCGTAAAGGGAAAGAAAACATAGTACCAGATGCTCTTTCGCGCATGTATAGTGAAGAAGTGTCCGTAATAGTGAACTATGGCCCTAAAGTAGATTTAGAGTCGCCTAGTTTCAAAGAAGATGCTTATAATGAATTAAAAAACCAAATATTAGCTGATCCTGGGTCCCATCCGGATCTTAAAATCACAGGAAAATTCTTGTATATTCGTACAGAAACGACAACGAAGCGTCTGGAAATAACCAATCTGTTTGGAAAGTTTGGATTAATAAAAGTTTGGCTAATTCGGTTATTCGGAGTGCTCATGACCCTGTAGTCTGTGCCCATAATGGAACGGAAAACACATTAGAGATAATCAGAAGGAACTTCTATTGGCCAGGAATGGTGAGTCAAGTGCGTGATTATGTGAGGCAATGTGAAGTGTTTAAGGAGACGAAAGCTCCGAACATTACTCTTAAACCTCCTATGGGGTAGCAAGCCGAATCATCACGACCATTTCAAAGACTTTATAGACATACTCGAACCCTATCCATGAAGTAAACAACGACACATCGGACTTTTCATTATCTTAGATCATTTTTCGAAATTTCATTGGCTTTGTCCGCTCAAGAAATTTAAGTTCAAAGACATCATCGAATTTCTACAAGACCAAATATTTTACGCTTATGGAGTGCCTGAAATAATCATAAGTGATAATGGATCACAATTTAAAGCTCATGACTTAGAGAATCATAGTGCGTGGGATCAGCACATACCCGCTATTGGTTGCTCGTTAAGGAACAGCCTGCATCAAAGCATTAAATGTTAACCTTATCAAGCTTTATATGGCTTCAATATGACTACGCACGGCTCGCAATATAAACTATTGAAAAATTTAGGACTGTTGAGTAAAAATGTTGGAGAATTGCGTAGACAGGATCAGCTCCAGCTGTTGCATAAGCAGTTAAAGGAAAATATGAAAATTGCCTATGAACAGCAAGCTGAGCGCTACAATTTGCGGACGAAAGAGGTGAATTTTAAAGTTGGGCAGGAGGTATTCCGCAGAAATTTTTTCGAAAGGGATAAGTGCCAAACTTGCACCGACGTTTATAAGGTCTAGAGTAAGAAAAAAGCTAGGAAGTGCATATTACATCCTAGAGGACTTACAGGGCAAACTAACAGGAACCTACCATGCGAAGGACATACGACCGAAAAGAAACCTGCACACTTCTGTTTAGTTCCCTACGGATACCTACGAACTAAACAGTGGTTGTAACGGACAGACTTATAAATAAAACTTATAAATAAAAATTAAATAAAAGTTTCTTAAAATTACATAAAACTAAATTAAAACTATTGCAGCAGGAATCTGTAAGAAGAAAATAAATTAATTAATAATATGGTCGGTGCAACTTTGCATTTATTTAGTTTAGTTTATAGTCGAACTATGATCAGTCGACTTTTTAAAAGTAAAGAAATAATTGAAATTAGATTAAAATTATTTAAGTTGAAATTTTAAATGAAAGGTAATTTTAAATGAAGGGTAAAACCTTAAATGTAAAGAAAAAAAAAAAAAAAATTATTTAAAAATTGTGCAAATGTGCAAACGTGCAAACTGGGATAAAGAAAAGCCGATCCAACATTTGTTGCAGAGGATTGGGGAAAACCCAGAAAAACCCAATCAGATCAGGAGAGTTAGTGTTAGTAACCAAATGCAAATAAAATTATGAGTCGAGTGTTAAAGCATGCAGTATGTTGAAAGAACTACTATGAATAGAAAGAAGATAAGTATGTATTTAACTAAATTCTAGATATGTGGGCGAGGAGTAGTAATTTTAAGCTAGATATCAAGTTGTTATTGTTAGCTACAATTAAGTATAGTTTATTATAGTTCGAACATAATACCCTGAATGGCTCATGCAGGGCATAGTTCGAGCTACAATCGGGAAGTTTTAGAGGAAGGTAATTACGGGTGATTCTACCAGGGACAGAAAAGTGTAGTCTACTAAGTAAGTCGCTACTAACTATGTCACCTTGGATAAGGTTGTTAATAAATATAACACCAAGCATGGTTCTACGATTGGCTAGAGAAGGCAGATTAAGTAACAAAAGTCTACTAGGATAGGGAGGAAGTCTTGAATTTACATCCCAGATAAGGCCTCGCAAGGCAAACATTAAGAAGTTTTTCTGTACGGATTCAATGCGGTCTCTATGAACTGTGTACTGAGGTTTCCAGACACATGATCCGTACTCGAGAATTGGACGAACAAGCGAAGTGAAGAGAGTCTTAGTTAAGTAAGGATCGTCAAACTCCTTGGACCATCTCTTAATAAAGCCGAGTACACCCATAGCTTTATTAACCATTGATGATATATGTTCGGAAAACTTGAGTTTTCGGTCCAAACGGACACCTAGATCATCAACCAGGGAAATTCTTTCCAAGGTACAACCACAAAGAGAGTATGATACGTACTTGCATTTTGAGCTGTTCAGATTAAGGAGATTTGCACGACACCAAGAAAAGAAACAATCTAGGTCAGATTGAAGGCAAGAATGACAGGAGTCGTCTCTAAATTGAAAACAGAGCTTCACATCATCCGCGTACATGAGAGTACGTGAGTTAATTATGACCGTTGGGAGGTCATTGATGAAAAGTGTAAAAAGCAGGGGACCTAAGTGGCTTCCCTGAGGAACACTAGATGTGGCATGAACGGGATAGGAACGAGTATTTTTAAAGAGGACTCGTTGGGTTCTGTCACTCAAATAGCTCACAATCCAACTAAGAAGTTTTGGTGAGAAACCGAAAAGATTCAGTTTATGTGCAAGAAGGGAATGGTTGACTGAGTCAAATGCCTTACTGAAATCAGTATAAATGACATCAGTTTGAAGATTTTCCTGAAATCCTTTTACCACAAAGGATGTCAGCTCAAGCAAATTTGTCGTGGTAGAACGAGGCTTCACAAATCCGTGTTGAAAAGGGGATATAACGGATCTACTAAAATGCTGCAAGTGAGGAGTAGCCGACAATTTAGAGATACCTTTATAATTGCTTGCATCAGACTTGCTGCCCTTTTTATGTAAAGGGATGATGGATGGAAACGAGGCAGTTACTAAGGACAGCGAAAATAGTTTCAGCAATGGCTTACATAAGGAGTTGGCATAGTATCGAAGTACACAGGCGGGGATACCATCGGGACCTGGTGAGAAGACGAAGACGATTGGTTAAATCGAAGATCCCTAATAAGTGAACTTTCATTCAGTAAAGGTGTAAAGATGCCATTCGAGCTTGGTACGCTCTATGGATAGGAGTGAATATTTGGCGTAGAGGAAGAATAAGTTGTTTGAAAAAACTTGGCAAACATATCGGCAATGGCCTGATCTGTGTCCGCCTCAGCGTTATCGAACATAAGTTTAGAAGGAAAGCCCGCTGACCTACGCTTCATGTTAACAAAATTATAAAACTGTTTAGGATTCTGAAAGAACTGAATGAATCCTACATCTTGTCAAATAGTTTTTATAACACTTCATCCAATTGTCCAATTACATTCCAAGATATTAAAGTCACCCAGGACTATGAAATGATCTCTGTCTGATAACAGATTAAAAATAGTCTTAATTGCAGACAAATGTTGCAAGTAGACTGATAATTCCGATGACGGCGGAATATAGGAGCAGGTTATATGCAAGAAAAAACCGGGAAAGTGTAGTATTACACAGATTAATTCAATGTCGAATTGAAACTCCGGCTGTAAGAGGTCCGACATAATGGAGGAGTCTACTGCAATCAGTACTCCACCACCCCGTCGGTCAGGACGATCAAGCCTGTATGTTGTATACCTATCTGGAAAGACTTCAGAGCTTAGAATCTGTGGTTTTAACCAGGTTTCGGTAAAGGGAATAATTTGGGAAGAAAAGGAAAGACTATGAAGATAAAGACTAGAGATTTTACTACAGAGGCCTCTAACATTTTGATAGGAAAGAATTAAGGAAGAAAGAATATTTGTGTGTCCCCTAGCATTTTCAAAGGCATGAAGAGAAGAGAACTTCAGTTTTTTGAGGACTTTGCACTTGTTGTAGGTCCACTTGGCGATGTAACGGCCAATGTGGGAAGAGTGACGGTCGTTCGGCTTTTTAGTTTTGGAGTGAACTCCTTAACAATAAGATCGGGCGGCCAGAAAGAAGCTGCGCAAACGTCTTTAAACTGTTCTGCAGGGAGAATAATTTTGAAAGAAGAAATGTTGCGCTTTAATTTGAAGTTGAATTTTTCAACAATCAAATCATTTACAGGCATCCTTTCGAGAATGTACGATTGTACATCTTCTATGGTAGTGTCTGGAGCCAAGCGAGAGATAAACACCAATTTTTTGGGTTTAATCGCAATCAGAGGTTTTATACTCGGTGCCTGACTAGCAGGCATGATTGCGGGAACATTACCCTTTACGTTGTCATCATTGCTCGTAATGGGAGTAGGCACAAGAGGGGCATCAAGAGGTTTCGGTACGGTAACATTGCTGCTAGTTTTTTTTTTTGTGCAACTAGAAGAGCAAGACGGTATAGGGGAAATTAGGCTTAGAAGATCAGAAGAAGAAGCCTTGGAAGAAGGTAGATTGGTGGTCTTTAGATTCGTAGTAACTGAATCTAAAGGAATATTAAGAGGAGCAGGTTGCTTACTAAGAGCCGTAAAGGCGTTGAATTGGGTCTCCATCTCCAAAAACTCGGATTGGAGATTAGAGAAAGCTGTTCGTATCCGATAAAACCCGAGTTTGGTTTTATTGTGGATTTTCCGTAGATCGGATTCACCCACACGGCACGCTTCACAAATTGTCACAGAGCCAGCAACCAATGTAGTCCGCATTAGCATCTGAAGAGCATTTGCAATTTGCTGCAGAGCACGACACCATGTTAATAAAATAAATATGCCTTCGAATAGTAGGGGACAACGAAGAGAGCAATAGAATATTAAGACAAATTTCTTGAGAGAGCAAGAAACAGTTACAGCGCCGAAAACAGGCAAGCAAGCGAGAACGAAAATAAAAAAAACAAATATAGCGAGCACTCGAGGTAAACAAAACAACAACAGCTGTTACGTCTACAACAAAAGCAGTGCACAACTTACTCAGAGAGCGAAATTTACTTTCGTGAGCGGGAGAGCGGGAGAGCAGGAAAGTGTGAGAATACTAGTAAAAACAAAAACAAAAAACTTGACACCAAGACGCGCAAGTGAAAAGAATTAAAATTTTTGTAAGCGAATTCACTAATAAGGCAGGATTAGTATGCTACTTTAAGCTTTTACTCACAGGGTTAGCACTAGTAAGATACGCCACTATTAATAAAAGCACATAAGCAAATCAATTAAACAGAATTATTAAGAAACACAGGGAGCAAAAGCGAAACACGTCCAACCACCACGAGTAAGTTGTTTACTTACGGGGATTTTGTAAGAGGTGAATTCCGAAAAAAAAGTAGTAGTTGTCATCCTTCTTTTGGACACCCAGTGTTGCAATCTGTCAGAAAAAAAATAAAAGGAAGCAAGGAGGAGAATAAGTATGGCGATTCACTAGACTTTGCTAGATCATCGCAGTCTTAAATTCTCCTCGGATACGACTAGAGGTCTGAGAAAAAAAAAGAAAAAAAAGGAAAAGGAAGTTGTTAGTTACCAAGAAAAAAGCTTAAAGTAAGTAGAGAAAAGAAATATATATATATATATATATATATATATATTAAATTACCTGTCCGGTCAGGATTTATATACTGGCCTGTGGTCGCAGTGTCCTCTTACCTGCAGCAATATCTGGGGCAAAGAAGAGTTGGCGCCGCTAGCTATCCTAGCGCTAGTCAGGATCGGAGTTGTCATATCCGGGAGTAGCCTTGCAGAACGCTGGAAAAAGCGATATAATGAGATAAATTCACTATAAAAAGAAAAAAACTTGTGAAGTCTCACTTCATTATATAACTCAACAGACAAATAACTATCTACATACACCGAAGGCACAGGCAAAGAAAATCAGTTAAAAAAAAAAAAAAGATGAAGCAATATAGAAAAACCGAAAAGCAAAATTAATTGGAGCTACAGTCCTAGAGACATCTTTAGCAGATGCGGCCGCTTTGCGGCAAGAAAAAGCGGCTATTAATTAACTTACTAGAAAAAAAACAGCAGTATAGTTAAAACACAAAAAGGAAATTAGAAATAGTAACTTATACACGTCGCCGTCAGCCGTCAGAGACAGTAAGGGGAATCACATGGAACCCCAGCTTTGGCTGAGGTACGTGCCGTCCTTGCTCCTACGGCGGCTGCGACTGGACTGTAAGAACGCCTTTGTGAAAATGAAGACCCGTGAGAAGAGGCTTTTCAAAGCCGCACTCGCAAAGGGTTCGAGCAGAGCAAAAGCTCTGGCTATCGCCACCGCGCCCCCCGTGGAAACCAAGGCCAAACAGACGCGCGCTGACGATACCGTCCTCGAACCTCAAGGGTCTTCAAAGAAGCCCAAAAAGACTCATGTGGAGTCCACAAAGCCACCTCTCAGCCAGGTGTCGAGCAGCGTGAAACTGGGCTTCACTTCGGCTGACTCAAAAAACCCGCTTTCACCGGAGCAAGTGGCCACGGTGAAAGCTAGCATTGCCAAGGCTCTGCTGCTTCATCCCACATCGGATGCCAGTCCGGGTATCGAGGGTTGCATACCTCGAAATGAATGGCTGCTCCTGGTGTGCGAGGATAGCCGCACTGCCGACTGGGTCAGGGGAGCCGTTGGACACATCAGGTCCATCAGCTCCCTTGACATTAAACTCTTGGAGGAGTCCGAGTTCCCCAAAGCTCACCTCATTAGAGGATACTTCCCCAGTGATGCAATCAGCTCTGAACACGGTCAGTAGATGGTGCGATGATGTAGGTCTTAGCATCAATCCTCAAAAGGCAATCATTGTTCCCTTCACTAAGCGTTACTCTATTGACATTGGTCAATTACATATTGGCGGCTCTCCTGTGGAACTTTCCAACGAAGTCAAATATCTAGGGGTAACCCTTGATAAGCGACTAAACTGGAACTCCCACCTGCATAACACTCTATCAAAGGCCACTCATGCTATGTGGGCATGTAGAAGGCTTTTCGGTAGAATATGGGGTCTCAAATCCTGCACCATTAGGTGGCTTTTTGAGATGATGGTAAGACCGATCGTAACCTACGCTGCTATTGTGTGGTGGCCCAAGGTTACGCAGGTCACTGCCATCAATAAATGCACGAAATTGCATAGGCTGCTTTGCCTCTCCTTGGCGGGTGCACTCCGCACCTGTCCCACTGCAGCAATGGAATCGATTTTGAATCTGACTCCGCTGCATATCCGTATAAAAGAAGTTGCTGCTATGAGCCTTCTTAGAATCAAGCTCCAATTTGGGCTTCTAGCTACCGAATCTGGGCATGCTAGCCTACTCAAAGAAATTCCTGGCTTAGAGATCTGCACTAGATCAGATTCTATGACCAAGGAACTCTTCTTTGGTGCAAAATTTAGAACCCTCATCCCGGACCGCAGGGTTTGGGATGCTGGCAACCCCATCAGAGACCCAAATGGTATACATTGGTACACCGAAGGGTCAAAGACTGAACAGGGGGTTGGAGCTGGGATACATGGTCCCAACTCCAGGACCTCGATTGCTATGGGCAACTGGCCCACAGTTTTCCAATCAGAGGTTCACGCCATTGAGTTCTGCTGCCATCTTATCCTTGAGAAGGGGACTACAGGATCGAAAATATACATCTTCTCGGACAGCCAAGCGGCCATACTAGCCCTCTCCTCAAAAAGAGTAGGCTTGCGTATGGTGGCTGACTGCTGGAATTGTCTCCAGAGGCTGTCAATAAGGAATAAAGTCACCCTAATTTGGGTACCTGGGCACTCTGGCTTCCAGGGCAATGAGGCGGACGAACTAGCGAGGGCTGGGTCATCAGCCACCTTGCTCGGCCCCGAACCCTTCTGTGGCGTGGGGTGGTCTACTATCTCCTCCCTTGTGAAAACCTGGGCTGGAAGATTGACTGAACGCTACTGGTTCTTCCAACCAGGGATGCGGCAGGCTAAAGAGCTTATCAATCCCAAAGTTGATCGAAGGACTGAGCTACTCTCCAGGAGAGACCTCTATCTCCTTGTTGGCTACCTAAGTGGCCACCACTTGGTGAATTACCACCTCAAAAAAATGCGTTTGTCCTCGGACGCGGAGTGCAGGCTCTGCAAAGAGGACGATGAAACTACTAAACACATTCTATGTGACTGTCCGGCCTTGGTATGGACAAGGAGGAAACATCTGCACGTGGAAATCGCAACTCCAGAGCAGATTGTCCGTTCCTCGACGAAAGATCTGTTATGCTTCATTAGGGAAGCAGAACAGCTTTTGTCATGACAGGGAGAGCATTCTGGGTACAAAAGATCATATTGGTCGCAGTGCCTCGCGCTTTCTCCGCTGGGAGACTCCCTCTTCTATAATAATAATAACTTATACACGCATGATACTGTATATAATAGAGCAAGGTCTAACTTGCCATTGTTTAGTGTACAATGTTTGTTTTATATGCCTCTGGTGTATGTACGTATATATAAAATAAATCTTAATTTAACATTTAGCCAACCAACGATCCATTGGGCCAATCGGAAAAGGGGGTAAGTGCACTCATACTTATTTTATGTTTACGGCTACACAGTAAAGAGGAAATTTAATTATTACAAAAGAAAAGTAAGCAAACAATATTAAGTAAAGTAAAGGTAAACAAGAAACAGCTGATCGAATGTCACAGTGATCATGGCAGACCAAGACACTTCTCGTTGCTGTATGCATTCGATATAATTACTTACCCGATCCATACCCGTAGACACTGATTTTTTTTTTAATTGCTGTCACTTGCAAATTAAAACAAGATAAAAGAAAGCACTAGCGCCGCGCAAATAAGAAAAAAAAATATAAATTTGCGAGAATTGTCTCACCATAAAGTCATAACATGTATGAGGTGGTAATTAATCGGATAGTTAGTTAGCGGTGTTACTAGGAATTGGCAGGAATAAGGAAATAGTATTTATTAGATAATTTTTTTATTATTAATAAGATATAATATAAAATTTTATCTGTTTATTTTATAAAATACTTTGGCCATACAAAGTAAGGTATATAAAAATGCAACCTTTGATTTATATTATATTTATGTATATCTTAAGAAACTCAAGAGCAATTATAATGAATTTTAAATTGAAATTATTAATGATTTCTGAAGTTTGATGAAAGGGTAATGTTAGGTTCGGGAGTTCGAAAGAAGAAAAAAATGGACTCATTGGTAGTCCCCCAACGTGAGTCCCGCAAAAGAATAGTGTTACCCTGTTTTCTCTTCTATTTTTATCGTTTTTCATTCTGTTCCTTTTTCACTACTTTTCTTTTTCTGAACCAACTGTCTCTTTTGTTAATGTGTTGGCAAGGATTCTTGTATTGGTATGAGCCGACTATCATTAAACAGATGGAATCTCAGTGGCAGGCACCTTAGTATTCGCGAAGTTTAATGAGGAGTTTAGAGGTACATTACATTACCGGACACAATTCGTCACTCTACTCTTCGGGCCTCTTCGCCAATCAGATTACAAGAACAACTTATCAACACTTCGCGTCGTTCGAGGCGCAGGCAAGATGCTGAGTTTCGATCTCAGGAAAGAGAGCAGGATGCAGTTCGTCTCCGTGTACGTAGCAGTGATTCTTAAATTAAAACAGACGAACATCTTGCCAACATTTCGCGTCGTTCAAGGCGTAGGCAAGATGCTGAGTTTCGATCTCAGGAAAGAGGTCAGGATGCAGTTCGTCGCCGTGTTCGACGAACACAACTAGAA
This sequence comes from Zaprionus ornatus, assembly GCA_018904035.1. Taxonomy (NCBI): domain Eukaryota; kingdom Metazoa; phylum Arthropoda; class Insecta; order Diptera; family Drosophilidae; genus Zaprionus; species Zaprionus ornatus. Next base: position 118,215 of record JAEIFZ010000103.1, read on the forward strand.
ATGCCGAACAACTAGCCAATACTTTGCGTCGATCGAGGCGCAGGTAATGTCCACAATTCAGGTCCAACGAAAGCGGTCGAGATGCTGTTAGAAGGGCGATTCAGCGACAAAATCAGGAGACGTGAATTTAAGAAAGGGCAATAGATAGAAGTCAAAGGTCTCAGTTTAGAAACAATCCTATTCGCACGATTGTTGAGCAGTCACGCAATACTAGTGCACGCCGCAGTGCTCGAATTCGAGCTCAACGTGAAGCCTTTGAAGCCCATAAGAATATGTCGCAAAGAGTGAGTAGTTGCACCAATAGGATAGCAGAGAATAGAAGTAACGCGTCCCGCAATAGAGTGGAAAGTGCGAATACCCTTCCAGACGATACGATATCGCAGGTTAAAACTAGTTTAGATTGCCTAATAGCCAATTTTAATAACACAGTCAACCAGGCACCCGATCGGGCTTGCATATGTTGCAAATGTTTGTGGTTTCCACATCAAGTGGACAAAATTTCGCGTGAGGTCATTGAGGAAAAGTGTAGTGAGGCAGATAGTGTAGATATATTGCATCTTTCCTCTATGTTGCCATCCCATAATAATAGGTTAAGCTTTTGCAAAACCTGCAGCCGCAGAATTAAGTCAAAATAAAAAAACAAATGGCCTAAATTTTCCGGAGCTTCCGGAATGCCTAAAAGGCTTGACGCCTCTAGAAGAAAGGCTGATTTCTCCCCGTCTTCCTTTTATGATCAAGCATGTTCTGGCTGAAAGACGCCTCCCAGCTTGACCTAAATAATGAGTCCACATTTAAGCCTGTGAAGTTCTTTATTGTTCAGTTTATTACTGCTGATTCTAGTTGCCCGGACGTTGCTCCATATTTGGAGTATCAACTCCATAGTCATGGGCACTCTTGCGTGCGAGAAATTATGTTAAAACAAATTTGTAGATTTGGTATTCCATACCCTCCCATGCATCAACAGAAATAATCCTGCCTTTAGAAGAAAATGCTCCAAATTTGGCCGAGCATCGTAGGAATTTCGAAAAAATTCAAAGTCTGCTCGACTTCCCATTTGATCGTGAAAGCGTAGAAAATTGTAACGATTTTAACAACTTTTTGTCCCACGATCAACTTAACCTTAATTATGAGGGAGGGCTACATTAATGCTGTAAGATCAATTATAAAGAAACCAAAAGCGAAGCGATCTTCTTCAGCAATCAAGCTTAACGCTTATAACAAGCACCTCCTTTTGTTGCAGCGAGCAAATATGGATATTCAGTTTATTTTAGACCCCTATGCTTGCTGCAGCCATGTTAATTAATTATATAAACAAGTCTTAGAGAGGTATCTCAATGTTGATGCGTGAGCCAATCAAAGAGATTAAAGACAACAACAATCTAACTACTGAGCAAAAGTTACAACATTTAGGTAACAAATTTATATTTGGCACTGAGATATCCGCTCAGGAGGCCGTCTACTGCTGTTTAGGTATGCATTTGTCCGCCAGTACGTGTGTATTAATACACACGTTCCAGAAAAATGGCTCAGAATGCTGAAATCTAGACAGCAACTTCAAAATCTGCCCGAAGACTCTAGGGAAATTTTTTACTTAGGACTTCTAGATCATTATATTCAGCGCCCAGACGCTTTAGAGAGCTTATGCCTAGCCGATTTTGCAGCTTTTTATAGATACAGCAAATAAGAACGAGGAGCTCGCCAAGAAAATGCAGATGACTTTGACGAAGATGTGCCTAGGGCTTCTGAATCAATAGTTTACGCTCTTCGGGATAATAGTAGCTTCATCAAAAAGAAGCACACTGCGTGAATAATTAGGTATAGGAGATTTAATGTCAATACAGAAATAAGTGACTATTTCAGATAGCTAAAAATGCTTTACGCCCCATGGCGAGATGAGCATTTGAATTTAGTCACACATGACTGTGAATTGTTCTGTAGGGAAAATCAGGAGTTAGTAGAGAACAATCACAGAAAATATAATTTACTAGATGATAGGGAGCTACAAGATGCTCTGAGCCACTTAAGAGTGGAAGCAGAAAATGAGAAAAATCAAGTAGGAGAACAGGAAGTAGTAGATAATGGCTTCACAGTCTCAGGATTGCCTGAAATAGATCCACATCTAAATGTTTTAAATGTGGATGGAAATGTTGATATGAATGATGAAGATAGTAATGTCCGTTTTATTAAGCTTCCAGCCTTAGTTTCTCAGGAAAGCTTAGGTAATATAGTTAGATCCCTTAATTTAAAGTAGAAGCAATATTTCACACATGCTTTGCATAATGCCAAAATCAATACAGTCTTTTATGAATTTGTTGGAGGCGGAGCCGGAGTCCGAAAGAGTCGACTTATATCAGCATTTTTTCAGTCATTATCCGCAATGTATAAAGTATACCAGGAGCTGATCCGACATCTGTTAAAATCCTCTTATGTGCACCAACAGGATAAGCAGCATTCGGAATTAGTGGTTCGACCCTGCATTCCATGTTTTAATTATTTAATGATTTAATTAACAGTTCTGCCCTTAACATTTTCTTCCATAATAGTCACAGCTTGAATTCCCATCTTGAAGATATTCGATCAGACTTTAATTTGTGCCTCAAAACCTTTAAGAGGTGTAGGAGTATTTATAATTCTTTGATTAGAATAGGATTTAGGAGTTTGTTAGATTTGAAAACGTCCACTACCAATATGGAAACACATATTGATTGGGCGTTTTCAAATATATTAGATAATGAAAAGATTAGTGCTAGGACTTTTGAGTTTTTGCAGTTTTTGGGATATCTGTTAGTATTCAGGATAGCATGAGTTTGTAATGTTTGGAATAGGTTAGAAAATAAGAAGTTTTAATGACAGGATATATGTAAATATGTATGTAGGCATATTTTAATAATACTTTAATTGAATTATCTAATAGTTAATTATAACCATTGAATGGAAAAGTGGTTTGATAATTATTATTATTTTTATTATTTTTATACCATTGGACCTTGTTATCGATATTGGTCAATTTAAAATTTATAAAGAAATACCGATTTATACTACTCACACCGCTTTAGGAAATTGCGATAAAATTATTGGCAGCGCACTGCAGTATTACTATTATTTTATAACTTGCGATTAGTATTATACAATTAAATTCTTTTTATGGGAACATACGTCCAAGGGTATCCGACTGTTGCGTGCCGCTCGACTGTTGCTCTGGTTTTTTGTTAATTTACAGATTTTTATATATTATATATAATTTTATATATTTTGTGATTTTTATACCCTTAGACCATTGCAAAAAGTCAAAAAAGGGTATACTAGCTTTGTGCAAATGTATGTAACGGGCAGAAGGAGGCATCGGAGACCCCATAAAGTATATATATTCTTGCTCAGAATCACTAGCCGACTCGATTGAGCCATGTCCGTCTGTTTGTCCGTCTGTCTGGATGAACGCGCCGATCTCAGCTATTACAAAAACTAGGGACACCAAATTTAGCATGAAGATTTCTTTATACGCAGATTAAGTTTATTTGGAATATCACGCCTACCGCCCTCGCAAACCGCCAATTTCTTAACGCTTTAGTATATATAATTAAGTATTTAGGTGTTCATCAAAATAAAAAAATATTATATTTTTTATTTTATAATTTTTATTTGATGGATTCGTTACTTATTACACTAGAGTTACTCATAAACTAACTGACAGAATTATTTTTATGGACCAGCAAACCTTAAAGTTCTACAGAGCTTTACATCTTTGTTTATCAGTGACTTAAGCTTCTTATCGTTTGGTGTCTTGAGAGAACTTTTATGATGAGGCTTTTGAAGAGTGAAGCTTTCCAAAAGATCGGTTTAAGTTTTCGTATGGAGAATGAACTGAGGCTTTTGAAGAGTGAAGCTTTTCAAAAGATTGGTTTAAGTTATGAAGAATGAAGTTTAAATAATTCATATGGAGAATGAATATGTCACTCCCCCCCCCTTTTAGACTTTAGCTTGTCCTCAAGCCTTAACTTCTGGATATAATTGTGGAATTGCATTTTCAGTTTTTACTATTTCAGTATTATTTTCTTTAACTGTTTCAATATTTTTGTCAACTGATTTGTTTGCTTTAGGTCTTAGATATGATATTACAATATTATGAGGTGCTGTTTTACATTTAATGTATAGGTAAAATATAGATATTATAGCTAATACAAACATGAGGATTATTAATATATTTTTATAGATTGTATAATTCTTATTGTTTAGCATAATCATTTCTTTTATTTCAATATGTGACATAGGTTCAACTTTTGTGACATTATGCTCGGTGAATATTAGATTTGTATATTGATGCATATTATTTGATATTGAAAATTCTTTTAACTCTGCTGTACAATTAAATATTTTTATAATTTTGTTATTTTCAATATAAATTTCTTGATTGTTACAATTTTGGTTAAGTTTTTCTCTGGTCATGTTCCATGTAATTAGTATGTTTGGCTTAATGTGTTGGATGAAAAATGGCTTACGGTATTTTTGGAAAGTACACGTTGGTGTTTCGTGTTTGATTATACTAGCAATACAATGGTCTTTAATAATATTTTTTGTTTGTGTATTTATAACATTATTATTGTGTAGATAGAATTTGCCTTCTAAATTTTCGTTAATAGTTTGTCCATTATTGTCTGGGTAAGGGGTGATAAGGAAAGTAGGCTGTTCAACTGTGTTTGTGGGGATATGAGACATTAGGAAAATTTCGTTAGTACCTGTATTATACCAGGCAGAAGTTTTTATGTCCATTAAATTTTTGTAGTTAACGTTACCAAGGTTGTCGTGCTTAAGAAGTTTTGGATTGAATATTCCTAATCGAGTTAATTGTGAACCCATTTCGATGTCTTCAATGTACTCAGTAAAGTGTTCGATATTAAATATTAAAAGGGATATTTTTTGTTCTTTTTTTATAGATTCTGAGTGGGTGTTTATCATTTGAATACCGTTATTAAGGTTATCAATAACGTGATTTAGACTGCTAATCTGAACAGTGCTTTGGGATAGGGATGAAATTTGGTGTTCAAAATTTTGTCTGTCGTCTTCGTCTAGTGTACCGAAAAGGTATTTGTAAGTAGAGCCTACAAAGTTGAACAGTCCTCGTTTATTGCGTTTTGTTATACGTATTCCGTTCATTTCCCTTTTCATTTTTTCAATTAGGTAATTTATTTGTGTCATGTTATTAAATTTCTGGCTTTCTTTAATAAGAGTGCTAAATGTTTCTTCAATTTGTGTTATGTTAACTGTAAGACAGTGGTGCATGAAAGTAATAGGGAGTTGTATCGTTCCTGATTCAAATAGAATGAATCCCTGATTGTTTTCAATAGGGTTTACTTCGATTGTTCCTGCTGTAGTTTGTGTCATCATAAGAGTCATTATAATAATTATGAGTCCGATGATTGGGTGTCGGTCGGCTGTAAATATTTGCTGTTATTAACATTTTTTTCTTTTTAAATTTACTTTTATAGTGTGTAACATTTTGGCCTCGATTATTTTCGTTGTAATGTTTTTCGTCTAGTTGTTCAATTCTGCCTGTTTTCCTAAAGGGGGTTTTGGATTTCGAGCGCGTTATAGGGGCTTGTCTATACTTTGTGTCAACTTCGTAAATTTGTCGCTTCTCATTAAGCTTGTTAATTTTTTTTTCTTTAATTTTCTGAGAGTCATAGGTAGGTGTGCCTGCGTAGAGTAGTATGTAAGCTGGTATTTGTCCGGTTGTATTGTGTTTGGTTTTATGGTTGTATGTGTATAAAATTGTTTCTATTCTTGTTTCCCTATTTTCTCTATTATTTTCAGTGTTGATAATGCGAATCTTTTCATTTATTGTTTTGTGAAGACGTTCTACATCTGCTATTCCTGTTTTGCTTGTGGTGATATCTAATTGTATTTCTTCGTTATTTAGCCAAATCTTTAGAGAGTTGCTCATGAATGCTGAGTCTTTGTCTGCTTTAATTTTTTGTGGTTTTCCCATGTCGTTAAATATTCTAGTAAGGGCTCTTTGGGCTTCTAGCCAATCTCTACTATTTGTTTTTATAAGTGATGCGAATTTTGAATAAACGTCAATACAGGATAAATATTGCTCATTGTCAATAGCATAAAAGTCAATTACGTAAAGTTCTCTTGGGTTATTTGTCTCTGGGGTTATCTCAAAAGCAAGTTTTGTTGGTCTGTGTTCTGTTTTTGCGAGATTGCAGACTTCGCAATCATTAATGATATTTTGAATTAATTTATTATAGTCAGGAAAATAGTGAGTTTCTTTAAAGAGTCGTGTCATTTTTTCGATATCAGGGTGCAGTAATTTCAGGTGTTGAGAAATAATGAATTCCTTGAATTCAGCGTAAGAGTTAATGTCCTTTAGTTTAATTATACTTTTTAAGATTTTTACGTTACTATGTGGGTTAATAGTTTCATGGTATGCATTTTGAAGAACGGAAAAATCACTGTCATTGTCTATGTAAATTACGCTAGTATGGTTAAGAAAGTATTTTATTAAGAAGTCTTTTGCTATTGGGAGAGTCATTTCACTATATTTTATGGTGATTTTAGTTTTAGTGAAATATTTTGATATGTCTACTTGGTCTATGGAATCTTTTATAAATTCTATTTGTCTAGTGAAATAGTTTATGGGTTTCTCAGTGATTTGAATATAAGTTTCGTTACTTTCTGATGCACTATGTATTGTTGCTGCTGTTGAAATATCTTCTTCTTCACCTACCATATTTTCTTCAATTTTAACTCGAGATAAAGCATCTGCTACATGATTTAGTTTTCCTTCCAAATATTTTATTTTAAAATTGTATTCACTAAGTTTGATTCGCAAACGTTGTAATTTCATATTGGGTTCTTTTATATTATTTAGCCAGACAAGGGGTTTATGATCACTTAATATTTCAAAAGGGACTCCATATAAATATGGGCGGAAGTATTTGGTTGCCCAAACAATTGCCAATAATTCTTTTTCTATTTAATAATATACGCTTCGTCTTTTGTATTTATTTTGGCTCCTTTTTTTAAAAATAGGGTGAGAGGTTTTGCGATTTTGGCAAAATCTGGAATGAACTTGCGGAAATGAAGTATTGACATTTTCCTAACTTGCCTAATATTTCATCCATGTTCGGGATTGGGAATTTATCGTTAATAGTTATTTCATTTATGTTTCGATAGTCGACGACTAACCTGAATTTTGGTTTGCCAGATGCGTCTATCTTTTTGGGAACAATCCATAAGGGACTGCAATAGGGAGAGTCGCTTTCGCGTATAATGCCTTGTTGTAGCATTTCCTCAATTTGTTTGTTAACTTCTGCTTCATAAGCAAAAGGATATGAATAGGGTCTTTTATACACTGGGTTTTCGTGAACTGTTTTGATTTCATGGCGTATGATGCTTGTAAAAGTTAGGTTTTCCTTATCAGAGTACTGGATGTCTTTGAATTCTTTTAGTAATTGTGTTAGTCTATGTTTTTCTTCATTGTTTAAATGGTCTAGTCGGTATGTGTAGTCTGAGTTTGTATCATTGTCCAATGCATAGTTTATTTCGGCTGTATAGTGGTTTTCTTGTAAAATTGCTTCAAAATTTTTTGACGAATTTCCGTCAGAAAGTTCAAGTTCTTTATGAAGGAATGACCTTCCATTGATAATTGTTTCTTTTCTAAAATAATCTATACAACCGTTGTTTTCCATTAGTACTTTCCTTCCTAATAGAATGTCATAAAATGGTGAAAATGAATGAATGTAAAATTTCTGCGATTGCTGAAAAAGCCCATTGGCCGGAAGATTTACGAATTTATTTAGTTTTGAATAGCCTGTCATACTTCTGACAACTATTTGTTTATCATGAACTTGAAGATTGAAAAAGTTTAAATTCATCATGTTTATTGATGAACCAGTGTCGACTATGCATCGGTATCTATGATTATTAAACATGATCTCTATGTATTGGTGGGTTCCCAGGCTGGTATTGGAAAATTTTCGGCTTGTTGAATTTGCTGATTTGTATACGTCTCGTTTTGTGTGTCTTGTAATTGATCGTCGTGGAACTGTTCGTCGTTGTTATTATCTTGGTCAGCAATGTTATTGTAATCTAACACGTATTGATGGTGACTTTCATCTGTCTCCATACGTGATTTATTGTAGTTGCCATTGCTTGTGAATAAACTAATGTGTTATTTTGGTTGTTTTCTAAGGCTAACTTATTAATAATAATAGTTGACTTATTTTCTAATTCTTCACAAAATTGTCGTAAATTACCTTTTGTAGGGCGTGCAATACAAACGTCGCAAAAGTTCCTCCAGGGGGGTTTGAGTTTTAAATTCGACGATCACAGCTTCCTTTAGGGTTGACCATTCGTTGTGAAATCCGAGTTGGCAGACCTTCTCAGCATCTCCGATGACCTGTAGTTCGATGGCTCCATATATGATGGCTTTCTGAAGAGGGTCATTCGTCGGGTATAGGTTGAGCAGGTATTCAATTCGTCTGATAAACGAACTGAGGCTGTTTGGCTCTCCACAGAACTGCGGCACTTGACGTATTTGTCGTAGCAGTTGCGATAGATTATCATTTGATAATGCCATTTTTGATTAATTTTCTTTTTGAACGTTTTTTGTTTTGTAGCGGTCACACTTGTTTTGTTTAAGCGGGCTACTGTTCTTGTTCACTTCACAATTTGTGGGGTTGGATTTATGTAGCGGTCACACTTGTTTTGTTTAAGCGGGCTACTGTTCCTGTTCACTTCACTGATTGTTGGATTTAACTTATATAGCGGTCACACCTGTATTTGTTTAAGTGGGCTACTGTTTAAGTTTTATTTATTTTTTTTTTTTTTTCACAATCACTTCTCGGCTTGAACACTGTTGGGTTTATACTTTCAACTAATGTCACTGAAGTTGCCGTCGCGATTCACGTGAGTTCTTTTGCGGATGATAGTTAAAGGCTTGCCATCTCCGCTATGTCACATGATACTTCACATTTCGTTTCGTCAGACTATCCATAACACACTCTCGTTCACTAGAGAGTCTATCACGTCACGTTCTTAGGCTCTTGCTGCACACCTTTGCAACAATAACACGCACTCTGCGTCATGGTCACTCTAGACCCTCATAGCCCCTGCCATGTAGCCACTGGCCAGCTAACTACATGGTGCGACTGTAGCCTTGTAAATGATTTAATTTGTGTTGATGGAACCATCGAGTTCCTCACCCGGCGATCTCTCGATTGTCTCTGCGTCTACCTCCTTAGGCATTGCGCGCAATTGCTCATGTGCATACTTATATGTTCGTTTGTTTGTCAATGATTTCAACGTATATCGGTCACCATCAAGCTTCTCTACTATTTCAAAAGGACCTTTATGCTTTGGGTATAGCTTTGTTTGGTGCCGTTCTTCACTCTTGAGCAGGACATGGTCGCCCACCTTATAGGCAACAATCTTAGCTTTACTTTTATCATATCTTATCTTGTCATATTTAGCATTCTTCTCTATATTTTGTAGGGCTGTTTTTCTTATACTCTCTCTGTCAATTGTTTCTTCTTCTATTAATGGCATCATGCCCATAGGTCTAGCTTCTTTCCCTTTCTGTACTCTACCTCAAAATCAAAAGATTGTAGATACGCCCACCAACGATGAACCCTTGGCGTCAAATCTACTTTATGACGACTGGCTTTCAGGGCGTTACAATCAGTATATACCACAAATGATTGGCCATGTAAATAATGGCGAAAATGCTTCACCGCGTTATACACAGCCAGCGTTTCAAGTTTGTAAGAGTGGTATCGCGATTCTGCCCCTATAGTGCATTTGCTATAGTAATCTATGACTCTCGGTTTACCGTTTACTTTATGCATCAATATGGCGCCATACCCATCTGCACTATGAAGTTCAATATGAAGTTCAATTGGGTACTGTGGGTCATAAATGATCAATACAGAATCGCTCACTAATGTGGGTATAACTTCTTGGTACACCTGCTCGTGCTTGTCACACCATTTAAACGTATTATTCTTTGACGTTAGTAAATACACGGGCTTCATTTTTTTGGAAAATTTGGGAATAAACTGTCTAAAATAGGATGATAAACCAATGAACTGACTCAGTTGTGTAACTGTCTGTGGTGGCGGTAATGCAGCCAATGCTTGTATCTTTTTCGGATTTGGCCTTATTTTACCATTTTCAATTTGATACCCTAAATATTCAACTTTCGATTTTAAGAAGGTACACTTGTTTATGTTAAAGGAAAACCCTGCCTTGGATAGCCTCTGCAACACCTCTTTAAGTCTGATGAACGCCTCCTCTTTTGTGCAAGCTACTATCAGAACGTCATCTATGTAAACTACTGCATATGAGAGTGCTACATCCCCTAAAGCTTGAATGATATCTCTTTGAAACACAGATGACGCGTTCTTGAGACCAAAGGCCATAGCTAAAAATTCATATTGGCCTTCTGTAGTGACGAATGCTGTTCGTTCAATAGAATTAGATTTTATTGGGATTTGATAAAATCCGCTTGCCATGTCCAAACTAGAGCAATACATGCTGCCGCGCAACCTGTCAATCTGATCTGATATTAGTGATAAGTATCCACTTATTAGAGATTGTATTCGCATTTAACTCCCGATAGTCAATACACAATCGATCACTACCATCCTTTTTCTTTACCAACAACATTAGACTAGCGAATGGTGAACAGCTCGGACGTATGACATTGGATGCTAGTAGTTCCTGTATTTTGCTTCTCACCAGCAACTTTTCCTCAGTACTCTGTACGGACGTCTCACAACCGTCTTATTGATATCTGTCAAACGGATTTCTAGTTCACCCGTAGTAACTCTCCTAATTGGTATACCCTTGATAAATGTTGGAGCATATGACTTCAGCAATTCTGCAAGTTCGGCTATATCGGACTGACTCAGATCTACGTCATTATTTATGGTATCCATGAAATCCAACTCGACGATGCTGGACAGTGTATTCACAGTATTAGTTTTAAAACTAAACTGGTATATAGAGCAAACTTGTTGGAATCAATCGACACTCCAAAACCTTGACCTAGAATTTCACGGTCGATCAGCACATCATACTATATTTATCCATGACTACATTGAAAAGGATTTCTATGGAAAATTCACAAATTTTTACAGTGGGCAGAATTTGCATTGTGCACGTTGCTGAGCCATCACCAATGCCACTTGTCAATACAGTATTGTTGAGTCTTTTGCCCATAAACTTATCAACTAATTTTTCTTTCAATAACGAGCACTCCGCTCCAGAATCAAAAAAATATGGAATATATTCACCCAGTTGATACAGAACTCCTCTTGTTTCGACGACCGAACATATATTCACTTTCTTCTCATACGTGTTTCCCTTGCTTGTAGACGAAGTATCCGTAGTACATGTTTTTACAACGTGGCCCAGCTGACCACACTTGTAGCAGGTCACGGTTGACAAGTCTCTCTTCGATGTGGAGTTGCTGCGAATAGAATTATTCTTGGATGCATTTGATTCTATTGCAATCCTGCTTCGACATTCACGATCACTCGTAAAGTCTTGTGACGAGGCCGATCCCACTTCTGATGTCGGAGAAAGAGGTTTTGGCTGATCTCCTTCCATTATTTTTACATATATTATTTTTACGACTCTAAGAGCACAGCAAGTCGCCTGCAAGATGTTTTGTCGTCTCTCTCTTTTACTGGACTCTACTCAACTGTCTGTTCCACCGCGTGGCGTCGTTTCTTTTCTCTTCGTTCGTTTCTTTTCTCTTCGTTCCTCTACCACTTATTTCATCACGTTCATTCAGCAAAGTATTTCATCATATTCATTCTTTTTGCATGTACACTCTCACATACTAGAACATCTGCAGGCGCCATGCTCATTCGAATTGCCATTCAAATGATGCTCTCGTTATATAACAGAATTCATTCCTAACATACTATGACTATTTTGTTCAGTTGAATTCAAACTCTAACATTATTCTGTTACCAGGCTGCGACATATACATATACCACAAAGCCCCTCGTTTTAGTTTATTAGAAAGAAAGAAATAAATAAAATGGAAAGAATGCTTATCTCTTTATACCCTTGGACCATTGAAAATGGTCAAAAAAGGGTATATTAACTTTGTGCAAATGTATGTAACGGGCAGAAGGAGGCGTCGGAGACCCCATAAAGTATATATATTCTTGCTCAGGATCACTAGCCGAGTCGATTGAGCCATGTGCGTCTGTCTGTCCGTCTGGATGAACGCGCCGATCTTAGCTATTATATAAGCTAGGGACACCAAATTTTGCATGAAGATTCCTGTATACCATACGCAGATCAAGTTTATTTTCAATTTGGAATAACACGCCTTCCGCCCCCGCAAACCACCAATTTTGATTTACATGAAGATTTACTCATTTCTTTACGTTCTGCTTTAGTATATATATAGATAAATACTATATGATTATCCTCCAAATCGCAATCCGATCGGACAATAAACACTGAAGTTATTAGATAAACCATTTCGACCCTTCGACCAGCAAAGAAGTTGTCGATGACGTCAGAACTAAATTAAGTGTGCAGGAAAGAAAAGGACAAACGATTCGAGCGCGAAGCGCGAGCTGTTTCTCGACTCTTCTTTTCCATGCACATGTCAATTACCGAAATACATGTGTATACATGCAAACAATTATACATACTTAATTTGTGTTCACACACACAATTGTAAAATTATATACAACCACTAGCGTGGTTGATCGGTATGCATGAATGCAGATATTTACAAGCTTTATAATATAGACATTATTATTTAATAATTTATATATTGACTATTTATTAAATCAATATTAATTTAGATTTCACGATATATTACGAGCTATCATATCGATAGCTTTTAATACATATATAAAATACCATAGAGTTTTGGCAACCTTTGTTTTTCATCATTTTGGTGACTGGCTCGAGGTCAAGATTAAGTTGAATAAAATAAATATTTTCTTTTTATTCCGATATATTTCGTTTGCACTTCGGTATCCGTCTTCAGGGCTAAAACACAAAATTACAAAAATTGGATTTTTTACAATATTTCTTAAAATTAATTTGAACAATACTAAATTACATACATGATGCGAGTACAGAAATTCACACAGATGCATCCACCATAAGTTTGGGTTTGGAGCGGTAATGCTTCAGAGGAACCAGTATGATATTTTGTTTCTCCCAGTTATGTACATGAGTCGTGAAATAAAACCTTGTGAGGAGAAATACCACTCATATGAGCTGGAAGTATTAGCAGTTATAGGAGCGTTAACTAAATGGCGTGTTTATGTTTTGGGAACGAAGTTTAAGATAATTGTAATGCGTTTGCCATGACAATGAAAAAGAAAGAAGTGCCATTAAGAGTAACAAGGTGGGCGATGTACTTGCAGGATTTTGACTATGAGATCGAACATAGATCTGGTGTGAAAATGAGGCACGTTGATGCACTGAGCAGAGTATTTTTGACTGATAGTGTGGTTCCCAGGTTAAAAGAAGCACAATTGGCAGACGATTGGATTAAAGTGGTTAGAATCTAGTTGAAAGTAAAGGATATGAGGATTTTTATGTTTTCAACCAAGTGTTGTTTAAGGACCCCAAAAGGAATGGAAGTAGAAATAATTCAAATCGTACATTAGCAAGGTCACTTCTCGGCAAAGAGAACTCAGGATTTATTAGAAAAGTCTTATTATATTCCTAAGATTAAGGAGAAAGTAGCTAGAGTTATTGGTAGTTGCGTTGAGTATATTTTGGTAAATGCAAAGGCAGGTTGTTTTGAAGGCTTTCTTAATCCGATTGATAAGGGAGATATACCATTGGTTACCTATCACATCGATCATGTGGGTCCAATGAAGATCACTCAGAAGCGATACAATCACGTTCTGGTTATCGTAGATGCATTTTCTAAGTACGTTTGGTTATATCCAACTCAATTGTTTGGAAAAGCAGGCAGTAAATTTCGGAAATCCATGTAGAACAGGGGAACAGCTTTCACAGCAAATGCTTTTAAAGCATATTGCGAAAAACAAAACATACAACATTTGTTGATAACTACAGGTGTTCCACGTGGAAACGGACAGGTAAAGAGGATGCATAGGATTGTTGTGCCCATGTTGTCCAAATTGAGTATGGAGAGCCCTGGTTCATGGTATAAGTATGTAGGTCGTGTCCAACAGCTGATTAACAATACTGAACCACGTAGTACGAAAATCACTACATTCAAGCTATTGACAGGTATTGATATGCGTTACTCTGAGGATCCTGAGATGAAAAAGTTAGTGCAGGAGTCATTGTTTGAAGAATTAGATAAGGATCGTCAGTAGCTACGAACACTGGCTAGGAATAATATCACAGAGTTACAAAATAAAAATCAAAAAGCATTTAATCAAAAACGTAAAGCAGAAAAAATCTATAAAGTGAACGATCTGGTAGCTATTAAGCGTACACAATACGGGGTAGGATTGAAGTTAAAAGGAAAATATCTTGGACCGTATAAGGTAGTGAAAGTCTACAAACACGGCAGGTATAATGTTGAGAAGATAGGCGAGGGAGATAGCCCATTCAAAACTTCAACTGTGGCAGAATATATGAAGATATTCGGGACAAATATGGCGTCAGGAGTGCCGAATGTAGGAATTGGATCTGAGCAAACACTAGTTCGTGAGACTCGGAGTGGTCAGCACTATTAAGAGCCAGAAACTAATTCACCATGAAACATATCGGTTAACCAACTATCTAGTCGCTAAGAATTATCGATAAAGTCGACTTTATGCCAGAATCTCGGTCCGTGAACACGTATTAAAATACACACCATTCATTTTAAAATTGTTAATTATAAGACAAGTAAATATACTACAATAAAAACTATTTGTTCGTACACTAAAAGCGGAACGTACATACATATATTTTTATACCCTTGGACCATTGAAAATGGTCAAAAAAGGGTATACTAACTTTGTGCAAATGTATGTAAAAGGCAGAAGGAGGCGTCGGAGACCACATAAAGTATATATATTCTTGATCATGATCACTAGCCGAGTCGATTGAGCCATGTCCGTCTGTCTGTCTGTCTGGATGAACGCGCCGATCTTAGCTATTACAAAAGCTAGGGACACCAAATTTAGCATGAAGATTTCTGTATACCATACGCAGATCAAGTTTATTTTCAATTTGGAATAACACGTCTACCGCCCCCGCAAACCGCCAATTTTGATTTACATTGCTATTTACATTCGAAGTACTCATTTCTTTACGTTCTGCTTTAGCATATATATAGACAAATACTATATGAACTTATCCTCCAAATTGCAATCCGATCGGACAATAAATAATAGATTAACCATTTCGACCCTTCGACCAGCCAAGAAGTTGTCGAATGTCAGAACTAAATTACTTATGCAGGAAAGAAAAGGACAAACGATGCGAGCGCGAAGCGCGAGCTATTTCTCGACTCTTCTTTTTCATGCACATGTCAATTACCGAAAATACATGTGCATAAATATATGCGAACACTCAACCAATAGGTGGCGTACAGATGAATTTGAATGTATGCAAGTACATAGATGCATGCATGTGTAAATATTCATAATATGCGTACGTGCACATATGATTATTTTTTAATTATTCATATTTTAGGGTCAATAAAAAATACAAAACCATAAAATGCAATTAAATATATATTAATTTTGACTATTCGATATATTGCAAGTTATCGATATTGGCTCATTTAAAATTTATAAAGAAATACCGATATATACTGCTCACACCGCTATTGGCAGTCTTTCGCGCGCTAGGAAATTGCGACCATAAATTATTGGCAACGTATTGAAATTGAAGCAAGGTGGCAGCGCACTGCAGTGTTATGATTAATTTCTAGCTTGCGATTAGTATTATACAATTAAATACTTTCTATGGCAACATACGTCCAAGGGTATCCCACCGTCGCGTGCCGCTCGACTGTTATCTCGTTTACGTCTGCTCTTGCGGGCGCGGAGTTCGTAACTGGCTTAATAAGTAAATGTCTGTATGTATATGAGAGCGCAGTTTTCTGTGTCTGTTTTGTAGTTTAATCTATCTTGTGTTGGTGTGTTTATTATGTGTAGCATTTCGAGAGTGTTGTTTAGCATTATGTTGTTCTTGTTGTAATATTGTTGTTGCGTCAAAATTCGGAGAGTGTTGTTTGTTTGCACAGTGGGTCATAGGAGCTGTTTTTTGTGTTGTACTTTGGTGTCGTAATTTAAAATCAGATTTGTGTTGTGTTAGTCTTATTTTGAATTTTAGTTTTGTCGTTCGTACGTATACACCATTGCATGTTTGCGTACTGTTGCCACTGCAAGGAATTTTATAAATAACATTGTTTTTGTCTTGTGGATCTATTTTGGACTTAGTATTATTATTAAAATGTTTTAATGTGTGGAATGGTTTATGTGTTACTTGTATTTCTGTATTATTGTAACAATCGGATCTCATTAATCGTTCTCATTAATCTGATAATGTTGGTACATAGATTAGTGTTAGGTATTATAAGTTTATGATAACTTAAGTGCCTGCATGTCGTGTAAATTCTTGTTAATAAAACAGTTGGAGCACAAGCTTGTATGAATACACAACAAATTGGCGACGAGGATAAAAAAATGTAAAAAAGTGCAAAGGAAAGACAAAACGAAAATTGAATTGGCAACAGATTAAAAGTAAATGAACGTAAAAAGAAGAAAAATCTGCCAACATGACCGAATCAGCGTCTCTTCAAAAATTCTGCCAAATGATCAGTATTCCGGAATTCAATCCAGGAAGTGAACCATTTTTGATATGGAAAGAAAAATTCGATATCCATTTGTGCGAATTAAATATCAGTGAAGAAAACACGAAAAAGGCATCGTTATTAAAATCTATTGGATCCAGTCCACACTCACCGTTATCTAAAACATACACAGAACTTTGTGAAATATTGCTTATGCACTATACGTTGCCAACACTTGTGTTTCGGGAAAGAAAAACATTTCACATGTCCATAAAAAGTGAAAACGAAACCGTTGCAAGTTGGTATGCACGTGTCAAACAGTTAGCATTGAATTGCAAGTTTGGACAACATTTGTTTTAAACCAATTCATCATGAGTCTTCCAAGTGCAATTTTTGAACGGTTATGTGAAGAAGATGAGCATCTATCTCAGTCGGACACATTGAGAAAAGCAATGATAATGGAAACGAAGATTACCGCTAAGAGAGCTGAAGAGAACGTGAACTACGTACATAGAAACAACGACAACTTCAAGGGCAAATCTAAGGCGAAACACACGGAAGGCAAAAGCAAAGGCAACGGCACGGAAGGCAAAGGCAAAGGCATGCAGAAAAAGGCATGTACGCATTGTGGCTGGCGAAACCATAACTCTGATGAATGCAAATACAAAGGCTATGACTGTCGAAATTGTGGAAAAAAGGGGCATCTGGCAAATGTTTGTAAATTAAAATCTGTAAACCATGTATCAAAATTAAATCACTTAAATGATAACTCAAATACTAATGAAATGGATCAAACCTTTTCAGTATTAAATGTGGCTTCAACTACTTCTATTTGTGATGCATATACGTTACCTGTAATTATTGATGGATGTCACATGAATGTTGTTTGTGACACTGGTGCACCTTGCACATTGATTCCAAAAGCAACATATGAAAAAGCAATTAAGAAGCACACACTAAGAAATTGTAAAGTGCCGTTTGTAAATTATAATGCTGACAATATTGAAATTGTTGGTGAGTACGATGCAATGATTGAATATCGAGGCAATAAAAAAATAACTGATAGTCGTAGTTACAAATGCAACGAGTCCAGCTTTGCTTGGTGGGACATTTTTAAGAGCATTTAATTTTGATTTAGTACAGGTAAACGACATAAATGTGAACCAACAATACTTTGTTGTTACAAAACAAATTAAAAATGAATTTTCGGAAATATTTAAAACCGATTTAGGTTCATTCAACGCTAGTAAAGTAAGATTGCATTTAGAGAATGGCTCTAAACCAAAATTTTTAAGCCAAGGCAGTTACCACTAGCATGGAAAGATAAAATTGAAGAAAAGCTAAGACATTTAATTGACTTAGGTGTTTTAGAGCACGTTGATAGTTCTGATTGGGGAACTCCATTAGTGCCAATTTTAAAACCCGATGGTGTTATTAGAATATGTGGTGATTATAAAGTCACTTTAAACAAATGTCTGATTGATGTAAGATACCCATTACCGAGAATAGAAGACATATTTGCAGCACTTCAAGGAGGCACATTATATACAAAGCTTGATTTAAGCAACGCATATAATCAACTACACTTAGATGAGGAATCTCAACCAAGATGTACATTGGTCTTTTAAAAGTAAAGCGATTACCTTTTGGTATAAAGACAGTAGCAGCTATCTTGCAAAAGACAATGGAATGTTTGTTTCAAGGCATGCAAGGAATAGTAGTTTATCAAGATGATATTACTGTGACTGGTGCTAGTTTGAAGGAACATATAATAAATTTAAAAAATGTGCTTAGAAGGTTGAATTCAGTAGGACTTAAATTAAATGTCAATAAATTTGAATTTTACAAGTCCAAGATCCGTTATTTGGGATTTTCTATCGACAAAAACGGTCTGAGCAAAAACAAAGACAGGGTATCTTGTGTGTTATCAGCACCGACACCTAAAAATATATCACAGCTTAGAGCTTTCATAGGAATGGCTAATTACTATTCAACATTTTTAAATAATTTTGCACAAATAATGAGTCCGTTAAAAAAATATCAATGGTCCGATAATTGTGAAAACTCGTACGTCAAAATAAAACAGATAACTTCTGATCAGGTGTTAGTTCACTATTATCCTGATTTACCAATTGTACTTACCACAGATGCTAGTTCTAATGCAGTTTCAGGTATTTTAGCGCACAAATTCTCAGATGGTTTAAAACCAATTGCATTCATTTCAAGGGCACTATCAAAAAGTGAAATCAATTATAGCAGACTTGATAAAGAAGCTCTTGCTATTGTATATAGCGTAATGAAATTGAAACAATATCTTTTAGGTATGAAATTTATTTTGAAAACTGATCATAAGCCCTGTTAGGTATATTTGAAGATAAAAAAGGATTGCCACTTATGACATCTGCACGATTGCAAAGATGGGCATTAATCTTATCAGGTTTTCAATTCACAATTAAACACATTAAAGGTTTGTCGACTGAAGCAGATAGCTTGTCAAGAATTCCGCAAATCGAAGTGATTGATAAAAGTGATGATTTCAATTATGTCAACTTTATACAATCAAACAGTCCATGTAAATTGAATTTTATGAGTATGATTCGATTTTGTCAAAAGTTTGTGAAGCTTTAAAATTTGGATCACTACAAAAATCAAATAAAGATGTATTTGGTAGCTTCATCAATAAGGCCAATGAATTGTCTGTAGAATATGACTGTATAATGTGGGGTCATCGTGTCATTATCCCAACTAAACTTAGGCAACAGATTCTACAAGAATTTCATAAGTCACATCTTGGTATGGTGAAAACTAAAATGTTAGCTCGCTCATACGTATGGTGGCCAAATATGGACTTAGAAATTGAAAATTTGATTAGAAAATGTATTCCGTGCTAAGAGCAAAAACAAAGCCCAGGAAAGTCTTCATTAATACCTTGGAAAACAAATGGACAAATTTGGAGCAGAATACACGTAGATTTTGCAGGACCAATTAAAAATCATTACTTAATGGTTGTACAATAGTTTGTTCATATTCCAAATGGGTTGAAGTTTTCTAAACAAAAGACATTACATCATCATTCACAATATCTAAATTACGAAAATTTTTCTGTAGAAATGGTTTAGTTGATACGTTAGTTTCCAATAACGGAAGACAATTCACGTCCAATGAATTTAAAATGTTTATGACCAATAATAGTATTGTATAAATCACATATTGACATCTCCTGGTCATCCAGCAACTAATGGCCAAGTAGGGATTGTCGTCAAAACAGTAACAAAATCGCTTTATGCAAGCATGAATTTTGATAAAAACTGTGATTTTGACATCACATTAAATAGATTTCTAATGGACTATAGGAACACAATTCATTGTACAACTGGGGAATCACCTGCTAAATTATTTCTAGGTTGAATGTTGAAAACACGATTTTCGTTGTTGAAACCACCTTTGGTGACAGAACACATAAAATAACAAGAAGACAAAATTAGAAATTATAATGGCAATAAAAAGGTTAGTTTATCAAAAGGTCAACAAGTTATGGTCAGGGACTATAAAAATCCAAACAAGGCAGGTTGGACTCAGGCAGGTTGGACTCAGGCAGTTGTAAGCGAAAGACTTGGATCTCGATCATATTATTGCATCTTAAAGCACAACAATCGAGAAATAAAACGACATCTAAATCAAATAAGAAATCAAGAAAATGTTAAATTAAATGAAAATGAAAAGCAAAACACAAATGTCGATAATAACATTCATGGAAACACATCAAATGAAAATTGTAACGAAAACATTAAACAAACGTTACCAGTAAGAAAGTTGAGACTACGTACAACACTTAAGTGCCTGTATGTCGTGTAAATTCTTATTAATAAAACAGTTGGAGCACAAGCTTGTATGAATACACAACAATTAGAGATCTATATGATTTCACTTGTCTATTTGTAGTTTCTCTTGGTGTTTCCTGATATTTTATAATTACAATAGCTTTTTCACTAGCGTTTTTGGAAAGTCATTGCCTGTTAGTATTTCTGTTATTTCCTTTTTAATCTCCTTATGAAAAATTTTTTCAGATATGTCAAACATGCGTTTTATCCAGCCTCTTGCTGTATTTATTATTATCGTCCTTGGGTGTTTCGAGTTGTAGTTTATAAGTCTTCCAGAAGCCATCGGTTTTTTATACCATTTAAGTTTTAATTTTCCCTCTACTCTATTAATTATGGAATCCAGATATTTCCATCTATTGGTCATTGATAGTTTAATAATGGAGTCCTCGCATTGTTCTGTTAACGAGTTTAGCGGTCGTCCCATTAAAAAATGTTCTGGAGTTAAGGCCTCAAGATCATTCGGATCAGAAGACATCGGGTGAAGCGCTCTTGAATTCATTACCGCCTCCACTTGTGCTATAGCTGTAGACAACTCTTTGTAATTCAGTGACGCGCCATTGAAACATCGTACTATGAGTTGCTTGGCTACCTTCACAGCGCTTTCCCACAAACCACCAAAGTGTGGTGAGCGAGGAGGGATGAATCGAAATTGTACTCCTAAATTGCTGCAGGCTATGCAGCTACGAACCGTTCTGCGAGCTACCTTTCTGGCATTGATAACCCAATATTCTTGACACACAAAAGCACATATTGCATGTGCTCCTGCGTGCATATTGCT
This sequence comes from Zaprionus ornatus, assembly GCA_018904035.1. Taxonomy (NCBI): domain Eukaryota; kingdom Metazoa; phylum Arthropoda; class Insecta; order Diptera; family Drosophilidae; genus Zaprionus; species Zaprionus ornatus. Next base: position 139,630 of record JAEIFZ010000103.1, read on the forward strand.
TCGGTGTACATGTTCAAAAAATGCATTAATTACCACGTGCGTATTTGATAATAATATTGGGCGTTTGACTTCGTATTGTACATTAGCTTGAGAAAGTCTACCTCCTACTCGCATGATTTCAATGCCGCCTGATATATTAAGAAATGGGTTGAGCCCCATTATTTTTCGAGAATAGATAATCTCACATTTTTGTAACTTAGAGATTTCTTCATTAAAATACAGATGCTGGATATTGAAAATAATGTATTTTAGTCCACCTTTAATTTCAACTGTAGTCACACCCTCAGAACTAGTCAACTCAACCTTCGATAACGCGCGCCGCCAGCGAAATATGTAAGCAAAAACTCGAGTCAATTTTTTAAAGCTGTTAACAAATTTGCATTGGCTAACTATATCCTCGTACTGTGATGAGGTGGCTGCTACAAGAGAAAATTTCGATGTTCGCTGCTCTAGTGGTTCTTCTGAACTCCGCCACCGCATTGGGGGCCACTTTTCAACCGCTAATTGCAAGAACCTTGGACCTTGCCACCATAACTCGGAATCTTTAAGGTAAGAAGTGTGCATACCCCGCGAAACTATCTGCCGGATTGAGTTTTGTGTCTACCTTATACCAATCCATCTACTAGCTTGCGAACTTATCCAGTTTAGTACAATTGTTGAGTCTGTGAAATACGAGGGTCGTTTGATAAGTCCGTGACTTTTTGTATTTGCCGCGCACCTGCTCTAAATACAACACTGCTCCTGTCAGCAGTTATCGATTAACAGCTGACTGTAAAATTTTGAGAAAGCTGCGTTTCTTAGTTTGCGTTTTATAGGCATTGAAAGCAGACGATCTCGTGAATTTTAACGAAAATGGAAAAAAGTGAATTTCGTGTGCTAATTAAGCATTATTTTTTGCGTAAAAATCCATCACCGAAACCAAGGAAAGACTTGATAAATATTATGGGGACTCTGCACCATCAATTTCAATGGTTAAGAAATGGTTTACTGAGTTCCGTTGTGGTCGTACCAGTACAAGTGATGCCGAACGTTCAGGTCGCCCAAAAGAGGTCGTCATGCCAGAAATCGTCGACAAAATCCATGGAATGATATTGGATGATCGGAGAATGAAAGTGCGTGAGGTAGCTGAGGCTGTAGGCATCTCAACTGAACGGGTACATCACATTTTACATGAATATTTGGACATGAAAAAGCTTTCCGCGCGATGGGTGCCGCGATTGCTCACACACGACCATAAGCGCAACCGTGTGACCATTTCAAAGGAGTGTTTGGCGATGTTCAACCGCAATCCAAACGAATTTTTGCGCCGTTTCGTTACCGTAGACGAAACATGGATCCACCACACCACACCAGAGACCAAAGAACAATCAAGACAGTGGGTTTCTCCGGGGGAACGTGCACCAAAGAAGGCCAAGGTGGGTCTGTCGGCCAACAAGGTCATGGCCACAGTTTTTTGGGAAGCACAAGGTATCATTCACATCGATTACCTTGAAAAGGGTAAAACGATCACCGGCGAATATTATTCAGAGCTTTTGGACAGATTCGATATTGATTTGAAGCAGAAACGACCGCATTTGGCGAAAAAAAAAGTGCTGTTCCATCAGGACAATGCACGGGTGCACACGTGTGTAGTCAGCATGGCAAAATTTCATAAATTGGGCTACGAACTGCTACCCCATCCAGCATATTCTCCAGATTTAGCCCCCTGTGACTATTTTTTGTTTCCAAACATGAAGAAATGGCTCGGCGGTAAGAGATTCGGGTCAAATGAAGAGGTCATCACAGAAACAAACGACTATTTTGAGGGCCTTGAGAAAACCTATTATTTGGAAGGAATAAAAAAATTGGAAAAACGCTGGACTAAATGTATAGAGCTAAAAGGAGATTATGTTGAGAAATAAAACGCTTCTTTGACGAAAAAAATATATTTTATTCAAAAAGTCACGGACTTATCAAACGACCCTCGTAGTTCGTGCTATGCACGGGATGAGGCACATATTGGTTTATCTTAGCCATTAGCTGAGCGAGCAATTTTGCACCTTCCAGCTCTAAGCGCGGCAAGGATACTGCTCTAACTGGTGACACCTTGGACTTCGTAGTTACCAAGTTGACTGTTATACATCCATTCTTGTCGACAGCACGCGCATATATTGCCATAGGCTCGGCAAGATGCGTCTGAGAACCCATGCAACTCTAAAGTTTCCGTTTCGTTGTCAACTGGCAATACGCTTCTAGTTAACGAACATTCGTGCACAAGACTTAACTCATTTCTATACTTTTGCCACTGAAGCGAGTAACTTGGAGGTAGCTCTTCATCCCACTCTTGCTTAAGCAACCAAAGCTCCTGCATAAATATTTTTCCCAAAATTAAGATAGGACTTAAAAATCCAAGTGGATCGAACAGTTGGGCTAGCTCAGAGAGCACTACTCTTCTTGTTATAATCGCACCGTTTTGTGCAGTGTAAGCAAAGTTAAAACGGTCCTGAATTAAATTCCAAGAGTCTTCGCAGTGGCTGTCGTTTTCAATTCTAGTGGCTCAGCACATTCAGAGTTGTCTACAGCCACTTTGAAATTAGTGCGCCATTTATAGAGTTCAAAACCTCCCCTTTTAAGAAGCTCAGTCACTTCTTGTTTTAAAGAATAAAGTTCGCTGATGAATTCTATTCCGCAGAGCATGTCGTCCATATAAAAGTTTGAAATGACTGTTGCTTTAGCCAGAGGGTACTGATTGCCGAAGAGTTCCGCTAAATAATACTCGTATAAACAGCGAACTGCCAAAAATGGTGCCGAATTTGTGCCGTATGTAAAAGTTTTGAGTCGAAGAACCTTTATCTCTTCCTCCCTGTGCTGATGCCATAGAATGCCTTGCCAAATGCAGTCGTCTGAATCTACCAAAATCTGTCTGTACATCTTTGAGATATCAGCAGTTAGAGCATATCTGTAAAAACTAAAGCGTGTGAGAGTTTCAAACAAATCTGGTTGCAATGTTGGCCCTACTGGTTTCGTTTAACGATCCTCCATTTGTAGTCTTACAAGAAGCGTCGAACATAACTCCCAATTTAGTTGTCGCGCTATCTGGTCGAATCACTGGGTGATGAGGCATGATGTATATTTGCCACGTCAAATCTCGTCCGTAGTCAACTCTTCTAAGTGATCCAGCTTGCGATACTCTTCTATGAAGTCTGTATAGTCTTTCTTCAATTCAGAATTTCTATTCAGCTTCTTTTCCAAGTTTAGAAACCTTCCTAGAGTAATGTCGTAGGGCTCACCTAACTCCACCTTATGCTCCTTGAAATTCACCGGCTCGCGGTTGTTCTCGAGGTTCCACTATATGTGATTGGTATTTACCGGCTTGCACACCAGTGGAACTCCGGAACAGTTTGGCCACGCCGTCTGGCGCCCCCTTCGCCCTCGCACACGCGCGCTCTGCCTGTCGACGTCAGACCAGTGGCCACCATCCGTGACTCGGTTAATCTCGGAACCGGGTATTTACCTCGTGTTCCGGGATTCACCGGCTCACGGTTGTTCTCGAGGTTCCACTGTATGTGCTGGGTATTTACCGGCTTGCACATCAGTGGAGCCCTGGAACAGCTTGGGCCACGTGGTCTCGCGTTCGCCGCCTGCGCAGACACATGCACACACTTACACACTCACGCATTCACGCGCCCTTTTGTTCCCTTTGGCCGACATGCGCACTTTCATTTACAAACATCATCTTTATTTTATTAACTTAGCCTAAGAAACTAACTAATACCTATGCCTACCCTTGCCCTACCTAAACCCTGTCTCCTCTGCCCGGGAACCCGGGCCCTGCCTAAAATCAATAATGTGGCGGCTCGCTCACCTTGGTCCACGCGTCTGTTTTTATATGTTTCTGCTTGTCCCACTTTTGCTTCCGCACGGTCTAAATTCGCCACTTCAAGTGTCAAAATGAACGCGTGCCGCAATTAATTTCCCCCTCCATGTGCCGGCGTTAATCCCAGCAGCGCAGTCGCCAAGCTTAAGCTATCCACGCATTCTGCCGCGCTCTCTCGGTTGCTGTGACTGCAGCGCTCTCTCGGCTGCGGTGACTGCAGCGCTTTCTCGGCTGCGGTGACTGCAGCGCTCTCTCGTTTGGTTGCGCTCGCTCTGTCGTTCGGCTGCGCTTGCTCTGTCGTGGCGCTCGCTCTGCTGCGGCGCTCGCTCTGTCGTTTGGCTGCGCTCGCTCTGTCGTTCGGCTGCGCTTGCTCTGTCGTTTGGCTGCGTTCGCTCTGTCGTTCGGCGCTCGCTCTGCTGCGGCTCTCGCTCTGTCGTTTGGCTGTGTTCGCTCTGTCGTTCGGCGCTCGCTCTGCTGCGGCGCTCGCTCTGCTGCGGCGCTCGCTCTGCTGCGGCGCTCGCTCTGTCGTTTTCCCATTGCCTGACTGTACTCGCTCTCTCCGTTGTTTTCGGCTGCACCTGTTGTTTTCCCGTTACTTTCGAGCTGCGCTCGCTCTGTCCGTTGTTTTGGCTGCGTCTTCTTCCGTTGTTCGGCTGCGCCTGTTGTTTTTCCCGTTGCTTTCGAGCTGCGCTCGCTCTGTCCGTTGTTTTGGCTGCGTCTTCTTCCGTTGTTCGGCTGCGCTTGCTCTCTCTGCTGGTGTTCGACGTCCGCGTGGTGAGCAAGCCTATACCCTGTAACCTCTTACACCAACTCTTGGGGTAGTCTGACTCGACTAAAACGCCGGGTTTTCTTGGTTTTTAACTAAAAATTTGTCCTTCATTGGAAAACATAAACTTAAAACTATTCAATACTTACATCTAATAACATGCTAATAATAAGGGAAAGAAAGATAATATATATAAAAATAACAAAAAATGTGGGGGCTCAAATTTTGAGTCTTCACACCCCCCCCTTACTATGCCAATGGAAAGCAATGACGGGGGTACTGCCACGGCCCAGCGTCACCCGAAATATAGTTCCGTCTACTTGGACGGCGAACCGTACGCGGTGGTGGGCACTCCAGGCGTGCTGCGTCCGGATTTGGTCCACTACCAATTCGGGCAGCCGACGTCCAGGTGTGGCGACTCGCCAAATGGGTGGGGCTTCGACCCTTGATTCTTCCTTGTTATCCTTGTTTCCTTGAAATTTTTGTGACCTTGATCGTTGTCCTTGATTTTTGCTCGTGGTCGTCCTGGTCCTGGTGGTTGGCTGTCAAATTCGATCGCTCTGTGTCTAGCTCTGGGTGTTTGATAGCGGTTTCCGGCTGCATCTCCTTGCTCTGTGTCCTAATTCCTGTGTGAGATGCCAGCCGCGCGGTTGCCGGCTGCATCCCCTTGTTCTACGTGCTGGTTCCTGCGTTCCGAGTCCTGGTTTCTGTGTGAGATGCCAGCCGCGCGGTTGCCGGCTGCATCTCCTTGTTCTACGTGCTGGTTCCTGTGTGAGATGCCAGCCGCGCGGTTGCCGGCTGCATCTCCTTGTTCTACGTGTTCCGAGTTCTGGTTTCTGTGTGAGATGCCACCCGCGGGGTTGCCGGCTGCATCTCCTTGTTCTACTTGCTGATTCCTGTGTGAGATGCCAGCCGCGCGGTTGCCGGCCTCATCTCCTTGTTCTACGTGCTGGTTCCTGTGTGAGATGCCAGCCGCGGGGTTGCCGGCTGCATCCCCTTGTTCTACGTGCTGGTTCCTGCGTTCCGAGTCCTGGTTTCTGTGTGAGATGCCAGCCGCGCGGTTGCCTGCTGCATCTCCTTGTTCTACGTGCTGGTTCCTGTGTTCCGAGTCCTGGTTTCTGTGTGAGATGCCAGCCGCGCGGTTGTCGGCTGCATCTCCTTGTTCTACGTGCTGGTTCCTGTGTTCCGAGTCCTGGTTTCTGTGTGAGATGCCAGCCGAGTGGTTGCCGGCTGCATCTCCTTGCGCTGTGTCCTGATTCCTGTGTGAGATGCCAGCCGCGCGGTTGCCGGCTGCATCCCCTTGTTCTACGTGCTGGTTCCTGCGTTCCGAGTCCTGGTTTCTGTGTGAGATGCCAGCCGCGCGGTTGCCGGCTGCATCTCCTTGTTCTACGTGCTGGTTCCTGTGTTCCGAGTCCTGGTTTCTGTGTGAGATGCCAGCCGCGGGGTTGCCGGCTTCATCTCCTTGTTCTACTTGCTGATTCCTGTGTGAGATGCCAGCCGCGCGGTTGCCGGCTGCATCCCCTTGTTCTACGTGCTGGTTCCTGCGTTCCGAGTCCTGGTTTCTGTGTGAGATGCCAGCCGCGCGGTTGCCGGCTGCATCTCCTTGTTCTACGTGCTGGTTCCTGTGTGAGATGCCACCCGCGCGGTTGCCGGCTGCATCTCCTTGTTCTACGTGCTGGTTCCTGTGTGAGATGCCAGCCGCGCGGTTGCCGGCTGCATCTCCTTGTTCTACGTGCTGGTTCCTGTGTTCCGAGTCCTGGTTTCTGTGTGAGATGCCAGCCGCGGGGTTGCCGGCTGCATCTCCTTGTTCTACGTGCTGGTTCCTGTGTTCCGAGTCCTGGTTTCTGTGTGAGATGCCAGCCGAGTGGTTGGCGGCTGCATCTCCTTGCGCTGTGTCCTGATTCCTGTGTGAGATGCCAGCCGCGCGGTTGCCGGCTGCATCTCCTTGTTCTACGTGCTGGATCCTGCGTTCCGAGTCCTGGTTTCTGTGTGAGATGCCAGCCGCGCGGTTGCCGGCTACATCTCCTTGTTCTACGTGCTGGTTCCTGTGTGAGATGCCAGCCGCGCGGTTGCCGGCTGCATCTCCTTGTTCTACGTGCTGGTTCCTGTGTTCCGAGTCCTGGTTTCTGTGTGAGATGCCAGCCGCGGGGTTGCCGGCTGCATCTCCTTGTTCTACTTGCTGATTCCTGTGTGAGATGCCAGCCGCGCGTTTGCCGGATGCATCTCCTTGTTCTACGTGCTGGTTCCTGTGTGAGATGCCAGCCGCGCGGTTGCCGGCTGCATCTCCTTGTTCTACGTGCTGGATCCTGCGTTCCGAGTCCTGGTTTCTGTGTGAGATGCCAGCCGCGCGGTTGCCGGCTACATCTCCTTGTTCTACGTGCTGGTTCCTGTGTGAGATGCCAGCCGCGCGGTTGCCGGCTGCATCTCCTTGTTCTACGTGCTGGTTCCTGTGTTCCGAGTCCTGGTTTCTGTGTGAGATGCCAGCCGCGGGGTTGCCGGCTGCATCTCCTTGTTCTACGTGCTGGTTCCTGTGTTCTGAGTCCTGGTTTCTGTGTGAGATGCCAGCTGCGGGGTTGCCGGCTGCATCTCCTTGTTCTGCATGCTGGTTCCTGTGTGAGATGCCAGCCGCGCGGTTGCCGGCTGCATCTCCTTGTTCTACGTGCTGGTTCCTGTGTTCCGAGTCCTGGTTTCTGTGTGAGATGCCAGCCGCGGGGTTGCCGGCTGCATCTCCTTGTTCTACGTTGTTTTTTTTTTTTTTATTACAAATACGGCAGGAAAATAAAATCTTCGAAAGATACCATCCACCGTCCGTAGATGGCATGCACGATTCATAACTCTCCAAGTAGAGTTACGCCTACGTACTAAATAAAAACCTCCGTATGCTCTCCAGTCCTTGCTTCGCTCACCGGGACTTCCAGCCAAGGTATTACTTCGGTGAGCAGGATGTGGTGCCAGATCGCAATCCCCCACTTGGTGCGTTGCTGCGTAACGCTCCTTCGCTTACGCTTTAGTCGCCTTTTACGACAAGCCGAGCCCGCTGAGGTGGTATTCTTGGCCCGCCACCACACGGGAGTGCTCTTTATCCAACGGGTCTGCTGGCCGTCTCGTCAATGCGAACACGTTTCATCATTCCCATGATGATGCCATGAGCCCTTTCCCACGCTGTTTTGTCCGCCAGCATAGTGCGCATTAGACTTCTCGGGCTAAGCGGAGTTCCAGCAAGAGTCTCCAGTATCTCCCTCTCAGTACGAAACCTAGCACAGTGCAGTAGGATATGCTCCGCTGTTTCGGCCGAGTCGCTACAGAATAGGCACAGGGCTGAGTCCACATTGCGAAACCTGAAGAGGTAACCCCGGAAGCAACCATGATCGGTGAGAAACTGGGTCAAGTGATAGTCCACCACTTTGTGTTCGCACCCTGCCCCTCGGATAAGTCTGGGATCAGCTGATAGGTCCATCTCCCTTGTTGTGAGTCTTGCCACCTAGTCTGCCACACTCCATAAAGCCAATCCCTGGTCTCTTCCCTGGAAACACCTTCTCGAGTCAGGTATTGGGCCTCTATCTCAAGGTCGATCGGGGGGATGCCCGCAAGAACATGAGCTGCATCTTCCGATATAGTTCTGAATCCTCTGATCAGTCTGAGAGCCAGGGTCCGTGATACTGCACGCGCGTTGTCCAAATAAGTCACTTTATACGTGACACTCCTCCAAATGGGGGCAGCGTATAGAAGCGATGATTTCGCGACTGCCACCAGCAGCCTCCTGGCCGGCATCCTGGGTCCACCTATATTTGGCATGAGTCTTGCCAATGCTGCTGCTGTCATCGCTGCCTTCCTGCTGGCGTATCTCGCATGCACCTTGAATGACAGTCGATGGTCAATAAGAACTCCCAGGTACTTCAGCGATCCAACTGACTCAATTTGAGCGTCTTTGACCGTGACCCGTAAACTCTCGACGGCCTTTCTGCTGCTCAACAACACTGCTTCGGACTTGTGCGCAGCGATGCTTAGACCGGCCTTCTCCAGCCAGCTTATAGCTGTGCTAATCGCCGCATTGCTCCTGTCCTGTAGCTCCGGTAATTTTTTGGCCACCGCTGCAACTGCCACGTCGTCAGCAAAGCAGAGTAGCTCCACTTCCCTGGGCTTGCTGATGGACAATATCCCGTCGTACATTATGTTCCACAGGATCGGTTCCAGTACCGACCCTTGTGGGACACCTGCGGAAACGTGGTGTTGTCTTGGCCCGGCATCAGTGTCGTACCAAAGTATACGGTCTCTAAAGTAGCTGCCAATGATGATCCTGAGGTAACGAGGAATACCCATGTTGCGCATGGCCCCGAGGATGTTTGGCCATCTCGCCGTATTAAACGCATTTTTCACGTCTAGCGTGATGATGGCGCAGTACTCCTTGCTGCCACCTAGCCATCTGTCACCATCGAGAGCGGTCTTGGCCAGATCTCTTATGGCAGTGAGAGCGTCGAGAGTGCTTTTTCCTTTCCGGAAGCCATACTGGTGTCTTTGTAGGCCGTCGGGGCTTTCAGTGATCACCTCAATTCGCGTGTACAGGATGCGTTCGAAAAGCTTTCCCACAATGTCCAGCAGGAATAGTGGGCGGTAACTGCCTGCAGAATTAGTTGGTCCCTTTCCTTTGGGCAACAGTACCAGCCTCATGTTCTTCCAGCGTGACGGAAAGACACCATCTTTTAGACACTGTTGGAAGGTGTCCCTGAAGATTGCTGGCTTAGCATTTGCGGCAGCCATGACTGCGACACCTGGGATGCCGTCGAGACCTGGGGCTTTATTGGGCTTAATTCTCTTTGCCGCTTCGATGATCTCACATGCAGAGACACTCGGGAAATCGGGGGCAGGGATTTCTTGTGCGGGTTGCCATAGAGTATCCTGGTTTGGGAATTTATTACTAACCATTTTGTAGGCGATACCCCACGGATCTTCGTCTACACTCGCCAGCAACTCGTTAAAAGCATTTGCTTTAGCAGCAGCAATGCCATTTCTAAGCTCCGCGCGCTTCGATCTGCTCGATTTTGAAAGCCAGCATGTCCTTGTCTAGCTTTCTGATGACCCATGCTTGCCCAAGAATACTCCTTGCCTGACGTTTTGTGTTGCACGACGTGCGGGCGCTGAATGTGATCAAGGCATGATCGCTCAGCGTAACATCTTCCTGAACCATCCATTTAGCAGAGGGCGCTAAACTTCTGTTAACAAAGGTGACATCGATGAATGATGTCCCTCTGTCGTTGTTAAACGTTGGCTTGCCACCATCATTTAACAGCACCAGATCCAGCTGGTTCATGGCATCAATAAGGGCCCGTCCTCTGGGATTGGATTGCCGGCTTCCCCATTCAATAGCCCAGGCGTTGAAGTCACCTGTGTAGTATGCACACATATCGAATAACTACTGTACCAAGAAGAACACACCGTTGCAATGTTTACAGAAAGAGAGTCGATCGACGCTCTCACAGAATGTGCATGTGGCTGCATTCTGTTACACAGCGCTACAGCTTAAGAGAGCATAATAATATGTATGTAACATTTAGCATAACATTTAACAGAATGTGCACGTGTCTGCATTCTGTTACACAGCGCTACAGCTTAAGAGAGCATAATAATATATGTAACATTTAGCATAACGTTTAGCATAAGCATAACCGTCTCTCTCCACGATAAGCTTTAGGCTTACTTAGACAATAAGAAAACTATGTCAAGGGCAGATTCAACTGAACGTTGGAAGCGGCACCTTTGCTGCCTCCAACTCTTCAATTAAATAACGAAGACACAAAGTATTATATATTGTGAATCATTATATGGCGACCGTGACAGGACCCGAGTCCTGTATAAGTTAAAAAAAAAAAACAACAAGCAACTCCATGTGGCTGCAGGCATCATCATCATCATCATCATCATCATCATCATCATCATCATCATCATCATCATCATCATCATCATCATCATCATCATCATCATCATCATCATCATCATCATCATCATCATCATCATCATCATCATCATCATCATCATCATCATTATCATCATCATCGTCGACATCAGCAACAGCAACTGTACCAAGCAAGCGGCAACGGGTCCGAGGAATCTAAAGTCTGAGTGAGTAGAGTGTGCGTGTGATGGGTAAGAATAGGGGCGGAGTGCAAAATAAGGCGAAAAAGAGAATAGCGCACTTAAAGTGGCTATTATATACAAACACTCCAGCGCCCGAATGGTCGAAAGCTCAAAAGCTACAAGATGAGCTAGACCACTATGTTAGATTTCTCGAAACAAAAAAAACCCCACCACACCCGCTCACTCAGTTAACGCTATAAATAAAGTAAATACTAATAAAATTGAACCTCCCCAGCCAAAAAGCTTGCCGGAATTCCGGAAAAAGTGCCCAGACGACTGCGAGGGACCGCTATTCACAACATATTGTGAATACACGTGCAGGCATTGCAGGCCTGTCACACCATAAGAGAAAAAAAAGCGACATCAACATCAACGTGGTGAGCAGCCCGCTCACTACGTCAACGAGGGAGTGTCAGCGTGCCAGCACCGGCGACGACCAGCTGACACGCAGCAGAACTATCAACGTGGTGAGCAGCCCGCTCACTACGCCAACGCGGGATACCCTCAATATTCACACTGTGGTGCGCTATCCGCACACTACAGCAACGCACACTGGTTCCCATTGTATGGGGAAAGCGGCCAAAAATTCTTCTAGATGAGGTAGACACTTGAAACTTAGCACAAAATTTTCTTATTTTTGTAGCAAAATTATATGAAAAAATCAGCCGGATCGGACCACTATATCATATAGCTGTCATATGAACGATCAGTTTGAAATTAAGTGTTAGTATGGAAAACTTTTTTGTTGATGAAAATTTTTCATTCATTTAATAACAACAACCAAAAAATTATTTTTTTAGGTTATATACATTAATATACTTATATTTTAATTATTCAAAATTCAAAAAAATATATATTACATTTATATGTGCATATGTACAAGGTGAAAAAATATATAATTTAAAAAGATTGCTCAAGTAAATCAACGGCTGATTTTAAAAGCTTTGACTTGGGTTTGCATGGAAGTTTTCTTTGACCAGTGATAAATGGATCAGAGCTCAATAGAAGTCTGTTCAAAAGATCCGTATTTGTCAGTACTCTTGATATTTTTCGCGTATGTCTCATTCTAAACAATTTTATGTCCTTATTTTTTGCCTCAGCAGTTTCTTCGGAAAGTTCTCCAATGGACACTAAGCAATTTTGTATTATTTCTGGTGCATGTAATAAAACTATGTGCACTGAGGGGGGAGGTAGTACCAAGGATATTTCTCAATCAGAAGTTTTGCGGTGTCTAGAGCATAGTCACTGAATTTTGATGGATTTATGTTGTAGCCCGATGACATGGCTTGCAAAATCGATGAGCATTTTATAATCAAGTTTTTGTCAAGGCCTGTTATATTGGCAGACATATCAGGATCGCTAAAAATTTCCTGGCAGTATTTCCATCATTAGACGTCCCGCTTCCGCCTGCCTTCGGTTTGTCTACGATTAAGCCCATTTTTATTCTGAACTCAGCCTGAATATTTACCCCTTTTATTTTAACCCCTAAGAATTTTTTGGTAGCTAGGTAGTAAGTCATATGCAGCTTTTGAATTTACAAATTTACGAATTGACAAGTATTGATGTTTTGTTAAATTTGTTTCCATCAATAGTGATATCACTTCTTCAATATTAGGTTGAGAATGTGATTTGAAATCAGATGAGCGCATATCAGAAGCAGCAGAGTCATCATGTTTTGCGACCTCGGCTATTCGTCGACGCTTCGTCCTTTTTGAACATTCTGCAAAACTTTTCTTCGGACGGCCACGAGCCAAATTGGAAATTGTTTGAGCATTCGCAGAAATGGATTCGCTTTGAGCCAGCCAATCCGAATAATTTTTCAACACGGTTAAGCGTGTCCGCTTGCACTTTTGCTAAAACTGCACGAACTTTATGCAAATGTAATTAACGCATTTTTCAAGCCCATCCTGGTCTACCTCGTATCCCATATCTTTAGTGCGTGTTACTTTTTCTTTAGGAGATTCTTCTTTTCCACACCAAATACCAAATGCATGAATACGGGAAAATTGGCATTGATAAGTTGTACCTTATGTATGAAAATAATAATAAACTATGAGCATGAGCAAACCGAAAATAAACACAAATCAACACTACAACAACAACAATACAACAACCCACCAACACAAAATAAAAAGGAAACAGGCAGCACGTGCTTTTTAAAAACTGAGGTTAGGTTACTTTTTTTGTACATATATTGCACGTGGGCACCTGTCGGCACTTGAATTAAACGTTTTCTTAATTTTAAAATGTTAATAAACAATGCACAAAAAGAATTATTAAGTTAAGTGAAAATGGACATAACGAAAACTCCAACGAAAGATAGCAAACATAAACAAAGAACATCTGCAACTGTATACTAATCACAACACTAATTTACGCAAAACACAGAACGTTGTACTTATAATTTTTGTTTTAAAAATAAACTAAATACCATTATTTATTATATGAATGCCTTCCATTGCAGAGTAATGTCGATTTATAAGGTTTTTTATTAACTTTACGGACAGCTTCACTTGCAAGTTGCTCACGCTGCAATAATCGATTGATATCATGCTGTCTCTTTCGATGCTATTCTTGAAGCGGACAGTTAGAGCAAAACAAAAACATGAATAAATTTGAATAGCTAGACCAATTATGAGAAAGTAATGATACATTTAAAGTCAAAATTTGGACTTTGATTTTTTTATTTTTGGCCTATGGGGGGAACCACTGTGCAACGGTGGATCATTCATCACCCATAATAATACATGGGAAAACCGACAGCGCTTCAAAGAGCGCAAAATTTTTTTTTTTAAATAGCACTGTGTGCAAAATTTTTTTTGATTGCACTGCGATGCATATTTTTTTTTTTCTAATCAATTGTAACATTGAGCGGAATCTTTTCCGCCCGATGAGAAGTTCGGCCTGCAAAGCCAAACGAAATATTAGGAAGGGAATCTGTAAATTCACACGGGTGAATTAATTTTAAACTTCTCACCGCAGCAAGGCGTTTTAAACATATTAAATTTCTGAAATTAAAAACAATTAAAAACAAAAAAAAAACAAACCAAAAAAAAATGTTTGAAAATAAATTAATAACTAATTAAATTAAAAATTAATTAATTTTCAAAAATAAGAATATAAATAAAGAAAAAAAATAAATAAGAGCCATAAAACAAAACAAAATATATTTTGAAATCATTAACAACATAGCAGAATTTTTAGATTTGTTAAATGACAGCGATAGGTGCGAAATCGAATGATTCGTCTTTGCCTTCCTTCTCTGATTTCAACTCTGTGGGATAAGCCCCCTATTATGGTTCTACCAATTTAGACTTTGCTAAGACAAATGGAATGGCAAAAACTCATTTCCAAAATTATAAAAGTAAGAAATGAATTCGATAAATCTTTCAAGTGCCTAAATAAAGCAGCACCGATATCGAATAAGACCATTATTAAGCATGCCAACATTTTGGTAGCAAATTACAATAAAGTAACAAAACTAGTTACAAATAGTAGATCCCAATTTGATTCATTACAGAACTTGCAAGTTTCTGACGTTGTCAAACGTCTGCGAGAAAACCTTCTGTACATATCGGACAGACATAAATTATTTATCTATTGTATGCCGTCGATTAGTATTCCGGCTACATTTGACGAATCGGTACTGATAGCCGATAACCTTTCCGAAAATATCGATTCTTTAGATATGATAGAATCAGAGAAACCGAGCACTATGGCACAATCAGCCGCCGTTTCTCGGGAATATGTGCGACAAATTTCGTCCACAATACCAGAGTTTGACGGCAAGAAAATAAATTTAAATAGATTCCTCACGGCACTCCGATTAACAGATCTCACGAAAGGAGATCAGGAGATGTTAGCCGTTGAAGTCATAAAGACAAAAATAATTACATAGCAGATGCTCTCTCCCGAATAACTATCGGAGAGTTAAAAGAAATGAATAGACAGATACTGAAGGTCGAAACGAGAGCTTCTGTAAGACAGAAAAATTCCTGCGCAGGAGAAAAATTGCAAGAACCAGAAGTAAATAAAGAAAAAACGGAAATGCCCAATATCTATCAGGTAATCAATAACATTGATGCCAAGAAATATATTGTTCTCAAAATAGACAAACATAAGTGTTTGTTTAAAAGAGGCAAAAATATTATAACACGTTTCGATATGACTAATTTTTATTCTAATGAAAAAATCGATTTAGATCAGTTTTTTCAAAGGCTTAATGAAGAAGCAAGAATAAATAAGATCATTCGAACACAATTGTCACCAGGTGAACAAATCTTCGAGTTTGTCACTATTAAGAATTTTAAAGAAAAGGGCAATAAAATATTAAAAAATTTAAAAATAGCGCTATTAAACAAGGTGACTAAGGTAGATAAAGATGATAAGGTTCAAATTAAAGCAATACTGTCTAAATATCATGACGATCCGTCAGAAGGAGGCCACTCAGGAATTTCTAGAACCCTGAGGAAAATAAAAAACTTTTACTACTGGCCACAGATGACCAAGGCAATAAGTAAATACGTTAAGACATGTTTAAAATGCCAACAGGCTAAAACGTTGAAACACACGAAAATGCCAATGATTATAACTGATTATTCTGCTATTCCATATAATGATTCACAATATATAATACTTTGTGTCTTCGTTATTTAATTGAAGAGTTGGAGGCAGCAAAGGTGCCGCTTCCAACGTTCAGTTGAATCTGCCCTTGACATAGTTTTCTTATTGTCTAAGTAAGCCTAAAGCTTATCGTGGAGAGAGACGGTTATGCTTATGCTAAACGTTATGCTAAATGTTACATATATTATTATGCTCTCTTAAGCTGTAGCGCTGTGTAACAGAATGCAGACACGTGCACATTCTGTTAAATGTTATGCTAAATGTTACATACATATTATTATGCTCTCTTAAGCTGTAGCGCTGTGTAACAGAATGCAGCCACATGCACATTCTGTGAGAGCGTCGATCGACTCTCTTTCTGTAAACATTGCAACGGTGTGTTCTTCTTGGTACAGTAGTTATTCGATATGTGTGCATACTACACCTGCAATGACTGCAGCCTTGCGCCCTCTAGCGTGGTGAACTAGATTATTTAATAGTTCCTCGAAGAGGTCTGGGCTGTCGCTAGGCGGGGCGTAGCAGCTGTACAGGTGAACACCCTTAATTTTTGCGTTCGCAATGCCACGCATAGGCACGCTTTCCTGGTCCTCTATGTAAAAGCTTCTGCAGCATATGATTGCCGCCTTTCTCGTGGAGTCGAAGAGCACTCCCGAGTTTCCCACACCAGGGGCGTACGGTTCGCTCAGGAGCATAACGTCAACATTGCGCTCTCTCGCTGTCTGGAACAGGAGGCTTTGTGCAGCTGCGCAGTGATTGACATTTAGCTGGAAGATGTTAATCATCAGCACGGCGACTCAGGGCTCCTTTTGTAATACTCGCTTTGAAGGTAGGGCATGCATAACTGCCTGTCGGGTGATTCCTGTTTACATCGCCGATGCAGATCAGGAATTTCGGCGTATTATCACAGCCCTTCGCTTTGTGCCCTCGTTCGCCGCACCGCAGACAGCAGTCCGAGCGATCAGGCTCCTTGCAGTTGATGGCCCTGTGACCGTAGCCCAGGCACTTGTAGCATCTTGTGGGGCGTGTGTCCTGGATGATGCGACAGCGAGACCAGCCAACAGTTACCGAACCCTTTTTCAAGACGCCAATTGCGTCATTAACGCTAAGCGTAACCGTCGCCACTTGGGTTCCATCTCGCATTTTGCGCATCCCACGCACATCTTCAGGCTTCAGTTGAATCCCTTCGAATTGGGAGGCCATGCAGTTATAGAGCTCCATTGCTGTCGTCGCATCATCCATGCCGCTGCAGGTTAGCGCCATTCTCTGCGAGCCCGTGCGGACCGCAGCCATTTCCCGGAGCGATTCTTCAATCGCACCTTTGTATTTCGGCACGCTTGCAGAGGCTTTTCCCTCCACTTCGAGCAACAACTCGCCTTGTTGAGTTCTCCTTATTTTCTTGACATGACTCTAGCATTTAGAGCTGCCAACTCCGAGATCACACCCTTAGTTTCCCGGGTGACGTGGCGCTGCGTCTCAAATGCTGATAGCAGTACCGTTATATTACGGTTCATGATGTCCAAAATGCTGCGCTAGTCCTCGTTTTTGTACGCCGACAGGTCTAGTGGCCTAGTCGGCGAAACAGGCGGGGTCTTTGCTAAGGATTTTTGGGCCGGCACGCTGTGTTCCGATTCCTGGTTTCTGTGTGAGATGCCAGCCGCGGGGTTGCCGGCTGCATCTCCTTGTTCTACGTCGTGATTCCCGTGTGAGATGCCTTGTTCTACGTGCTGGTTCCTGTGTGAGATGCCAGCCGCGCGGTTGCCGGCTGCATCTCCTTGTTCTACGTGCTGGTTCCTGTTTTCCGAGTCCTGGTTTTTGTGTGAGATGCCAGCCGCGGGGTTGCCGGCTGCATCTCCTTGTTCTACGTGCTGGTTCCTGTGTGAGATGCCAGCGCGCGGTTGCCGGCTGCATCTCCTTGTTCTACGTGCTGGTTCCTGTGTGAGATGCCAGCCGCGCGGTTGCCGGCTGCATCTCCTTGTTCTACGTGCTGGTTCCTGTGTGAGATGCCAGCGCGCGGTTGCCGGCTGCATCTCCTTGTTCCACGTGCTGGTTCCTGTGTGAGATGCCAGCCGCGGGGTTGCCGGCTGCATCTCCTTGTTCTACGTGCTGGTTCCTGTGGGAGATGCCAGCCGCGCGGTTGCCGGCTGCATCTCCTTGTTCTACATGCTGGTTCCTGTGTGAGATGCCAGCCGCGCGGTTGCCGGCTGCATCTCCTTGTTCTACGTGCTGGTTCCTGTGTTCCGAGTCCTGGTTTCTGTGTGAGATGCCAGCCGCGGGGTTGCCGGCTGCATCTCCTTGTTCTACGTGCTGGTTCCTGTGTGAGATGCCAGCCGCGGGGTTGCCGGATGCATCTCCTTGTTCTACGTGCTAGTTCCTGTGTGAGATGCCAGACGCGCGGTTGCCGGCTGCATCTCCTTGTTCTAAGTGCTGGTTCCTGTGTTCCGAGTCCTGGTTTCCGTGTGAGATGCCAGCCTCGCGGTTGCCGGCTGCATCTCCTTGTTCTACGTGCTGGTTCCTGTTGGTTCCTGTGTGAGATGCCAGCCGCGCGGTTGCCGGCTGCATCTCCTTGTTCTACATGCTGGTTCCTGTGTGAGATGCCAGCCGCGCGGTTGCCGGCTGCATCTCCTTGTTCTACGTGCTGGTTCCTGTGTTCCGAGTCCTGGTTTCTGTGTGAGATGCCAGCCGCGGGGTTGCCGGCTGCATCTCCTTGTTCTACGTGCTGGTTCCTGTGTGAGATGCCAGCCGCGGGGTTGCCGGCTGCATCTCCTTGTTCTACGTGCTAGTTCCTGTGTGAGATGCCAGACGCGCGGTTGCCGGCTGCATCTCCTTGTTCTACGTGCTGGTTCCTGTGTTCCGAGTCCTGGTTTCCGTGTGAGATGCCAGCCTCGCGGTTGCCGGCTGCATCTCCTTGTTCTACGTGCTGGTTCCTGTGTGAGATGCCAGCCGCGCGGTTGCCGGCTGCATCTCCTTGTTCTACGTGCTGGTTCCTGTGTTCCGAGTCCTGGTTCTGTGTGAGCTGCCAGCCGCGGGGTTGCCGGCTGCATCTCCTTGTTCTACTTGCTGGTTCCTGTGTGAGATGCCAGCCGCGCGGTTGCCGGCTGCATCTCCTTGTTCTACGTGCTGGTTCCTGTGTGAGATGCCAGTCGCGCGGTTGCCGGCTGCATCTCCTTGTTCTAAGTGCTGGTTCCTATGTTCCGAGTCCTGGTTTCTGCGTGAGATGCCAGCCGCGGGGTTGCCGGCTGCATCTCCTTGTTCTACGTGCTGGTTCCTGTGTGAGATGCCAGCCGCGCGGTTGCCGGCTGCATCTCCTTGTTCTGCTATACGTGCTGGTTCCTGTGTTCCGAGTCCTGGTTTCTGTGTGAGATGCCAGCCGCGGGGTTGCCGGCTGCATCTCCTTGTTCTACGTCGTGATTCCCGTGTGAGATGCCAGCCGCGCGGTTGCCGGCTGCATCTCCTTGTTCTACGTGCTGGTTCCTGTGTGAGATGCCAGCCGCGCGGTTGCCGGCTGCATCTCCTTGTTCTACGTGCTGGTTCCTGTGTTCCGAGTCCTGGTTTCCGGTGAGATGCTAGCCGCGGGGTTGCCGGCTGCATCTCCTTGTTCTACGTGCTGGTTCCTGTGTGAGATGCCAGCCGCGCGGTTGCCGGCTGCATCTCCTTGTTCTACGTGCTAGTTCCTGTGTGAGATGCCAGCCGCGCGGTTGCCGGCTGCATCTCCTTGTTCTACGTGCTGGTTCCTGAGTGAGATGCCAGCCGCGCGGTTGCCGGCTGCATCTCCTTGTTCTACGTGCTGGTTCCTGTGTTCCGAGTCCTGGTTTCCGTGTGAGATGCCAGCCGCGCGGTTGCCGGCTGCATCTCCTTGTTCTACGTCGTGATTCCCGTGTGAGATGCCAGCCGCGCGGTTGCCGGCTGCATCTCCTTGTTCTACGTGCTGGTTCCTGTGTGAGATGCCAGCCGCGCGGTTGCCGGCTGCATCTCCTTGTTCTACGTGCTGGTTCCTGTGTTCCGAGTCCTGGTTTCCGTGTGAGATGCTAGCCGCGGTTGCCGGCTGCATCTCCTTGTTCTACGTGCTGGTTCCTGTGTTCCGAGTCCTCGTTTCTGTGTGAGATGCCAGCCGCGCGGTTGCCGGCTGCATCTCCTTGTTCTACGTGCTGGTTCCTGTGTGAGATGCCAGCCGCGCGGTTGCCGGCTGCATCTCCTTGTTCTACGTGCTGGTTCCTGTGTTCCGAGTCCTCGTTTCTGTGTGAGATGCTAGCCGCGGGGTTGCCGGCTGCATCTCCTTGTTCTACGTGCTGGTTCCTGTGTGAGATGCCAGCCGCGCGGTTGCCGGCTGCATCTCCTTGTTCTACGTGCTAGTTCCTGTGTGAGATGCCAGCCGCGCGGTTGCCGGCTGCATCTCCTTGTTCTACGTGCTAGTTCCTGAGTGAGATGCCAGCCGCGCGGTTGCCGGCTGCATCTCCTTGTTCTACGTGCTGGTTCCTGTGTTCCGAGTCCTGGTTTCCGTGTGAGATGCCAGCCGCGCGGTTGCCGGCTGCATCTCCTTGTTCTACGTCGTGATTCCCGTGTGAGATGCCAGCCGCGCGGTTGCCGGCTGCATCTCCTTGTTCTACGTGCTGGTTCCTGTGTGAGATGCCAGCCGCGCGGTTGCCGGCTGCATCTCCTTGTTCTACGTGCTGGTTCCTGTGTTCCGAGTCCTGGTTTCCGTGTGAGATGCTAGCCGCGGTTGCCGGCTGCATCTCCTTGTTCTACGTGCTGGTTCCTGTGTTCCGAGTCCTCGTTTCTGTGTGAGATGCCAGCCGCGCGGTTGCCGGCTGCATCTCCTTGTTCTACGTGCTGGTTCCTGTGTGAGATGCCAGCCGCGCGGTTGCCGGCTGCATCTCCTTGTTCTACGTGCTGGTTCCTGTGTTCCGAGTCCTCGTTTCTGTGTGAGATGCCAGCCGCGCGGTTGCCGGCTGCATCTCCTTGTTCTACGTGCTGGTTCCTGTGTGAGATGCCAGCCGCGCGGTTGCCGGCTGCATCTCCTTGTTCTACGTGCTGGTTCCTGTGTTCCGAGTCCTGGTTTCCGTGTGAGATGCCAGCCGCGGGGTTGCCGGCTGCATCTCCTTGTTCTATGTGCTGGTTCCTGTGTGAGATGCCAGCCGCGCAGTTGCCGGCTGCATCTCCTTGTTCTACGTGCTGGTTCCTGTGTTCCGAGTCCTGGTTTCTGTGTGAGATGCCAGCCGCGGGGTTGCCGGCTGCATCTCCTTGTTCTACGTGCTGGTTCCTGTGTGAGGTGCCAGCCGCGCGGTTGCCGGCTGCATCTCCTTGTTCTACGTGCTGATTCCTGTGTTCCGAGTCCTGGTTTCTGTGTGAGATGCCAGCCGCGCGGTTGCCGGCTGCATCTCCTTGTTCTGCTATACGTGCTGGGTCCTGTGTTCCGAGTCCTGGTTTCTGTGTGAGATGCCAGCCGCGGGGTTGCCGGCTGCATCTCCTTGTTCTATGTGCTGGTTCCTGTGTGAGATGCCAGCCGCGCGGTTGCCGGCTGCATCTCCTTGTTCTACGTGCTGGTTCCTGTGTGAGATGCCAGCCGCGCGGTTTCCGGCTGCATCTCCTTGTTCTATGTGCTGGTTCCTGTGTTCCGAGTCCTGGTTTCTGTGTGAGATGCCAGCCGAGCGGTTGCCGGCTGCATCTCCTTGTTCTACGTGCTGATTCCTGTGTGAGATGCCAGCCGCGCGGTTGCCGGCTGCATCTCCTTGTTCCACGTGCTGGTTCCTGTGTGAGATGCCAGCCGAGCGGTTGCCGGCTGCATCTCCTTGTTCTACGTGCTGGTTCCTGTGTGAGATGCCAGCCGCGCGGTTGCCGGCTGCATCTCCTTGTTCTACTTGCTGGTTCCTGTGTGAGATGCCAGCCGCGCGGTTGCCGGCTGCATCTCCTTGTTCTACGTGCTGGTTCCTGTGTTCCGAGTCCTTGGTTTCCTTGTGAGATGCCAGCCGCGGGGTTGCCGGCTGCATCTCCTTGTTCTACGTGCTGGTTCCTGTGTGAGATGCCAGCCCCGCGGTTGCCGGCTGCATCTCCTTGTTCTACGTGCTGGTTCCTGTGTGAGATGCCAGCCGCGCGGTTGCCGGCTGCATCTCCTTGTTCTACGTGCTGGTTCCTGTGTTCCGAGTCCTGGTTTCCGTGTGAGATGCCAGCCGCGCGGTTGCCGGCTGCATCTCCTTGTTCTACGTGCTGGTTCCTGTGTGAGATGCCAGCCGCGCGGTTGCCGGCTGCATCTCCTTGTTCTACGTGCTGGTTCCTGTGTTCCGAGTCCTCGTTTCTGTGTGAGATGCCAGCCGCGCGGTTGCCGGCTGCATCTCCTTGTTCTACGTGCTGGTTCCTGTGTGAGATGCCAGTCGCGCGGTTGCCGGCTGCATCTCCTTGTTCTACGTGCTGGTTCCTGTGTTCCGAGTCCTGGTTTCCGTGTGAGATGCCAGCCGCGCGGTTGCCGGCTGCATCTCCTTGTTCTACGTGCTGGTTCCTGTGTTCCGAGTCCTGGTTTCTGTGTGAGATGCCAGCCGCGGGGTTGCCGGCTGCATCTACTTGTTCTACGTGCTGGTTCCTGTGTGAGATGCCAGCCGCGCGGTTGCCGGCTGCATCTCCTTGTTCTACGTGCTGGTTCCTGTGTGAGATGCCAGCCGCGCGGTTGCCGGCTGCATATCCTTGTTCTACGTGCTGGTTCCTGTGTTCCGAGTCCTGGTTTCTGTGTGAGATGCCAGCCGCGCGGTTGCCGGCTGCATCTCCTTGTTCTACGTGCTGGTTCCTGTGTGAGATGCCAGCCGCGCGGTTGGCGGCTGCATCTCCTTGTTCTACGTGCTGGGTCCTGTGTTCCGAGTCCTGGTTTCTGTGTGAGATGCCAGCCGAGCGGTTGCCGGCTGCATCTCCTTGTTCTACGTGCTGATTCCTGTGTGAGATGCCGGCCGCGCGGTTGCCGGCTCCATCTCCTTTTTCTACGTCGTGATTCCCGTGTGAGATGCCAGCCGCGCGGTTGCCGGCTGCATCTCCTTGTTCTACGTGCTGGTTCCTGTGTTCCGAGTCCTGGTTTCTGTGTGAGATACCAGCCGCGGGGTTGCCGGCTGTATCTCCTTGTTCCACGTGCTGGTTCCTGTGTGAGATGCCAGCCGCGCGGTTGGCGGCTGCATCTCCTTGTTCTACGTTCTGGTTCCTGTGTTCCGAGTCCTGGTTTCTGTGTGAGATGCCAGCCGCGGGGTTGCCGGCTGCATCTCCTTGTTCTACGCGCTGGTTCCTGTGTTCCGAGTCGTGGTTTCTGTGTGAGATGCCAGCCGCGGGGTTGCCGGCTGCATCTCCTTGTTCTACGTGCTGGTTCCTGTGTGAGATGCCAGCCGTGCGGTTGCCGGCTGCATCTCCTTGTTCGACGTGCTGGTTCCTGTGTTCCGAGTCCTGGTTTCTGTGTGAGATGCCAGCCGCGCGGTTGCCGGCTGCATCTCCTTGTTCTATGTGCTGGTTCCTGTGTTCCGAGTCCTGGTTTCTGTGTGAGATGCCAGCCGAGCGGTTGCCGGCTGCATCTCCTTGTTCTACGTGCTGGTTCCTGTGTGAGATGCCAGCCGCGCGGTTGCCGGCTGTATCTCCTTGTTCCACGTGCTGGTTCCTGTGTGAGATGCCAGCCGCGGGGTTGCCGGCTGCATCTCCTTGTTCTACGTGCTGTTTCCTGTGTGAGATGCCCGCCCCGCGGTTGCCGGCTGCATCTCCTTGTTCTACGTGCTGGTTCCTGTGTGAGATGCCAGCCGCGCGGTTGCCGGCTGCATCTCCTTGTTCTACGTGCTGGTTCCTGTGTTCCGAGTCCTGGTTTCTGTGTGAGATGCCAGCCGCGGGGTTGCCGGCTGCATCTCCTTGTTCTACGTGCTGGTTCCTGTGTGAGATGCCAGCCGCGCGGTTGCCGGCTGCATCTCCTTGTTCTACGTGCTGGTTCCTGTGTGAGATGCCAGCCGCGCGGTTGCCGGCTGCATATCCTTGTTCTACGTGCTGGTTCCTGTGTTCCGAGTCCTGGTTTCTGTGTGAGATGCCAGCCGCGCGGTTGCCGGCTGCATCTCCTTGTTCTACGTGCTGGTTCCTGTGTGAGATGCCAGCCGCGCGGTTGGCGGCTGCATCTCCTTGTTCTACGTGCTGGGTCCTGTGTTCCGAGTCCTGGTTTCTGTGTGAGATGCCAGCCGAGCGGTTGCCGGCTGCATCTCCTTGTTCTACGTGCTGATTCCTGTGTGAGATGCCGGCCGCGCGGTTGCCGGCTCCATCTCCTTTTTCTACGTCGTGATTCCCGTGTGAGATGCCAGCCGCGCGGTTGCCGGCTGCATCTCCTTGTTCTACGTGCTGGTTCCTGTGTTCCGAGTCCTGGTTTCTGTGTGAGATACCAGCCGCGGGGTTGCCGGCTGTATCTCCTTGTTCCACGTGCTGGTTCCTGTGTGAGATGCCAGCCGCGCGGTTGGCGGCTGCATCTCCTTGTTCTACGTTCTGGTTCCTGTGTTCCGAGTCCTGGTTTCTGTGTGAGATGCCAGCCGCGGGGTTGCCGGCTGCATCTCCTTGTTCTACGTGCTGGTTCCTGTGTGAGATGCCAGCCGTGCGGTTGCCGGCTGCATCTCCTTGTTCGACGTGCTGGTTCCTGTGTTCCGAGTCCTGGTTTCTGTGTGAGATGCCAGCCGCGGGGTTGCCGGCTGCATCTCCTTGTTCTACGTGCTGGTTCCTCTGTTCCGAGTCCTGGTTTCCGTGTGAGATGCCAGCCGCGCGGTTGCCGGCTGCATCTCCTTGTTCTACGTGCTGGTTCCTGTGTGAGATGCCAGCCGCGCGGTTGCCGGCTGCATCTCCTTGTTCTATGTGCTGGTTCCTGTGTTCCGAGTCCTGGTTTCTGTGTGAGATGCCAGCCGAGCGGTTGCCGGCTGCATCTCCTTGTTCTACGTGCTGGTTCCTGTGTGAGATGCCAGCCGCGCGGTTGCCGGCTGTATCTCCTTGTTCCACGTGCTGGTTCCTGTGTGAGATGCCAGCCGCGCGGTTGCCGGCTGCATCTCCTTGTTCTACGTGCTGTTTCCTGTGTGAGATGCCAGCCGCGCAGTTGCCGGCTGCATCTCCTTGTTCTACGTACTGGTTCCTGTGTGAGATGCCAGCCGCGCGGTTGCCGGCTGCATCTCCTTGTTCTACGTGCTGGTTCCTGTGTTCCGAGTCCTGGTTTCTGTTTTAGATGCCAGCCGCGGGGTTGCCGGCTGCATCTCCTTGTTCTACGTGCTGGTTCCTGTGTGAGATGCCAGCCGCGCGGTTGCCGGCTGCATCTCCTTGTTCTACGTGCTGGTTCCTGTGTGAGATGCCAGCCGCGCGGTTGCCGGCTGCATCTCCTTGTTCTACGTGCTGGTTCCTCTGTTCCGAGTCCTGGTTTCCGTGTGAGATGCCAGCCGCGCGGTTGCCGGCTGCATCTCCTTGTTCTACGTGCTGGTTCCTGTGTGAGATGCCAGCCGCGCGGTTGCCGGCTGCATCTCCTTGTTCTACGTGCTGGTTCCTGTGTTCCGAGTCCTGGTTTCTGTGTGAGATGCCAGCCGCGGGGTTGCCGGCTGCATCTCCTTGTTCTACGTGCTGGTTCCTGTGTGAGATGCCAGCCGCGCGGTTGCCGGCTGCACCACTTGTTCTACGTGCTGGTTCCTGTGTGAGATGCCAGCCGCGCGGTTGCCGGCTGCATCTCCTTGTTCTACGTGCTGGTTCCTGTGTTCCGAGTCGTGGTTTCTGTGTGAGATGCCAGCCGCGGGGTTGCCGGCTGCATCTCCTTGTTCTACGTGCTGGTTCCTGTGTGAGATGCCAGCCGCGCGGTTGTCGGCTGCATCTCCTTGTTCTACGTGCTGGTTCCTGTGTTCCGAGTCCTGGTTTCTGTGTGAAATGCCAGCCGCGCGGTTGCCGGCTGCATCTCCTTGTTCTACGTGCTGGTTCCTGTGTGAGATGCCAGCCGCGCGGTTGCCGGCTGCATCTCCTTGTTCTATGTGCTGGTTCCTGTGTTCCGAGTCCTGGTTTCTGTGTGAGATGCCAGCCGAGCGGTTGCCGGCTGCATCTCCTTGTTCTACGTGCTGATTCCTGTGTGAGATGCCAGCCGCGCGGTTGCCGGCTGCATCTCCTTGTTCTACGTCGTGATTCCCGTGTGAGATGCCAGCCGCGCGGTTGCCGGCTGCATCTCCTTGTTCTACGTGCTGGTTCCTGTGTGAGATGCCAGCCGCGCGGTTGCCGGCTGCATATCCTTGTTCTACGTGCTGGTTCCTGTGTTCCGAGTCCTGGTTTCTGTGTGAGATACCAGCCGCGGGGTTGCCGGCTGTATCTCCTTGTTCCACGTGCTGGTTCCTGTGTGAGATGCCAGCCGCGCGGTTGGCGGCTGCATCTCCTTGTTCTACGTTCTGGTTCCTGTGTTCCGAGTCCTGGTTTCTGTGTGAGATGCCAGCCGCGCGGTTGCCGGCTGCATCTCCTTGTTCTACGTGCTGGTTCCTGTGTGAGATGCCAGCCGTGCGGTTGCCGGCTGCATTTCCTTGTTCGACGTGCTGGTTCCTGTGTTCCGAGTCCTGGTTTCTGTGTGAGATGCCAGCCGCGGGGTTGCCGGCTGCATCTCCTTGTTCTACGTGCTGGTTCCTCTGTTCCGAGTACTGGTTTCCGTGTGAGATGCCAGCCGCGCGGTTGCCGGCTGCATCTCCTTGTTCTACGTGCTGGTTCCTGTGTGAGATGCCAGCCGCGCGGTTGCCGGCTGCATCTCCTTGTTCCACGTGCTGGTTCCTGTGTGAGATGCCAGCCGCGGGGTTGCCGGCTGCATCTCCTTGTTCTACGTGCTGTTTCCTGTGTGAGATGCCCGCCCCGCGGTTGCCGGCTGCATCTCCTTGTTCTACGTGCTGGTTCCTGTGTGAGATGCCAGCCGCGCGGTTGCCGGCTGCATCTCCTTGTTCTACGTGCTGGTTCCTGTGTTCCGAGTCCTGGTTTCTGTGTGAGATGCCAGCCGCGGGGTTTCCGGCTGCATCTCCTTGTTCTACGTGCTGGTTCCTGTGTGAGATGCCAGCCGCGCGGTTGCCGGCTGCATCTCCTTGTTCTACGTGCTGGTTCCTGTGTGAGATGCCAGCCGCGCGGTTGCCGGCTGCATCTCCTTGTTCTACGTGCTGGTTCCTCTGTTCCGAGTCCTGGTTTCCGTGTGAGATGCCAGCCGCGCGGTTGCCGGCTGCATCTCCTTGTTCTACGTGCTGGTTCCTGTGTGAGATGCCAGCCGCGCGGTTGCCGGCTGCATCTCCTTGTTCTACGTGCTGGTTCCTGTGTTCCGAGTCCTGGTTTCTGTGTGACATGCCAGCCGCGGGGTTGCCGGCTGCATCTCCTTGTTCTACGTGCTGGTTCCTGTGTGAGATGCCAGCCGCGCGGTTGCCGGCTGCACCACTTGTTCTACGTGCTGGTTCCTGTGTGAGATGCCAGCCGCGCGGTTGCCGGCTGCATCTCCTTGTTCTACGTGCTGGTTCCTGTGTTCCGAGTCGTGGTTTCTGTGTGAGATGCCAGCCGCGGGGTTGCCGGCTGCATCTCCTTGTTCTACGTGCTGGTTCCTGTGTGAGATGCCAGCCGCGCGGTTGTCGGCTGCATCTCCTTGTTCTACGTGCTGGTTCCTGTGTTCCGAGTCCTGGTTTCTGTGTGAGATGCCAGCCGCGCGGTTGCCGGCTGCATCTCCTTGTTCTACGTGCTGGTTCCTGTGTGAGATGCCAGCCGCGCGGTTGCCGGCTGCATCTCCTTGTTCTATGTGCTGGTTCCTGTGTTCCGAGTCCTGGTTTCTGTGTGAGATGCCAGCCGAGCGGTTGCCGGCTGCATCTCCTTGTTCTACGTGCTGATTCCTGTGTGAGATGCCAGCCGCGCGGTTGCCGGCTGCATCTCCTTGTTCTACGTCGTGATTCCCGTGTGAGATGCCAGCCGCGCGGTTGCCGGCTGCATCTCCTTGTTCTACGTGCTGGTTCCTGTGTTCCGTGTCCTGGTTTCTGTGTGAGATGCCAGCCGCGGGGTTGCCGGCTGCATCTCCTTGTTCTACGTGCTGGTTCCTGTGTGAGATGCCAGCCGCGCGGTTGCCGGCTGCATCTCCTTGTTCTACGTGCTGGTTCCTGTGTTCCGAGTCCTGGTTTCTGTGTGAGATGCCAGCCGCGGGGTTGCCGGCTTGTTCTACGTGCTGGTTCCTGTGTGAGATGCCAGCCGCGCGGTTGTCGGCTGCATCTCCTTGTTCTACGTGCTGGTTCCTGTGTTCCGAGTCCTGGTTTCTGTGTGAGATTCCAGCCGCGGGGTTGCCGGCTGCATCTCCTTGTTCTACGTGCTGGTTCCTGTGTGAGATGCCAGCCGCGCGGTTGCCGGCTGCATCTCCTTGTTCTACGTGCTGGTTCCTGTGTGAGATGCCAGCCGCGCGGTTGCCGGCTGCATCTCCTTGTTCTACGTGCTGGTTCCTGTGTTCCGAGTCCTG
This sequence comes from Zaprionus ornatus, assembly GCA_018904035.1. Taxonomy (NCBI): domain Eukaryota; kingdom Metazoa; phylum Arthropoda; class Insecta; order Diptera; family Drosophilidae; genus Zaprionus; species Zaprionus ornatus. Next base: position 167,458 of record JAEIFZ010000103.1, read on the forward strand.
GTTTCTGTGTGAGATGCCAGCCGCGGGGTTGCCGGCTGCATCTCCTTGTTCTACGTGCTGGTTTCTGTGTGAGATGCCAGCCGCGCGGTTGCCGGCTGCATCTCCTTGTTCTACGTGCTGGTTCCTGTGTGAGATGCCAGCTGCGCGGTTGCCGGCTGCATCTCCTTGTTCTACGTGCTGGTTCCTGCGTGAGATGCCAGCCGAGCGGTGGCCGGCTGCATCTCCTTGTTCCACGTGCTGGTTCCTGTGTGAGATGCCAGCCGCGGGGTTGCCGCCTGCATCTCCTTGTTCCACGTGCTGGTTCCTGTGTGAGATGCCAGCCGCGGGGTTGCCGGCTGCATCTCCTTGTTCTACGTGCTGGTTCCTGTGTGAGATGCCAGCCGCGCGGTTGCCGGCTGCATCTCCTTGTTCTACGTGCTGGTTCCTGTGTGAGATGCCAGCCGCGCGGTTGCCGGCTGCATCTCCTTGTTCTACGTGCTGGTTCCTGTGTTCCGAGTCCTGGTTTCTGTGTGAGATGCCAGCCGCGGGGTTGCCGGCTGCATCTCCTTGTTCTACGTGCTGGTTCCTGTGTGAGATGCCAGCCGCGCGGTTGCCGGCTGCATCTCCTTGTTCTACGTGCTGGTTCCTGTGTGAGATGCCAGCCGCGCGGTTGCCGGCTGCATCTCCTTGTTCTACGAGCTGGTTCCTGTGTGAGATGCCAGCCGCGCGGTTGCCGGCTGCATCTCCTTGTTCTACGTGCTGGTTCCTGTGTTCCGAGTCCTGGTTTCTGTGTGAGATGCCAGCCGCGGGGTTGCCGGCTGCATCTCCTTGTTCTACGTGCTGGTTCCTGTGTGAGATGCCAGCCGCGCGGTTGCCGGCTGCATCTCCTTGTTCTACGTGCTGGTTCCTGTGTGAGATGCCAGCCGCGCGGTTGCCGGCTGCATCTCCTTGTTCTACGAGCTGGTTCCTGTGTTCCGAGTCCTGGTTTCCGTGTGAGATGCCAGCGGCGCGGTTGCCGGCTGCATCTCCTTGTTCTACGTGCTGGTTCCTGTGTGAGATGCCAGCCGCGGGGTTGCCGGCTGCATCTCGTTGTTCTACGTGCTGGTTCCTGTGTTCCGAGTCCTGGTTTCTGTGTGAGATGCCAGCCGCGGGGTTGCCGGCTGCATCTCCTTGTTCTACGTGCTGGTTCCTGTGTGAGATGCCAGCCGCGCGGTTGCCGGCTGCATCTCCTTGTTCTACGTGCTGGTTCCTGTGTGAGATGCCAGCCGCGCGGTTGCCGGCTGCATCTCCTTGTTCTACGTGCTGGTTCCTGTGTTCCGAGTCCTGGTTTCTGTGTGAGATGCCAGCCGAGCGGTTGCCGGCTGCATCTCCTTGTTCTACGTGCTGATTCCTGTGTGAGATGCCAGCCGCGCGGTTGCCGGCTGCATCTCCTTGTTCTACGTCGTGATTCCCGTGTGAGATGCCAGCCGCGCGGTTGCCGGCTGCATCTCCTTGTTCTACGTGCTGGTTCCTGTGTTCCGAGTCCTGGTTTCTGTGTGAGATGCCACCGCGGGGTTGCCGGCTGCATCTCCTTGTTCTACGTGCTGGTTCCTGTGTGAGATGCCAGCCGCGCGGTTGCCGGCTGCATCTCCTTGTTCTACGTGCTGGTTCCTGTGTGAGATGCCAGCCGCGCGGTTGCCGGCTGCATATCCTTGTTCTACGTGCTGGCTCCTGTGTGAGATGCCAGCCGCGCGGTTGCCGGCTGCATCTCCTTATTCTACGTGCTGGTGCCTGTGTTCCGAGTCCTGGTTTCTGTGTGAGATGCCAGCCGCGGGTTGCCGGCTGCATCTCCTTGTTCTACTTGCTGGTTCCTGTGTGAGATGCCAGCCGCGCGGTTGCCGGCTGCATCTCCTTGTTCTACGTGCTGGTTCCTGTGTGAGATGCCAGCCGCGCGGTTGCCGGCTGCATCTCCTTGTTCTACGTGCTGGTTTCTGTGTGAGATGCCAGCCGCGCGGTTGCCGGCTGCATCTCCTTGTTCTACGTGCTAGTTCCTGTGTTCCGAGTGAGATGCCAGCCGCGCGGTTGCCGGCTGCATCTCCTTGTTCTACGTGCTGGTTCCTGTGTGAGATGCCAGCCGCGCGGTTGCCGGCTGCATCTCCTTGTTCTACGTGCTGGTTCCTGTGTTCCGAGTCCTGGTTTCTGTGTGAGATGCCAGCCGCGGGGTTGCCGGCTGCATCTCCTTGTTCTACGTGCTGGTTCCTGTGTGAGATGCCAGCCGCGTGGTTGCAGTCTGCATCTCCTTGTTCTACGTGCTGGTTCCTGTGTGAGATGCCAGCCGCGCGGTTGCCGGCTGCATCTACTTGTTCTATGTGCTGGTTCCTGTGTTCCGAGTCCTGGTTTCTGTGTGAGATGCCAGCCGAGCGGTTGCCGGCTGCATCTCCTTGTTCTACGTGCTGATTCCTGTGTGAGATGCCAGCCGCGCGGTTGCCGGCTGCATCTCCTTGTTCTACGTCGTGATTCCCGTGTGAGATGCCAGCCGCGCGGTTGCCGGCTGCATCTCCTTGTTCTACGTGCTGGTTCCTGTATTTCGAGTCCTGGTTTCTGTGTGAGATGCCAGCCGCGGGGTTGCCGGCTGCATCTCCTTGTTCTACGTGCTGGTTCCTGTGTGAGATGCCAGCCGCGCGGTTGCCGGCTGCATCTCCTTGTTCTACGTGCTGGTTCCTGTGTGAGATGCCAGCGGCGCGGTTGCCGGCTGCATCTCCTTGTTCTACGTGCTGGCTCCTGTGTTCCGAGTCCTGGTTCCCGTGTGAGATGCCAGCCGCGCGGTTGCCGGCTGCATCTCCTTGTTCTACGTGCTGGTTCCTTTGTGAGATGCCAGCCGCGCGGTTGCCGGCTGCATCTCCTTGTTCTACGTGCTGGTTCCTGTGTGAGATGCCAGCCGCGCGGTTGCCGGCTGCATCTCCTTGTTCTACGTGCTGGTTCCTGTGTGAGATGCCAGCCGCGCGGTTGCCGGCTGCATCTCCTTGTTCTACGTGCTGGTTCCTGTGTGAGATGCCAGCCGCGCGGTTGCCGGCTGCATCTCCTTGTTCTACGTGCTGGTTCCTGTGTTCCGAGTCCTGGTTTCTGTGTGAGATGCCAGCCGCGCGGTTGCCGGCTGCATCTCCTTGTTCTACGTGCTGGTTCCAGTGTTCCGAGTCGTGGTTTCTGTGTGAGATGCCAGCCGCGGGGTTGCCGGCTGCATCTCCTTGTTCTACGTGCTGGTTCCTGTGTTCCGAGTCCTGGTTTCTGTGTGAGATGCCAGCCGAGCGGTTGCCGGTTGCATCTCCTTGTTCTACGTGCTGATTCCTGTGTGAGATGCCAGCCGCGCGGTTGCCGGCTGCATCTCCTTGTTCTACGTCGTGATTCCCGTGTGAGATGCCAGCCGCGCGGTTGGCGGCTGCATCTTCTTGTTCTATGTGCTGGTTCCTGTGTTCCGAGTCCTGGTTTCTGTGTGAGATGCCAGCCGCGGGGTTGCCGGCTGCATCTCCTTGTTCTAGGTGCTGGTTTCTGTGTGAGATGCCAGCCGCGGGGTTGCCGGCTGCATCTCCTTGTTCTACGTGCTGGTTCCTGTGTGAGATGCCAGCCGCGCGGTTGGCGGCTGCATCTTCTTGTTTTACGTGCTGGTTCCTGTGTTCCGAGTCCTGGTTTCTGTGTGAGATGCCAGCCGCGGGGTTGCCGGCTACATCTCCTTGTTCTACGTGCTGGTTTCTGTGTGAGATGCCAGCCGCGGGGTTGCCGGCTGCATCTCCTTGTTCTACGAGCTGGTTCCTGTGTTCCGAGTCCTGGTTTCCGTGTGAGATGCCAGCCGCGCAGTTGCCGGCTGCATCTCCTTGTTCTACGTGCTGGTTCCTGTGTGAGATGCCAGCCGCGCGGTTGCCGGCTGCATCTCCTTGTTCTACGTGCTGGTTCCTGTGTTCCGAGTCCTGGTTTCTGTGTGAGATGCCAGCCGCGGGGTTGCCGGCTGCATCTCCTTGTTCTACTTGCTGGTTCCTGTGTGAGATGCCAGCCGCGCGGTTGCCGGCTGCATCTCCTTGTTCTACGTGCTGGTTCCTGTATTTCGAGTTTTGGTTTCTGTGTGAGATGCCAGCCGCGGGGTTGCCGGCTGCATCTCCTTGTTCTACGTGCTGGTTCCTGTGTGAGATGCCAGCCGCGCGGTTGCCGGCTGCATCTCCTTGTTCTACGTGCTGGCTCCTGTGTGAGATGCCAGCCGCGCGGTTGCCGGCTGCATCTCCTTGTTCTACGTGCTGGTGCCTGTGTTCCGAGTCCTGGTTTCTGTGTGAGATGCCAGCCGCGGGTTGCCGGCTGCATCTCCTTGTTCTACGTGCTGCTTCCTGTGTGAGATGCCAGCCTCGCGGTTGCCGGCTGCATCTCCTTGTTCTACGTGCTGGTTCCTGTGTGAGATGCCAGCCGCGGGGTTGCCGGCTGCATCTCCTTGTTCTACGTGCTGGTTCCTGTGTGAGATGCCAGCCGCGCGGTTGCCGGCTGCATCTCCTTGTTCTACGTGCTGGTTCCTGTGTGAGATGCCAGCCGCGCGGTTGCCGGCTGCATCTCCTTGTTCTCCGTGCTGGTTCCTGTGTGAGATGCCAGCCGCGCGGTTGCCGGCTGCATCTCCTTGTTCTACGTGCTGGTTCCTGTATTTCGAGTCCTGGTTTCTGTGTGAGATGCCAGCCGCGGGGTTGCCGGCTGCATCTCCTTGTTCTACGTGCTGGTTCCTGTGTGAGATGCCAGCCGCGCGGTTGCCGGCTGCATCTCCTTGTTCTACGTGCTGGTTCCTGTGTGAGATGCCAGCCGCGCGGTTGCCGGCTGCATCTCCTTGTTCTACTTGCTGGTTCCTGTGTTCCGAGTCCTGGTTTCTGTGTGAGATGCCAGCCGCGCTGTTGCCGGCTGCATCTCCTTGTTCTACGTGCTGGTTCCTGTGTTCCGAGTCGTGGTTTCTGTGTGAGATGCCAGCCGCGGGGTTGCCAGCTGCATCTCCTTGTTCTACGTGCTGGTTCCTGTGTTCCGAGTCCTGGTTTCTGTGTGAGATGCCAGCCGAGCGGTTGCCGGTTGCATCTCCTTGTTCTACGTGCTGATTCCTGTGTGAGATGCCAGCCGCGCGGTTGGCGGCTGCATCTTCTTGTTCTACGTGGTGGTTCCTGTGTTCCGAGTCCTGGTTTCTGTGTGAGATGCCAGCCGCGGGGTTGCCGGCTGAATCTCCTTGTTCTACGTGCTGGTTCCTGTGTGAGATGCCAGCCGCGCGGTTGCCGGCTGCATCTCCTTGTTCTACGTGCTGGTTCCTGTGTGAGATGCCAGCCGCGCGGTTGCCGGCTGCATCTCCTTGTTCTACGTGCTGGCTCCTGTGTGAGATGCCAGCCGCGCGGTTGCCGGCTGCATCTCCTTGTTCTACGTGCTGGTGCCTGTGTTCCGAGTCCTGGTTTCTGTGTGAGATGCCAGCCGCGGGTTGCCGGCTGCATCTCCTTGTTCTACGTGCTGGTTCCTGTGTGAGATGCCAGCCGCGCGGTTGCCGGCTGCATCTCCTTGTTCTACGTGCTGGTTCCTGTGTGAGATGCCAGCCGCGGGGTTGCCGGCTGCATCTCCTTGTTCTACGTGCTGGTTCCTGTGTGAGATGCCAGCCGCGCGGTTGCCGGCTGCATCTCCTTGTTCTACGTGCTGGTTCCTGTGTGAGATGCCAGCCGCGCGGTTGCCGGCTGCATCTCCTTGTTCTCCGTGCTGGTTCCTGTGTGAGATGCCAGCCGCGCGGTTGCCGGCTGCATCTCCTTGTTCTACGTGCTGGTTCCTGTATTTCGAGTCCTGGTTTCTGTGTGAGATGCCAGCCGCGGGGTTGCCGGCTGCATCTCCTTGTTCTACGTGCTGGTTCCTGTGTGAGATGCCAGCCGCGCGGTTGCCGGCTGCATCTCCTTGTTCTACGTGCTGGTTCCTGTGTGAGATGCCAGCGGCGCGGTTGCCGGCTGCATCTCCTTGTTCTACGTGCTGGTTCCTGTGTGAGATGCCAGCCGCGCGGTTGCCGGCTGCATCTCCTTGTTCTACGTGCTGGTTCCTGTGTTCCGAGTCCTGGTTCCCGTGTGAGATGCCAGCCGCGGGGTTGCCGGCTGCATCTCCTTGTTCTACGTGCTGGTTCCTGTGTGAGATGCCAGCCGCGCGGTTGCCGGCTGCATCTCCTTGTTCTACGTGCTGGTTCCTGTGTGAGATGCCAGCGGCGCGGTTGCCGGCTGCATCTCCTTGTTCTACGTGCTGGTTCCTGTGTGAGATGCCAGCCGCGCGGTTGCCGGCTGCATCTCCTTGTTCTACGTGCTGGTTCCTGTGTGAGATGCCAGCCGCGCGGTTGCCGGCTGCATCTCCTTGTTCTACGTGCTGGTTCCTGTGTTCCGAGTCGTGGTTTCTGTGTGAGATGCCAGCCGCGGGGTTGCCGGCTGCATCTCCTTGTTCTACGTGCTGGTTCCTGTGTGAGATGCCAGCCGCGCGGTTGCCGGCTGCATCTCCTTGTTCTACGTGCTGGTTCCTGTGTGAGATGCCAGCCGCGCGGTTGCCGGCTGCATCTCCTTGTTCTACTTGCTGGTTCCTGTGTGAGATGCCAGCCGCGCGGTTGCCGGCTGCATCTCCTTGTTCTACGTGCTGGTTCCTGTGTTCCGAGTCCTGGTTTCTGTGTGAGATGCCAGCCGCGCGGTTGCCGGCTGCATCTCCTTGTTCTACGTGCTGGTTTCTGTGTGAGATGCCAGCCGCGGGGTTGCCGGCTGCATCTCCTTGTTCTACGTGCTGGTTCCTGTGTGAGATGCCAGCCGCGCGGTTGGCGGCTGCATCTTCTTGTTCTACGTGCTGGTTCCTGTGTTCCGAGTCCTGGTTTCTGTGTGAGATGCCAGCCGCGGGGTTGCCGGCTGCATCTCCTTGTTCTACGTGCTGGTTTCTGTGTGAGATGCCAGCCGCGGGGTTGCCGGCTGCATCTCCTTGTTCTACGTGCTGGTTCCTGTGTGAGATGCCAGCCGCGCGGTTGCCGGCTGCATCTCCTTGTTCTACGAGCTGGTTCCTGTGTTCCGAGTCCTGGTTTCCGTGTGAGATGCCAGCCGCGCAGTTGCCGGCTGCATCTCCTTGTTCTACGTGCTGGTTCCTGTGTGAGATGCCAGCCGCGCGGTTGCCGGCTGCATCTCCTTGTTCTACGTGCTGGTTCCTGTGTTCCGAGTCCTGGTTTCTGTGTGAGATGCCAGCCGCGGGGTTGCCGGCTGCATCTCCTTGTTCTACTTGCTGGTTCCTGTGTGAGATGCCAGCCGCGCGGTTGCCGGCTGCATCTCCTTGTTCTACGTGCTGGTTCCTGTATTTCGAGTCCTGGTTTCTGTGTGAGATGCCAGCCGCGGGGTTGCCGGCTGCATCTCCTTGTTCTACGTGCTGGTTCCTGTGTGAGATGCCAGCCGCGCGGTTGCCGGCTGCATCTCCTTGTTCTACGTGCTGGTGCCTGTGTTCCGAAACCTGGTTTCTGTGTGAGATGCCAGCCGCGGGTTGCCGGCTGCATCTCCTTGTTCTTCGTGCTGGTTCCTGTGTGAGATGCCAGCCGCGCGGTTGCCGGCTGCATCTCCTTGTTCTACGTGCTGCTTCCTGTGTGAGATGCCAGCCGCGCGGTTGCCGGCTGCATCTCCTTGTTCTACGTGCTGGTTCCTGTGTGAGATGCCAGCCGCGCGGTTGCCGGCTGCATCTCCTTGTTCTACGTGCTGGTTCCTGTGTGAGATGCCAGCCGCGCGGTTGCCGGCTGCATCTCCTTGTTCTACGTGCTGGTTCCTGTGTGAGATGCCAGCCGCGCGGTTGCCGGCTGCATCTCCTTGTTCTACGTGCTAGTTCCTGTGTTCCGAGTCCTGGTTTCTGTGTGAGATGCCAGCCGCGGGGTTGCCGGCTGCATCTCCTTGTTCTACGTGCTGGTTCCTGTGTGAGATGCCAGCCGCGCGGTTGCCGGCTGCATCTCCTTGTTCTACGTGCTGGTTCCTGTGTTCCGAGTCCTGGTTTCAGTGTGAGATGCCAGCCGCGCGGTTGCCGGCTGCATCTCCTTGTTCTACGTGCTGGTTCCTGTGTGAGATGCCAGCCGCGCGGTTGCCGGCTGCATCTCTTTGTTCTACGTGCTGGTTCCTGTGTGAGATGCCAGCCGCGCGGTTGCCGGCTGCATCTCCTTGTTCTACGTGCTGGTTCCTGTGTTCCGAGTCGTGGTTTCTGTGTGAGATGCCAGCCGCGGGGTTGCCGGCTGCATCTCCTTGTTCTACGTGCTGGTTCCTGTGTGAGATGCCAGCCGCGGGGTTGCCGGCTGCATCTCCTTGTTCTACGTGCTGGTTCCTGTGTGAGATGCCAGCCGCGCGGTTGCCGGCTGCATCTCCTTGTTCTACGTGCTGGTTCCTGTGTGAGATGCCAGCCGCGCGGTTGCCGGCTGCATCTCCTTGTTCTACGTGCTGGTTCCTGTGTTCCGAGTCCTGGTTTCTGTGTGAGATGCCAGCCGCGGGGTTGCCGGCTGCATCTCCTTGTTCTACGTGCTGGTTCCTGTGTTCCGAGTCCTGGTTTCTGTGTGAGATGCCAGCCGAGCGGTTGCCGGCTGCATATCCTTGTTCTACGTGCTGATTCCTGTGTGAGATGCCAGCCGCGCGGTTGCCGGCTGCATCTCCTTGTTCTACGTCGTGATTCCCGTGTGAGATGCCAGCCGCGCGGTTGCCGGCTGCATCTTCTTGTTCTACGTGCTGGTTCCTGTGTTCCGAGTCCTGGTTTCTGTGTGAGATGCCAGCCGCGGGGTTGCCGGCTGCATCTCCTTGTTCTACGTGCTGGTTCCTGTGTGAGATGCCAGCCGCGCGGTTGCCGGCTGCATCTCCTTGTTCTACGTGCTGGTTCCTGTGTGACATGCCAGCCGCGCGGTTGCCGGCTGCATCTCCTTGTTCTCCGTGCTGGTTCCTGTGTGAGATGCCAGCCGCGCGGTTGCCGGCTGCATCTCCTTGTTCTACGTGCTGGTTCCTGTGTTCCGAGTCCTGGTTTCTGTGTGAGATGCCAGCCACGGGGTTGCCGGCTGCATCTCCTTGTTCTACGTGCTGGTTCCTGTGTGAGATGCCAGCCGCGCGGTTGCCGGCTGCATCTCCTTGTTCTACGTGCTGGTTCCTGTGTGAGATGCCAGCCGCGCGGTTGCCGGCTGCATCTCCTTGTTCTACGAGCTGGTTCCTGTGTTCCGAGTCCTGGTTTCCGTGTGAGATGCCAGCCGCGCGGTTGCCGGCTGCATCTCCTTGTTCTACGTGCTGGTTCCTGTGTGAGATGCCAGCCGCGCGGTTGCCGGCTGCATCTCCTTGTTCTACGTGCTGGTTCCTGTGTGAGATGCCAGCCGCGCGGTTGCCGGCTGCATCTCCTTGTTCTACGTGCCGGTTCCTGTGTTCCGAGTCCTGGTTTCTGTGTGAGATGCCAGCCGCGGGGTTGCCGGCTGCATCTCCTTGTTCTACTTGCTGGTTCCTGTGTGAGATGCCAGCCGCGCGGTTGCCGGCTGCATCTCCTTGTTCTACGTGCTGGTGCCTGTGTTCCGAGTCCTGGTTTCTGTGTGAGATGCCAGCCGCAGGGTAGCCGGCTGCATCTCCTTGCTCTGTGTCTTGATTCCTGTGTGAGATGCAAGCCGCGCGGTTGCCGGCTGCATCTCCTTGTTCTTGCTTTCTTTTCCATTGGACTCGATGTGCTCACTTGGGCTGCTGCTGCTTGACTGCCCCTTGCTAGCCAGCAGCCCGACTTATATACAAAATGATCGGGCTTCGGGCGACCCCGTTGGGAAACGCGGTGGCCCTCGGCTCGCTTACCCCCCGATGGGGACTTCGGCAGGTCCCCTTCTCTCCCGTCGAGTCATCTCGGGGCGAGAGGTGCGATGTTAGGCGTCTCCCTACGGGCCTCGTGTCTGCGAAAGTGCGCACCCCTTCTAACTTATTTACCCTTGTCTGTTGTTAACCCCTGAATACCCTTGTTACCTATATACTATATACGTATATTGCCTCGATCGTGTATGCGCTGGTGTCTGTCACGTGCCTTTCCCTTTTCCCCTTCGCCTTTCCAACTTATAACTATATGTTTTCCTTTTAATTAACATTTTGGCTTATTGCACGTGATACACTTAACTTTTTTTTTTCATAAAAAACATGCGAGAACTTAAAAAAACAGAATCGAGACAAAACAGAAACAAAACATGCAAGAAAATAAAACCAGCCGCGTGTCTGCCGTTAGGCCACGTGTTCTGCCTCAACGCCCTCTCCCCCGGCTCCTCAGTCGGTCTCGTGGTTCTTTAGGCCACAGCCTCTCCCAGTTTCGTCCTTTTCGTCTCAGGGTCCCTGCTCGGGCGCCACCTGTAAGGTAGCGTCTGAAGGCTGGGGTGAGCTCAGTCGCGCCAGGGCCACTTTACAGGAATAATTTGTAAAATTTGCTGAGACCCGAGCCGAAACAAAGAGGGTGACCTTCTGGGGTTTTGGGGTCATCGCAGAGACGAACACGTGGTGTCCAGCTGAGCCGGCATGGCCGACTTTGCAGCGTGTGTGTGTCGTTGAAAATCGTGCGCAACGACAATCTAATCTTATCTAAGCAACGCATTTTTTTCGTTGGTCTTTTTCAATTGAATTGTGAGTTTAAAGGAGATAAACTTTAGTTTCTTAAAATAGTTTGAGCTCGAAACTTTGAGAAAAGGAAGATTACAGAGCTGGCTTCTATATCCCGTTAAAATATCTTGCGCATTTTTGCAGCACCCATACACTTTTTTTCATTTTTCACAATGTCTACCGAATTAACAAAAAAACAAATTTATGATATTTGGATTGCAAGTGACAAAAACAAGCGTTTGGATGCTGTTTGTGATTTTTTTTTTCATTATCATCATTTAATTAACATTTCTGAAAGTTCTAAAAAAGACTTAAAAGCTTTCTTAAAAAATTTGTGTTTGCAATTCGAAGTTAAATGGAATCAATGTTATCGTAATGAGAAACGCTTTTTAGACAAAAATAAAGTTTGGTTGAGTGGAAATTTGATATTATCGCCCACGGCATCGCAAGAAATTTCTTCTTTGTCGAAGCCTGGACCAATAGAAGAAAGGTACGAAATCTTATTGATTCTACTAGCCCTGATGAAATTGCAGTTGCCAACCAAGCTAACCTATTTAAGGAAGGTAAACGCAATTCTGCTGCAATTGTTAAAGAATTAACAGTAAATCCTCCAAATAAAGGTACCAAATTAAAAAATTTTCAAAATCCAAATTTAAGGGAACCATGCATATCTACTGAAGAAGCGTTGAGTATGATTCAAGATGCTAATTTATCTGTCAATCAATATGACACAATACGTCAAACAATTAATAAAGTCGTAAAAAATCTTTTACCTTCCTATGATAAAATTAAGGAGTGTAAAAAAGAATGTTATGCTGAAATGACTGTCACGGAGTCCTTAGCAGCATGCAACGTTCAATCCTTGATTGCTAATACTATCCAGCGATTATGCCTTGCCCAACAAGAACCACTGAACTCAATAAATGACCTTATAATGGGAGAAAAGGAGTTAACGTTGTTAATAAAATGGGGTTGTGATGGAGCGCAGCAAAAAAAATATAAGCAAAAATTTTCATCGTCAGACGGTAATGACGAAAACCTTTTCAGCACTTGCATGGTGCCTATTCAATTAAATTATAAAGTTGATGGAGGTAAACAAATTATAGTTTGGCAAAATCCAGCACCTTCATCTACAAGATACTGCCGCCCAATTAGGCTGAACTTTAATAAAGAAACCACTGAATTGATAAACGAAGAAGTGACTTTGGTGAAAAAAGAAATTGAAATGCTTCAGCCCGTTAAAATTAAAGTAGACAATTTCTATGTAATCGTGAAACCAGTATTTCTGCTAACCATGATAGATGGCAAAATTTGTAGTGCCTTATCTAACGTAGCGTCAACTCAAACATGTTACATATGTGGCGCCAAACCTTCGGAAATGAAAATGCCAGAAATCATTTTAAAGAAGCCCTTAAACGATTAAGCCATGAGTTTCGGATTATCTCCATTGCATTCATGGATTCGATTCATGGAATGTTTACTTCATGTGGCTTACAGGCTTGATGTTAAAGTGTGGCAAGCCAGAGGTTGTGAGATAAAATTAAAGGTTAAAGCCAGAAAGGAATTTATTCAAAAAAAATTCACAGAAAAACTAGGTTTACTGATAGACGTTCCAACCCCACAAGCAGGCAACACTAATGACGGGAATACCGCCAGGCGTTTTTTTAGAAATTCAGAAATTACTGCTGAAATAACAGGTCTTAATCTAGAAATCATACACAGATTCCACATCATTTTGGAAACTTTAGGGTCAGGGTTTCCTATTAATGTAGCGGCTTTCGATGAGTACACGAAAGAAACCAGGAAAATGTACTTGAAAGAATACTCTTGGTACAACATGCCGGTCTCAGTCCATAAAGTCTTATACCATGGAAAAGATGTCATAGCATCATGCATTCTCCCAATTGGACAGCTATCGGAAGAAGCGCAAGAGGTAAGGAATAAGGATGTTGGAAGATTTAGGGAAATGTTCACTCGGAAAACATCAAGAATCGATACGAATACCGATCTTATACATAGATTGTTAATATCTTCGGATCCATTCCTTGCCAGCTTGCGAAATGTTCCCAAAAGATCCCGGAGTCCTATGGAGCATGACGTTTTGCAATTATTGGCCTTATCAATAGAAAATGATTAAATCCTTTTTTATTGTTTCATAATAATTTTATTGTTATTTTGTTTTGTAATTTCGATTTTTTTGTTTTTGTTTGTTTTGAAATAAATTGTATTTTTTTATGATTCCAATAAAATAATTTTGTATTTAAAATATGAAATAATACATAACAATGTAAAAAAACAATGTTTTAGTTTTAATCAAGGTATATCAGTCAAATAAATAAAAGAAAATAATTAAATCCCGCTAAATGTTGATTTTCCCACACTGTGCAGCGCTGCGTTGCAAATCCTGCCTAGCTGCCTGCTCACCAAAGTTGCCGTGCCGACTTTTGCCGTCTTTTGCCAAATCACGCCGTTTGATTTTCGTAAAAGCTTTACCACTTTCATCAGCCAATTTCACAACAAAAGTTACTAACGTTGTTGAATTTTAGTCACACAAGTTTGTTTCTCTAGAATTGTGCCTCTTTCGGCGTCTCAATTCATTTTTGTCTTCAATTTTAAGTATTTGACAAGCTTATCCCGGCCGACCCCCCAAAATTTGTAGGTTCCGCTTTTAGTGTACGAACAAATAGTTTTTATTGTAGTATATTTACTTGTCTTATAATTAACAATTTCAAAATGAATGATGTGTATTTTTAATACGTGTTCACGGACCGAGATTCTGGCATAAAGTCGACTTTATCGATAACTTAACCGATATGTTTCATGGTGAATTAGTTTCTGGCTCTTAATAGTGCTGACCACTCCGAATCTCACGAACTAGTGTTTGCTCAGATCCCATTCCTACATGAATGTAATTTAGTATTGTTCAATTTAGTTTTAAAAAAATAGTGTTAAAAATCCAATTTTTGTAATTTTGTGTTTTAGCCCTGAAGACGGTTTCCGAAGTGTAACTGAAATATATCGGAATAAAAAGAAACTATTTATTTCATCCAACTTGATTTTGGCCTCGAACCAGCCACCAAAATGATAAAATAATAATAAATAAGTATAAAAACACAACATGTGAACCTGGCCACACTGGGAGACGAACCCCATTTCGACTACCGCTGGAGTTGACCAGTGGTCAAGTGAGCTCAGTACCGGACTGATGTAGCCTGTATTCTTAAGAGATGTGAAAAAAAATGACCACTATTAATTCGAACGCTGCGAAAGCTTACCCTTATCTCAAAAGAAGAACAAAGCCAAGAACGAAATCATTATCTAGTTATAATTTGCAAATAATAACACAATACAGAATGAAAAACAATTTAAAATTACTGCAGATCAGTCAAAGTTTAGCAACTATGGCACGTGGTAAGCCTATTTGCACCGAAATCAGAGTATTGATTAGAGATTATTATAAATCTGGGAAGACATATACTGAAATAATCAAACAATTAAATGGGGTGATACAATTGTTCAAGAAAATGAGGAACATTGAAAATAATATTACATATAGAAGCCGAACATCAGCAATAACACCCCGTGAGAAAATAGAACTGGCCAAAATTGTAGCGGATGATCGTCGCAAATCATTAAGAAATTTGGCTTCAGAGTTGTAACAGAAAATTGGCGAAACTGTCAAGTGAGAATGGACGCGGCTACAGTCAAACAAGAGCAACAGTCGAGTTGCACACGACAGTAGGATACCCTTGGACGTATGTTGCCATAAAAAGTATTTAATTGTATAATACTAATTGCAAGCTATAAATTAATAATAATACTGGAGTGCGCTGCCACCTTGCTTCAATTTCGATATTTTGCCAATAATTTATCGCCGCAATTCCCTAAAGCGGTGTGAGCAGTAGATATCGGTATTTCTTTATAAATTTTAAATTGGTTAATATCGATAACAAGGTCCAAGGGTATAACAATAAAAAAATAATAATAATTATCAAACCAATTTTCCATTCAATGGTTATACTTAACTATTAGATAATTAAATTTAAATTATTAAAATATGCCTACATACATATTTACATATATCCTGTCATTTAGATTTCTAAATTTCTAACCTATTCCAAACATTACAAACTCATGCCTGAATACTAACAGATATCCCATTGTGATGGCTATGCAAAACCTCAAAAGTCCTAGCACTAATCTTTTCATTATCTAGTATATTTGAAAACGCCCAATCAATATGTATATCCATATTGGTAGTGGACGTTTTCAAATCTAACAAACTCCTTAATCCTTTGCTAATCAAAAAATTATAAATACTCTTACACCTGTTAAAGGTTTTGAGGCACAAATTAAAATCTCCTAAAACTAGCAAGCTATCCCCTAAATCACCTAAACGAGAAAATTGATGAATTATCTCCTCAAATTCTATTTTAAATGTGGACAGAGGAAAGTCTGGACTTTTATATAATATAAGAAAACTTATGGCATCAAACCTAAATATGCCGAACTCAAAAACTAGTGAGCCAAAAGTTTTTCTACTGCTAAAGGTATGGGAAACTCTATCTACTAGCTCGTTCTTTACATAAATTATGATGCCTGTTAAAGGCCTAATTGATTCAAGTTGAACCACAATAGTGAACCCAGGTATTTCTACAGTTTCATTGCTTATGGAAGTTTCCACGAAACATAATATTGATGACTGAAGCATCAGCTTGTCCGATCGAATATCTTCAAGATGGGAATTCAAGCTCTGAGTATTATGGAAGAAAATGTTAAGGGCAGAACTGTTAATTAAATAATCGTAATGAGTACACAGTAGTTTTTCAGTCCGCAATTTCTTCAATTGGGCTTTCACTTTATCATTATTTTGGGGAGACTTAGGAGGAACAAAATTCCCAATAATGAATAATCCTAAAGCAGTAGTTGCTCTACTGCAAGCTACGTATAATGCAGCACGCTGCATTCTGGAATTAGCATGGACTACCACTTTGCCATACGTAGCTCCCTGACTCTTATGAATTGTGATGCCTTCAGCAGGCACAATTGGAAACTGCCTACGGTCAATGTTAATTTGTGCGTTATTTGAATATTGAAAACTGCGAACAATTTTCTGAATAGGAGTCCATGAAGGATCTGTACGATGTGTACACTTCGAACGCGCAGATTCTCCTACAGTTTCCTCTGTAAATTTCATCCATAAAATGTTGGGAGTGTTGGATGTATTGAAATCTATTTGCATCAACACACCTGATGCCCCGTTTACTAATCCATCCCCTGTGTCTACATTGACCGTCATCATGTACTTGACAGTATTTTTTAGGAGAAGAGACGTACAGAGTCCCTGTGTAGCGGAAGTTTTAAAACCCTTCACTTCTTCTAATATTCTTTGTTTCCTAGCTGGTTCCAAATGGCCCGCCTTAATAAAATCTTCAGCAGTAGAGAAAAATTGCTCAGTAGCAATTGAGTTAAGTTTCGTTACATTAAATAAATCAACCTCATTATTATTACTAAACAGATGAATTGCATCATCGGGCACTGCCGATGGTTCGCATATTCTAGATTGGAAAAGGACAATATCATCGGCTGTCATACAACCCGATGCCATATTATTTAAGGCAGAAGCGAAAAGCTGATCGTCACGTTGACGCATTATCTCTGTGAGCTCAAAATACAAAAAAAGGTCCCAGAGATACGTACCAAATATTTCATGGTAAGGGTCAGTGGTATTTGGATCGAAAATCCAACTACCTCCTACGGGCTGTAACTGTCTAAGATCACCGAATACGATGATAGAAACACCACCAAAAGGAGAAGTATTTTTGAAAATTTGCTTCAAACGAGAATCTAAAAAAGAAAACATTAGAGAGCTAACCATTGATATTTCATCAATAATAATTAATTTAAGATCAATTAACCTTGAATGAACTAAATCATGGCTTAAGGCCCTTAGAGGTGCTGAGCGAGATTGATTAACAGGAAGTGAAAACATGGAATGCAGTGTCGAACCACTAATTCCGAATGCTGCTTTTCCTGTTGGTGCACATAAGAGGATTTTAACAGATGTCGGATCAGCTCCTGGTATACTGTTATACATTACGGATAATGACTGAAAAATTGCTGATATAAGTCGACTCTTTCCGACTCCGGCGCCGCCTCCAAGAAATTCATAAAAGACTGTATTGATTTTGGCATTATGCAAAGCATGTGTAAAATATAGCTTCTGCTTTAAATTAAGAGATCTAACTATATTAGCTAAGCTTTCCTGAGAAACTAAGGCTGGAAGCTTGATAAAACGGACATTACTATCTTCATCACTCATATCAATATTTCCATCCACATTTAAAACATTTAGATGTGGATCTATTTCAGGCAATCCTAAAACTGTGAAGCCATCATCTACCACTTCCTGTTCTCCTACTTGATTATTCTCATTTTTTGCTTCCTCTGTTAAGTGGCTCAGAGCATCTTCTAGTTCCCTATCATCTAGTAAATTATATTTTCTGCGATTGTTCTCTACTAACTCCGAATTTTCCCTACAGAACAATTCACAGTCATGTGTGACTAAATCCAAATGCTCATCTCGCCATGGGGCGTAAAGCATTTTTAGCTCTCTGAAATAGTCACTTGTTTCTGTATTGACATTAAATCTCCTATACCTAATTATGCACGCAGTGGTCCTCTTTCTGATGAAGCCACTATTATCGCGAAGAGCGTAAACTATTGATTCAGAAGCCCTAGGCACATCATCGTCAAAGTCATCTGCATTTTCTTGGCGAGCTCCTCGTTCTGATTTGCAGTAGCTATAAAAAGCGGATATCTCAGTGCCAAATATAAATTTGTTACCTAAATGTTGTAACTTTTGCTTAATAGTTACATTGTTATTGTCTTTAATCTCATTGATTGCCTCACGCATCAACATTGAAATACCTCTCTGAGACTTGTTAATATAATTAACGACGTAGCTGCAGCAAGCATAGGGGTCTAAAATAAACTGAATATCCATATTTGCTCGCTGCAACAAAAGGAGGTGCTTGTTATAAGCGTTAAGCTTGATTGCTGCAAAAGATCGCTTAAAAAAAACTTTTGGTTTCTTTATACTTGATCTTACAGCATTAATGTAGCCCCTCATAACTAAGGTTAAGTTGATCGTGGGACAAAAAGTTGTTAAAATCGTTAAAATTTTCTACGCTTTCACGATCAAATGGGAAGTCGAGCAGACTTTGAATTTTTTCGAAATTCCTACGATGCTCGGCCAAATTTGGAGCATTTTCTTCTAAAGAGAGAAGAATTTCTGTTTGAGGCATGGGAGGGTATGGGATACCAAATCTACAAATTTGTTTTGACCTAATTTCTCGCCTGCAAGAGTGCCCGTGACAATGGAGTTGATACTCCAAATATGGAGCAACGTCCGGGCAACTAGAATCAGCAGAAATAAACTGATCAATAAAGGACTTCACAGGCATAAATGTGGACTCATTCTTTAGGTTGAGCTTTGGGGCGTCTTTCAGCCACAACATGCCATGTATATGTGGAGAGCCTCTTTGCTGAAACTCCACTCGCCAATAAAACTTGATGACCTGGTGACAACCAAAGACACCGCCTTCCTTTTTCATCAGTTTTAAAACCTGTCTATATCGAAAATCGAAATATCTGGCACAGGTCACTGGGTCTGCTCTAATGAGACGAGCTTTCTCATTAAACCCCAAATTTAACGCTTCTTCTTCGGATACTTCTAGCTTGTCTACATTTTTACATAGCAAGACTAAAAGCTCCGGCCACCTAGTTTCCGCTGCGGAAAATGTTATAAAAAAAGTTGGAAGCCCTACCTGCCTAATCATAGCCATCACTTTCTTTTTCTCGTCCTCCCAATGAGCAGGAGACGTGCGAATACCTTTTAAAAGCCTATAGCCATCATCATGAAGTATTAACCTATTTAAAGTTTCATCATTACCCACATCAGCAGCCGAAATGCCTTGAGTGGCAGAGTGCTTACGTAAGCAAATTGATGTGCTATTCCTAATGCTAATCATTTCTAACTTTTTGAAGTTATGAAATAATTTATCAGTTCTACAACCTCTTCTATCAAAATTCCTAAGCTCTGATCTAACTATAGTTGTAAAACTTTCCTGACATTTCCTTTTAATGCCTGCAAATATTGTGGGAAAAGCCAGCTCCTCTGAATCACAATCGGTTATCATGTCAAGAGGATGCTGACCCTCTCCTGGTGCTATAGCAATTCGAGGAATATCTATGTTTTCAACAGGGACATTTTCCATGAAGGTTTCTTGAACTCCTGGATTCAACTCTACCTCTTCTTCTACTACTCTATGCTCATTAGGTTGTGCTGCCTTTTCTAACATTTGACACACAATGTCCCTGTCGTCTGCTGACGCAACAAATGGTACAGTCTCAGCTGAGTAAGAAGACAACCACTGCTCATTGATAGTAACCTGGTGCTTCTTATAAAGTTCTGTGTTCACTAAATACCGAATTGCATCAACTATCTTTGAGGGCCTTATGGTTTCAGCCATGAAATCATGGTTATACTCCATCCTACGCTTAAGATGAATCTGAACTACTTCGGCTTCATTAAATGCCCTGGGAAGGGAAGTTACAACATTTGCAACTGGAATTGGCACATTGATCACTGCTCCTTTAATGGCACTTTGACGTCCATATCCAAGAGACTTTATGATCATAAAAGGAAGACGGGGAGAAATCAGCCTTTCTTCTAGAGGCGTCAAGCCTTTCAGGCATTCCGGAAGCTCCGGAAAATTTAGGCCATTTGTAACAGAAGCCTTTGGTTTTTTCCCTGACTTAATACTGCGGCTGCAGGTTTTGCAAAAGCTAAACCTATTATTATGGGATGGAAACATAGAGGAAAGATACAAAATATCAACACTATCTGCCTCACTACACTTTTCCTCTATGACCTCACGCGAAATTTTGTCCACTTGATGTGGAAACCACAAACCTTTGCAACATATGCAAACCTGATCGGGTCCCTGCTTGACTGTCTTATTAAAATTGGCTATTAGGCAATCTAAACTAGTTTTAACCTGCGATATCCTATCATCTGGAAGGGTATTCGCACGGTCCACTCTATTGCGGGACGCGTTTCTCCTATTCTCTGCTATCCTATTGGTGCAAATACTCCTGTATACACTCACTCTTTGCGACATATTCCTATGGGCTTCAAAGGCCTCACGTTGAGCTCGAATTCGAGCACTGCGGCGTGCACTAGTATTGCGTACCTGCTCAACAATCCTACGAATAGGATTGTTTCTAACCTGAGACCTTTTACTTCTATCTATTGCCCTTTCTAAAATTCGCGTCTCCTGATTTTGTCGCTGAATCGCCCTTCTAACAGCATCTCGTCCGCTTTCGTTGGACCTGAATTGTGGACATTGCCTGCGCCTCGATCGACGCAAAGTATTGGCAAGTTGTTCGGCATTTCTAGTTGAATGATCAGTTCGTCGAACACGGCGACGAACTGCATCCTGCTCTCTTTCCTGAGATCGAAACTCAGCATCTTGCCTGCGACTCGAACGACGCGAAGTGTTGGCAAGTTGTTCGTCTGTTTTAATTGCAGAATCACTGCGACGTACACGGCGACGAACTGCATCCTGCTCTCTTTCCTGAGATCGAAACTCAGCATCTTGCCTGCGACTCGAACGACGCGAAGTGTTGGCAAGTTGTTCGTCTGTTTTAATTGCAGAATCACTGCGACGTACACGGCGACGAACTGCATCCTGCTCTCTTTCCTGAGATCGAAACTCAGCATCTTGCCTGCGACTCGAACGACGCGAAGTGTTGGCAAGTTGTTCGTCTGTTTTAATTGCAGAATCACTGCGACGTACACGGCGACGAACTGCATCCTGCTCTCTTTCCTGAGATCGAAGGTCAGCATCTCGCCTGCGCCTCGAACGACGCGAAGTGTCAGCAAGTTGTTCTTGTAATCTGATTGGCGAAGAAGCCCGAAGAGTAGTGTGACGAATTGTGTCCGGTAATTGCTCAACGGCCCTAAATGTTCTATTACTTCTGCGGACTCGATGCTGTTGACTATCTCTAACCCTTTCAGCTTCCCTAAATTCGAAATTTTGCCTACGTTCTCTATGTGCCTCTAGATTATTTACGCGTTCCTGCTCAGAAAAGTCTATATCTGACCTATTCAAACGATTTCTTTTTCGCTGTGTTTGACTCCTATTGCAAGCTGACTTTCTCTTAAGTCTAGGCATCTTCTAATATATAAGTTTTAAAATAATATACAGGTATGTTAAAAATAAAATTCTTATAAATTAATTTAATTTGAATATATATTTATCAAAAATTAATATATAGTTATATATATAAAATAAAGTTAGTATATTTATTTATATATATAAATATATTCATATATTTAAATAGATATATATATATTATAATTATATTCATATATTTAAATAAATATATGTATATTATTTAAAATAATTATATTATAAATGAAAATAAATATCTAATAAAAGAACAAATAATAATAAAATTTAATAAGGAAAATAAAAATAAACAAAATGTGGAAAAAAGAATAAATATAAATCAAAGAAATAATAAATTAAACCTGCAAGAAATTCCAGCGAAAATTCCAATTTGAATCGCGGAAACGAACCGATACCGATGTTCACGTACAATCACACACACTTCAGAAGAGTCTATACACATATATGTATGCATGCACAAAAATACGTTACGCTGTGTACCGCACTTTTCTAAAATTGCGCGCCACGTTCCGGGCAGGGCGCAATCATTCACACGCATAAAAAATGTTCCGTTAACGCATAACAATCACACACGAGGATTTACTTATTATATACTCGACTTATATTAATTTGCATTAAATGTTAAATGTATCACGAACACGCGAATTAATTATATATTATTTTATATTTAATATCGAAAATACAAATGATAATCGACAATCGACGACGACACCGAACACGCCAATCGCAAACTACAAATTAACATAACACTGAAGCGCGCTGCCACCTTGCAACAATTTTGATACGTTGCCAATAATTTATCGCCGCAATTAAAAAGTGCGCGAAACCTTAAATTTATAATAATGATCTATAGAATCTAATATACATACAAAATATACATATATTAAAAAAATAAAGTAGAAGAAATGTTAGTACATTTTTTTCAAACATAGTTTCAATAGACGTGGGGATATAATATAATTTACACATATTAATATAATTTATGAAAAAAACATATGAAATATATATCGATATGTTTAATATATATTAAAAGCTATCGATATGATAGCTCATAATATATCGTGAAATCTAAATTAATATTTATTTAATAAAAAGTCAATATATAAATTATTAAATAATAATAATAATATGTCTATATTAGAAATCTAGTAAATACCTGCATTCATGCATGCCGATCAACCACGCTATTGGTTGTATATAATTTTACATATGTATGTGTGAACACAAATTAAGTATGTATAAGTGTTTGCATTTATGCACATGTATTTTGGGTAATTGACATGTGCATGAAAAAGAAGAGTCGAGAAACAGCTCGCGCTTCGCGCTCGCACCGTTTATCCTTTTCTTTCATGCACAAGTAATTTAGTTCTGACGTCATCGACAACTTCTTTGCTTTCTTCATATTCATATATACGCCACCTATTGGTTGAGTGTTAGCATATATTTATGCACATGTAATTTCGGTAATTGACATGTGCATGGAAAAGAAGAGTCGAGAAAAAGCTCGCGCTTCGCGCTCGCATCGTTGTCCTTTTCTTTCATGCATAAGGAATTTAGTTCTGACGTCATCGACAAGTTCTTTGCTGGTCGAAGTGTCGAAATGGTTTATCTAATAACTTCAGTGTTTATTGTCTGATCGGATTGCAATTTGGAGGATAAGTTCATATATTATTTATCTATATATAAGCTAAAGCAGAACGTTAAGAAATGAGTTCTTCGAATGTAAATAGCAATGTAAACCAAAATTGACGGTTTGCGGGGGCGGTAGGCGTGTTATTCCAAATTGAAAATAAACTTGATCTGCGTATGGTTACAGGAAATTTGGTGTCCGTAGCTTTTGTAATAGCTGAGATCGGCGCGTTCATCCAGACAGACAGACAGACGGACAGACGGACAGACGGACAGACAGACGGACATGGCTCAATCGACTCGGCTATTGATCCTGAGCAAGAATATATATACTTTATGGGGTCTCCGACGCCTCCTTCTGCCTGTTACATACATTTGCACAAAGTTAGTATACCCTTTTTTGACCATTTTCAATGGTCCAAGGGTATAAAAATATTGGATATGGTTTCTATAAAGTACGTTTTGTTATTATTTATGTATGCTACAATGACTTATCTGACTCGGAGGCCAAGGAAAACACTAGCTTACGCTTCGTCAATATAAAAGCGTTTGCAATTTGATATTAGTGTCGGCGATACAAGAAAAAGCGTCATCCGTACAAAGACAAAAACATAAAATACAGACTGCCTTAAAAGGACAGAAAAGTTTCCTTCAAGCACTTTGGTATGGGTATGTATGTCTGTCAAAGGATTTTATTGAAGGGACGGTTAATACTAAAAAATATTTTCATATTTTTGAAGACAGTTTGCTGCCATCAATACCAAAACTGGCAGATGGTGGTGAATTCACTTTTTAGCAGGATGGAGCATCATCGCACCTAGCCAAAACAACAAAAAATTGGCTGCAATATAAGTAAATGGAGGTTTTAGATTGGCCATCATATATTGTAGTAAAGATCTAAGTCCAATAGAAAATATTTGGTGGCTAATGAAAAGAAAGCTTCGAAATGAGCCACAGTGAAACATTTCTGACTGTGGGACTCGATTTCTCGAGAACATTGCCAAAATTTGTTACAAAAAACGCCAAAATGTTTTAAATGTGTAATAATGGACAGAGGCGATCAATAAAAAATTAATTTTTTATATTACGCAACATTAGAATTAATAGTAGCCATTTTTATCTTATCTTTCAAGTCTACCTTTTGAATAAATTACTGATATTTTTGTTGTTGTTAGAAATTTCAGAAACATATTTTTGTCATCACAAACATAATGAAATTCTCTTTTAGACAAAATACATTATCCAATACGTTATCTGTAATAGTATTGAAAATATCGTGCGTTGAACAGTGCACACTGCAAAATACACATGCTGTTCGAATTAATATTGGTTGGGGCTCGTATGTATGTATATTTATATAAATATATATTTATGTAGATTTACTTATGTAATAAAATAAGGGGAAAAATTACAAAAGTCATAAAATTAAATATATCAAAATATATCAAATAAATATGAAAACACAAAATATGAACCTGCCCACCCGAGGAATCGAAACCCCATTCGATGGCCGCAGGAGTTTATCAGTGGTTAACTGAGCTTTGTCCCGGACTGATGTCGACGCTTGCTGTCGCGATCGAAATGTGTTTTTGTTGGTGTTCATTAAATAAAATTTAAACGACCAATAAAATTTTGTTAAAATTTATTTAAAAAAAATAGTTATTTATATTAAATGTAAAATAATTAATATTGTTGGAGCATCATAGTTTTATTTAGTTTTATTATAATTATTATTGTAGATTAATTTGAAATTGACATTGAAGTCATAGGCTAGTATAAAGTAAGAGAAAATTGTGAATTTAAATGTAGTTGAGCATGCTCTCTTTATAATGCTCTCTTAAGCCCTTTGACGATCGGCAAATGCCGACGGTGAATTCGGGGAGTGTGGTCGGATTGTGGCCCACTCTCGCTAGTGAAAGCATTCGTTGTTAAGCAAGCGTAGAAGCCAGCAGCAGCAATAAATTGTCAATTTGAAAATTATTAATCAAGCCACTGCGTCCTTTTATTTTCCTTTGTTTTTTTTTCGCTCTCTAAAAAATCTTAGAGAATTTTTCATTGGCGCCCGAGCAGGGATTTCGGTGTATTGGTTAATAATTAGTTTTCGGTAACAATTTATTTTGAGCTGTTTGTGGCAATTGCTTCGCGCATTTCGTGTGCGGGTGTGAACAAAATATAATAAAAACAACATTGTTCCTCGTTCTCGTGGGAGTCATCCTCATATCAACTGGACCAAAAGCTGCAAGGCCGTCTTCATCGTCGCCGTTGGACCATATGGATAATAATCGTCGTTCCATGTCTATTGATTCGCTAGACAGTCTCCAGGTATTCAGTGTCAAAAATTTAGCGTACACGTAAATAGTGTTTTGTGTACTGTCGCTTTGATCGACATTAAATTATTTAAGATATTACAAAGCTCAATTCCTGACACTCATTTTATTACACACAAAAGTATATAGTCATATGTATGTATGTATATTAAAAATTCGCGCCTACCTATTGAAATAAATGACCGCCAAATATTGAGCAGGACAAAACTGTTAGGAGGTACAAATACACACCATATGTATAGACACACACATATAAAAGCGAACATACATACATGCATATGAAGCTTAGTTTTTACTAACAATTTGTTATTCACATTATAACAAATAATAATAAACAAAAACGGCAATATTATCTTACATTGAAATATAAAATTGGTGGCTTACATATTAATTATTTTAATAATTAAGTGTGGCAAATGCAAATTACCCCCTTTCGATCTTCTGTTATTACACATATTTACATATTGACCGCTAACTTGGAACATCTGTGAATACATAACTACATACGTACATATTGGCGCTTGCATATACACACATACATTGCGTCCGTTCACCTCGGACTGTTCTTGCGCTCACATAATTTCGTTGTTTCGCTTGCGCCTGAATTTAGCGCCAATTACATATCGTCACCCGCAACCCCGCATATGCTATTGCTGTCTACAAACGTAGTTACAGCAAACGTTTGTTTGATTCTCTTTTCGCTTGTTTTTTCTCTTGTTTGTTTGATATATATACCACTTAAAGTGCGTGTGTATATATTTTCTCATTTGCATTGCAGGCCCCGCACCCCGCGTTTTACATTGCTGCCTTCAAACGTAGTTACAGTAAAAGTTTATCTTGCTTTACCTTGGATCGCTTGGATCATTTTCGTTTGTTTGCTCACACAACGCATTGGTTGCGTGTGTGTGTGTATTAAGCAAGTTAGACATAGTCAGCGTCGTTGCGAGGGTAGCTCACAAAGTTTGTGACACATTCTATTTTGTTAACTTAGTAAGCCTTTTTATTAAACATGTCTGAGGCCGAAAAAATGATTGAAAAGCCACAAATCAGCAAGACAAGTGCAAAATTATTACTATGCTTGCAAAGATTTGACAGGGTTAGTGCTGATATTGCTCGTATGCAAACAGCAATTAAAGCAAAAACCATCTCGACTGATAAAACAGAGATAGCGTGCCGATTAGAGCTTTTAGAAGGATACATAGGAAAGACAATGGAGTTACAGGCTGAGATAGATAATTTAAGCCCTCTTAATGATTCTAGAGGTCCATTAGAGGATTTATGTGTCGTCACAAGGGCACTTTATATAAATGCATCCAAGCCAACGTCAGAGCCTAGACCTGAGCATAATTGCTCCATAGTTTCAAGCCAGCGTTCTCAGTTGCCGAAAATGCGTTTGCCAAAATTTAGTTGCAAACATTCAGAGTACAAAAATTTTATGTGCCTGTTTGAAAGTTTAGTCGATGATGACAACTCCTTGTCAAATGTCGAAAAGTTCAATCATCTAGTCTCGTGTTTGTCAGATGAAGCATTGGGGGTAGTTAAGCCGTAACTACCCAAAGGCCCTCGCTAGTCTCAAAGCAGTGTATGACAACAAATGTCTTATATTCTTTGATACAGTTTCACAATTGTTTGACATACCTAGCATGACAAAAGTTTGAGATCGATCATAGATACGGTGTCTGCTATTTATTCTTCGTTGTCGTCATGAGGAAACGACAAAGACATTGCTAATGCAATGATAATTCACATGGTCATGGCAAAGGTAGACCATGTTACCAAATCTCGTTTCGAAGAGCAGCTTGACTATGATACGCTGCCGTCTTGGGAAGATTGTGCTAGACAACTGAATAAACGGTATCAGTATCTGTATGCAGAAGATTCAACGCGGGACAAAACAAAGTCGCGAGTTGACGCTAAGAAGCCCCATCAGTCTAAATCGTCCTTTGCTTGTACTGATGGAGGACGTTCATCATCGTCTGTGTGCGTTTTTTGCAAAGCAGAAACGCACAATATTTATTCGTGTCCATCGTTTGCTGCAGTCTCAGTTATGCAGCGTTTTGAATTTGTCAAAACACAAAAGCTCTGCCTTAATTGTTTAGTGGTGGGGCATACGGTGTCAAAGTGTAAGGCATCAAAATGTAGAATTTGTTCGAAAGCTCACCATTCCTTGCTTCACAGGTATAGTACACCTGTTCAAGGAGAGACGCCTTCTCTTCGCGCGACTGCTTCAGAGGCATATTTAGGGCATGTGCTCAATAATGAGCAAGTCGTTCTTGCCACAGCTGTCGTAAATGTACGGGATAGATTCGGTCAGTTGCATCCTGCCAGTTGCATCCTGCCAGAGCCTTGCTCGATAGTGGTTCCCAAATAAATTTGATGTCTGAAAGCATGGCTCAAATGCTACGACTCAAGCGGGAGCCAACTTCCCTAGCTATCTCAATGGTTGGTGGTGCAACAATAGATAGCAAAAATAAGATATGTGCTTTTATTGAGTCGCGCATAAATTCTCACAACTTTTCTGCTGACTGTTGGGTATTGAAATCCATTTCAACAACACAGCCTGCCCATTCAATGGGTATTTCAAATTGGAAAATTCCCAAAAATATAAATCTTGCAGATCCAGAATTCTATAAGCCAGCCAAAGTTGACATTCTTTTGGGAGCAGAATTGTTCTACGAATTATTGTGCGTTGGGCAAATAAAATTAGGTTCTGAATGCAAAAGACGCTGCTAGGGTGGATAAATGTACTGGACAAATGCCTAGGCATCAGTTCAGTGGGTGTTTAACGGCCCAAACTAATTGTTCTCTCGATTCGTTAGTTAGCCGTTTCTGGGAATTGGATCAATCTCCATTCGAATCGAAGGCTGTTCGCCAAACAGCTGAACAACAGGCTTGTGAACTGTTCTTCGAGAAAACTGTAAAGCAGTTATCTTCTGGTCGTTTCCAAGTGGATCTCCCTTTCAAGACCGATCCAAAAGTTCATACTGCAAATTCATACTGCTGAAAGCCGTTTTTTGCAACTTGAGCGTAAAATATCAAAGGATGCAGTTCTTAAAAGTATGTACCATGACTTCATGAAAGAGTATTTAGATTTGGTACACATGTCCATGTTGAAGTCAACTCCTCTAGAACAGCATTATTATATTCCTCATCAATGCGTTCTTAGGCCTGAAAGTTCCTCCACCAAGCTTCGTGTAGTTTTCGACGCTTCTAGTAAGACGTCAACAGCTGTTTCGCTTAATGAAACAATGATGGTGGGGCCAACACTTCAGAGGGAGCTTTATTCAATCCTGATTAATTTTCGGTTGAATTAGTATGCCGTAACTGCTGATATTTCAAAAATGTATAGGCAGATAAATGTCTCTGAAAAAGACAGAAATTTCCAACTTATTCTATGGAGAGAAAATACTTCACAAAATATTCAGGCATACCGACTTAATACAGTCACATACGGCACAGCTTCTGCACCTTTTCTGGCGATACGCTGCTTGTTTGAGCTGGCCAACATGCACGCACAATCACATCCTATTGGATCAGATGTGATTAAGAGGTGCTTTTATGTTGATGATATGTTGGCAGGAGCAGATAGTATACAAGAACTTAACACTATTTGCAATGAAGTTCAAAAGATATTGGAATCAGGATGATTTCCACTTGCCAAGTGGGCAACCAACTGTAGTGATCTGTCGTTTAAAACAAAGGATAGCGAAGAAGTGACTCAAAATTGATGACCAGAGTTCCGTGAAAACTCTTGGGATGCGCTGGGCACCTCAAGAGGATATTTTTAAATATCATCTCGATGTGGACAGTTTTGCCGCTGGGCACCTCAAGAGGATATTTTTAAATATCATCTCGATGTGGACAGTTTTGCCTCGGCTAAGCCAACGAAACGCAACATATTGTCTGCAGCTTCTCGTTTGTTTGACCCTCTTGGTTTGCTGTGTCCAATTGTTACCAAGGCCAAAATGTTGTTGCAGGAGTTGTGGAGACTGAAGATAGACTGGGATGAAGCTATTCCAATGAGTCTTCACACAACATGGAACAAGTTTATCATGACATGTCGCGATTTACATTAAATCCGCATCCCTCGGTACGTATGTCTTAATATGTATCAAAGGGTTCAGATACATGGCTTTGCCGATGCATCCAGTCATGCATATGGTTGTTGCATATACGTTCGAACTTGCAACAACCAAGACGTGTACATGCCACTGCAAAGTCTAGGGAGCCCCCACAAAAAAAAAAAAAAACCCCCCCACAAGAAAAATGTTCCCCCCCCTTCCCCCCAAACCCCCAAAAAAAAAAAAAAAAAAAAAAAAAAAAAAAAAAAAAAAAAAAAAAAATTTTTTTTTGAAAAAAATATATTTTAAAAAAATGTAATGGTCGAGGTGCGAATAATGAAGTAGTGCTGAACCAACATCTTCAATATCTGACAGTCGGATCAGGAATGATAGCGGACGGAATCCTCTTGTACCTTATCTCTTCGGCGTGGGGTGGGTTTTTGCCATATTCCTTCTCCTCATCTACACAACTTTATTATTTAGGATTCCTAACAGAAACTAAAAAGGAGGCGTTCTCCAAGAAAAATACAAAACCAGCGGGTGTAACTAACAAAAACGATTGAAGGTTAAATAAATAAAAAAAATTCGGACTGCAAGATATAAAGTTTGCGGGGTTCAAAGGTGTTGTGCGACCTCGCTGTCTTTACCCACCCGACCATAATCTTCAAAAAAAATTATTGTATCCGAAGATACCCTATAACAGTCCGACTATTAACTTATGTTGCCATGTCCATCCAGAGAAAAGAAAAATTTAGCACATCATTGTATTTGTTGCGATGTTCATATTTATTTCCTAACGTAAAGAGGCAGAAATTGGATTGACATAAACATCTATAATAATATTATCCAGGTAGATTTTCTGGTGTGTACAATAAGTTTCATAACTCTTCATACAGAGAACATGTTTCAATTGGATACGAATTTATGTATATGTGTTTTTTTTAATTTCTTATGTTTGTTTCGAAATCAAAGGGGTTGGAAGTTCTTATAACATTATGCAGCTGAATTTGCTTCTCATAGTTTTGTTAATTTAATTTTCGTTTTTCTTAGGTGGCACTCATTGATTACAGATTTGGTGTGCAAATGATTTTTCAATTAGGCTTACAATTTATATAGGTTAAGGGTACAGCTAGCTTCATTGCTGACAGCTTTTTGTGGAAATAATTTTTAACAGAAATGAGGCCGTCAATTTATATAATTTAAATTTCCATGTAGCATTCATTTCTTTCAACTTTTTGTGGAAAGGATTTCAAAAAAAAATGAGGCTTACAATGTATATAGTTTAAGTTTACAAGGGGCACCTATGGATCTGTTTCTTTTTTCTCTTTTTTTTTTATGTTTAATATACCATATATGATTATTATTACAAGATAATATTGTTGAAGAGTGCGCTTAAAGATCGTGAAAGTACAAAATAATTTTTTTTTTATTGATCCTGACACCTTTATTACGGATTTACAACAACTGTTATCATTATTTTATTGTTGGTGTCGTTCTTTGTTCTTTGTTTTAGTTTTTTTTTTTTTTTCCTTTTTTAATTTGTTTGTTAATGTTCTTTTTCTGTCTTTTTTTAAAAAGATGGTTTGCGTGATCAAAAGGATCAGCAGAGCATTCAAGAGAATAAAACAAAATCACATATATCACAAGACTAGGACATGCACAGTTGTTGTTTAGTACTCACAATACAATTTCTCCGGCGTTGAAAGGCCTTCCAGCGTAATGGTGAAGCAGATCGTTATTGGAACTAAAGCTTGATACATTAGATAATTGTTAAATTTTCTTGAACGATTTTACATTGGTTAGCAATTGGTTTCTTTTATATATTTATATTTTGTACTTGTGTTTTATCCCTAGCACACACTCAACAATTTAAGTTAATTTTTAAAATTTAATTTGCACTCGTGCTGTTTAAAGAAAGACTCAAAGACCAAAAAAAACAACAAGCTAGCTCCTTGATCTGTGGCCAAGTGGATTGTAGAAAGCAGCGCCAGATGATGACAGGGTGGGAGCAATTTTATCCCACGGTGCAACTTCATGTGGATAGGCAATGCCTTCCAAAAGCAGACAAGAATACAATGGATTCTTTGCAGAATAAAAAAGGCACGGTTGCGTAGAGATCACGCAATACCGTGCAGAGGTCACGCAGCGCCGTTGAGCTTCAGCAACACGATGCGAAATTGCGAAGCTCTGCCCTGAGCACGGTGTTGGCCAGACAACGTTGTTGCACCGGCTTAACAGGGATCTCTTTATACGGGAAGAACTGAAAAAATGGACTTGCATTGGTGTGGGCGACAAGCAATGTAGATGATTTTTACCTATCTTGTGATATCTGTATGCAGCGATGCAGTCGTTGGACTTTAGGGTGCCAAATGCACTCCTCCGAATCCTCCAATACTCCTTTGTAAGGTCACTTGCGCACAATTTTTTAAAAAACATTTTTTTTTTGATTTTTCACAAACGCATTTCGGTACGTTTCTGTGTTCTGTTTAAATTTTTAACTAACCAAGAAAAGAAAAGGGTCACTGCAGCCGCGTGTGGACCTTAAATAGTGAAAATTTCCAGCCCTCACTAGCTTTTTGGAAGGTATTCGGAGTTGGTGAAGTTGGCTGTGATCGCAGTCCAGCTGATTAGTTAAAGCTTTAAGTACTTTGACAGCAGCTGGCAGCTAGCTGGGCAGGTGGAATGATAACAGTTGCACTGCTTGCAAGGTCAGCTTAACACCTTGGGACTTATCAGAAAATTTGCATTGCTTTCTAAGATAAGCTTCGAAGTATGCCCTGATGAGAACCGGTGTTATCAAAAGTGCATGTTGTTTACTACTGTTAGCGTTGCACTGCTTTACCTTTGGCTACCACAAAGCCGAAGGTATTATTTGAAAAAAAAAAATAAAACAATAATGGGACGCATTGCAAAGCGCGGGCCATTACACCACCCGATAATATTCCTTTTTTTTATATGTAATATTAGCGGGAATTAGCTGCGTATGTCTTTAGCATGAAATGTACCAATTTCTTTCCCTTGTAAATTCTCTAGCTGATAATAACAATTTCCTAGCTTTTGGCGAACTCGACATTTAACAAACTGCGGTTCCAGTTTCGCATTAAAGTTTTGTGAAAACTTGCTTTGCGCAAAGCTACGGCAATATACTTCCTGTCCTTCTTTAAAGGAGACAGGTTTCGCTCTTAAATTGTATTGAGTGACATTTCGCTCATATGCGCGCCGGATATTAGGTTGTACCATATGTCCTTCCTTAAAAGTGCTAAATTATCATCTCTTGACATGGGCACTATTGGCTCCTCCAGCAGGGACAATTCTTTTAACAGCTTATAATCGGATCCATGAGTTATCATATCAAGGCCAAATAAGGCACGATATGGGGAACAACCAAAAGATTGGTGCAATGCAGATCTGAGCGAGCACGATCCCACTCCCGTTGATCATGTTTTAAATAGAATCTAACAGCAGCCAGTAAGGATCGATTAACTCGCTCTGCCGCATTACTCTGCGGTGAGTAAAGCGCTGTATAGACATGTTTAATACCGAGTTCTGTCAAAAATGCATTAAAATCGGCAGCCTTAAATTGGCTGCCATTATCAATTACGATAATTTCGGGAACTCCAAAACAATGAATAATTTTATGCAACAGATACTCTTGTACGGCCAACGAAGTACATTTCTTCAGAGGATGCAATCAGTGAAACTTGCTAAAATGATCAAGAACAATCAGTAAGCCCACATGACCTTGTTTACTTCTAGGATATGGTCCCAGAAGATCAATATATAGTCTTTGAAAAGGTCGACACGAAGGTACATGAGCTCCCATAGGTCGACGAAGGCTATAGTTCGGTGCTTTGCTCTGTTTACACACATCACACGAACGAATATAGTCTCGAGCATCTTTGGATAGACCGGGCCAAAAAAGATGACGACGCAATTTCTCTATTGTCTTTTGCATGCCAGAATGAGCGGAAGTAAGACTATCATGGGCTTGCCTAAGAGTATCGGTACGACCCATAACTTCCAGGAAAGTTTTTCCTGCGCCTCGTCTCCTTCAGCATGTTCTGTACGGATATATAAAAATTTATCCACCAACTTCATATCCGGGAACTTAGACTGATTTGCAGTATATCTAGTCTTTAACGCAACATTTGACTCCTCAGAAAACGCTTCTGATTGCAGATCAATCACAGGACTCATGTCTAACTCAGCAATCTCAGCATCATGAAGTCTGGACAAAGCGTCTGGTACTACATGATCTTTTCCTTTCCTATGAGAAAACGTAAACTTAAACTGTTGTAACCGAAAGATCCATCGTGCAAGTCTACCTGCAATGTTTAGCTGTCGCATCAGCCAGAGAAGGCTAGAATGATCGGTGACAACCTCAAATTCTTGCAATTCCAGATAACACCGAAATTTCTCAATAGCCAAAATGACAGCTAAGCATTCTCGTTCCGTAACGCTGTAATTTCTCTGAGCTCTACTTAACTTTTTGGACATATACGCAATCGGCCTTTCTGATTGATCGTCTGCCAGTTGCACTAAAACTGCACCTATTCCAAAATCGCTAGCATCGCAATGTAAGAAGAACTTTTTGCCAAAATCGGGGTTCGCAGATGTTAAAATCTTTTTCAGTTTGTCCATCGCTTCTTCAGCTTCCGTCGTCCAGGCAAATTTCCTTTTCTTGGTTAACAAATCCGTAATTGGACAAGTTAGATCCGAAAAGTTTGGAATAAACCGTCGGTACCTTTAAGTTCCTTGGCGGAGGCCAATTTTCAATACAAGACACTTTGGCAGGGTCAGTGCAGATGCCACCATTACCAATAACATAGCCTAAATATGTAATGCTAGTCACACAGAATTGACTTTTAGCTAAGTTAAGGGTCAAATTAGCTTTTCGAAATTGTTCGGCTAGTCTTACTAAAATTGCAAGGTGAGTTGCAAAATCTTCGGACACAACACACAGATCATCCAAATAACCGAAGACACAATAACGAAGGTCAGGCGGTATGATCTGATCCATTAATCGACACATGGTTGACGGCGCGTTGCACAACCCAAAGGGCATCACCTTAAATTTTTCAAATTGGTATAGAGGACGACCAGGAACGGTAAATGCAGTTAATGGTTTAGATTCATCGCTAAGCTTTATTTGCCAGTACGCATCTTTAAGATCTAATTTAGAAATGATATTCGCTTTGGGGAGTCGAGCAAATATACCATCGATGCTTGGTAAAGGATAGGCATCCTTTTTAGTGGCGTCTTTCAGTTTACGAGCATCTAAACAAAGACGACTTTATTTGGTTTTACAACCATCCGCATGGGAGAGCTCCAAGGACTTGACGAAGGTTCAATTACGTCCAAGCTCAGCATCCGATCAATTTCTTGATAAAGAAGTTTCTCTACGGCCGGACTGACAGGATAAAATCGCTGTTTACAGGGTTTCGCGTTACCAACGTCAATATGGTGCTCAATTAACGTGGTACGCCCTAGTGTTTCAGATACTTTCGGGAACAGATCTTTAATAATTTCTAATTGCTGAATCTGACAAGGACTCAAGGCATATGCGTTTTCTACTGTTGATTCTTCTTGCACCAGTGATGAATCTAACGAACTGATAATGTGAGGAGCAAGCGCGAATGTTTTCCAAAAGTCGAGGCCTAATATCAATCTTTGCTTAATGCTCGGAATAATATACAACTTAATAAAGCGTTTGACACCTTTGTAACTCATTTCAATATTAAGCACACCTATAATTGGCTGAATTTCCCCACCCGCAGTTTTCGCACTGGATCGGATAGGTTTATAGTAGGGACTATCAGAAAAATCTTGTAGCGCCAGATCAGCACCTAGGCAGCTTATATTTGCACCGGTGTCCAACAAGCCTTGCTCTGTAAACTCTAAAAAGGATACTTCCGCATAACTACGCAGATCCTTAGAGCAATTAAAAATTGAAGAAATTTGCATTTTTCGATTTGTCTTAATTTCAGCATAGTAATTCTTAAGTCTTAATATATGTTTACTAGGTCTATTTTCACTATTATTAAAAATACGATTTCTTACGTTATTATAATGTTCTAAACGCTCTTGATACGAACGTCTCCATAAGGGGTCTATATTAGATGAAGATGGTTCTACCTGCACTGGAATAGAGGAAGGGATAGGTGCAGAAACGTTATCCTCCACCTGATTTATATTTAGATTTATTGTGTTGGGGGACTCCGGTTGTTGTGGGAGGCCCCCGCACGTCGGTTTTCCGATTTCTTTCTTATGCAATTTTGGCATTGAGGCTTATAAATATTTGGCAGGCCACAGCCGTAGCAAAAGACGCGACGTGCGGCTAAGCAGTTCTCCCAAACATGTCCTACTTCTTCACAATTCCAGCATTTAAATTTTCCTTGAGAAGATTGCAAAGCGTGGATCTCTGCTGTTTCCTCTAAGTTAACTTCTACCTCTGAATTTTCCTGTTCTACTGTCCAAACTTGTCGACGAGATACAGGTATATTCGGCTTGGATACATAACGGCAGCTGATTTCATATGCCAGATTTTCACTCATTTGAACCAACCGACGTAAGTGACCTACCGAATGGACTGGTTGAAATAACAATTTCTGACGAGTTTCTGGCAGAAGATTACTTTTTAAAATTTCAACTAGCTCCTCATTTTCCACTCGAATGGAGGCCTTGTCGATCAAGGTTGCCACTGCTTCATAAAAGGACGAAAATGATTCATTTGTCTTTTGTTTACGGGCTCGAATCAGCTTCATGCTCATAAAGTCGGAGCGATAGTCTTGGTACTGTTGACGCAGGGATATACACATTTTGGTCCAACCAATATGATCAACCTGCTTATGGTATCTCCAGTACCA
Organism: Zaprionus ornatus; assembly: GCA_018904035.1. Taxonomy (NCBI): domain Eukaryota; kingdom Metazoa; phylum Arthropoda; class Insecta; order Diptera; family Drosophilidae; genus Zaprionus; species Zaprionus ornatus. The sequence goes on from JAEIFZ010000103.1 coordinate 203,168, forward strand.
TGATCGAGCTTTCCCCGTGAACAAAACATGAATATGCCTGCACATAACTGAAAAATCACTGTCTAACGTTTCATTAGTGAGTGAGGTGACTCGATAAATGAACTCTTCTACTCCCAATCCCTCAACGGATCCATCAAAATGGACTCCCCATTTCTGCATTATGTCGACTGTCTGCCGAGACTGCAAGGAAGAAACATTTGATGCGGGAGTTTCCCGTAGAATGGAAGTAACTGGTGGTTCGCGTTGAGAAGGTTGTGCATTAATTGCCAACCAACGTCACATGACCCTTGTGACCGATTGCTCAATCATTCCTTGTATAACATTGTAGTCAATAGGCTGGGTACGACGATTATTTGTAGAACGGATGGGTATGGTGGATCGGGTTGGTCTTCCTCTAGCAGGCCTCTCAGCAACTGCTTCACCTTGATTGGTGCTTTGGCTAGCGTCTAAGGCCGACGAATTTGCTCCAATTGGATTCTCCAATGGAGGCTCTGGGTGTCGAATAGGATTTTGCTGCTCAGCCATCGCCATGGCTTTCGCCAGATTTCGGGTGGTCATACCACGAGCAGCTGGCACAGCTTTAGAGGTCGAAGGAGCTGGCTGAGATCTAGCTGGGGAACAATTGCCTACCATAACTCGAAGTTCCTCTCTATTTATACCAACTCAACTCTGCATGTAAAGCATTCCGAATTTTCGGTCAACCATGCATCTATGCAGTTCTTATGGAAAACATGTTTACATGAAAGTAAATAACAAGCATGCGTGTTATTCATAACCGTTGAACATAGTGCACAAAGATTGTCTGCTCGTGCCGATGAGGCATGAGGAGGGGTATTAATGACTGGCATTTTGTAAGTATTTATTCAAAAATTATTTCTGGATTAGACATATATTGGCAACAAAAGAAAACAGTCGGGTAACTATCTATATCTTGCACTATCCTAGTTTTTTTTTTTTTTTGTTTCTTTATATTTTTATATTAATTAATTTATTTTCCGGGCTATTGATACTAAACTAAAGATGGTGTTCGTTACGTTGATTTTACAGTCTTTAGACTGCAGATCGGCAAGCAAGGCCAAATAGCACATAAACAGTCTAAATTGCAATTAATAAACAAGTCATAATGTCCATCCATCCATATATATGATAATGAAATAGTCTCATCAGTTGCAAAAACTAGGAAAATACCATCCCGCCAAATAATCGAGTACTGGCATCTGTGCTTAGCCGAATGCGCAGTATTCTACAAAATTATTTTACGAAAACAATATTTCCATCTTCCTACAACTTCACTGAGTCTATTCATAACACGAAAACAAACGAGCATGTTATTTTATTTTTGAGTATAGAATTCATTTTCTACATCGAACATAGAATTTAATATGCTCCTTTTTCCTGGTTATCAGTACTATTCAGGGTCTCGTCTGTTATTCTTATCTGAATAATTCAGATTCGTAGGCCTGATATAGATCTTCAATTCCCAGCACCATATAAGTGGTAATAAGACTTTGTCCGTCTAAAGTTACTTCACAGATATTATACAAAATTGCAAAAAAAACTTACTCAAAAATAGTGTTGGGGTGCGTACAGTCATACTTCATTTTCGCTTCTAAAATATCATACTTTTTCTTTTTTTTCTCAGTGTAGTCTAAATACATCCCTAATTTACTTTGCAAAACGACTTTTGGTTGCCCTAAGCAATGCTTTCCTTTCAAAATTGCATGTGAGACAGGACGTCACCCTTCTTGCAACCTTAAGCATCCAAAACAAGCCTCTTGCTTGGTAACAAATGAAAAATTAGAAGCAACAATTCAGTATGGAGATCAGATGTTGTTATCCGTAGGTTAAACTAACCGCAGCTACACACGTTGAACACCGAAAGGTATTAAAAACGTGCAACCGAGATTAACAATTTATCCTTTGGTTAGCTATACGTTGCCCCATGTTTGGGCGCCAAGAATTATGTAATGGTCGAGGTGCGAATAATGAAGTAGTGCTGAACCAACATCTTCAATATCCGACAGTCGGATCAGGAATGATAGCGGACGGAATCCTCTTGTACCTTAGCTCTTCGGCGTGGGGTGGGTTTTTGCCATATTCCTTCTCCACATCTACACAACTTTATTATTTAGGATTCCTAACAGAAACTAAAAAGGAGGCGTTCTCCAAGAAAAATACAAAACCAGCGGGTGTAACTAACAAAAACGATTGAAGGTTAAATAAATAAAAAAAATTCGGACTGCAAGATATAAAGTTTGCGGGGTTCAAAGGTGTTGTGCGACCTCGCTGTCTTTACCCACACGACCATAATCTTCAAAAAAAATTATTGTATCCGAAGATACCCTATAACAGTCCGACTATTAACTTATGTTGCCATGTCTATCCAGAGAAAAGAAAAATTTAGCACATCATTGTATTTGTTGCGATGTTCATATTTTATTCCTAACGTAAAGAGGCAGAAATTGGATTGACATAATAATCTATAATAATATTATCCAGGTAGATTTTCTGGAGTGTACAATAAGTTTCATAACTCTTCATACAGAGAACATGTTTCAATTGGATACGAATTTATGTATATGTGTTTTTTTTTTTAATTTCTTATGTTTGTTTCGAAATCAAAGGGGTTGGAAGTTCGTATAACATTATGCAGCTGAATTTGCTTCTCATAGTTTTGTTAATTTAATTTTCGTTTTTCTTAGGTGGCACTCATTGATTACAGATTTGGTGTGCAAATGATTTTTCAATTAGGCTTACAATTTATATAGGTTAAGGGTACAGCTAGCATTCATTGCTGACAGCTTTTTGTGGTGTAAAGATGTTTTCTCGGGCTAGGGTATAACTCTCAGTCTAGCCAGGGGCTTTACAGCAAAATTTATAAATGACTAGGACTACCAAGACGTTTAGAAAGAGAGAGAAAGGGGTCACTGGCAGATCAGAAAAAGCTGAGACATGTCGGGCACAGCGAACACGCCCCTTTTCACGCGTACACGTGGCCCGTGTCTGCCACGTGTACTCGTGAACGACGCAGAAGGGTGTTTTCACCGTACCTGACACTTTTGGCCGCGTTTTCGCTGCGCACCCGATCGGCTGCAGGCCGTGGGGAACGCTCGTGACCGCAAATACCTTCACCTGTACTCCCACAAGTCGCTTCGGTGGTGTATTGCACCACACCGCAACTCGTCTCTGGACACAAGTTTACGTATTCGCTTGTCAACTAGCGATCACTCACAGCACACAGACACAATCGGGCGTACACGCGAACTTTCCTGCAAACACGTCTACGAAGGGAAAGTGGCCGAAATATTCACCGCGAGTTTTCGTTTAAAAGTGCCTACGCATTGTTTATGGTTTACTTTTCTTTTATTCACAAGTTCCGTTTCCGTATTTTTATTACAAAATATTCACTTAACTATCCCTGCCTCTCTGTGTCCCTACCTACTTCGCACCATACGTTGCTTCTTTTAACTTTGCTTCCTTCTGTTTTCTTTGCACTGCTTACCCCGTTTCTTCTTCAACAGTGTCCTTGTCCATTGTCCTTTGTGTTGAGTCCTTGCTTCCTTTGCTATTTCCTTTTTTTTATATTTTTTAGGTCCTTTCACCTTTTTTTTTCACTTTGAGCGGATCTGACTGACCTCTTTCACTTGCCTGGCACTTCTGTGTCGTGGCCTAATTTTGCAGCCTTGATTTCGACGCTTTTCGTCCGCTGCTGCCCGCCGCTGTCCGCGGTCGCTGCCTGGGCGGCGCTGCCCGCGGTCGCTGCCCGCGGTCGCTACCCGCGGTCGCTGCCTATGCTCGGCCGATCATGCTTCGGCTCGTGTCGCTTTGCTTGCCAACTTGCCGTTTGCCCAGCCTGGCGCCCTGCATGCCTAGATCGGCACGCGACTTGTCGCCTGCATCGATCCGTTTGTGTGTCTCTGCTGCGTCGGCTTCGTGCTGCCTGCATGCTTCTGCTCGCTTCGCTCTGCTCGCTTTGCTCTGCTCGCTTCGCTCTGCTCGTCTGCTTTTGCTCGCCTGCTTTTGCTCGCTTCGGTCTGCTTCTGGAATTTTCGGGCGCCGACACATATGCGTCGCGAAATTTGTCAAGACGCCGTTACCCAGGCGTCGCAAAATTTGTCAAGACGCCGTTACTTGTGTGCATGGGCGCCGACCAACGGGCGTTTGCTTGTATTCTGCACCCCGCGGGCTTGCACTTGCCTATGCCCCTGCCTATGTCTCGCCTATGCTTTGTCTCGAGACGCCGTTACACAGGCGTCGCAAAATTTGTCGAGCCGCCGTTGCTTGTGTGCATGGGCGCCGACCAACGGGCGTTTGCTTGTATTCTGCACCCCGCGGACTTGCACTTGCCTATGCCCCTGCCTATGTCTCGCCTATGCTTTGTCTATGTCTTTGCCTTTTGCCTTTGCTTGCTACCCATTACATGCAAACCCATGGGGTATTATCAACTTAAAATATATTTCGTCCATTTAAACTTAAAACTAGATAAATCTTTGTGACGCGTTTCATACGTCGTCACACCCCCCCTTACTTCACCGGGGTTGAGGTAAATAAAAAAAAGGTAAAAAAAACGAAAATTACAGTTTTTCTCTAATGCTACGCGGCTTCCGCCGTTCCCGATCTATTGGCTCCGCTCGATGACGGTCACCGCTCCCCGACCGTTGATGCGTGCCCGGAAGCGTACGCCGTCTCCATCTGCCAAAAGCGATGCTGGCTTGCGGGGGTGTCGCTCCAGCTGCCGTTGCACTCGCTCTACCACCCGGCGAGGCAAACGGTGGTCGAAAGTGGGCACTCGCCATTCTCGCGGAGCGAGAACCCACTGCTCCGGGTGCTTCCGCCCGGTAATGGGCAGACTCTCGGCCCGCAACATCGACAATAAGGCCTCTCCGACCTCCGCCCGGTGGTCAATAACGGGACGCGCGGGTGGCCACACTGAATCCTCCTCCGACTCCTCCTCAGAGGATGATGGAAACGGTCCGGCCCCCACCTTCATGTAGACACTCTCCCCTTTGAGTATGCCCTTTAGGGGGGGCGGTGTGAGGATGCGCCAAATCCGTGCTTGGGGGAAGACCGGCCCGTCTCCCGTTGTACAAGCCCGGCTTGTAGAGGGTTCTTCTTCCTCGGGCGGCCCACCCGACTCTGTCTCGCGAACGGCCGGCGCAGGCGGTATGCCGAAGCTGCTCGCCTCGCTGATGGGGCTGTACCGGCCTAATTCTTCAGGGTAAGCCTCCACTTTTGGCGCTTCGGCGACCCCGGCGAGGAAATGGCCCGCAAATCCTTGAGCTGCGAGCAGATCATTTATAAGCCACTCCTCCGTCTCCATGGCGTCGTCGGCGTGTGGCTGCTCGGTGCTTGACGCTAGCCAGTCCGGGAACCACACCTCGGTTTCGGTGGAATCGGCGCTGGTGGTTTCAGGCTGCGGTACCAGTGGTGGCATGCCTTCCAGGTCCCATCCCTCGAACATTATGTCGAGGACCCCCTCATCCACTGGCCGCTGCTCAGGTGGGGACCAGTCGCGGACCAGTTCGAGGCTATGAATTACAAAGGGTTATTTCAGGAGTGTTCACCTGATAGGTCATAGTGGGTGCAAAGTTGAGAGGTCCCTACCTAACATGGTGCGTCTAAGGCTTCCGTCTATGTCTTAATATCTAACCTGCCTATCCGCTTATTTAAATCTCCCCTTGCCCCCCAGATACCTGGTGACCTTCGCTGGTGTGTTCTCCTTCGAAGTACGCCTTCAGGTCGTTCAATCCGGCGTTGCGTCGTTGTTTCGTCTTAACCTCCTGCAGCCGTAAGATTGTAGGCGAAGTATACATCAGTACTCTGTAAGGACCGTCATAGCGAGGTGCGAGTTTGGCGGCAAATACGTCGACTGCTTTCGACAAGTGATGTTGTCGCAGCAGGACGAGATCGCCGATGGCTGGCTTCCATTCTCGGCGACGCAGGTTATAGTGCCGTCCTTGGATCGCATTCGCTTGCTGCGCATTCTCGGCCGCGGTCCTGTGTACTTCCTGTAGGTGTCGTTCCTTGTCCTCCGGTGTTCTAGATTCCGTTCGGATGATTGGAGTCACTTCCTCGTAAAGTGCTCCAGGCAAACGAGGTTCGCGGCCCTGCACTAAATACGCCGGACTAAATCCAGTGGTGTCCGAGGCACTGGTATTTATCGCCAGGCTAATTTCGGGCAGGTGCTCGTCCCACGTCCTCTGTTCCTCGCCTAAATATTGCGCCACCATGGTTTTAATGGTGCGGTTCGCCCTCTCGGTAGGATTTTGCTGTGGTGTGTACGGTGCGGTGTGTTGCAAGTCCATGCCCAGTTGTTTGCAGAAATTCACGAAGTTCCGGCTCGTGAACTGTGTCCCATTGTAGCAGACGAAGGTTTGGGGCACGCCGAACCAGGCCAAAATTCGTTCCCGGAACGAGCGCATCAGGTGAATCGCCGTTGCCTTCCGTAATGGAACCAGTTCCACCCACTTCGAGAATGCGTCGAAAAATACCAAGAGCATGGTATTCCCGTGGGTAGAGCGTGGGAGTGGTCCCACGAAATCCGCGCACAGAACGTCGAAAGGTGCCTGTACTTGCCGGGTGTGCATCCGCCCTGGAGGTTTCAGTTGGCTCACCTTGAATTTCTGGCAGGTCTCGCATTTCTGAACGTATCGGGCTACGTCTCGAAAGAGTCCTGGCCAGTAGTAACGTTGACGGACCCGGTTCAGGGTTTTCCGTACTCCCTGATGTCCGGCGGCGGGTTGATCGTGACACTCGCTAAGCACTCGCTGGCGTAATGGTTTGGGTACGCAAAGTTTCCACGGCGTGTAGTCCTCCTCGTCAGGTCGAAATCCTCCTCGTCTGTAAAGCTGGTCATGTTCCTTGATGAATTCCGGGTATTTCTCGGGCTCCTTCTCCAGAAGATCCAGCATTCGGGTGATCCATGGACAAGGCAAGTTCTCCTGCGTGGCTTGCTGTAGCGTTTCTAATGGACGTCTGGACAACGCGTCCGCCACCACGTTCTGATCCCCCCGACGGTAATGCACGTTAAAGCGGAACTGCTGAAGTTCTAACGCCCAGCGCGCAATCCTTCCGGTGGGATTCTCGATGCTGTTCAGCCACTTGAGTGCCAGGTGGTCCGTGATGACATCGAACTCATATCCCTCGAGGTAACACCGCAACTTCCGAATTGCCCACACGATAGCCAAGCACTCCTTCTCTGTGGTGGAGTAACGGCTCTCGGCTCCGGAGAGGCGTCGACTCGCGTAAGCAATGACTCGTTCGGTGCCTTGTATCTGTTGAGTTAGTACCGCGCCAAGTCCAACGTCGCTTGCGTCCGTTTGAAGCGTGAAACGCTCGCTGAAGTCCGGGCAGCCCAGTACCGGTGCTTCCGTGAGGCTCGTCTTCAACGCCTCGAATGCCCGCTGCTGATCCTCGCTCCACGTCCATCGGCGACCCTTTTTCAGCAGTGCTGACATGGGTTGCACCAAGGTGGCGAAATTTGGCACGAAGCGTCGGTACCAGGAGGCGATTCCCAGACATCTCCTCAGTTCCTTGACGGTCGTGGGCGGTTGCAGTTCTTTGATCGCGGCAATCTTGTTAGGATCCGTGTGAATCCCACCTTCGCTGACCTGGTGCCCCAAGTAAACGATGCTTTTCTGGAAGAAGCTGCACTTGGCCTTGTTCAGGCGCAAGTTCGCATTCCGCAGTCTCCGGAACACCTCTCGAAGGTTGTCCAAGTGTTCCTTAAACGATCGCCCTATGACGATGATATCGTCGAGGTATGCGAACGCATGTGGCTCCATGTCTGGTCCGATGACTCCGTCCAACGCGCGTTGAAATGTGGCCGGGGCTGAATGCAACCCAAAGGGCATCACCTTCCAGTGGAAGAGACCTCGGCCGGGTACCGTGAATGCGGTGTACTCTCGGCTGCTCCGGGCCATAGGTATCTGCCAATACCCACTCTTCAGATCCAATGTGGAAATGAACTTCGCATCCTTGAGCTTCTCCAAGATATGGTTGATCCGCGGCAGTGGGTATGCGTCCGGAATGGATTTCGCGTTGAGCTGGCGATAATCCACGCACATCCGCATCTCTCCAGTCTTCTTCCCGACGAGTACAATTGGTGCACTGTATGGGCTTCTGGACGGCTCAATCCTACCATCTCGCAGAAGCTCATCAACTTGCTCGTTGATGATCTTCTGCATGGCCGGATTCTTCGGGTAGTACCTCTGCTTGATAGGGTACGCATCCCTCATGGTGATGGTGTGCTCCGCAATGTGCGACACCCCCATCAGCCCATCGAATTTGGCCAGTTCAGACTGTAGGAAGGCCTCCACCTGTTCCTCGTCTGACGCTGCGCCCGTTTCCTGCGTCGCGGCGCCTCGCAATGCAGCGTGGCCAGGCGTAGGCTGTCCCCTACGGCGCCTGCGCTTGCTTCGAGCTGCTAAGATAACCTGGCTCGCGTCTTCGCCTGGTTTCCTCGTGCCTTCCTCTGTTCCCGGGTTGTTCGCCACGTTTTGAACACCCGTTTGCTTCTCCACGCCCTGTTCGTCTCGTACTCTGCTTTGATTTCCAACACGTTGTTCCTGCGTCCGTTGTCGTTCCCTTCGTTGGTGATCTCTGCCATGTTCGCTGCTCTGTCCATCTGTATTCCTGGGTCGTCGGAACGGATTCAGTCGCCGCGCGGTGGGACAAACCGGTGGTAAGACCGCGGCCTTACTATTTGCCTGCGCTACTGCTTCCTCCGTTGCCCGGCGAGTTGTTCCGGCCGTCGGGGTTGTCTCCTCCGGTGTACTTTGGAGGCGCAACCGTGCTTGCCCGCACTCGAGGGTTGCCTCGATGCCGCACAGGAAGTCCATGCCGAGGATTACATCATCCAAGATGACCGGTAGAACCAGCATCGGTATGATCGTCTCCTTCTGTCCGAGCTGGACACGCACTCGTAGCGCTCGTGTTACTTCCCTCGACGATCCGTCAGCCAACTTGATACGGACCAGCGCCGCCCGCTCGTTATCGGGCGTACTCAGCCGGGTGGCCATACGCTCACTTATGAAGCTGCGTGTAGCTCCGGTGTCGATCGTGGCATCCGTCGTCAAATCCTCAATATTGACAAATGCGATGACAGGACCACTGCCGCACCGCATCGGTACTACTTCTGGGGACCCTGAGGTTGCGTCTCCGACTGGTTCCCCATCGGTTGAAGACGCAAAGCATTTCCCGCCTGGTCCCGCCGGCAGCAGTCCATAGTGCGCACGTCACGCCGTCCACAGTCCCAGCAGAAAAAGACCCTGTCGTTGCGGCAGTTCGTCTGCACGTGTCCCGCGCAGTTGTAGCACAGGCGCTGCGTGTTGCTCCTTGTGGGTTCCGGCGCCGCCGCGGCTCCGTTCGCCAAGGGAGTGGTTCCGCCCTCGCTCGTGGCCGGAATTGGCGTCGATCTTGGTTGTTGGTCGCTCCTCCGTTGCTCTGGATATCTGGGTCCTCGCTGCCGTTGTAATCCCTTGGTGGTCTCGTAGGTCGTAATCAGCTGGCTCAGCTGGGCCAGAGTCTCGAACTCATGGCGCCGTGTGAACAGCTGGTATTCGGGCAACAAGTTGTCGTAGATCCTCTCTAGCTCCTGCTCCCGAGTGTATCTGGCGCGTTGCATCATGGTTCGTAACTCCAGGGTGTAATCGCGGAACGGCTCGCCTTGTCGTTGTACGCGACTACGTATCGCGTCCTCCAGTCGTTGGAAATAACGCGGGGGTAAGAAGAAGTCCGTGAATTCTTGCTTAAATTCCTCCCACGTGGCTCGGTAAAGGCGGTTCACCCGGAACCAGTCCTCGGCCTGTCCCGACAGCGTGTTCGCGATCGCCTGTGGCAGCCTTCAGCCTTCTCCTCCAGATGCTCAATGAAGCGCCACGGATCCGCCGCCGCCCCACAAGCAATGTAGATGATTTTTACCTATCTTGTGATATCTGTATGCAGCGATGCAGTCGTTGGACTTTAGGGTGCCAAATGCCCCTGCCAGCCAAAGGTCACTTATATGGGGTGCACTCCTCCGAATCCTCCAATACTCCTTTGTAAGGTCACTTGCGCACAATTTTTTTAAAAAATTTTTTTTTTTGATTTTTCACAAACGCACTTTGGTACGTTTCTGTGTTCTGTTTAAATTTTTAACTAACCAAGAAAAGAAAAGGGTCACTGCAGCCGCGTGTGGACCTTAAATAGTGCGTTCGGAGTTGGTGAAGTTGGCTGTGATCGCAGTCCAGCTGATTAGTTAAAGCTTTAAGTACTTTGACAGCAGCCTCGAAGTAGGCACTAATTAGCTGGGCAGGTGGAATGATACAAGTTGCACTGCTTGCAAGGTCAGCTTAACACCTTGGGAATTAACAGAAAATTTGCATAGCTTTCTAAGATAAGCTTAGAAGTATGCCCTGATAAGAACCGGTGTTATCAACAGTGCATGTTATTTACTACTGTTAGCGTTGCACTGCTTTACCTTTGGCTACCACAAAGCCGAAGGTATTATTTGAAAAAAAAAATAAAACAATAATGGGACGCATTGCAAAGCGCGGGCCATTACACCACCCGATAATATTCCTTTTTTTTATATGTAATATTAGCGGGAATTAGCTGCGTATGTCTTTAGCATGAAATGTAACAATTGCAAAGCGCGGGCCATTACAAGACGTTGGCATTACATTGCTCACTGCAAAGTCTAGGGTAGCTCCACTAAACGTGAAAACAATACCCCGACTAGAGCTATGTGCAGCGCTCTTGCTGGCCAAATTGCGACAACCTTATCAAAATTTAATATAGAAAGTTTAAATTTCTGGTCGGATTCACAGATTGTGCTGTACTGGTTACAACGCGGGCACATTGGGCACATTTGTGGCAAATAGAGTTGCAGAAATTCAGGAGTTGTCGAAAGGTATTGTGTGGCGTCACGTTCCAACAGATGCTAACCCGGCGGATTTAGTATCGAGAGGAACCGACATAGACGAGATTGTTAGCTCGTTATGGTTCGATGGGCCAAGTTTCTTGAAACTGGAGGAAGACCAATGGCCTCAGCTTCACCTGGTTGAAATAGCGTCGGAAATCAAATCTTTCGAGTACAAAAAAAGTTCTGTTGTATGTACTTTGGCAGAAGCTAAGCCGAATTGTTTTGTTGAGCTAATTAATCGTCATTCCAACTTTCCAAAATTGATTCGCATAATGGGTTATGTGCTTCGATTCTGTTACAAAGGGCTCAAATCAGACTCTCTCGTGGTGTCGGCATCAGAATGAAATATTTCATTTCTAAAACTGATCTCCGTAGTACAAAGCACATCGTTCAAAAGCGAATTGAAATTATTGAGACAATCAGTAGTTTTAGCACCAATGTTGCAATCGCTGAATCCATTTATTGATAAATTTGACAAAAATGGAATACAATTTGAGCTCATTCGAGTAGGAGGACGTTTGTTACACGGGCCTCTCTCTTATGACGCTAAGTTTCCGCTTCTAATGACAAAGAGTTCAGAATTTATTCAACTATTTGTCAGATATTTGCATCGTAGGCACTACCATGCTGGTCCAAAAGTTCTAGTTGGACTTCTGAGGCAGCAGATTGTTTTCGATATAAACCAAAATTGTTGGGGCAAATAATGGGAAATTTGCCAGCTGATCGCCTTCGAGAAGGTCGGCCATTTAGAGTATGCGGAGTAGACTTCTGTGGGCCGTTCTATGTTAGCTATAGAATCAGGGGTAGACCACCTGTAAAAATGTATGTTGCCGTTTTTGTTTGTTTTGCCTCAAAGGCGGTCCATTTAGATCTGGTAATCGATCTGTCAACTGATGCTTTTTTGAATGTTTTTAAAAGGTTCATCGGTAGACGCGGATTACCGGAGACGATATTCAGCGACAACGCGACGAATTTCGTTGGAGCGAGCAACGTTACTGAGGGGGGCGGAGACGGCGTCCCACAACAACGGGGGGGGGGGGGGGAACCTCCGGGGGGGGGGGAGGGGGGGGGGGGGGCCCCCCCCCCCCCCCCCCCCCCGGGGGGGGGGGAGGCCGCGGAAAAACACCCAAAACAAAAACCTCCGGGGGGGGGGGAAAAACCAAAAAACCCCGGGGGGGGGGGAAAAAACATCGGGGGGAACTCAGGGGCCCCCCAGCCCCCCGCCCCTCCCCCCCCGCACCCCCCGACCCCAGCGGTGGGAGGGGGGGGGGGACGCCACCCCCCCCCCCCCACCCCTCGCTTGGGGCTCCTTTCGCTTCCTATCAAAACAAAAAAAAAAAGAAAAAAAAGAAAGGAGGTTGAGGGTTTTTTTTTTTTTTTTTTTTTTTAATACGGCAGGAAAATAAAATCTTCGAAAGATACCATCCACCGTCCGTAGATGGCATGCACGATTCATAACTCTCCAAGTAGAGTTACGCCTACGTACTAAACAAAAACCTCCGTATGCTCTCCAGTCCTTGCTTCGCTCACCGGGACTTCCAGCCAAGGTATTACTTCGGTGAGCAGGATGTGGTGCCAGATCGCAATCCCTCACTTGGTGCGTTGCTGCGTAACGCTCCTTCGCTAACTCTTTAGTCGCCTTTTACGACAAGCCGAGCCCGCTGAGGTGGTATTCTTGGCCCGCCACCACACGGGAGTGCTCTTTATCCAACGGGTCTGCTGGCCGTCTCGTCAATGCGAACACGTTTCATCATTCCCATGATGATGCCATGAGCCCTTTCCCACGCTGTTTTGTCCGCCAGCATAGTGCGCATTAGACTTCTCGGGCTGAGCGGAGTTCCAGCAAGAGTCTCCAGTATCTCCCTCTCAGTACGAAACCTAGCACAGTGCAGTAGGATATGCTCCGCTGTTTCGGCCGAGTCGCTACAGAATAGGCACAGGGCTGAGTCCACATGGCGAAACCTGAAGAGGTAACCCCGGAAGCAACCATGATCGGTGAGAAACTGGGTCAAGTGATAGTCCACCACTTTGTGTTCGCACCCTGCCCACTCGGATAAGTCTGGGATCAGCTGGTAGGTCCATCTCCCTTGTTGTGAGTCTTGCCACCTAGTCTGCCACACTCCATAAAGCCAATCCCTGGTCTCTTCCCTGGAAACACCTTCTCGAGTCAGGTATTGGGCCTCTATCTCAAGGTCGATCGGGGGGATGCCCGCAAGAACATGAGCTGCATCTTCCGATATAGTTCTGAATCCTCTGATCAGTCTGAGAGCCAGGGTCCGTGATACTGCACGCGCGTTGTCCAAATAAGTCACTTTATACGTGACACTCCTCCAGATGGGGGCAGCGTATAGAAGCGATGATTTCGCGACTGCCACCAGCAGCCTCCTGGCCGGCATCCTGGGTCCACCTATATTTGGCATGAGTCTTGCCAATGCTGCTGCTGTCATCGCTGCCTTCCTGCTGGCGTATCTCGCATGCTCCTTGAATGACAGTCGATGGTCAATAAGAACTCCCAGGTACTTCAGCGATCCAACTGACTCAATTTGAGCGTCTTTGACCGTGACCCGTAAACTCTCGACGGCCTTTCTGCTGCTCAACAACACTGCTTCGGACTTGTGCGCAGCGATGCTTAGACCGGCCTTCTCCAGCCAGCTTATAGCTGTGCTAATCGCCGCATTGCTCCTGTCCTGTAGCTCCGGTAATGTTTTGGCCACCGCTGCAACTGCCACGTCGTCAGCAAAGCAGAGTAGCTCCACTCCCCTGGGCTTGCTGATGGACAATATCCCGTCGTACATTATGTTCCACAGGATCGGTCCAAGTACACCTGCGGAAACGTGGTGTTTTCTTGGCCCGGCATCAGTGTCGTACCAAAGTATACGGTCTCTAAAGTAGCTGCCAATGATGATCTTGAGGTAACGAGGAATACCCATGTTGCGCATGGCCCCGAGGATGTTTGTTCATCTCGCCGTATTAAACGCATTTTTCACGTCTAGCGTGATGATGGCGCAGTACTCCTTGCTGCCACCTAGCCATCTGTCACCATCGAGAGCGGTCTTGGCCAGATCTCTTATGGCAGTGAGAGCGTCGAGAGTGCTTTTTCCTTTCCGGAAGCCATACTGGTGTCATTGTAGGCCGTCGGGGCTTTCAGTGATCACCCCAATTCGCGTGTACAGGATGCATTCGAAAAGCTTTCCCACAATGTCCAGCAGGCATAGTGGGGTGTAACTGCCTGCAGAATTAGTTGGTCCCTTTCCTTTGGGCAACAGTACCAGCCTCATGTTCTTCCAGCGTGACGGGAAGACACCATCTATCAAACACTGTTGGAAGGTGTCCCTGAAGATTGCTGGCTTAGCATTTGCGGCAGCCATAACTACGACACCTGGGATGCCGTCGAGACCTGGGGCTTTGTTGGGCTTAATTCTCTTTGCCGCTTCGATGATCTCACATGCAGAGACACTCGGGAAATCGAGGGAAGGGATTTCTTGTGCGGGTTGCCATAGAGTATCCTGGTTTGGGAAAAGCTCCTCGGCGATGCTTGATAGTAGAACCGGGTCCTGTGGAGTACCTCCTTCAGCGGCTTTCAATTTATTACTAACCATTTTGTAGGCGATACCCCACGGATCTTCGTCTACACTCGCCAGCAACTCGTTAAAAGCATTTGCTTTAGCAGCAGCAATGCCATTTCTAAGCTCCGCGCGCTTCGATCTGTACGCCTCATGCAATTCTGCGTGCTGAGGGTGACCTCTGGCCCGTTGCGCCTGTCTCCTTGCTCTGAAGCAATCCGAGCGTAGCTGGTTGAGGGAGCCGTTCCACCAGTAGACCGGATGTTTGTGTTTGCTCGTTTTTTTCTTTCGCGGCATCGCTGCATCGCATGCAGCTTCCAGCATTTTCATGAGCGCCGCAACCATGGATTCCGCATGTCCATTTGGTATCTCCATTTGCTCGATGTTGAAAGCCAGCATGTCCTTGTCTAGCTTTCTGATGTCCCATGCTTGCCCAAGAGTACTCCTCGCCTGACGTTGTATGATGCACGATCAGGGCATGATCGCTCAGCGTTACATCTTCCTGAACCATCCGTTTAGCAGAGGGCGCTAAACTTCTGTTAACAAAGGTGACATCGATGAATGATGTCCCTCTGTCGTTGTTAAATGTTGGCTTGCCACCATCATTTAACAGCACCAGATCCAGCTGGTTCATGGCATCAATAAGGGCCCGTCCTCTGGGATTGGAAAGCCGGCTTCCCCATTCAATAGCCCAGGCGTTGAAGTCACCTGCAATGACTGCAGGCTTGCGCCCTCTAGCGTGGTGAACTAGGTTATTTAATAGTTCCTCGAAGAGGTCCAGGCTGTCGCTAGGCGGGGCGTAGCAGCTGTACAGGTGAACACCCTTAATTTTTGCGTACGCAATGCCACGCATAGGCACGCTTTCCTGGTCCGCTATGTAAAAGTTTCTGCAGCATATGATTGCCGCCTTTCTCGTAGAGTCGAAGAGCACTCCCGAGTTTCCCACACCAGGGACGTACGGTTCGCTCAGGAGCATAACGTCAACATAGCGCTCTCTCGCTGTCTGGAACAGGAGGCTCTGTGCAGCTGCGCAGTGATTGACATTTAGCTGGAAGATGTTAATCATCAGCACGGCGACTCAGGACTCCTTTTGTAATGCTCGCTTTGAAGGTAGGGCATGCATAACTGCCTGTCGGGTGATTCCTGTCTACATCGCCGATGCAGATCAGGCATTTCGGGGGATTATCACAGCCCTTCGCTTTGTGCCCTCGTTCGCCGCACCGCAGACAGCAGTCCGAGCGATCAGGCTCCTTGCAGTTGATGGCCCTGTGACCGTAACCCAGGCACTTATAGCATCTTGTGGGGCGTGTGTCCTGGATGATGCGACAGCGAGACCAGCCAACAGTTACCGAACCCTTTTTCAAGACGCCAATTGCGTCATTAACGCTAAGCGTAACCGTCGCCACTTGGGTCCCATCTCGCATTTTGCGCATCCCACGCACATCTTCAGGCTTCAGTTGAATCCCTTCGAATTGGGAGGCCATGCAGTTATAGAGCTCCATTGCTGTCGTCGCCTCATCCATGCCGCTGCAGGTTAGCGCCATTCTCTGCGCGCCCGTGCGGACCGCAGCCATTTCCCGAAGCGATTCTTCAATCGCACCTTTGTATTTCGGCACGCTTGCAGAGGCTTTTCCCTCCACTTCGAGCAACAACTCGCCTTGTTGAGTTCTCCTTATTTTCTTGACATGACTGCCAAGTTCAGACAGGCTCGGGTCAGCTTTGAGCTTACGGAGCATGTCCGTGTACGATGCTTCTCCAGTCTTTTTAATTATGATGGCCTCCGGTTTTTTGCGTAGTCGCTTTGGTGCCACCTTGGTCCACTCCGCCTTTTTGCTTCCCTCCTTGGCTACTGACGCGAAGCTGGGCGGGACTGGCTCCTTAACCTTGGGCATCTGTAGTGTCACGTCCTTGCTAGCGGGAGGCTTCTTCGGGGCAGTCTTCACTGGGGCGCTCCTTTTGCTGGCTGCCGGGGTGCACGCTGGTGGAAGTTGCGCTTCTGTCTGGGTTGCCGTGCTCTTTGATGGAGCCACCTTAACTGAGGCCTCCTGCAGCTGGATTGCTCTAGCATTTAGAGCTGCCAACTCCGAGATCACACCCTTAGTTTCCCGGGTGACGTGGCGCTGCGTCTCAAATGCTGATAGCAGTACCGTTATATTACGGTTCATGATGTCCAAAATGCTGCGCAAGTCCTCGTTTTTGTACGCCGACAGGTCTAGTGGCCTAGTCGGCGAAACAGGCGGGGTCTTTGCTGAGGCTTTTTGGGCCGGCACGCTGATGAGATCGGAGATCTTCTTCTTGGTCACTAGAGAAGCTGGAGGGGCCAAGTTCTCGCCTGCTGTAACTCCACTGATGCTGGGTATTGGCGTCAGCGTCTGGGGGACGGCTTGCTCTACGCTCACAGCCACTGGGACTAGGATTCCAACTCCTCGCTCCGTATTTCCCACTCCTCTAATGGGGGACCTGGACATTCTGGCGCTTCTTTTGAATGGGTCCACTCCGTCGTCGGGGGCTATGCCTCCCGCTGGGCCGTCCATTAATTGACAGTTGTCAGCCTGTAAGCCTGTGCGAACGAGGAGCACCGAATTTAACAAGGGTCCCACGTAGGCCACGGATTTCTCCTATGCGTTGTCTGATGGAGGTTATCCCGCCTCTTCACGGACACCAGAGCCCCTACTTAGGCACCGAGATGGTGAGGGGTTGATGATTGGTCTGGAAATATAAATTTTGTTAATATTTCGCAAATTCAGCTACTGTCCACAAGTTCAAATTGTATATTTGAATTTCGCGCCCAACTGATCGAGCAGCCCTGGCAGCTCTGTTGATCTGGCAACGTCACTTAGGTCTGATCGCTTATTACCGTAAGTTGGCAGCGCTGACAGCTGTTCTTCTCAGCTGCACCGAATTGCACATAAGAAAAACACGGAAAATTAGCAAACGCTCGCGGTTTTTCACCCTTATATGCGCCGAAATGTAGCACATTAATACCGTGTGGCTTTGGGCAGTTAAACAGCCAAACTCGCCAAGCCGACTTCGTGTTAAGGATTAATTTCGCGCAGCGTAACAAGAAACACGTCCGATTTAAGCGGGAAAAATCTCTCTGTCAGCAACAGTTGTATGTACATATGTAGGGCGAGGATATTTGAGGCTGTGGCAGCAGTTGTCGGTGCTCAAACTGCACTTTTGGCGCAAGTGGTCCAAGGACTACCTGCTCAGCCTCCAGCAGCGAACTCAATGGACCAAAGGCGAGGACAATCTCGAGGAAGGGGCGGTCGTGCTAGTTCACGACGACAACACACCCCCTCAGCAGTGGATAACCGGGCGCGTAACGCGCACAATTCGAGGGGAGGACGGCAAGGTTCGGGTCGCCGAAATAAAAACACCAGCAGGCGCAATTAAGCGGCCAATTCATAAGCTGGCCCGACTCCCGATGTGTTAAAGACCGGAGCTCTTCAACGCGGCCGGAATGTTGGAGCATCATAGTTTTATTTAGTTTTATTATAATTGTTATTATTGTAGATTCATTTGAAATTGACATTGAAGTCATAACCTAGTATAAAGTAAGGGAAAATTGTGAATTTAAATGTAGTTGAGCATGCTCTCTTAAGCCCTTTGACGATCGGCAAATGCAGACGGTGAATTCGGGGGGTGTGGTCGGATTGTGGCCCACTCTCGCTAATGAAAGCTTTCGTTGTTAAGCAAGCGTAGAAGCCAGCAGCAGCTATAAATTGTGAATTTGAAAATTATTAATCAAGCCACTGCGTCCTTTTATTTTCCTTTGTTTTTTTTCGCTCTCTAAAAAATCTTAGAGAATTTTTCAAATATAATTTGTTTGTCTTAAATATTGCATAATAAAAAGAGAGCAACAGTCGAGCGGCACGCGACAGTGGGATACCCTTGGACGTATGTTGCCATAAAAAGAATTTAATTGTATAATACTAATCGCAAGCTATAAATTAATAATAATACTGCAGTGCGCTGCACCCTTGCTTCAATTTCGATATTTTGCCAATAATTTAGCGCCGCAATTTCCTAAAGCGGTGTGAGAGACACCGTCTTCCATTTTCATCAGTTTTAAATCCTTTCGAAATATCTGGCAGAGATCACTGGGTCTGCTCTAATGAGGCAAGCTTTCTCATTAAACCCCAAATTTAACGCTTCTTCTTCGGATACTTCTAGCTTGTCTACATTTTTACATAGCAAGACTAAAAGCGTCGGCCACCGGAAAATGTTATAAAAAAAGTTGGAAGCCCTACCTGCCTAATCATAGCCATCACTTTCTTTTTTCGTCCCAATAAGCAGGAGACGTGCGAATACCTTTTAAAAGCCTATAGCCATCATCATGAAGTATTAACCTACGCACATCAGCAGCCGAAATGCCTTGAGTGGCAGAGTGCTTCCGTAAGCAAATTGATGAGCTATTCCTAATGCTAATCGTTTCTAACTTTTTGAAGTTTTGACATAATTTATCAGTTCTACAACCTCTTCTATCAAAATTCCTAAGCTCTGATCTAACTATAGTTGTAAAACTTTCCTGACATGCCTGCAAATATTGTGGGAAAAGCCAGCTCCTCTGAATCACAATCGGTGATCATGTCAAGAGGTCGCTGACCCTCTCCTTGTGCTATACCAATTCGAGGAATATCTATGTTTTCAACAGGGACATTTTCCATGAAGGTTTCTTGACCTCCTGGATTCAACTCTACCTCTTCTTCTACAACTCTATGCTCATTAGGTTGTGCTGCCTTTTCTAACATTTGACACACAATGTCTCTGTCGTCTACTGACGCAACAAATGGTACAGTCTCACCAGAGTAAGAAGACAACCATTGCTCATTGATAGTAACCTGGTGCTTCTTATAAAGTTCTGTGTTCACTAAATACCGAATTGCATCAACTATCTGTGAGGGCCTTATGGTTTCGGCAATGAAATCATGGTTATACTCCATCCTACGCTTAAGATGAATCTGAACTACTTCGGCTTCATTAAATGCACTGGGAAGGGAAGTTACATTTGCAACTGGAATTGGCACATTGATCACTGCTCCTTTAATGGCACTTTGACGTCCATATCCAAGAGACTTTATGATCATAAAAGGAAGACGGGGAGAAATCAGCCTTTTTTCTAGAGGCGTCAAGCCTTTTAGGCATTCCGGAAGCTCCGGAAAATTTAGTACAAAGTATTGGACGCAAAGTATTGGCAAGTTGTTCGGCATTTCTAGGTGAATGATCAGTTCGTCGAACACGGCGACGAACTGCATCCTGACCTTCTTCTGGGATCGAAACTCATCATCTGGCGTACGCCTCAAACGACGCGAAGTATTGGCAATTTTTTTTTTCCATGTTTTGCCTATTTATTGAAGTTTCCAAATTTTATTCTAAACTAACTAAATATCATTTTATGAAATGATTCGTGTTATGTGGCCTAAACAATTTAACGCTGGGCTGGTTGGTCGTTCCGGTGCAGTCGGCTTTGGCTGCATACTCGAATAAGGTTTCTTGCAAGAGGACTTGGATATGAGGCTAGTTTTTCATTGTATTTTACGTTTTTCTCTGCTATTGTCTCAATTTTTTTTTTTCTTTTTTCCATCTTTTTTCATTATTAATTGGATCTTCTCTTATAATGAGACTAACAATAATTATTCAAATCTTATTATATAACTTAAATTAATTACAATATGAAATACTTGTATTAGTAAGAAACGGCCCTAGTATCTCTTTGCTGGGCTGGAGAATCGTTGCGCTTCAGTCGGCTCTGACTGCAGACTCGCGTAATCGACTTCGCGAGGGGATTTTCGTGTGCGGCGAGCTTTGCTTGATGCTTTCTGTTCCTCATCTGGATTTCCTCGCTGACAAGATTTATGTGGAGGTCTCTATGTATGTTTTCGCTGCGTAGGTACCATGGTGCCCCAGTGATAGTTCGCAGAATCGTTGACTGAGCTCGCTGTATAATTTCAACGTTGGTTTTTGAAGCTTTTCCGCAAACTTCACAGCCGTATGTCCAGATGGGTTTCAGGACGGTATTGTAGAGGAGTACTTTGTACTCTAGACTAAGGGGAGAGTTGCAATTAATAAGCCAGTGAAGATTAGCTGCTTTAAGCTTCATGTGAGTCCTTTTAGATTCTATATGTCACCGCCAGGTGAGTCGTCTATCTAGATGCACGCCGAGATATGTTACTACGTCTGCTTGTGGGATGCATGTATTGTTCAGTGTACAAGGGGGGGCAGGTTTGTCTGTTCAGTGTGAAGGTTACATGCCTGCTTTTACTCTCGTTTATCTTAATGCGCCAGTCCGCAAACCATCTTTCCACAATTTTTAGATGACAAGCAAGTTGTGCCGTTGCCTTTTCTGGGCATCTAGATCGTCTAAGTATTGCGGTATCATCAGCAAACGTAGAGGTTGTGAGCTGATAGTTCGTGGGCATGTCTGCTGTGTATAGGATGTAGAGAACGGGGCCCAGAACGCTACCTTGGGGGACTCCTGCATTGATAACGCGGTCGTGTGAGGTCGAACTGTTACACCTGATTGAGAGATAAGATTCAAACACTTTGTGTGTGTTCTGGGAAAGCAGTTTTCTTATCTTGTACATTAGTCCTTCCATCCAAACTCGGTCAAATGCTTGTGCAACATCTAAAAATATAGCTGAGCAGTATTCTCGTTGCTCAAAAGCAGTACGAATTTCGTTTGTGATGCGATTGACCTGTTCGATCGTACCATGATTTTCGCGAAAGCCAAATTGATGCGATGGTATTGTATTTTGCCTTTTTAAGTAGGGAGTCAGTTGTTTTAAAAATGCTTTTTCGAACAGTTTCGGGAGACATGTTAGGAGACTGATTGGTCTATAGGATGATGGTTGCGTTTTGTCTTTGCCTGGTTTGGGAATCATCACTATGACCGCCTTTTTCCACCTTTGGGGACAGTATCCAAGTTTCGTGATAGCGTTGAAGAGATGGCATAAATTCAGAACCGCACACGGTGGGAATTTTATGATCATTTTTGGTGTGACCAAGTCATGTCCAGGTGTTTTTTTGTGCTTTAGATCTTGTATGATAGAAGCTATCCCACTTTCGCTAAATATTATTGGATTTATTGGTGGCAAGTTTATAGTAACTGCTGGTAGGACAAAAGAGTTACTAGCAGGATTTGGCTGGAATACTTTCTG
Organism: Zaprionus ornatus; assembly: GCA_018904035.1. NCBI lineage: Eukaryota > Metazoa > Arthropoda > Insecta > Diptera > Drosophilidae > Zaprionus > Zaprionus ornatus. The sequence continues at coordinate 224,794 of JAEIFZ010000103.1, forward strand.
AAGGTGATCGGCAAACGCATTAGCTCTTCTTCGTCGCTGCGTATCCAGCTTCCAGAAGGGCCTCGCAGTGGGACGACTGTTTCAGCCGGTGCCTGAATATTTTTTTGTGCTTTCCACAAAGGGTTCTTTTTGCTGGCGGGCGATAGTTGTTGTATGTAAAGATGCTGGGCGTTTGCTTCCTCAAGCTGAAGTGCCCTGGTAAGTCTGCGTGTTGCTATTTTTAGATGTTCTTTAGCCTTTGGAGATCTGTGATTCTGCCACTCTCTTCTTAGTCTTCGTTTTTCTAGTACTAGTTGTTCGATTTCCCGATTCGTCTTTGTGTGATTTATCAATGTGTGAGTGTCTGGAGGGGTAGAGGCCTTGGCTGCAGCAACAAGTATTGCCTCTATCGATTCGGTCAGGCGATCAACATCCTCATCGGTATTTACTGTTTGAGTTGGATCTACGTGAGTACAAACATATTTTACGTACTTTGCCCAGTTGGTCCTGTTGCCTTGCCGCTTGTCCGGATGAATACCTAAGTATGTTACGTTATCGGCTTGTGGGATGCGCGTGTTATTCAAGGGCGGGCAGCTTTGTTTGTTTAGGGTAAATGTTACCTGTTTGCACTTTCTTCGTATACTCGTATGCGCCAATCTGCAAGCCAATGTTCTACACAAGTTAGATGGCGTGCTAGTTGCATCGTAGCTTTTACTGGGCATCAGGATCGACTTAGTATTGCAGTGTCATCAGCGAATGTGCATATTATTAACTGGTAGTTTGTTGGGATGTCCGCCTTGTATACGGTGAATAGAAATGGGCCCAGAACACTTCCTTGGGGCACTCCGGCTTTTATAATACAATCGCTTGAAGTGCTTGAACTGCATCTTACCGCGAACACTCTTTTATATAGGAAAGACTTTAGAAGCTTATTTATGTTTTGAGGCAGCAGTTTGATTATTTTAAACATAAGTCCATCCAGCCATACTCTATCGAGTTGGGCCCAGAACACTTCCTTGAGGCACTCCGGCTTCTATAGTACAATCGCTTCAAGTAAGAATAGAGCTGTGCAATATTCACGATGTTCCAAGGCAGTGCGAATTTCTGTTGTGCCCGAAAATCAAATTGGTGCGATGGGAGTGTGTTGTGTGTTTTGAGGTGGGGAGTGATGCGTAGCAGCAGCACTTTTTCAAATAACTTGGAGAGACAAGTAAGTAAGCTTATTGGCCTGTATGATGATGGCTGTGTTTTGTCTTTCCCAGGCTTAGGGATCATAACTATAACTGATTTCTTCCACTTTTGAGGGAAGTATCCAATTTTAGTAATTGCGTTGAAGAGAAAGCAGATTCGTAGAACTGCACACATTGGGAGCTCGATTATCATTTCCGGGGTTATTAAGTCGTAGCCAGGCGATTTTCCAGTCTTCAGTTGCTCTTTAATGACTTTCGTTATCTCGCTTGGCCGAAATTCTACAGGATCTTGTGGTGCTAAGTCAGATGCAGTTAAAGGCGGGAGAGTAAATGAGTTAGTGGCTGGATTTGGTTGAGATACTTTTTTAAGATGATCAGCGAAGAGTCTTGCTCTGTCCGTGTCACTGCGAGACCAGTTTCCGGTAGAGTTACGGAGAGGTACAACCGTTTCTGTTGGTGCCTGTAGGTTCCTGTGGTCTTTCCACAACGAGTTCTTTGTGCCTGTGGGCGTGAGATTCTTGATGTACCTTAGTTGTGCGTCCGCTTCTTCTTTCTTAAGCGATTTAGTAACTCTGCGAGAAGCTGCTTTTAATCTACTCTTTGCGCCAGGTGATCTGTGCTCCTGCCACTCCCTTCGAAGTCGTCGTTTTTCAAGCACAAGCAGTTCAGTATCTCTACTTGTTTTGTTAAACTTTATACTGCATACATGGTTGTCTTGTGGAGTTGACGCTTTTGCTGCTGCAACAAGTGTTGATTCTATATCACCAGCAAACTGATCAATGGCTTGCTCGGGGGGCTAGAAAAGCCGGTTTGGGAACAAACATATTTTTTGTACCTCGCCCACTTGGTCCTATTGCTTGTAAGCCTACACGGTCGCTCGATGTGTTGTAGCTGGTACAAAAGCTGAAAGAGCACCGGAGAGTTCTGGAAATGCCTCAGCTGTAATCATGGATGGGATATCCTTTTTGTGATGGCAAAGTCAATCAAATCTGGAAGCTTCATGGGATCTGCTGGCCAGTATGTAGGCGCTCCCGGGGAAACATAGTTAAGTTTGCGTTGCGGTTTGATGATTGCGTTGTACAGCTGTTTTCCTTTAGGGTTCGCTATCTGAGATCCCCAGTACATGTGCTTGGCATTCCAATCGCCAGCTGCAACAAACCTTTCACCAAACGAGTCAAAAAGTGCTGTGAATTTTTCCTCAGAGATTGTGAAGCGAGGTTGGCAATAGACAGCAGTCAGAGTGAGAGCACCGTTATAGCATTGGAGGTTTATAGAGGTACATTGTAAGCAGTCTTCTTGCCAATTACCAAGAAAGTGGTGCTTAATTCGCAATCGTATTAGTATGCCAGTGCCTCCATGGGCCTTGCTACCGGGTGATTCGTAAAGTAAAATTTATATCGTGGTATTTGGAAGTTGTACTTTTCGGTAAGGTGAGTCTCTGAGAGTAGCATAACGTCAATGTTTCTGTCGGTTAAGAACTGAGAAAGTTTTAGCTTGTGTCGCGAAACGCCATTAGCGTTCCAGGTAGCTATTATTAACGGAATCATTATCCTGTTTTTAAAGAAGCGAGCATTTGAATAAGGATGTTTTGGTTCCTCATAAGCTCTTGCATAGTTGCTTGCATGAAGGTCATGAAGTCTTTCATGCTTTGCTGCATCGAAAGCATAATCGATTCAACGCCAATTGGCTGCTGTTGCATGTTCTGAGTGTTTATTTATTTTTTTGTGTTTATTTGGTGAATTTTATGCTGGACCCTGGAAGTGACTGCTGTTGGTGCTTGGATCCCTGATTTTAGTACACTTGCAAAGGAAGAATTTGGCATTGTTCGGTGGCTGGCAGACGAAGGGATTTTAGTTGTAGTCGGTTCCATTACTTTGTGAATTTTTGGTGTGATACGATCTCGAGCTGAATCCACTCGTTTGTTTAGGCGGCTCTTGAGTTCTTTGTAAATAATGCATCCTCGCCAGTTGGCTGTGTGTTTTTCGCCACAGTTGCTGCATAACTTAATTGAACTGTCGTTTTTATTCTTAGGACAGTTTACAGTACTGTGGGCATCGCTGCAAACGACGCAGATGGATTTTAGGGTGCAGTGTGGTGTGGTCATATTCTTGGCAGTTGGTGCACTGCACAGGTTGCCTGCGCTTGTGTGGCTCTTCTACGGTTATTCTTCGGTGCAGTAAGTACTGTAGCTTATATATAGGATGTACTTCATTTTCGTTGTTTTTCTGACTCAATACAGGTGTTCGTAGTGGTGATCGGCTGTGCTTTGATTTCGCTCCTCTTATTTTATTTTTTAAACTCCAAATTAACGTAATTTGCTGTATTCATAGTGTTTTGAATTTGTGATTTACCAGTGTACAGTGTCTGTGCTACAAGTGAGATTCACTGGTGTCTGTTATAACCACTAATATTGTGTTTAAAGTAGATTTTATTCTTAATTAACTGACGCGTCTTTAGCGTCTTGTTATTTTTGTTTTTGTTTCTATTTCGCACTCCCACGCTTTTTCTCGCTTGCATCGGTCTCTGAGTATGCTGCGCTGTGCTGAGAATTGTTGTTGTGTTGTTGCTCTTTCTTCATTTCGTGTCTACACTTTCTCGCGCTGTCGCTCTCACGCTTTCTTACGCTTTCTTGTTAACTACGCTAGTGTTAGTGGTAACCAGCTGTGTAACATTGATTACTTTTGCTTTCTTGCTCTTTCTTAACTTCTTCTTTTTGAAACTTATTTTTCATATTTCGCTTTAACATTTTTGTTTGTTTTTTTGGTGTTACCTACCATATTTTTTGTAGGCATATTAGTTCGCAATAAAAATGATGGTGTGCTCCGCAACTTCGTGCAAATGCAAGGTCGATTTTAAGCCGGACTTTGTTTGCTGCTGGTTGTGTAATAAATTCTATCACATAAAATGCATAGGCTTAACATCCCGAATTAAAGATTCCCTTAGCAACAATGAATCTGGCCTGAAATGGACATGCAAAGTTTGTCGGGTGAAAGAACCAACATTGAGTAGAATGCTTAAGGAGACTAAATTGAAATTTGAAAAGCTGCATGCAGCATTTTCAAATCTCCAATCTGAATTTTCAGATATGGAAACTCAATTTACTTATTTCGAATGTTCCGAAGAGCCTTCCGCACTTCCACCGGCAACTCCTTTAAGTATAACATCTCCAGTTATTGCCTACTCAACCCCTTCTACGTCACCTAACATTCCTCCAGCCGCCCGGTTGTTTTGTGCGATCCACCACTTTTGATCGTCACCTCTTCAGTCGCGCCTTTATCCAAAAAGAATCTTCAAAATTCTTTTGATAACACTGCCGTCGATACTCAAACGGTTGTTTCAAACGTTAAATCGCTTGTCGCGGTTAAGCCCAAGAAATATGTTTTCGTTTCACGCCTTGCACCCGATACTTCGATTGATGATGTACAATCATTTATTTAATCAAAAATCTCTGTACCGAACATTGTTGTAGGAAAATTTAAATTTAACTACACGCGAGATATCTCATTCTTTAAAATAAGTATACCTGCAGACAATTCTCCAAAGCAAAAAATTCGAACTGCGGTAGCGCTTCCTTCAACTTCTCGCGCCTCTTCTTCTTCTAGTGGAACATCAAAAAACCAATAGAAATATCCCATCTTTACTTCGCTTATCAAAACGTTAGAGGCCTAAATTCTATGCTCTCTAATTTGTTTTTGAATAGTGTATCGTTCGATCATCAAATTTTAATATTTACCGAAACCTGGTTAAAACCTGATGTAGAAAACTGCTCAATTTTTCCTAATAAGTACACCTCCTTCAGTTGTGACCGTTTATCATGAATTGGAGGTGGTGTTCTTACAGCTGTAAAACCTGATCTTCCTTCCGAACTTCCATTAGACCATTGTTCTTCCTTAGAATTTTTATGTGTTAAAATGACGATGTGTCAAATTTCAATTTACATTACCTGTTCATATATTCCTCCCTCATCTGATATATCTGTCTACCTGGACCATCTTTCATCTATCCAATCTGTTGCCTCCAAACTATCCGATAAAGATTATCTGCTAGTTTTTGGTGATTTCAACTTACCAGAAGTTACTTGGTCATCTCAATCCGATATATTGGTGCCCTCTGTATTTAACTCTTTTTTAAATGGCCTTTCGGAGCTATCTCTTTATCAAATAAACATTGTTCCTAGTTGTAGTGGTAGAATGCTTGATTTAATTTTCTCTTCTGACATTTTACTAAATACTATCTGTTGAATGAATCCCTTAGTTCTTTCTTAAGATCCCTATCATCCTACATTGGATCTGGTTCTAACCCTCCCAACTTCTACGCAAACTGCAACTGATTCCGTTATAATAAAATCACGTTGTTTTCGTAGGACCGATTTTCAAAAATTGAATTGTTTAACTTTGGAACATGATTGGTCATTTCTTTATGCATGTTCTGATCTAAATACATGCATTTCATTTTTTTATTCCTCTATGAACTTATCTTTTGATCAATGTGTTCCTGTTACTTTCCCCGTAATGTCCAATAGGCCTCCTTGGTTTTCAGTAAGGCTCAAAAATTGGAAATCGCGGTATTTTAAAAAGTTTAAATTAACTCGTAATCCTTCCGATTTTACACGTTATATTGCTGCAAGAGCAAACTTTTTTCCTCTGAATGCAAATTGTTACAAAAAGTATTTGCGTCGCTGCCGTTTGCAGTTTGCTCAGATCCCAAAGCAGTTTTATAATTTTGTTAACTTAAAACGTAAATCAAGTAGATTGATGATCAGGCAGCCGCCGATTTGTTTGCAGACTTTTTTCAAACAACTTATTTAACTGAACCTTATAGTTCCCCTTAACATCCATACCCTTATGGTATAGAAAATTTTAAGACTCTCTTCTGTACTTCTATCGACAAATCCTCTTTTCTAAATGATCTTATATCGATAAAACCCGTTTTTTCTCCTGGCCCTAACGGAATTCCAGCATGCGTACTTAGATTTTGTGCTGATTCGATTTTGAAGCCAATTCATAAGCTATTTGACTTGTCACTATCCAATAGTTATTTCCCACCTATTTGGAAAAACTCTTTTTCCATTCTTCTTCACAAAAGTGGTTTTAACCATGATTTGAAGAACTATAGATGTATTTCCAAATTGTCCGCAATTCCTAAGATTTTTGAAAAAAATTTTACGGCTCAGTTACCTTTTATGTGTAAATCTATAATTTCACCCCATCAACATGGGTTTATAAAGGCAAGATCAACAGCTACTAATCTTTTAGAATTCTCATCTCTAATCAATCTAGGATTTCGAAACCAAATGCAAACTGATGTGGTCTATACTGACTTCAGTAAAGCATTTGACTCCGTAAATCATAATCTCTTAATTCATAAGTTAACTTTGATTGGTTTTTCTCAAAAGCTCCTTCTGTGGATATCTGATTATTTAACTAACAGGTCTCAACGAGTTCTTTTTAAAGAATGTCTTTCTAAGCCGACCTTAGTTACTTCTGGTGTTCCTGAGGGCAGCCACCTTGGACCATTGCTATTTAAACTTTTTATTGACGATCTTCCTTCTAACATTCTTATGTATGCTGATGATGTGAAACTCTGTTAGACACACAGTGATCCTGCAGCCATAATCTGCTGCATCTTAACTGTTTGAAGTCCAAGGTTATGTCATTTTACAGAGGTAACTATCATGTCATCAATTACAATCTTAACTTAACCCCACTCCTAAGAATATCTGAAGTAGCTGAAATTTCAAAAGCAGTTTCTATTCTTTGCCTTGCGCAGTTTTAATTGAGTTCCGGGTGTAGACCTACCACCATACTCTAGTAGACTACTTCTAATTAACCTACCTTCTTTAACTAACCGTCGTATTATGTTAGGCGTTATGTTTATTGTAAAGCTAATAAAGTACAATATATTTTCCCCTACTCTGCTTACTCAAATTAATTTCAGTATTCCTTCTAGAGTTACACGTAATTTTATGCCACTTTCCTTGGCCTTTTGTAATACTAACTACAGCTTGCATGACCCTTTCCGAGTTCTCTGTTCTGACTACAACAGACTGTCTAGAGTTTTCAACTCCAAGTCCTCCCTTTACTCTGTTAAACTGTCGAGTCTTAATCAATTAACACTACATGCTAACAACTAATATTAGTCTACCGATCTGATTGGGTTTTACTGGGTTTTCCCCAATCCTTTGCAGCAAATGTTGGATCGAGAATTCTTGTTTCGTTATCCCCAGCCTAAATTTAAAAATATAAATTTTTAATAAATTTTAAATTTTTGACATGTTACAAAATTTAGTTTTAAAATCTAAATTATTTTCTTTTTTAAATTTCTAATTTTGATTTATTATAATATAATTTTAATTTTAATTTTAATTCGACTGACTAAGTTGACGTTAAATAAATAAATGGCTCCAGTTCGACTGTAAAGAGTAGCTGCGGCTCTTTGTTCCTGTTGAGAGTGTTGATCACCGTTTTGGCGTTGAAGTTCTTCTCCTTTAGTGCCGCGATAATTTCGCATGAGGTCACTGATGACTCTATTCCCTTAATGAAAACCTGCAATCCTTTGGCACTTTTCAGCTGGTAGGTATAGTAATTCTTCCCAGCTTCGTCCAAGTACTTGGTCACTGATCGGTGGCTAGACTCATCCTGAGTTTGCACTTTCGTTTCTTGTATGTTGCCCTTAGTAAGAGATATAACATGGAACTTGTTTTCTCCGATAATTGCAGCTAGTTTGTTGTTTGCGCGATTTATTTTCGGCTGATTACCAGCCTGCTTGTGTTGTAAGCTGTAAAGATGTTTTCTCGGGCTAGGGTATAACTCTCAGTCTAGCCAGGGTCTTTTCACGCGTACACGTGGCCCGTGTCTTCCACGTGTACTCGTGAACGACGCAGAAGGGTGTTTTCACCGTACCTGACACTTTTTGGCCGCGTTTTCGCTGCGCACCTGGTCGGCTGCAGGCCGTGGGGAACGCTCGTGACCGCAAATATCTTCACCTGTACTCTCACAAGTCGCTTCGGTGGTGTATTGCACCACACCGCAACTCGTCTCTGGACACAAGTTTACGTATTCGCTTGTCAACTAGCGATCACTCACAGCACACAGACACAATCGGGCGCACACGCGAAGTTTCCTGCAAACACGTCTACGAAGGGAAAGTGACCGAAATATTCACCGCGAGTTTTTCGTTTAAAAGTGTCTACGCATTGTTTATTGTTTATTTTCTTTTATTCACAAGTTCCGTTTCCTTATTTTATTACAAAATATTCACTTAACTGTCCCTGCCTCTCTGTGTCCCTACCTACTTCGCACCATACGTTGCTTCTTTTGACTTTGCTTCCTTTTCTGTTTCTTTGCACTGCTTACCTCGTTTCTTCTTCAACAGGGTCCTTGTCCATTGTCCTTTGTGTTGAGTCCTTTCACTTTTTTTCACTTTGGTCACTTTTGCTTTTCTTGTTTTTTTTTTAAGAGCGGATCCGACTGGCCCCTTTCGCTTGCCTGGCACTTCTGTGTCGTGGCCTAATTTTGCAGCCTTGATTTCGACGCTTTTCGTCCGCTGCTGCCCGCCGCTGTCCGCGGTCGCTGCCTGGGCGGCGCTGCCCGCGGTCGCTACCCGCGGTCGCTGCCTATGCTCGGCCGATCATGCTTCGGCTCGTGTCGCATTGCTTGCGAACTTGCCGTTTTGCCTAGCCTGGCGCCCTGCATGCCTAGATCGGCACGCGACTTGTAGCTTTGCCTAGTTCGGCTTGCGACTTGTCGCCTGCATCGATCCGTTCGTGTGTTTCTGCTGCGTCGGCTTCGTGCTGCCTGCATGCTTCTGCTCGCTTCGCTCTGCTCGCTTTGCTCTGCTCGCTTTGCTCTGCTCGCTTCGCTCTGCTCGTCTGCTTTTGCTCGCTTCGGTCTGCTTCTGGAATTTTCGGGCGCCGTTACACATGCGTCGCGAGATTTGTCGAGACGCCGTTACACAGGCGTCGCAAAATTTGTCGAGCCGCCGTTGCTTGTGTGCATGGGCGCCGACCAACGGGTGTTTGCTTGTATTCTGCACCCCGCGGGCTTGCACTTGCCTATGCCCCTGCCTATGTCTCGCCTATGCTTTGTCTCGAGACGCCGTTACACAGGCGTCGCAAAATTTGTCGGGCCGCCGTTGCTTGTGTGCATGGGCGCCGACCAACGGGCGTTTGCTTGTATTCTGCACCCCGCGGACTTGCACTTGCCTATGCCCCTGCCTATGTCTCGCCTATGCTTTGTCTATGTCTTTGCCTATGCCTTGTCTATGTCTTTGCCTATGCTTTGTCAATGTCTTTGCCTATGCCTTGTCTATGTCTTTGCCTTTTGCCTTTGCTTGCTACCCATTACATGCAAACCCATGGGGTATTATCAACTTAAAATATATTTTGTCCATTTAAACTTAAAACTAGATAAATCTTTGTGACGCGTTTCATACGTCGTCACACCCCCCCCCCTTACTTCACCGGGGTTGAGGTAAATAAAAAAGATAAAAAAAAACGAAAAGTACAGTTTTTTTCTAATGCTACGCGGCTTCCGTCTATGTCTTAATATCTAACCTGCCTATCCGCTTATTTAAATCTCCCCTTGCCCCCCAGATACCTGGTGACCTTCGCTGGTGTGTTCTCCTTCGAAGTACGCCTTCAGGTCGTTCAATCCGGCGTTGCGTCGTTGTTTCGTCTTAACCTCCTGCAGCCGTAAGATTGTAGGCGAAGTATACATCAGTACTCTGTAAGGACCGTCATAGCGAGGTGCGAGTTTGGCGGCAAATCCGTCGACTGCTTTCGACAAGTGATGTTGTCGCAGCAGGACGAGATCGCCGATGGCTGGCTTCCATTCTCGGCGACGCAGGTTATAGTGCCGTCCTTGGATCGCACTCGCTTGCTGCGCATTCTCGGCCGCGGTCCTGTGTACTTCCTGTAGGTGTCGTTCCTTGTCCTCCGGTGTTCTAGATTCCGTTCGGATGATTGGAGTCACTTCCTCGTAAAGTGCTCCAGGCAAACGAGGTTCGCGGCCCTGCACTAAATACGCCGGACTAAATCCAGTGGTGTCCGAGGCACTGGTATTTATCGCCAGGCTAATTTCGGGCAGGTGCTCGTCCCACGTCCTCTGTTCCTCGCCTAAATATTGCGCCACCATGGTTTTAATGGTGCGGTTCGCCCTCTCGGTAGGATTTTGCTGTGGTGTGTACGGTGCGGTGTGTTGCAAGTCCATGCCCAGTTGTTTGCAGAAATTCACGAAGTTCCGGCTCGTGAACTGTGTCCCATTGTCGCAGACGAAGGTTTGGGGCACGCCGAACCTGGCCAAAATTCGTTCCCGGAACGAGCGCATCAGGTGAATCGCCGTTGCCTTCCGTAATGGAACCAGTTCCACCCACTTCGAGAATGCGTCGAAAAATACCAAGAGCATGGTATTCCCGTGGGTAGAGCGTGGGAGTGGTCCCACGAAATCCGCGCACAGAACGTCGAAAGGTGCCTGTACTTGCCGGGTGTGCATCCGCCCTGGAGGTTTCAGTTGGCTCACCTTGAATTTCTGGCAGGTCTCGCATTTCTGAACGTATCGGGCTACGTCTCGAAAGAGTCCTGGCCAGTAGTAACGTTGACGGACCCGGTTCAGGGTTTTCCGTAATCCCTGATGTCCGGCGGCGGGTTGATCGTGACACTCGCTAAGCACTCGCTGGCGTAATGGTTTGGGTACGCAAAGTCATGTTCCTTGATGAATTCCGGGTATTTCTCGGGCTCCTTCTCCACCACGTTCTGATCCCCCCGACGGTAATGCACGTTAAAGCGGAACTGCTGAAGTTCTAACGCCCAGCGCGCAATCCTTCCGGTGGGATTCTCGATGCTGTTCAGCCACTTGAGTGCCAGGTGGTCCGTGATGACATCGAACTCATATCCCTCGAGGTAACACCGCAACTTCCGAATTGCCCACACGATAGCCAAGCACTCCTTCTCTGTGGTGGAGTAACGGCTCTCGGTTCCGGAGAGGCGTCGACTCGCGTAAGCAATGACTCGTTCGGTGCCTTGTATCTGTTGAGTTAGTACCGCGCCAAGTCCAACGTCGCTTGCGTCCGTTTGAAGCGTGAACCTCTCTCAAGTCCGGGCAGGCCAGTACCGGTGCTTCCGTGAGGCTCGTCTTCAACGCCTCGAATGCCCGCTGCTGATCCTCGCTCCACGTCCATCGGCGACCCTTTTTCAGCAGTGCTGACATGGGTTGCACCAAGGTGGCGAAATTTGGCACGAAGCGTCGGTACCAGGAGGCGATTCCCAGACATCTCCTCAGTTCCTTGACGGTCGTGGGCGGTTGCAGTTCTCTGATCGCGGCAATCCCGTGTGAATCCCACCTTCGCTGACCTGGTGCCCCAAGTAAACGATGCTTTTCTGGAAGAAGCTGCACTTGGCCTTGTTCAGGCGCAAGTTCGCATTCCGCAGTCTCCGGAACACCTCTCGAAGGTTGTCCAAGTGTTCCTTAAACGATCGCCCTATGACGATGATATCGTCGAGGTATGCGAACGCATGTGGCTCCATGTCTGGTCCGATGACTCCGTCCAACGCGCGTTGAAATGTGGCCGGGGCTGAATGCAACCCAAAGGGCATCACCTTCCAGTGGAAGAGACCTCGGCCGGGTACCGTGAATGCGGTGTACTCTCGGCTGCTCCGGGCCATAGGTATCTGCCAATACCCACTCTTCAGATCCAATGTGGAAATGAACTTCGCATCCTTGAGCTTCTCCAAGATATGGTTGATCCGCGGCAGTGGGTATGCGTCCGGAATGGATTTCGCGTTGAGCTGGCGATAATCCACGCACATCCGCATCTCTCCAGTCTTCTTCCCGACGAGTACAATTGGTGCACTGTATGGGCTTCTGGACGGCTCAATCCTACCATCTCGCAGAAGCTCATCAACTTGCTAGTTGATGATCTTCTGCATGGCCGGATTCTTCGGGTAGTACCTCTGCTTGATAGGGTACGCATCCCTCATGGTGATGGTGTGCTCCGCAATGTGCGACACCCCCATCAGCCCATCGAATTTGGCCAGTTCAGACTGTAGGAAGGCCTCCACCTGTTCCTCGTCTGACGCTGCGCCCGTTTCCTGCGTCGCGGCGCCTCGCAATGCAGCGTGGCCAGGCGTAGGCTGTCCCCTACGGCGCCTGCGCTTGCTTCGAGCTGCTAAGGTAACCTGGCTCGCGTCTTCGCCTGGTTTCCTCGTGCCTTCCTCTGTTCCCGGGTTGTTCGCCACGTTTTGAACACCCGGCTGCTTCTCCACGCCCTGTTCGTCTCGTACTCTGCTTTGATTTCCTACACGTTGTTCCTGCGTCTGTTGTCGTTCCCTTCGTTGGTGATCTCTGCCATGTTCGCTGCTCTGTCCATCTGTATTCCTGGGTCGTCGGAACGGATTCAGTCGCCGCGCGGTGGGACAAACCGGTGGTAAGACCGCGGCCTTACTATTTGCCTGCGCTACTGCTTCCTCCGTTGCCCGGCGAGTTGTTCCGGCCGTCGGGGTTGTCTCCTCCGGTGTACTTTGGAGGCGCAACCGTGCTTGCCCGCACTCGAGGGTTGCCTCGATGCCGCACAGGAAGTCCATGCCGAGGATTACATCATCCAAGATGACCGGTAGAACCAGCATCGGTATGATCGTCTCCTTCTGTCCGAGCTGGACACGCACTCGTAGCGCTCGTGTTACTTCCCTCGACGATCCGTCAGCCAACTTGATACGGACCAGCGCCGCCCGCTCGTTATCGGGCGTACTCAGCCGGGTGGCCATACGCTCACTTATGAAGCTGCGTGTAGCTCCGGTGTCGATCGTGGCATCCGTCGTCAAATCCTCCTCGTAGATCCTCTCTAGCTCCTGCTCCCGAGTGTATCTGGCGCGTTGCATCATGGTTCGTAACTCCAGGGTGTAATCGCGGAACGGCTCGCCTTGTCGTTGTACGCGACTACGTATCGCGTCCTCCAGTCGTTGGAAATAACGCGGGGGTAAGAAGAAGTCCGTGAATTCTTGCTTAAATTCCTCCCACGTGGCTCGGTAAAGGCGGTTCACCAGGAACCAGTCCTCGGCCTGTCCCGACAGCGTGTTCGCGATCGCCTGTGGCAGCTGATGTACGTTGATTTGGTACATTTCAGCCTTCTCCTCCAGATGCTCAATGAAGCGCCACGGATCCGCCGCCGCCCCACTAAACGACACGCCCCAGCGGTGCACACGGTCTGCCAGTTCGTATGGCTCCATCCTCCTGTAGCCATACCGCTCGTGGCCGGGGCTCTTGCCGGGAAGTTGGGAACGGGCAACGTGGTTACGGCCGCTGTGTTTGCAGCGCGGCGCGTATCCGCTCCGGGCATCGGGGACACGTCCTCTGTGTTCGGGTCCTTGGGCACTGGTGACGGGCCACGGGATCGAACCTCCTTGACATCAGGGGTGGGCGCGGTGCCTAGGCTAGCTTCTAGCTCTAGCATACGCTGCAGCTGCTCCTTCGACAAGTCGCCCTGGTTTACGACTGCCACCAGGCGACTGCGCATCTCCTCCACTGTACCGCTGGTGTCCAATCCTAGTTCCTTTAGGATTGCCTGGAGCTCACTCTTGCGACGGAAGGCGATCCACTGTGTTCCCATTTTATTTTATTTTTTTTATATTTTTTTTTTTTTTTAAATTTATGTTGCACTAGCGCGTTGCTTGAGACGTTTTAAAATTTTATTCAAAAAAATGAAGGAATCCTTTTAACTTTCTTTTAAGGATTCTTCCTTTGCTTTACTTTAGTTCGCGATCGCTGTTACTCGTTTGAGTGTCCGCACTCAACTGACTGCCTCGGTATTCGGCACCGAGTCGTATAGTACCTGGTCTCGGTAGTGCCACCGGTCAGGTTACGCCGGCGCAGGGGGAAAAGGGTCAAGCAGTGAGGAAAAAAAAATACAGCTAAAGCTCGCGCAAACGCCCGCGTGCGCAGTAGTTAAAACCCTGTACCGTCTGTACCCCAGATTTTAGAAATTCCCTACGTTGCCTATGCTCGCTTCGTTGTACTGGTTTTTTTTTCCAGAAAAGCACGTGTACAGCCTGCCCTACAAACTATTTTTTTTTTAGAAAAAATCAATGTTCCCTATGCTTGCCATGATACCCTATTTAAAACATGCTCTACCCCTTGTCTAGTTCTGCGGTTCTCTGCGCTTGTCTAACATAGCCTGCCAATTTACCTCTGTGGGTCTTTAATCCACTAAAAGATGTTAAAATTTCTCTTCTAAATGTCTAGTCTTAGTAGTCCCTGCCATCTGTAAAGATGTTTTCTCGGGCTAGGGTTTAACTCTCAGTCTAGCCAGGGTCTTTACAGCAAAATTTATAAATGACTAGGACTACCAAGACGTTTAGAAAGAGAGAGAAAGGGGTCACTGGCAGATCAGAAAAGCTGAGACATGTCGGGCACAGCGAACCCGCCCCTTTTCACGCGTACACGTGGCCCGTGTCTTCCACGTGTACTCGTGAACGACGCAGAAGGGTGTTTTCACCGTACCTGACACTTTTTGGCCGCGTTTTCGCTGCGCACCTGGTCGGCTGCAGGCCGTGTGGGAACGCTCGTGACCGCAAATATCTTCACCTGTACTCTCACAAGTCGCTTCGGTGGTGTATTGCACCACACCGCAACTCGTCTCTGGACACAAGTTTACGTATTCGCTTGTCAACTAGCGATCACTCACAGCACACAGACACAATCGGGCGCACACGCGAAGTTTCCTGCAAACACGTCTACGAAGGGAAAGTGACCGAAATATTCACCGCGAGTTTTTCGTTTAAAAGTGTCTACGCATTGTTTATTGTTTATTTTCTTTTATTCACAAGTTCCGTTTCCTTATTTTATTACAAAATATTCACTTAACTGTCCCTGCCTCTCTGTGTCCCTACCTACTTCTCACCATACGTTGCTTCTTTTGACTTTGCTTCCTTTTCTGTTTCTTTGCACTGCTTACCTCGTTTCTTCTTCAACAGGGTCCTTGTCCATTGTCCTTTGTGTTGAGTCCTTTCACTTTTTTTTCACTTTGGTCACTTTTGCTTTTCTTGTTTTTTTTTTAAGAGCGGATCCGACTGGCCCCTTTCGCTTGCCTGGCACTTCTCGTGGCCTAATTTTGCAGCCTTGATTTCGACGCTTTTCGTCCGCTGCTGCCCGCCGCTGTCCGCGGTCGCTGCCTGGGCGGCGCTGCCCGCGGTCGCTGCCTATGCTCGGCCGATCATCGGGCGCCGTTACACATGCGTCGTGAGATTTGTCGAGACGCCGTTACACAGGCGTCGCAAAATTTGTCGAGCCGCCGTTGCTTGTGTGCATGGGCGCCGACCAACGGGTGTTTGCTTGTATTCTGCACCCCGCGGGCTTGCACTTGCCTATGCCCCTGCCTATGTCTCGCCTATGCTTTGTCTCGAGACGCCGTTACACAGGCGTCGCAAAATTTGTCGAGCCGCCGTTGCTTGTGTGCATGGGCGCCGACCAACGGGTGTTTGCTTGTATTCTGCACCCCGCGGGCTTGCACTTGCCTATGCCCCTGCCTATGTCTCGCCTATGCTTTGTCTATGTCTTTGCCTATGCCTTATCTATGTCTTTGCCTATGCTTTGTCAATGTCTTTGCCTTTTGCCTTTGCTTGCTACCCATTACATGCAAACCCATGGGGTATTATCAACTTAAAATATATTTTGTCCATTTAAACTTAAAACTAGATAAATCTTTGTGAAGCGTTTCATACGTCGTCACAAAGCTTAGCTTTCGCTTTATTTGGATTTAGCGATCCAGCCCCGTTTGACAAAGTTTTTTGTTTTGTTTTGGTTCTTGTCCGCTTTCGCTTTCAAGAGTCGGTGTGGGTGCTCTTGCTTTCGTTGTTGTTGGTTCAGCGGAATTGTACACCGCTGTCGGTATTGAGCATAGAGTTGATGTTGATGTTGTTGCAGTTGTTGTTGCTAAAGGTTCAGTTGCAGTAGATATCGAGATTACTGTACTGGTAGCTAAAGAACTTGACACCGTTTAGAATGGAGAGAGCGTGAGAGAGACGCTCTCAGTGCGTTCGGGTTCACTTCATGCAGTCATAAGCATTGATGAACAAGACCGTGATCGTTTGCATTCTGCAGGTGCTAGGTCATTGACCGGGTGGATGATTTGGCACTCTCGGGCGTCTGTCACGACGGTGAAGTATGCATTGTTCCGCTGCAAAGAGAGTCGGCGCTCGTCTTTCTTTTTTTGCCGCTGAGCGCGCAATTCGCGTTGGCTCATTTTAGAACGATTGATTTGTTCGTTGTCCATTTGTTTTTTATTTTATTTATTTATTTTAACAAATTAAATTTAGAACTATATTCTAAACCTAATATAAACTTAACGAGTGCTAGCTACATAGGCCTTCGACTCGAGATGTAGTATAATTAATGTTACTATTTTATTGTATATACCGTTTTTTTTTGTCTATATTTTAAGCTTTGCTTTATTTACAAATTTTTTAATTGTAGAGATGTTGGTGGCAGAAGGTTTTTTGAGGAGGGACTATTTGTTTTTTAATTTTACTTTATTATTCCACACACAGAAAATTTTGTTGGATAGCAATTTAACATTGCCAATAGCGTCCCTTTCGCTTTCGATTTATTTATTTATTTTATGTTATTAACTATTTACTTCACTAAAATCAAGTCGATGAAAACACGTCTGTACACGTCTGCAGTTGGCAAGTTGTTCGTCTGTTTTAATTTCAGAATCACTGCGACGTACACGGCGACGAACTGCATCCTACTCTCTTTCCTGAGATCGAAACTCAGCATCTTGCCTGCGACTCGAACGACGCGAAGTGTTGGCAAGTTGTTCTTGTAATCTGATTGGCGAAAAAGCCCGAAGAGTAGAGTACGAATTGTATCCGGTAATTACTCGATGCTGTTGACTATCTGTAACCCTTTCAGCTTCCCTAAATTCGAAATTTTTCCTACTCGTTCCTGCTCAGAAAAATCTATATCTGACCTATTCAAACGATTTATTTTTCGCAGTGTTTGACTCCTATTGCAAGCTGACTTTCTCTTAAGTCTAGGCATCTTCTAATATATAAGTTTAAAATAATATATATGTTAAAAATAAAATTCTTTTTAATTAATTTAATATGAATATATATTTATCAAAAATTAATATATAGTTATATATATCATATAAAGTTAGTATACTTATTTATGTATATAAATATATTCATATATTTAAATAAATATAAGTATATTATATATTATAATTCTAGTATAAATGAAAATAAATATCTAATGATAGAACAAATAATAATAAAATTTAATAAAGACAAGAAAAATAAAAAAAGTGTGGAAAAAAGAAGAAATATAAATCAAAGAAGTAAGAAATTAAACCTGCGAGCAATTCCAGCGAAAATTCCAATTTGAATCGCGAAAAACGAACCGATACCGATATTCACGCACAATCACACACACTTCAGAAGAGTCTGTACACACATATATGTATGCATGCACAAAAATACGTTACGATGTGTACCGCACTTTTCTAAAATTGCGCGGCACGTTCCGGGCAGAGCGCAATCATTCATACATATGAAAAATGTTCCGTTAACGGATAACACTCACACACGAAGATTTACTTATTATATACTCGACTTATATTAATTTGCATTAAATGTTAAATGCTCCACGAACACGCGAATTAATTATATATTATTTTATATATAATATCGAAAATACAAATGTTAATCGACAATCGACGACGACACCGAACACGCAAATCGCAAACTACAAATTAACATAACACTGAAGAGCGGTGCCACCTTGCAACAATTTCGATACGTTGCCAATAATTTATCGACGCAATTAAAAAGTGCGCGAAACCTTAAATTTAAAATAATTATCTAAAGAATCTAATATATATTACAAAATATATATATATTAAAAAAACAAAGTAGATAAAATGTTAGTAAATTTATTTCAAACATAGAATCAATAGATGTGGGTAGATAATATAATTTACACATATTATGTTAATATAATTTATATGCAAAACATAAAAAATATATATCGATATGTTATATATAGATTAAAAGCTATGATATGATAGCTCAAAATATATCGTGAAATCTAAATTAATATTTATTTAATAAATAGTCAATATATAAATTATTAAATAATAATAATAATATGTCTATATTATAAAGCTTGTAAATACCTGCATTCATGCATACCGATCAACCACACTATTGGTTTTATAAAATTTTACATATGTGTGTGTGAACACCAATTAAGTATGGTATGTATAAGTGTTTGCATGTATGCACATGTATTTTCGGTAATTGACATGTGCATGGAAAATAAGAGAAGAGAAACAGATCGAGCTTCGCGCTCGCATCGTTTGTCCTTTTCTTTCCTGCGCAAATAATTTAGTCCTGACGCCATCGATAACTTCTATGCTGGTCGAAGGGTCGAAATGTCTAATAACTTCAGTGTTCATTGTCGGATTGCAATTCGGAGGATAAGTTCATATAGTAATTATCTATATATATACTAAAGCAGAACGTAAAGAAATGAGTACTTCGAATGTAAATAGCAATGTAAATCAAAATTGGCGGTTTGCGTGGGCGGTAGGCGGGTTATTCCAAATTGAAGATAAACTTTATCTTCGTATGGTATACAGGAATCTTCATGCTAAATTTGGTGTCCCTAGCTTTTGTAATAGCTGAGATCGGCACGTTCATCCAGACAGACAGACAGACAGACGGACAGACAGACGGACATGGCTCAATCGACTCGGCTAGTGATCCTGAGCACGTATATATATAATTTATGGGGTCTCCGACGCCTCCTCCCCGCCTAATCATAGCCATAACTTTCTTTTTCTCGTCCTCCCAATAAGCAGGAGACGTGCGAATACCTTTTAAAAGCCTATAGCCATCATCATGAAGTATTAACCTATTTAAAGGTTTATCATTACGCACATCAGCAGCCGAAATGCCTTGAGTGGCAGAGTGCTTACGTAAGCAACTTGATGTGCTATTCCTAATGCTAATCATTTCCAACTTTTTGAAGTTATGAAATAATTTATCAGTTCTACAACCTCTTCTATCAAAATTCCTAAGCTCTGATCTATCTATAGTTGTAAAACTTTCCTGACTTTTCCTAATGCCTGCAAATATTGTGGGGAAAGAGGTCGCTGACCCTCTCCTGGTGCTATACCAATTCGA
Organism: Zaprionus ornatus; assembly: GCA_018904035.1. Lineage (NCBI taxonomy): Eukaryota > Metazoa > Arthropoda > Insecta > Diptera > Drosophilidae > Zaprionus > Zaprionus ornatus. The sequence goes on from JAEIFZ010000103.1 coordinate 244,144, forward strand.
GGAATATCTATGTTTTCAACAGGGACATATTCCATGAAGGTTTCTTGACCTCCTGGATTCAACTCTACCTCTTCTTCTACAACTCTATGCTCATTAGGTTGTGCTGCCTTTTCTAACATTTGACACACACTGTCCCTGTCGTCTGCTGACGCAACAAATGGTACAGTCCCAGCAGAGTACGAAGACAACCACTTTTCATTGATAGTAAACTGGTGCTTATAAAGTTCTGTGTTCACTAAATACCGAATTGCATCGACTATCTTTGAGGGCCTTATGGTTTCAGCCATGAAATCATGGTTATACTCCATCCTACGCTTAAGATGAATCTTAACTACTTCGGCTTCATTAAATGCGCTGGGAAGGGAAGTTACAACATTTGCACCTAGAATTGGCACATTGATCACTGCTCCTTTAATGGCACTTTGACGTTCATATCCAAGAGACTTTATGATCATAAAAGGAAGACGGGGAGAAATCAGCCTTTCTTCTAGAGGCGTCAAGCCTTTTAGGCATTCCGGAAGCTCCAGAAAATTTAGGCCATTTGTAATAGAAGCCTTTGCTTTTTTCCCTGACTTAATACTACGGCTGCAAGATTTGCAAAAGCTAAACCTATTATTATGGAATGGAAACATAGAGGAAAGATAAAAAATATATACACTATCTGCCTCACTACACTTTTCTTCTATGAGCTCTCGCGTCCACTTGATGTGGTAACAAACCTTTGCAACATATGCAAACCTGATCCGGTCCCTGCTTGACTGTCTTATTAAAATTGGCTATTAGGCCTGCGCCTCGATCGACGCAAAGTATTGGCAAGTTGTTCGGCATTTCTAGTTGAATGATCAGTTCGTCGAACACGGCGACGAACTGCATCCTGACCTCTTTCCTGAGATCGAAAATCAGCATCTTGCAAGTTGTTCGTCTGTTTTAATTTCAGAATCACTGCGACGTACACGGCGACGAACTGCATCCTGCTCTCTTTCCCGAGATCGAAACTCAGCATCTGCGCCTAGAACGACGCGAAGTGTTGGCAAGTTGTTTTTGTAATCTGATTGGCGAAAAAGCCCGAAGAGTAGAGTACGAATTGTATCCGGTAATTGCCCAACGGCGCTGAATGTTCTATTACTTCAGCGGACTCGATGCTGTTGACTATCTGTAACCCTTTCAGCTTCCCTGAATTCGAAATTTTTCCTACTCGTTCCTGCTCAGAAAAATCTATATCTGACCTATTCAAACGATTTATTTTTCGCAGTGTTTGACTCCTATTGCAAGCTGACTTTCTCTTAAGTCTAGGCATCTTCTAATATATAAGTTTTAAAATAATATATGTTAAAAATAAAATTCTTATTAATTAATTTAGTTTGAATATATATTTATCAAAAATTAATATATAGGTTTATATATAATATAAAGTTAGTATATTTATTTATATATATAATATAAAGTTAGTATAATATATTTATTTACATATATAGGTTAGGTTATATCGGCAGGTCCCCAGGTGGGGGCCTCACATAGATCAGTATGATCCTTAGAGCGGCCGAATTAGTAATGGAGGCTGTTAATTTCCGTTAGTTTGGCAAAAGCCAGGAGTTTTTGGGGTGCCAGGCCCGCTGCTTCTTCCAGTGATGCAAGCAGGGGGCGTCCAAGGCGCCTCGCTCTCGAGGTCATGAGAGCGGCGCCTCGCTCTCGAGGTCATGAGAGCGGCGCAGTCGCAGATGAGGTGCTCCAGAGTTTCTTTTACTTCTGGTACCTTGCATTTCCTTCATTCGTCATTGTCGGTAATGCCCAACTTCTTAGCGTGAGTTGCGGTCAGGCAGTGACCCGTGAGTATACCCATCATTGTTCTACAGTCTCTTCTCAGGAGCTGAATGACATATTGGGCTAATTTCGTGTTAGCGTTATGCCATGTTATGTTTAGTGTTATGCCACCTTCTTGTTGCTATTGCCGCAGCGTCTTGTTCTAAGCTGTGGCTTATCGATCGCAGCGGTATCTTCAGGTCTTCAATTGTCGGTCGTCTAGATTCGGCACCCTCTTTCGCTAGCCTGTCTGCTATCTCGTTTCCGTCAATGCCCTGGTGGCTGGGAACCCAAAAGATGCGCACCTTCGAGCGGATGCTTAATGCATCTAATGCTTCTCTGCTTGCCAGTACACTTTCGGAGCTGATGACATAGGATTGCATAGATTTGATAGCCGCCTGACTGTCGACAACGATGTTGACCCGATTTTTGTTGAATGTTGTCGCAAGTTCTGCAGCCTTCTTTATAGCAAAAACTTCCGCTTGGAAGATGCTGCAGTAGTCCGGCAACTTGTACGACACTTCGATTAGCGGATCTGCACAGTATACCGTGGCGCCTACGCTTGTGTCCATTTTGGATCGGTCTGTAAATAACTTTGTTGCGTTTTCGTCCATGCCGATTTTCCAATCTTCATGTCCCATTAGAGTGGGCGTTCTAGAGAAGTTGTTTATTGGAGTCATATAGTCCGTGCTATTGAGTGACTCTCCTCTTACTTCGCTGTGCCCATAGTTTGCGGGGGCCATATTTTCCGTAGCACAAAGACGTTGTGCGGTCTTTTGTGCTAGTAGCTTGGCCTGTATGTCAATGGGGAGAACTCTAAGTATCACTACCAAGGCCTTTGTTGGAGTGGATCTCAGTGCCCCAGTAGTGCACATCAGTGCCCGTCTTTGTACCCTTTCCATTGTTAGGAGGTATGTGGATTTCTTAGTGGCCTTCCACCATAGTAGGACACCGTAGAGTAGTATTGGACGAACAACTGAGATGAAGATCCAGTGCATCAGTTTGGGAGACAAGCGCCACGTGCTACTTAGCATCTTTTGCGATGCATAAAGTGCATTTGTGGTTTTTTTTAACCCTTTCTTCGACATTGGGTTTCCAGCTCAGCTTGCTGTCCAATACTATTCCTAGATACTTTACGCTCTTTTTTGGTTCGAGCATGGCACCGTGTATGGATGGCGGAGTCCATTGCGGTATCTTGTATCTCTTGGTAAAGAGAATTAGATCCGTTTTGTCCTCATTGATACTGAGTCCGACTTCCATCGCCCACTCCAGTATTTCTTTGAGTGTACTGTCCATGACCGAGCTGATCGTCATTGGACATTTGCCCACGATAATTATGGCTATGTCATCTGCATAGGCGGTTATCTTAAGGGCTTTCCGTTTAAATTTTCTTAGGACATCGTTTACCACTAGATTCCACAACAGCGGCGACAGCACTCCGCCTTGTGGCGTGCCTCTGTGCGCTGCTTTGGTTATGGTTGTGGTTCCCCATTCGGCTCTAACTCTTCTGCAGCTCAATAGATTACCTATCCAAGAGTTTACAGCCTCATGGGTTTCTGCTTCTCTCAGACTCCGCATGATCGCTTCCGTAGATAAATTGTTGAATGCACCTGAGATGTCCAGGAACGCTCCTAAGGCAAATTCCTTGTGGTGTAGGGCTTTTTCGATGGTGGCTACTAATGAGTGTAACGCTGTTTCCACCGATTTCCCTTTTGTGTAGGCGTGTTGGTTGGATTCTACGAGTCGGCTCAAGCCTCCTCTTATGTGTACTTCCAGGAGTTTTTCGAAGGTTTTTAGCAGGAAAGAGGTGAGACTGATCGGCCTGTAATCTTTCGGCTGCATGTGACTGCATTTCCCTGCTTTTGGCAGGAACACAACACGTGCTGTCCTCCAGGGTACAGGTACATGTCCCAGCCTCAGACATGCTATGAATATCGATTCCAGCCATGGAGTGCCCTTTTCTTTGGTCTTCTGCAGCATGGCTGGTATTATACCATCAAGCCCCGGGGATTTGTAGGTCCCAAAGGAGTCTATGGCCCAATGGATTTTGTGTGGAGTGATTATGTTCTCAGGTACGTCGGACGCTGAGTTCGTAGGTGTTGATTGTTGTGGATCAAGTACATCTGTGCATCCGGGGAAGTGCTCGCTTAGAAGGGCATTAGTTGCTTCCTTGCTGCTACTCGTCCATTGGCCATCGCTGGTTCTTAGTTGGCTCTGAATTGCTGGTTGGCTCGACAGAAGCTTCCTAAGCCTGGCGGTTTCCGTGACCGTCTCTATGCCAGAGCGGAAGGATCTCCATGAGTTTCTTTTGGCTGCCTGGAGTTTTTTCTTAAAGTCACGGAGCCTCGTCTTGTACTCGTTCCATACAATATCTTCGTCAGCTTGCTTAGCTAGTTTGAAGATTTCTTGTAGGTCGGTGCGCTGTGCCTTCAATTGCGGGTCCCACCAGGGAGGCCTGTGTTTCCTTCTTGTGATTGAGGTCTTGCACGTTGCGTTGAATGCTGATGTTAGGTGGTGGCAGAGCGTCTTCACGGACTTTCAATGTCCACTGTTGATAGGATTGGTGTTGGTGATGGGAGTGTCATTGTCACTTTGGTCTTAAACTTATCCCAGTTGGTGTTCCTGGGATTCTTGTAGAGACTTTTTGTCACTGTACACTCGCCTTGAACTTCGAACTGGATATACCTATGGTCAGAGAAGGAAGGTTTGCTGAGAACCCTCCACTCCGTGACTTCGGTATTTTCTCCAGACGCGAGTGTTAGATCTATGACGCTAGATGAGGTGGGACCTACATAGGTGGGTTCCTCACCCCTGTTCGCGATCTTAAGATTAAATTTTAAAATGAAGTCTAAAAGTAACTCACCTCTGTTGTTTACATCTCTGCATCCCCATAGGGTGTGATGTGCGTTGGCGTCTGCGCCTATCACCAGGGGTTGCCTCTTCTGGCTCAACTCCTGGATCAGTCGTTCCGTCTCCTCCGTCGGCGATTCCCTGTCATGCGCTAGATAGCAGGACGCCATCAGGAGTGGTTCGCCCCTGCATCCCTCTAGCGCTATCCCCGTGATGTCGTCTGTGCTGTAATTGGACATAAGATAAGCATAGATGCCTTTTCTTACCAGAGTTGCAGTTCTAGCTTTACTTACGGTGGTTGGGTAGAAGATAGAGTAGTTGTTAGGGTTAAGAGGAGTTCCGCCGACGCCAACTTGCTCTTATGGAGATTCAGCTGAAGGATCCGTAGCTTCATGGCTATTCTTGGATTCCTTCTGCTTGGATGGGTTGGCTATAATCGTCAGGTTACCATCCTCCTCCATATCGTCCTCTATATCGAGGCTGCTTGCCGCTTCGGTCAAGGCCTCAAGGTCTTTTCCTACCTCGCCGGCCTCTAGCGTGTTGGCGTTGGTGTCATTCGGGTGGCGTTTTTTGAGTCGTAGGTGTACATTACCTACTCCCCACGCCATCTTTCCGAACGTCGGGTACAGAATGTCCTCGGCTTTCTTGTTTATCTGGAGGACCATTTGTTGGCCGTTGCCTTCCGGCTTGCCAACGTATAGTACCGTCCAGTCCACGGTGAGCACGTCAGGATTCTGCAATTGTAGCGCCTGCTCCTTAGGTACGACCCTTGGAAAGAGTACCTTCGCTTTTGGTACCAATGGAATACATGTTCTATCGACTACCTCCAGCTGAGCACCTTCCCAAGGGGCATCCATCTTGGCCACAGTCTCGGTGACCCACTTCAGGGTGAGGTTATCCTTGCAGCTTAGGATCTTCACCCCATTAAGCCACCCTGCTCCATCGACAGCCTCAGTTCTACCATCTTCCACTTTTCCGCAGTTATTTTGCCGTGGGGGTTGCTGCGGTCGATGAGCCCGACGACTAAGTGCCGACGCGCAACATCGCTCACCATCTTTCTTTTCGGCTGTGGCTTTTTGGGGGTTCTTTCTGGTTTTTGGCGTGGCCGCTTGCTCACGGGCACATCCGCCTTATCTTGGTCTTCAGACCGCTGCCTTTTAGTCAGCAGCAACTCTTCGACTTTGTTGGCATATTGGCTTGAAGTGGCCTTCATTGCCATCTTGCCCTCAAAATGCCTCCGGCCTTCCTCGATCCTCTCCTCGGCCCATTCCAGCTTTTTCCTCTTCTCAGGAGCGAGCTCTTTGCTGCCAGCTAGCCGGGATTTGATTTTCAAAGCTGCCTTGTACTGGGCTTTAGCTCTCAAGCCCTCCTTTGTCTTCTTGGGCCCTTCCCTACTGGGGGAGTTGGAACCCTTGACTGGGGAGCGCAGGCGGATTTCTTTCACCTCAGCACTTATGCCGTGTACCGCACCGCTGTACAGTGCAAGTGCTAGCAGGCACAAGATGTTGTCCCATGGAGCGATCCCTTATCTGTGTTTACGACCGGCTATAATATTTTATGACATCACGTACACACATGTTTACGATAGCAAATAAGTTAACAACACTCCTGCTGCACAACAACGAGAAGCGCAACCGCTCACGAGGCAAAGTTGCATAACCAACGTGCAGCATTGCCAAAACCGTTGGACCGCTGACCAACGTAGCCTAAACATCCGCCACGTGCGCTTGGTCAGCAAATTCCGAGCCGCGACCAACTGCAGGAACCCGGCACCATCAGCGACTGCACCAGCGACAGCGGCGGCAGCGACTGCACCAGCGACAGCAGCGGCAGCGATGGCGGCGACTCTCTACAGCAGCAGCCTTCCTATGATAAACTCTTTTTTATACCCTTGGACCATTGAAAATGGTCAAGAGTTCCGCAGAAGTGTCGATTGTCCAGTTGTTTAGTGCAGCTAGGGTAATGGTTTTGACAGATGGCGAGGTCTTAAATTTTGTTATTAGCTTCCCTAGACCTAAGATAATTTGTAAAAAGATTGTAATATTTCCCGTCGCGCATGCTGGTCGAGTACTCCACTTATCAGAAGATACTGTTGCCGAATGCCCCACTGGCGTCACCGCAGTCTCCTCCTGCGTCAGGACTCCCACAACAACGTTCTGCCGCGAGTCCCAAGAGAGGACTTGTGCGCAAGGTCTTCACGCTGGAACCGAGGCGCATTGTGGCACCAAGGACAATGATCTGCCCTCGATATCTGTCATCGATGAGGGCATACTGGTGGTAAACGATGCCCTGGTCAGGGTCAGTCTGGATGACAAGCCCGAGGTTTCAGTCAACGGAACCTACTTGGTAACTTTTGATCGGGTCGCGTATGTCAACAGCACAAAGTACGTCAACCTCAGCAGACACCAGAAGAGGGTCCCACAAACAGCCGCCTCCGCCCGACTCAACGTGTCTTATCATCACTCACTCTTGAGCCTGCCTTTCCTTCACAGGTTAAGTGAAGAAAACCTGCAGCGAATTACGGAGTTGCGCACGCAGGTGGTTGTTAATCCGGTTGCAGCAGCGGCAACCTGCTCCGTAGTTGGGGTTGTCGCATTCGGCATCCTCGCCTTCTTGAGGCTAAGGCGTAGAAGGAAGACTTTGGATGTGGTGCAGCAAGTCCTGGAGAATGTGGGCATGGCCAGGGACGACCATGTTTCGAAAGGAGGGAGTAGTTAACATTAGTTAACGACATCCGCTCACCAGCCACTAAATTCCGGCTAGCTTGCGTGTCGAGTTCCTTGACTCAGTGCAACCAGATATCTTGCACGGAGCGCATGGTCAGCGGAACATGCCGGCGACTCCGTGGGAATGCAGAGTCAACAATGTTGCGCGGTTCGATCACGCGGCTTTAGGGTTTAGCTCTTAAGTTGATTTTGTACTTCTCTTCAGTCTTACATCCCAACTCAAAAATAACGGACGCGTTCGGTCCTAAATAAACTTTGTAAAACAACTCCAGCGTTTTACTCCCCGCGCAGTCTCCGTTAAATCGTTTGATCCGAATCTCTAGTGCTCCTATTGTTGCCACGTTGAGGCAACACCTACGGACAGTAGTTGTGTTAAGAGATCCTGGCGTGGGCGCATACCTGCCGCGCTACGAATGACCTTGACAATAAGTGCACTGCCGATCACGGACCGCTTGCCGCGATCGAATTTCCACTCCTGACGCCCCCGTCAAGTGGAAGGATCCCCTGAGAGTTTGAGGGCATCCGACGACATCACCGTCGCGGGACTGAGCGTGGGCGCATACCTGCCGCGCTCAGGCTTCATACATCTCAAGCTGCCTGCAGCCCCCTGCCGCAGCCAAAAAAACTACAACTAAGTGAACAACAAACATTTTAAGTAACAAAGTAAAACAAAACCAAAACATAAACCTATTATTAAGTGAACAACATAAACATTTTAAGCAACAAAGTAAAACAAAACAAAACGTAAACTTACAACTAAGTGAACAACATAAACATTTTAAATAACAAAGTAAATAATAAAATATCTATAGTGGTGTTTGGACGTGTTTCGCTTTTGCTCCCTGTGTTTTTTAATAATTCTGTTTAAGAGATTTGCTTACGTGCTTTTATAAATAGTGCGGTATCTTACTAGTGCTAACCCTGTGAGAAAAAACTTAAAGTAGCATACCAATCCTTCTTTATTAATGAATTTGCTAACAAAAATTTTAATTCTTTTCACTTGCGCGTCTTGGCGTCAAGTTTTTTGGTTTTGTTTTTACTAGTATTCTCACACTCTCCTGCTCTCCCGCTCTCCCGCTTACGAAAGTAAATTTCGCTCTCTGAGTAAGTTGTGTAGTGCTTTTGTTGTAGACGTAACAGCTGTTGTTGTTTTGTTTACCTCGACTGCTCGCCATATTTGTTTTTTTTATTTTCGTTCTCGCTTGCTTGCCTGTTTTCGGCACTGTAACTGTTTCTTGCTCTCTCAAGAAATTTGTCTTAGTATTCTATTGCTCTCTTCGTTGTCCCCTACAATTCGAAGGAATATTTATTTTATTATCATGGTGTCGTGCTCTGCAGCAAATTGCAAATGCTCTTGAGATGCTAATGCGGACTACATTGGTTGCTGGCTCTGTGACAATTTTAGTCACTTAAAATGCTGTGGCCTAACTGCGCGGGTTAGGGATGCCGTCAACGCCAATGTAGGCCTTAAATGGTCGTGTGAAGCGTGCCGTGTGGGTGAATCCGATCTACTCGGGTTTTATCGGATACGCACAGCTTTCTCTAATCTCCAATCTGAATTTTTGGAGATGGAGACCCAATTCAACGCCTTTACGGCTCTTAGTAAGCAACCTGCTCCTCTTAATATTCCTTTAGATTCAGTTACTACGAATCTAAAGCCCTCCAATCTACCTTCTTCTAAGGCTTCTTCTTCTGATCTTCTAAGCCTAATTTCCCCTATACCGTCATGCTCATCTAGTTGCACAAAAAAAAAAAACTAGCAGCAATGTTACCGCACCGAAACCTCTTGCTGCCCCTCTTGTGCCTACTCCCATTACGAGCAATGATAACAACGTAAAGGGTAATGTTCCCGCAATCATGCCTGTTAGTCAGGCACCGAGTATAAAACCTCTGATTGTGATTAAACCCAAGAAATTGGTGTTTATCTCTCCAGACACTACCATAGGAGATGTACAATCGTACATTCTCGAAAAGATGCCTGTAAATGATTTGATTGTTGAAAAATTCAACTTCAAATTAAAGCGTGACATTTCTTCTTTCAAAATTATACACTTTAAAGACGTTTGCGCAGCTTCTTTCTAAGGAGTTCACTCCAAAACAAAAACGCCGAACGACCGTCACTCTTCCCACATTGGCCGTTACATCGCCAAGTGGACCTGCAAAGTCCTCAAAAAACTGAAGTTCTCTTCTCTTCATGCTTCTGAAAATGCTAGGGGACACACAAATATTCTTTCTTCCTTAATTCTTTCCTATCAAAATGTTAGAGGCCTCTGTAGTAAAATCTCTAGTCTTTATCTCCATAGTCATGCCTTTTCTTCCCAAATTATTGCCTTTACCGAAACCTGGTTAAAACCAGAGATTCTAAGCTCTGAAGTCTTTCCAGATAGGTATATGGTACAACATACAGGCTTGATCGACCTGACCGACGGGGTGGTGGAGTACTGATTGCAGTAGACTCCTCCATTATGTCGGACCTCTTACAGCCGGAGTTTCAATTCGACATTGAATTAATCTGTGTAAAACTACACTTTCCCGGTTTTTTCTTGTATATAACCTGCTCCTATATTCCGCCGTCATCGGAATTTTCAGTCTACTTGCAACATTTGTCTGCAATTAAGACTATTCTTAACCTGTTATCAGACAGAGATCATTTCAAAGTCCTGGGTGACTTTAATATCCCGGAATGTAATTGGACATCCATTGAGGAGGGAAACTTCCTTCTGCACTCCCGGCAATATGATCTGTTTGACGGTTTGTTTGACATTTCTTTGTCGCAGGTTAATCATGTCAAAAACAGTGTGTTATATAGTAAAAACTATTTGACAAGAAGGATTCAGTCTGACCTAGATTGTTTCTTTTCTTGGTGTCGTGCAAATCTCCTTAATCTGAACAGCTCAAAATGCAAGCTGATGACATTCTCACGTGCCTGCCCAAAGTACGTATCATACTCTCTTTGTGGTTGTACCTTGGAAAGAATTTCCCTGGTTGATGATCTAGGTGTCCCTTTGGACCGAAAACTCAAGTTTTCCGAACATATATCATCAATGGTTAATAAAGCTATGGGTGTACTCGGCTTTATTAAGAGATGATCCAAGGAGTTTGACGATCCTTACTTAACTAAGACTCTCTTCACTTCGCTTGTTCGTCCAATTCTCGAGTACGTATCATGTGTCTGGAACCCTCAGTACACAGTTCATAGAGACCGCATTGAATCCGTACAGAAAAACTTCTTAATGTTTGCCTTGAGAGGCCTTAACTGGGATGTAAATTCAAGACTTCCTTCCTATCCTAGTAGAATTTTGTTACTTAATCTGCCTTCTCTAGCCAATCGTAGAACTATGCTTGGTGTTATATTTATTAACAACCTTATCCAAGGTGACATAGTACTTACTTAGTAGACTACACTTTTCTGTCCCTGGTAAAATCACCCTTAATTACCTTCCTCTAAAACTTCCCAACTGTAGCTCGAACTTTGCCCTGCATGAGCCATTCAGGGTATTATGTTCGGACTACAATAAACTATACTTCATTGTAGCTAACAATATCAACTTGATATCTAGCTTAAAATTACAACTTCTCGCCCACTTATCTAGAATTTAGTTAAATACATACCTTTCTTCTGTCTATTTATAGTAGTACTTTCAACATACTGCATGCTCTAACACTCTACTCATAATTTTATTTGCATTTGGTTACTAACACTAACTCTCCTGATCTGATTGGGTTTTTCTGGGTTTTCCCCAATCCTCTGCAACAAATGTTGGATCGGCTTTTCTTTATCCCAGTTTGCACGTTTTCACATTTGCACAATTAAAAAAAAATTTTTTTTTTCTCTTCTTTACATTTAAGGTTTTACCCTTAATTTAAAATTACCTTTAGTTTAAAATTTCAACTTAAATAATTTAAATCTAATTTCAATTGTTTCTTTACTTTTAAAAAGTCGACTGATCATAGTTCGATTATAAACTAAACTAAATAAAATAAATAAATAAAAAAAACAAAAAAAAATATATCATAAAACTACAACAAACCAACACAACAGAAGAAATAAGTGAATTAAAATAATAATAATAAGTGAGCAAACAACAAAAACATACCAACAAATACACGAACCCTATTCAGAACACTAACCAACAGTAAATACCTAAATCAACAGCGAATACACAAACATTATCTAAAGCACAAGCCAACAATAAATATAAATAATAATAAAATACAATACATAACCCAATAACAAAGAATTAAACCTTAATCAAACCAACAAACAACAATGGCAGTATCAACACCAGCCCCTGTAATACTATCCGACTCAAATATCAGTCAGGTTGAAAGGCAGATACACGCTGTCGGAAATTTCAAAGGAAATCCGAGCACCCTGCATACATTCATCACTCGTATTGACTTCATTCTGGCCTTGTACCAGACCACAGACGAAAGACAGAAGCTGATAATTTACGGACACATTGAGCGCAACGTCAGTGGCGACGTCATCCGCACACTGGGAACTAACAACTTCGCCAGTTGGATCGAGCTAAGAACAAGATTGATTCTTTACTACAAACCACAAGCACCGAACCATCAACTTTTGGAGGAATTCCGGAACACCCAATACAGAGGCAACATCAGACAGTTTTTGGAAGAGGCCGAGAGAAGACGACAAGTTTTAATGAGTAAGTTAGAACCAGAAGATAAATCTGCAGAAGCCGTCTTATTCACTAGACTCGTCCAAGATAGTATAGAGAACCTAATTCAAAACTTCCTAATCATATTCACATAAGAATAATCAAATGCCACATCCCAGATTTAAGGTCCCTAATTAACATTTTACAAGAAAAAGGCCTTTACGAAACGCCAACATCAACTAAAGATAACTTTAAGCCAGTCTCTAATCCCAGTAGTACACCAACAAACCCACAAAACAGACAAAATAATAGCCAGAACAAGCCTATCACACTTTTCCAACCCTTTCGTAATAATGTTTTCCAACCTTACTATCAACCATATCCATTCACACCAGATCATGCACCCAGGTATTAAACCGTTTCCCCAATACTAACAAAGACCAAACCACCCACAATCCAACATATCCATAACGCAACAACCCAGACCGAACCCAGCATTTAATCGACAGAATATCTTTGACCAAAATCGTTTCGGACTTAATCACACTGGCATACCGACTAACTACCCCTCAACTGGAAATGCACAGACCAACAACCCTGTAAAAAGACCGAGACCATCGGATAACGGACAATCTAAAATGAGTATAGAAGAATTAAGATACCAGGAAATGGCATTAAATCAACCCGAATACCCATATTATTGCTATTACCCATATTACTCAGATAATTTCCAACCTCAGCCCTATCCTTGCCAAATGGGTTACATCCCAGATCCAATCCAAAATCCTCCTGAACAAAATTATGATAATTCGGACGCAACACAACAAGAGCAAACAGTACCGAACGATGACGAACTAGACAATAATGAGCAAGCAGAAAATTTTCGGCTAGTTGCCCCGGATCAAGCCAATATGTAACTATCAGACATAATGACGGCGAATTAAAATGTCTAATCGACACCGGATCCACTATAAATATGCTCACTCGGAATATTTTCCAAACACCCGTACAACAGACCAACCACCTAATCCACACTAGTAATGGCCCGTTAACTATTAACGAAACTACAACTATACCACCCAATAACTACTTTCCTATTGCTCAAGAGTTCGTAATTCATAAATTATCAGATCATTACGACATGCTGATTGGACGCAAATTGTTATCCAAGGCTAAAGCAGTAATAGATTATCAAAAGGGAACTGCTACCCTCTTTAATAAAGTCTACAAGATGAAAGACACTAGGAATACTGCAGAACAAAACCATGTTCAAATAGACCCTCCATTCCCACAAGACCCCACATTTTTAGAAACTTCCACACTCCAAGAGAACTTATTCCGACTAGACCACCAAAATACAGAAGAAAGACACAAACTAACAAACCTATTGACAAAATTTAAAGACATTCAATTTCACGAAGGCGATAAACTTAGTTTTACGAATTAAGAGAAACACACCATCAACACTACACACAATATCCCCGTTTATTCTAAACTGTATAGTTTCCAACAGACGTACGAAAAAGAAGTGGAAAAACAAATCCAAGACATGTTAGAGCAGGGTATCATTCGAGAAAGCAACTTACCGTATTGTAGCCCCATTTGGGTAGTACCAAAAAAATTGGATGCATCTGGACAACAGAAGCTTCGCATAGTAATGGACTACAGGAAATTAAACGAAATCACAATAAATGACCGATATACCAAATATAGACGAAATATTAGGAAAACTAGGGAGGTCCAATTACTTCACAACAATAGACCTTGCAAAAGGCTTTCATCAAATAGAAATGGACCCAGAGTCAATAGCCAAGACCGCTTTCTCAACCAAATATGGACACTACGAATATACAAGAATGCCATTTGGGCTTAAAAATGCCCCCGCTACCTTCCAACGCTGTATGAATAATCTACTCCGTCCGCTCCTAAACAAAAATTGTCTAGTATACCTAGATGATATCATCGTTTTTTCCACCTCTTTAGAAGAACGCCTTCAGTCCCTTGAAGCAGTTTTCGAGAAATTATCTCAAGCTAATCTAAAACTACAGTTAGATAAATGTGAATTCCTAAGACAAGAAACTACCTTTTTAGGACACATTATCACTAAAGATGGGAAAACCAAATCCTGAAAAATTAAAGCAATACCAAAATATCTGCTTCCAACCAAACCCAAAGAAATCAAAGCATTTCTTGGAATCACAGGTTACTACAGAAAATTCATACCTAATTTCTCCAAACCATTGACTTAATGTCTAAAAAAAGTAGTCAAGATAGATATAAACCAAAGGGATTACATAGAGGCATTCCATAAACTAAAATTACTCATTTCTGAGGATCCTATATTAAAAATACCTAACTTCGAAAGAAAATTTGTATTAACAACTGACGCAAGTTTGGGCAACCAAAACTTTCAGACATTATCTATTAGGACGACACTTCGAAATAGCTTCTGAACATCAACCATTGTGCTGGCTACACAAACTAAAAGAGCCTAACTCAAAGTTGACTAGATGGAAGATTAGACAATCAGAGTACGACTTCGACATAAGGTACATTAAAGGGAAAGAAAACCATGTCGCGGACGCACTGCCTAGAATCAAAATAGAACAGATGTTTTTCGGAGAATCCACGCAATATAGCGCGGATGAAGATAGTAGCGAACTCATAGGACTATCTGAAAAGGCCATTAACTATCATAAAAGACAAATTATTTTTTCGTAAGGCCCCAATAGTAATACAGAATACGAAACCTATTTCAAGAAACAAATTATACGTATCTCCTATGAAGAAATGACCCTCGAAACAGCCAAGCAATATTTACTCAACCATTTTTGTTCAAAAAATAGCGCTCTTTACATCGAAAGCGATGCAGACTTTGAAGTGATTCAAAGCGCGTATACAGAGACCATGAATCCAAAATGTACAAAAATTTTCCGAAGTCTCGTCTTACTAAAAGACATCCCTACTTATGCAAGATTTAAAGAATTAATCCTAAATACACACGAAAAGCTATTACACCCAGGAATTCAGAAAACTGCAAAACTTTTTAGTGAAACTTACTACTTTCCCAATAGCCAGCTCCTTATTCAAAATATAATCAATGAATGTAAAGTTTGTAACCTAGCCAAAACAGAACACCGTAATACAAAAATGCCAATGAAAATCACCCCTAAACCCGAACATTGCCGCGACAAGTTTGTAATAGATATCTATTCTTCTGAAGGAAATCACTATTTGAGCTGTATCGACATTTACTCCAAATTCGCCACTCTTTAACAGATAAAGACAAAGGACTGGATAAAATGTAAAAATGCCTTAATGCGCATATTTAATCAGTTGGGGAAACCTAGACTTCTTTAGGCAGACAGATATCTCGCATTCTCCAGCCTAGCCCTTAAACGTTGGCTCGAAACCGAGGACGTAGAATTACAACTTAACACTACGAAAACAGGTGTCGCTGACATAGAGAGACTCCACAAGACTATAAATGAAAAAATCCGTATCATTAAAAACTCCGACGACAATGAAACCAAGTTAAGTAAAATAGAAACAATCCTTTACAGGATACTACAAACCCCCGCTTACATATTCATTTATGCCGGACAACCTATTCTGGATACACAACACAATAAAAAACTAAAATTAAGGATATAAATAAAAACAGAACCGAATACAAAGTTGACACTAGATACAGGAAGGGACCATTACAAAAAGGAAAATTAGAAAACCCTTTTAAATTAACAAAGAACGTCGAACAAACCGACGAAGACCACTACAAAATCACTAATAGAAACAGAGAAACACACTACTACAAGACCCAATTCAAAAAACAGAAAAAAATTAATCAACTTCCCATCCTACAGGCCCCTGGTTCACCATAATACTCCTCCTCACCTTTACAAAACTATGCCAAACCCAGCAACTTCAAATAAACAACATTGACACTGACCACGGATATCTCCTATTCTCTGACAAGCCCATCCAAGTCCCTTCAGAATACGAACACCATTGTCTCCGCATAAACCTCCCGGATATAGACAACTTAACTCATAACTTTAACATAAGAGTAAGAAACTATACACATATCCCTCAAATTACACTTCTCCACAATAAAATGCTAAGAGAACTTAATAACACTATAACACTACACCAGACAAATAGACAGAAACGTGGACTGCTTAACATAATGGGATCTGCATTTAAATACCTTTTCGGAACATTAGACAATAACGACCGAATACAAATCCATAACCAATTAGAATCTGTAACAAGAAACTCAATCAACCTACATGAAATGAGTGACATAATTCAGCTTATTAATAGTAATATGCAAAAGGTCAAGGAATTTGAAGACGAACATAATAACAGAAAACAAATGCTATACGAACTAATCCAGTTTACCGAATACATCGAATACATTGCAATGGGAATGCAACTCTTGCGATTAGGACTTTTTAACCCAAAATTACTCAACTATGACAAATTAAAAAACGTTGACAGCAGTAACATATTACAAACTAAAACTTCAACCTGGATTAATACTAACCAACTACTTATCATAGCTCATATCCTTACTAAACAAAAATCCATTCATACCATTAACATAATACCCTACCCAGATAGTAATGGCTATCAACTTGGCCACGTAGATAAACACTTATTTTGAGGAACTTGATAAAATCTATAATCAGAATTACAAAGAAATAAACAATGACTGTATTAAAAATATCATAAAGAGAACAAATCCGATATGCAATTTTGTCCCTACAACAGTTAATCAAATAATTAAATATGTAGAACCAAATAGTATCCTTACTTGGAATATAAATGACACTGTTATAGAACAGAATTGCCAAGAAATAAATAAAAAATATAACGATTAATGGCAACAAAATAATAACAATAAAACAGTGTAAAATCAAAATAGGAAAAATAGTGCTGAATGAAAATCAGCTGAGTCCCGAGATAAACCTTACCCCATTGTACACGCCCTTAAACCTAATAAAAATAAAACCAATAGAACATAAGGACATTGTACAATTAATATCAAATAAAAATATCACAGTTTGTATAATGGTATCAATCATAAGCCTCACATCTTGTATTGTTTGTATCTACCTAAAACTTAAAAACAAAACAACCATCGAAACACAAGATACAAACCCAACTGCATCCCCAGATTGCATGCATCAACCCCAATAGAAGAAATAGAAGCATAAGCTTCCTTTTTAACGGGAGGGAAGTAGCATAATATGTGAAGCATATTATGCTGACATTAAATTCGATCTAGCAAAAACGCTGCACATACAATCTTGCGCATGCATGGGTACGTAACGTAATATGAAACTTGAAACTTGCATTCTTCTTTTTGTATGCACCTAAAAGAACAAACTCTGCAAAACTGACTAGACATTTCCGTCTCTCACGACTCACTTCGAGCCCAACATAAATTCTGTATATTTAGTCTTAAGCTGACAGTAAAACAATTAAGTGAAATCGTTCGTGATTATTTCTATACATTGAAACTTTACAGCGTTGATCTTAGTCTAAAGACGGATCATTTGTTCGACTCACAATCGTATAGAAAACGTAAGTATATATTCTTGCTCAGGATCAATAGCCGAATCGATTGAGCCATGTCCGTCTGTCTGTCCGTCTGTCCTGTATACCATACGCAGATCAAGTTTATTTTCAATTTGGAATAACACGCCTACCTCCCCCGCAAACCGCAAATTTTGATTTACATTGCCATTTACATTCGAAATACTAATTTCTTAACGTTCTGCTTTAGCATAAATATAGATAAATACTATATGAACTCATCCTTCAAATTGCAATCTGATCGGACAATAAACACTGAACATTTCGACCCTTCGATAAGCAAAGAAATCGTCGATGACGTCAGAACTAAATTACTTGCGTAGGAAAGAAAAGGACAAACGAAGCGAGTGCGAAGCGCGAGATGTTTCTCTTCTCTTCTTTTCCATGCACATGTCAATTACCGAAAATACATGTGCATAAATATATACTAATACTCAACCAATAGGTGGCGTGGTAAATGAATATGAATGTATGCAAGTATTTACATGCTTTTGTACATATTCATAATATTTATAATATGCTTACGTTAGGTTAGGTTATATCGGCAGGCCCCCTAATGGGGGAGACTCACATAGATCAGTATGATCCTTAGTGCGGCCGAATAAGTGATGGAGGCTGTTAATTTCTTAGTTTAATTATCCCAGTCTGGTATGCTGGTTAGTTTGGCAAAAGCCAGGAGTTTTTGGGGTGCCAGGCCCGCTGCTTCTTCTAGTGATGCAAGCAGGGGGCGTCCAAGGTACTTCGCTCTCGAGGTCATGAGATGCTTATGCTTACATGCACATATGATTATTATTTAATAATTCATATTTTAGGGTCAGTAAAAAATACAAAACTATAAAATGCACCTATATTAATTTTGATTACTCGATATATTGCAAGTTATCGATATTGGCCAATTCAAAATTTATAAAGAAATACCGATATATACTGCTCACACCGCTTTTTGCAGTCTTTTGCGGCGATAAATTATTACAACGTACTGAAATTGATGCAAGGTGGCAGCGCACTGCAATGTTATGATTAATTTGTATCTTGCGATTAGTGTCATATAATTAGATACATTTTATGGCAACATACGTCCAAGGGTATCCCATTGTCGCGTGCCACTCGACTGTTGCTGTTGTTTTATGTTCAGTTAGTTCTTAATAAACTCGCAACGTGTAGAGACTTACAATCTTCTACAAAGGCAGTTGAAATAAACTCATAAAAGTGTTTAGAAGTGTACTTTCATTACATTTTTTGGTCCTTCGAGCCGTCCGCGGGTATATCAAGTAAAAATCTAGTGAAAATTCTGTTGCATTCTTTTCTATTCTTGGCTAACATCAACAAGTTGTGAGTCGAGGCACAGCTAAGTCAACCAGGCGATCAAACAAAAAATACCTCCAACGGTTAGCCAAGTTAGTCCATAAAATCAAATCAGAATGATGTCCGAACAAACGTTGGCACTGTTAAAAAGGCAAAATGAAGTGCTACAAAAAATCCAGGAGCAACTAGCGGAGAGAGGAAACTCATCGAGCGTGGGGGAATTAAGCGCTAAATTCAAGAGCAACCACACGTCGCTGGTAGGGATTGGGCCTGTCGATTATCAAGATTTATGAGTCTAAAATAGCTGAAATTCGTAGTTACTTGGATTCGGAAATTAAGGTCTCTATGGAGAGATAATCCCAAAGCAGAAGTCAAAGAATTTAAGCTGACTACAGTAACATATGGAACTTCAGCAGCACCATTTGTTGCCGTCAGATGTCTTCAAGAGTTAGCAAACCGATACTGCAAAGACAATCAACGATTGCTGACAACCCTAAGAGAAGACTTCTACATGGATGATCTTATTACTGGTGGGGACTCCATCGATGTCTGCGTCAAAATACAAGTCGAACTCCGAAGCATGGAGAAGGCTGGCTTGCACCTGCGCAAATGGGTCTCCAACGACGATCGAATCATCGCTGGCAAGGATCTTCGACCCACTCGGATGGCTTACACCAGTGACTCTGCAAGGAAAATGTTATATTCAGGAGCTCTGGAAATTGTCGCTTGCATGGGATACTGAGTTAGACCCCAATCTTGCACGGATCTGGCAAGAATATGCTAGCGAGCTACCAAGTCTGGGAAATATAAGCATACCTCGCTGGTCTGGAAGCTCATCTGCGGACGACATAGAAATTCATGGGTTTTGCGATGCCTCGGAAAAAGCATATGCAGCAGTGGTGTATGCCAAAATTGGAGCTAAAATAACCTTGCTGGCTGCAAAAAGCAAGGTAAATCCAATAAAAAATAAAAAAACTATTCCTAAATTGGAACTTTGCGCCGCTCATCTGCTAAGCAAGCTACTATGTTGAATACAAGGCATAGTGGGAGATCGGATCAAATCGCAAGCATGAAGAGACTCTCAGATTACTTTGGCTTGGATTTAAAATAAACGCAGCAAAGACAAATTCGTCAAAACTCGAGTGGACCATATAAATAAAAAACTGCCAAACGTTGAATGGAGCTACGTGCAATCAGAGGAGAACCCAGCAAACGTCGCTTCAAGGGGAGTATCTCCAAAGCAATTGGCAGCATGTGACATCTGGTGGAAAGGACCACACTGTTTGGCAAAACCACCGAGTCAATGGATTCAGCCCGAACTACCGGAAACTATTGCTGTTACAACAATAACAGAAGAAGAAAACAGCCTTACTCCGCTCTTATGGAAGCATTCTTCGGTAGACAAGCTTAATAGCGTAATGGCGTATGTATTACGCTTTATAGCTAAACTACGAGGAAAAGCACCTCAGTCAACCTACCTTTCCGTTGAAGAATTCAAGAAGGCCAAAACAGCCGTTGTGAAGCACATAAAGAAACCCTACATGGCGGACTGAAGCTAATACAGAGCCACGTTCAAGGAGAATTCTGGATTTTCGGACTGCGGAACCAATTAAAAAAGTATCTTCAAGAATGTGTTACTTGCATAAGATACAAAAAAGATGTAGCAAATCAACTTATAGGGAATTTGCCGGTACATCGAATAACATGAGAACATCCATTCCAAAATACTGGGATCGACTACGCTGGACCCTTTCAAATCCGATGTTCGAACGGAACCTGTACTCGGACAACGGCACTAACTTCGTAGGAGCAGCCAGAATATTGGACAAGGTGCTTGTAACCGCGCTTAGGAACAATAATCATCTGGCGCCAATTCTCGTTAAGGAAGGCATTCACTGGCACTTTATCCCGCCGGCAAGCCCCCATATGGGAAGATTGTGGGAAGCTGTTAAGTCGGTGAAACACCATAATAGGCGTGTGATCAATGGGGCGAATCGTGAAGACTACCAAGGGACAGGATAATAAAGTCCGAGTAGTCACCATGAAGACCAACAATGGCGAAGTTAAAAGGCCATTGAATAAGGTCTGTCTGCTGCCATTGAATGGAGGGGAACAAAACAGCGAGAAAACGCAAGATCCTGTCCACCAGCCAACCGATGAAAAGCCAACCATTATAAATGCAACTTCTGATCTAGTGCGAATAACCACAGAGGAAGTAAACAAAAACTTCGAACGCGTTACAAGCGAAATAAACAAGGTACAAAGCACGCTTAAGGATAATTTTTATGTGTACTCCGAAGCGACTAAGTTCTTCATGCTGCTAAACCAAGTGACCCTTGTAACGGACGTTAACCTTGGAAAGGTACATCCCGCCTTGATTGACCCAAAAAAGATGGTAGCCGAGCTAGATAAAATTCAAAATTAATTAAAGAGGGATCAGCTCTTACCCGGCGGAAGGTCCCCTAGCAGGTTACAGTTAGCATACAAGCTAATGAAAGCTCAGGCAATATTTAAGGACAACGTACTTCTGGTAGATGCACGGCTACCCATTTACGTCAATCAACATGCCAGTCTATTCAAGGATCAGCTCTTACCCGGCGGAAGGTCCCCTAGCAGGTTACAGTTAGCATACAAGCTAATGAAAGCTCAGGCAATATTTAAGGACAACGTACTTCTGGTAGATGCACGGCTACCCATTTACGTCAATCAACATGCCAGTCTATTCAAGGTCGTCCCAATACCACTTCAAATCAAGGACAGGAAGTGGATTCCGAAGATAAAAACAGAATCCCTTATCTACAGCACCGAACTTAACGCATATCAACCCATGACTTAGGGAGAAGTTAATCGCTGTCAACAGGAAAACGAAGATACCTGGTTATGCGAAGGAAGCTAGGCCTGGAAGAATGCAGACGATCATAGCTGCGAGATATCTCCGATCAAACCGAACAATAAACAGTCCTGCAAAATGGATGAGTTTACCGAGGACTTTTACTACAGAAGGCTTAATGGAAGAAACCGCTGATTAAAACCTTCAAGAACATATCAGCCCATATGGCATGCAGAGACAACCACGAAGTAGTCAAACTGCCAAGCCTGGCAATAATCAATGTACCTGCCGGATGTACTGCTCGGATAGCTGACATCACAATTATCTCTCCAGAGATAATCACGTCGACTGATACTGTAACCTTCTCACCCCATATTCTAAAGGTCCTAGATGATGGCGAAACTTGGGTACCAACACCCATTCACCACGTCGTAGTTAATAATTCAATTGAATTGTATCACGTACGAAAGAGCCTAAAAGAGCTAGAAGGCAAGAGGGTACGCATCGTGATAGCTGGAATATTTGTATATTACAAGAAAAAAAGGGACCAAATGCGTGAACTAATGGCTGTCGTGTTTCCTGGCCCCCCGCAGAATGTTCAGGCACCAGCATGAACATGTGATAATACTGCACTAAACTGCACGGCACTGTACCGCTGTACAGTGCACGTGCTAGCAGGCACAAGATGTTTTCCCATGCAGCGATCCCTTATCTGTGTTTACGACCGGCTACAATATTTTATGACCTCACGTACACACATGTTTACGATAGCATATAAGTTAACAACACTCCTGCTGCACAACAACGAGAAGCGCAACCGCTCATGAGGCAAAGTTGCATAAGCAACGTGCAGCATTCCCAAAACCGTGGGACCGCTGACCAATGTAGCCTAAACATCCGCCACGTGCGCTTGGTCAGCAAATTCCGAGCCGCGACCAACTGCAGGAACCCGATACCATCAGCGACTGCACCAGCGACAGCGGCGGCAGCGACTGCACCAGCGACAGCAGCGGCAGCGGCGGCAGCTACGACACAAGCGACAACAGCGGCAGCGACGGCGACGACTCTCTACAGCAGCAGCCTTCCTATGATAAACTCTTTTTGAGTTAAGTTAGTTCTAAATAAACTCGCAAAGTATAGAGACATACAATCTTCTACAAAAGCAGTTGACATAATCTCATAAAAGTGTTTCGAAGTGTACTTTCTTTACACTTTTCATTATCTAATATATATATATAATAATAATAATAATATATATTATAAATACTCCTACACCTGTTAAAGGTTTTGAGGCACAAATTAAAGTCTCCTTAAACTAGCAAACTATCCCCTAAATAACCTAAACGAGAAAATTGCTGAATTATCTCCTCAAATTCTATTTTAAATGCGGAGAGAGGAAAGTCTGGACTTTTATATAATATAAGGAAACTTATGGCATCAAACCTAAATATGCCGAACTCACAAAACTACTGAGCCAAAAGTTTTTCTACTGCTAAAGGTATGGGAAACTCTATCTACTAGCTCCATCTTCACATAAATTATGATGCCTGTAAAAGGCCTAATTGATTCAAGTTGATCCACAATAGTGAACCCAGGTATTTCTACAGTTTCATTGCTTATGGAAGTTTCCACGAAACATAATATTGATGACTGAAGCATCAGCTTGTCCGAACGAATATCTTCAAGATGGGAATTCAAGCTCTGAGTATTATGGAAGAAAATGTTAAGGGCAGAACTGTTAATTAAATAATCGTAATGAGTACACTAGATTTTCAGTCCGCAATTTCTTCAATTGGTCTTTCACTTTATCATTATTTTGGGGAGACTTAGGAGGAACAAAGTTCCCAATAATGAATAATCCTAAAGCAGTAGTTGCTCTACTGCAAGCTACGTATAATGGAGCACGCTGCATTCTGGAATTTGCATGGACTACCACTTTGCCATACGTAGCTCCCTGACTCTTATGAATTGTGATGCCTTCAGCAGACACAATTCGAAATTGCCTACGGTCAATGTTAATTTGAGCGTTATTTGAATATTGAAAACTGCGAACAATTTTTTGATTAGGAGTCCATGAAGGACCTGTACGATGTGTACACTTCGAACGCGCAGATTCTCCTACAGTTTCTTCTGTAAATTTCATTCATAAAATGTTGGGGGTGTTGGATGTAACTGTCAAAGATCACCGAATACGATGATAGAAACACCACCAAAAGGAGAAATATTTTTGAAAATTTGCTTCAAACGGGAATCTGAATATAAAAACATTAGAGAACTATCCATTGATAATTCATCAATAATAATTAATTTAAGATCGGTTAACCTTGAATAAAGGGTATTAACTAAATAATGGCTTAAGGCCTTAGAGGCGCTGAGCGAGATTGATTAACAGGAAGTGAAAAATGGAATGCAGTGTCGAACCACTAATTCCGAATGCTGCTTTTCCTGTTGGTGCACATAAGAGGATTTTAACAGATGTCGGTATACTGTTATACATTACGGATAATGACAGAAAAATTGCTGATATAAGTCGACTCTTTCCGACTCCGGCACCGCCTCCAACAAATTCATAAAAGACTGAATTGATTTTGGCATTATGCAAAGCATGTGTGAAATATAGCTTCTGCTTTAAATTAAGAGATCTAACTATATTAGCTAAGCTTTCCTGAGAAACTAAGACTGGAAGCTTAATAAAACGGACATTACTATCTTCATCATTCATATCAATTTTTCCATCCACATTTAAAACATTTAGATGTGGATCTTTTTTATGCAATCCTAAAAGCCATCATCTACTACTTCCTGTTCTCCTACTTGATTATTCTCATTTTCTGCTTCCTCTCTTAAGTGGCTCAGAGCATCTTCTAGTTCCCTGTCATCTAGTAAATTATATTTTCTGCGATTGTTCTCTACTAACTCCTGATTTTTCCTACAGAACAATTCACAGTCATGTGTGACTAAATCCAAATGATCATCTCGCCATGGGGCGTAAAGCATTTTTAGCTATCTGAAATTGTCACTTGTTTCTGTATTGATATTAAATCTCCTATACCTAATTATGAACGCAGTGTGCCTCTTTTTGATGAAGCCACTATTATCGCGAAGAGCATAAACTATTGATTCAGAAGCCCTAGGTACATCATCGTCAAAGTCATCTGCATTTTCTTGGCGAGCTCCTCGTTCTGATTTGCTGTATCTATAAAAAGTTGCAAAATCGGCTAGGCATAAGCTCTCTAAAGCGTCTGGGCGCTGAATATATTTATCTAGAAGTCCTAAGTAAAAAATTTCCCTGAGGGCAGATTTTGAAGTTGCTGTCTAGAATTCAGCATTAGGACCCGTTTTTCTGGAACGTGTGTATTACACACTGGCACTGCTGCTGGCGGACAAATACATACCTAAACAGCAGTAGACGGCTTCTTGAGCGGATATCTCAGTGCCAAATATAAATTTGTTAGCTAAGTGTTGTAACTTTTGCTTAATAGTTACATTGTTTGTTGTCTTTAATCTCATTAATTGGCTCACTCATCAACATTGAGATACCTCTCTAAGACTTGTTTATATAATTAACGACATAGCTGCAGCAAGCATAGGGGTCTAAAATAAACTGAATATCCATACAAGCTCTCTGCAACAAAAGGAGGTGCTTGTTATAAGCGTTAAGCTTGTTTACTGAAAAAGATCGCTCCAAAAAAACTTGGAGTTGATACTATGGAGTTGATACTCCAAATATGGAGCAACGTCCGGGCAACTAGAATCAGCAGTAATAAACTGATCAATAAAGGGCAACTAGAATCCGGGCAACTAGAATCAGCAGTAATAAACTGATCAATAAAGCACTTTACAGGCTTAAATATGGACTCATTCTTTATGTCGAGCTTTGGGGCATCTTTCAGCCAGAACATGCCATATATATGTGGAGAGCCTCTTTGCTGAAACTCCACTCGCCAATAAAACTTGATGACCTGGTGACAACCAAAGACACCGCCTTCCTTTTTCATCAGTTTTAAAACATTTCTATATCGAAAATCGAAATATCTTGCAGAGGTCACTGGGTCTGCTCTAATGAGGCGAGCTTTCTTATTAAACCCCAAATTTAACGCTTCTTCTTCGGATACTTCTAGCTTGTCTACATTTTTACATAGCAAGACTAAAAGCCCCGCCCCGGAAAATGTTATAAAAAAAGTTGGAAGCCCTACCTGCCTAATCATAGCCATCACTTTCTTTTTCTCGTCCTCCCAATGAGCAGGAGACGTGCGAATACCTTTTAAAAGCCTATAGCCATCATCATGAAGTATTAACCTATTTAAAGGTTTATCATTACGCACATCAGCAGCCGAAATGCCTTGAGTGGCAGAGTGCTTACGTAAGCAAATTGATGTGCTATTCCTAATGCTAATCATTTCTAACTTTTTAAAGTTATGAAATAATTTATCAGTTCTACAACCTCTTCTATCAAAATTCCTAAGCTCTGATCTATCTATAGTTGTAAAACTTTCCTGACTTTTCCTTTTAATGCCTGCAAATATTGTGGGAAAAGAAGTCGCTGACCCTCTCCTGGTGCTATACCAATTCGAGGAATATCTATATTTTCAACAGGGACATTTTCCATGAAGGTTTCTTGACCTCCTGGATTCAGCTCTACCTCTTCTTCTACAACTCTATGCTCATTAGGTTGTGCTGCCTTTTCTAACATTTGACACACACTGTCCCTGTCGTCTGCTGGCGCAACAAATGATGAAATCATGGTTATACTCCATCCTACGCTTAAGATGAATCTTAACTACTTCGGCTTCATTAAATGCGCTGGGAAGGGAAGTTACAACATTTGCACCTAGAATTGGCACATTGATCACTGCTCCTTTAATGGCACTTTCACGTTCATATCCAAGAGACTTTATGATCATAAAAGGAAGACGGGGAGAAATCAGCCTTTCTTCTAGAGGCGTCAAGCCTTTCAGGCATTCCGGAAGCTCCAGAAAATTTAGGCCATTTGTAATAGAAGCCTTTGGTTTTTTCCCTGACTTAATACTATGGCTGCAAGATTTGCAAAAGCTAAACTTATTATTATGGAATGGAAACATAGAGGAAAGATAAAAAATATCTACACTATCTGCCTCACTACACTTTTCTTCTATGAGCTCACGCGAAATTTTGTCTACTTGATGTGGAAACAAAACAAACAAACATATGCAAACCTGCTTCACTGTCTTATTAAAATTGGCTATTAGGCAATCTAAACTAGTTTTAACCTGCGATATCCTATCATATGGAAAGGTATTTGCACTTTCCACTTTGCGGGAAGCGTTTCCCCTATACTCTGCTAACCTATTGGTGCAACTTCTCCTATATAGACTTACTCCTTCCGACATATTGCTATGGGCTTTAAAGGGCTCACGTTGAGCTCGAATTCGAGCACTGCGGCGTGCACTAGTATTGCGTGCCTGCTCAACAATCCTGCGAATAGGATTGTTTCTAACCTGAGACCTTTGACTTCTATCTATTGCCCTTTCTAAAATTCGCGTCCTTTGATTTTGTCGCTAGATCGCCCTTCCAACAGCATCTTTGTCCGCTTTCGTTGGACCTGAATTGTGGACATTGCCTGCGCCTCGATCGACGCAAAGTATTGGCAAGTTGTTTTTGTAATCTGATTGGCGAAGAAGTCCGAAGAGTAGAGTGAAGAATTGTGTCCGGTAATTGCTCAACGGCCCTAAATGTTCTATTTCTTCTGCGGACTCGATGCTGTTGACTATCTCTAACCCTTTCAGCTTCCCTTAATTCGATATTTTTCCTACGTTCTCTTTGTGCCTCTAGATTTTTTACTCGTTCCTGCTCAGAAAAATCTATATCTGACCTATTCAAACGATTTCTTTTTCGCTGTGTTTGACTCCAAGCTGACTTGCTCTTAAGTCTAGGCATCTTCTAATATATAAGTTTTAAAATAATATATATGTTAAAAAAAAAATTCTTATTTATTAATTTAGTTTGAATAAATATTTATCAAAAATTTATATATAGTTATATATATAATATAAATTTAGTATATTTATTTATATATATATATATATATATATATTCATATATTTAAATAAATATATGTATATATAATATTTCATATATTTAAATAAATATTTGTATATTATATATTATAATTATATTATAAATGAAAACAAATATCTAATGATAGAACAAATAATAATAAAATTTAATAAAGAAAATAAAAATAAACAAAGTGTGGAAAAAAGAAGAAATATAAATCAAAGAAATAATAAATTAAACCTGCGAGCAATTCCAGCGAAAATTCCAATTTGAATCGCGGAAACGAACCGATACCGATATTCACGCACAATCACACACACTTCAGAAGAGTCTATACACACATATATGTTTGCATGCACTAAAATACGTTACGCTGTGTACCGCACTTTTTTAAAATTGCGCGCCACGTTCCGGGCAGAGCGCAATCATTCATACACATAAAAAATGTTCCGTTAACGCATAACACTCACACACGAGGATTTACTTATTATATACTCGACTTATATTAATTTGCATTAAATGTTAAATGCACCACGAACACGCGAATTAATTATATATTATTTTATATTTAATATCGAAAATACAAATGTTAATCGACAATCGACGACGACACCGAACACGCCAATCGCAAACTACAAATTAACATAACACTGAAGAGCGGTGCCACCTTGCAACAATTTCGATACGTTGCCAATAATTTATCGCCGCAATTAAAAAGTGCACGAAACCTTAAATTTAAAATAATTATCTAAAGAATCTAATATATATTACAAAATATATATATATTAAAAAAAACAAATTAGATAAAATGTTATTAAAATTATTTCAAACATAGAATCAATAGATGTGGGTAGTATTATCTATAATTTACACATATTATGTTAATATAATTTATATGCAAAACATAAAAAATATATATCGATATGTTATATATATACTAGTATTAAAAGCTATCGATATGATAGCTCATAATATCTAAATCTAAATTAATATTTATTTAATAAATAGTCATTATATAAATTATTAAATAATAATAATAATATGTCTATATTATAAAGCTTGGAAATACCTGCATTCATGCATACCGATCAACCACACTATTGGTTTTATAAAATTTTACATATGTGTGTGTGAACACAAATTAAGTATGTATAAGTGTTTGCATGTATGCACATGTATTTCCGGTAATTGACATGTGCATGGAAAATAAGAGAAGAGAAACAGATCGCGCTTCGCGCTCGCATCGTTTGTCCTTTTCTTTCCTGCGCAAGTATTGTAATTTAGTCCTGACGCCATCGATAACTTCTTTGCTGGTCGAAGGGTCGAAATGTCTAATAACTTCAGTGTTTATTGTCCGATCGGATTGCAATTCGGAGGATAAGTTCATATAGTATTTATCTATATATATACTAAAGCAGAACGTAAAGAAATGAGTAAATCGCAATGTAAATCAAAATTGGCGGTTTGCGTGGGCGGTAGGCGGGTTATTCCAAATTGAAGATAAACTTGATCTTCGTATGGTATACAGGAATCTTCATGCTAAATTTGGTGTCCCTAGCTTTTGTAATAGCTGAGATCGGCGCGTTCATCCAGACAGACAGACAGACGGAATAATAACCGAAATATTAGAAATTTTCAATACAACCACTTTATTGCAGACTGATTACTCTATTGCAGCTATATGATATAGTAGTCCGATCTGACTAATTTTTATATATGATATTATAGGTATTATTAGAAAGTTTTGTGCAAATTTAAGTAGAACATTCCTTACAGCTCACGATGATCGATGGCAAAATATGCAACGCTCTAACCGAAACAGTTTATTGCGGACCAATCGCTCTATGGCAGCTACATGATAGAGTAGTCTGATCTGACTTATTTTTTATTGAAGTAGAACATTCCTTGAAATCTCTAAAAATCTGCTATTGACCTACTAGAATAGTATGTATATAAATTTACTATATCTATATTCATTTGAATTTATAATATTATTATTATTATTAATTATGTTATTTTGTATTGTTAAATTATTTTACCTCAACTAGAAGTATTTATTGCTATAAAACGCCGCTCACTGTGGGTGGGCAGATTCACATTTTGTGTTTGGGCCATGGATTTAAAAAAAAATTAATGGACTATTGTGTTTGTTGGACGGAGGTACCTCCGACCCCATAAACTATATATATTCTAAATCAGGATCAATATACGAGTCGATTTAGCTATGTCTGTCTGTCCGTCTGTATGAACGCGTATATCTTAGAAACTATGTAAGCTAGAGCCACCAAATTTTGTGACAACGTTCGTATATATGGTAGTGTCGCCTCGCGACACGCCTCCGAAATTTTCATTTAAATCATACTATTAATAAGTAAGATATGATAAGAACTAAATTCGTGTTGAACGTGTATACAGTACTCAGACACACAGCAATAAAACTTTGTATTTGCTAAGAGCCAATAGCTGAGTGGTTAGAGTGGCAGACGGAATTTTGTAGGCTTGTGTGTGTGTTATGGCGCGAGTTCGTTTCTCATGTCAGACAGCAATTGCATTCTTGCCATTTTATTTATTATTAATCTTGTTTATTTCTTTTATTCTAATAAACTAAAACGAAAGAAGCAGTCGAGGGGGCTGGGATGTAAGTACATACAAATCCGCTACTTCTCATGTTAAATTAAATTTCAATTAAAAATAGTTTCTCCTCAATTTGATTTCATTGATTTTCATTTATTTATAATGCAATATTTAAGACAAACAAATTATAAAAATTATTTTACATTTAATATTAATAATAATTATTATTTTTAAAAAAATTTTAACAAAATTTTATTGAGCGTTTAAATTTTATTTAATGAAAACCAACAAAAACATTTCACACTTCGATCGTGGCAGCAACCAAACCCCGAATACGGTCGACATCAGTCCGGGACATAGCTCAACTAATCAATGATAAACTCCTGCGGCCATCGAATTGGGGTTCGATTCCCTGGGTGGGCAGGTTCACATTTTGTGTTTTCATATTTATGTAGGAATTGGATCTGAGCAAGCACTAGTTAGTGAGACTCGGAGTGGTCAGCACTTTTAAGAGCCAGAAACTAATTCACCATGAAACATATCGGTTAACCAACTATCGAGTCGCTGAGAATTATCGATAAAGTCGACCTTATGCCAGAATCTCGGTCCGTGAACACGTATTAAAAATACACACCATTCATTTTAAAATTGTTAATTATAAGACAAGTAAATATACTACAATAAAAACTATTTGTTCGTACACTAACAGCGGAACCTACATACATATATTTTTTGGGGGCTCACCGGGACAAGCTTGTCAAAAACTTCACATTAAAACTGTGTGTTTGTAAAAATAATGTGCGTGTGTTGAGCTTAACAGAAAAGCACAAGCGTTGTGAAATTGAAGACAAAATTGAATTGAGACGCCGAAAGAGGCACAATTCTAGAGAAACAAACTTGGGTGACTAAAATTCAACAACGTTAGTAACTTTTCTTGTGAAATTGGCTGATGAAAGTGGTAAAGATGTTACGAAAATCAAACGGCGAGATTTGGCAAAAGACGTGAGCGCCAAGTCAATTACGACGGGATTAATCTGTCAAGTCGGCACGGCAACTTTGGTGAGCAGGCAGCTAGGCAAGATTTGCAACGCGGCGCTGTGTGAAACTGATAAAGTTTGGAGCGTGGGACAGTTTCATAGACGTGTCGTCAATAATAACGCAGAGTTGCAGGACCGTGGTTAGGCGGTGTAAGCAACGCAGAATCTGGAAGACCGTGGTAATGCGGGAACAGTGAGCAGAAGCAGAGTCTGGAGAATTGTGGATAATCAGAGTCAAAGTTGGAGAGGTCGAAGAAAGGCACTTGGCGCCGAATTGTGGCAAAAATCAAACTGACAGCAGCGTTGGGAAATTTTTTGGGAATTTTGTGCTGGTATTGGTGAGCGGCGGATTTGGTTTGCGTAGAAGAAGCTGTGTAAGACAAACAGACAAGAACGTCATTTTGGCAGTTAAAATTTAAAATTTTTCAGCTTGGGAATATTTAACATAGTGTTAAGTTTGAGAGTCACTGTAATAACAGCGAGTGTGGACAGTTGTTAAAAGTTTGAAATTGACTAATGTTAAATAAGTTTAATTAAGCTGAACCGAAACAAATTTGATATTTCTGATTTATGATTAATAAGTTTTAATACAGATAATTTAAATTTCAGTAATATGGAGCGAAACGAGATCTTGGCATTGAGAGTTGCGGAGTTGCGTGATAAGTTGGTGGCCTTAAAAATTAATTCATCTGGATTAAAGACAGACTTGCAGAATAAGTTACTGGCTTATTATGGTTTGCAATTGACCGAAGACTTAGTGGATGTAGAACAGCATGAGCATCAGGGTCAGGATGATGAATCGTTTGTTAGTGTAGAAGGAAACAACCCAGAACATACGAGTACTAATCGAACTAGAGGAGAAAGTGTACCATAAATGAAGCAGCAAAGTCATTCATACGCAGTTAGCGTGATATTCACTAAAGACTTGGAAGGTATTTTGTAAATTTAGGTTCAACTAACCTTGATGTTATGCAGTGGATTTGGGGAAGTGCACTTACTGTCGAATGGAGTCTGTTGATTTTTTATTTATAAAAAAAATTTTTTTGGGGGGGAGAAAAAAAATAAAAAAAAAAAAAAAATTAAAAATTTAAAAAGTCAAAGTTTCATCTGCTGAAATTCATCGTAGATTGGGCAGACGCAGTCAGGAAAAGAATGAAACATTACAAGAGTATTTGTATGCACTGATGGAGATAGCAAAGCCAATAGACTTGGAGGATGAGAGTTTAATTGAATATTTTGTAAATGGATTACCAGATTCTAGGACGAATAAGGCATTACTTTTTCAGGCAAAGACTATGAGACAATTAAAGGTTCAAATTGTGGCGTATGAGAAGATGCGAGGTTCGTCTAAGCAGTTTAATAAGTATGGATCGTCAGGAGTAAAAGCTGAGACAAATGAAGAGAGCTCAGGAACTTATGTAAGAAAATGTTTCAAGTGCGGTGAACAGACCCATATAAAGAAAGATTGTCCAATGATTAGCAAGGAGCTTAAGTGCTTTAAATGCAATCAGCCTGGGCATAGAGCTGCTCAGTGTAAAGTTGTTGTTCCTGAAAAGGGAGAGAAGGCGGCTAATCTTGTTCAAGAAGAGGTTCGTGCAAAGTCTGGAAGCATGTTTACTAATTCAGGACTTGAATTAAAGATGGTGACATATGATCAGTTCGGTTTTCAAGGTCTTGTAGATACAGGTGCAGATTTCTGTTTGGTTCGTAGAAATGAATTTCTTAAGCTTAAGAGAAATGTTTGCCAGGTATAGGCGAAAGTCAAATAGTGACTTTGGGCAGCTTTGTAGCTTGTGTACACATTGATGGAATAAAAATACAAGTTGAATTCCATGTAGTTGCCGATGAGGATATAGCTTTTGACTCAGATTTATTAAAAGAGTTTGCAGCACAGATTTATTAAAAGAGTTTGCAGTCTTGTGTATTAATTTTCAATAACAAAATATGGCTGATGAAATTGTTTTAACCCATTTATCTCAAGAGCAGGCTAGTTAAGGCAAAGCTATGGTTAACAATTATCAACCTAGACGCAATGTAGAGAGCACTGTTCGAATGAAACTTCTGTTAACGGACGAGTTACCGTTATATTAACATCCAAGGCGTTTAGTTTATTGTAAGCAGAAGGTGGTTTATGATCAAGCTAAAGAGTGGCTTGAGGAAAACATCATAAAGCTGAGTACCTCAGAATATGCTTCACCAGTTGTCCTAGTGGCAAAAAAGAATGGAAAGAAACGTCTCTGTTGTGATTATAGAAAGCTGAATGAAAAAATAGTGAGGGACAATTTTCCTATGGTACAAATGGATAGTGTGATCGAAAAGCTGCAGGGATTTAAGGTTTTTACTACATTAGATTTGACTAATGGATACTTTCATGTACCAGTTGAGAAGGAGTCGCAAAAGTATACATCTTTTGTTACACAGAAAGGACAATTCGAGTTTTTATATGTACCTTTTGGAATTAAAAACTCCCCAGCAGTGTTTACTCGTTTTATTCAAGCTGTAATGCGAGATTTAATTAAGAGTGGTGATGCTGTTGTGTATATGGACGATATTGTAATTGCGAGTAATGATGTTGAGGACGGTTTAGATAAACTAGAAAGAGTTTTGGAAGTTGCGGCTAAAAATGGGTTACGAATAAATTGGAGCAAGTGTCAGATTGTGCAGAGTAAGGTGAAGTTTCTGGGATATGTGATTGAGAATGGTACTATAAGACCCAGTGATGAGAAAACGCAAGCAGTAGCTAATTTTCCTCTACCAGGCGATAAGAAAGCAGTACAGCGATTTCTGGGCTTGACATCGTATTTCAGGAAGTTTGTTGATGGATATGCATTAATTGCAAAACCATTGACAGATATGCTTCGGAAAGATTGTCAGTTTCAGTTTAAAGAATTGCAGCAAATTGCATTTGAGCAGTTAAAAGCAGCGTTGGTTAGTAAGCCTGTTTTGCAGTTGTATGATCATGGTGCGACTACAGAAATTCACACAGATGCATCTAAGTTTGGGTTTGGAGCGGTAATGCTTCAGAGGAACCAGTATGATAATTTGTTTCACCCAGTTATGTACATGAGTCGTAAAACAAAACCTTGTGAGGAGAAATACCACTCATATGAGCTGGAAGTATTAGCAGTTATAGGAGCGTTAACTAAATGGCGTGTTTATGTTTTGGGAACGAAGTTTAAGATAATTACAGATTGTAATGCGTTTGCCATGACAATGAAAAAGAAAGAAGTGCCATTAAGAGTAGCAAGGTGGGCGATGTACTTGCAGGATTTTGACTATGAGATCGAACATAGATCTGGTGTGAAAATGCGGCACGTTGATGCGCTGAGCAGAGTATTTTGCTATGTGTTGACTGATAGTGTGGTTCACAGGTTAAAAGAAGCACAATTGGCTGACGATTGGATTGCATTTTCTAAGTACGTTTGGTTATATCCAACACGAAGTACAGGAGTTGAAAAGGTCATCCATTGTTTGGAAAAGCAGGCAGTAAATTTCAGAAATCCATGTAGAACTGTGTCGGACAGAGGAACAGCTTTTACAGCAAATGATTTTAAAGCATAGTGCGAAAAACAAAACATACAACATTTGTTGATAATTACAGGTGTTCCACGTGGAAACGGACAGGTAGAGAGGATGCATAGGATGAGTATGGAGAGCCCTGGTTCATGGTATAAGAATGTAGGTCGTGTACAACAGCTGATTAACAATACTGAACCACGTAGTACGAAAATCACTCCATTCAAGCTATTGAAAAGTATTTATATGCGTTACTCTGAGGCTCCTGAGATGAAACAGTTAGTGCAGGAGTCATTGTTTGATGAATTAGATAAAGATCGTCAGGAGCTACGAACACTGGCTAGGAATAATATCACAGAGTGACAAAATGAAAATCTCAAAGCAATTAATCAAAAACGTAAAGCAAAAAAAATCTATAAAGTGAACGATCTGGTAGCTATTAAGCGTACACAATAGGGATAGGATTGAAGTTAAAAGAAAAAATATAATTTGAACCGTATAAGGTAGTGAAAGTCCACAAACACGGCAGGTATCATGTTGAAAAGATAGGCGAGGGAGATGGCCCATTCAAAAACTGTGGCAGAATATATGAAGATATTCGGGACGAATATAGCGTCAGGAGGGCCGAATGTAGGAATTGGATCTTAGCAAACACTATCTAGTCGCTAAGAATTATCGATAAAGTCGACTTTATGCCAGAATCTCGGTCCGTGAACACGTATTAAAAATACACACCATTCATTTTAAAATTGTTAATTATAAGACAAGTAAATATACTACAATAAAAACTATTTGTTCGTACACTAAAAGCGGAACCTACATTTATTTGATATATTTTGATATATTTAATTTTATAATTTTTGTCATTATTTTCTGCCGTATTTTATTAAATAAGTAAATATACAAAAATATATATTTTTACAAATATGCATACATATGACATTAAGCATTTACACATGCGTGGAGACTTTAGACAGAGCGATACAATATGCAATATACAATATGCAATATGCATTCTTAACTCGAGCCAAAATTATCGAAAATACATGGGCATATATGTTACGTACGTACATACATATATACATTTGTATACAACCAATAACTGACGTGGTAGATCGATCTGAATGTATGCAAGTATTTACATCCATGTGTTCATATTGACATATATACATATAGACATTAGACACAGCGAGAAGACTCAATATGCATTTTTAACTCGTGCCAAAAAATCAATAAGAAGTATGTGTAACGAATTGTCCATTGTCTATGCGTTCTTCTTCTACTGTTCGTCAATTAAATTTTTGCGTGTCGTTCGAACATATTATAATAAGGTGAAATTTAAATCCAAATAAAGCGCAATTTCCATTGCGAATTATTAACTTATAGCGAATTAATCGTTATAGTAGTGATTTACACGGTGTGTCCCACAAATAACCGGACTTTATATACAACATACAGCGCCATCTCCTTTAAACGCATCTAACTTCATCTAAGTCGGATGACAGATGTAAAAGTGACAGCCATTTCAATAAAACCAAAAGTGTGCTAATGGTTCAAAAATAAAATGGAACAAAGAGCAAATATAAAATTTTGTGTCAAACTTTTAACTGAAGATTTAGGGAAAAGAAAGGTCTTTGCGCGATTTGTTCCACATGAATTAAATGATTTCTCTCATTGACCATCCTCCGTATTCGCCTGATCTATCACCATGTGACTATTTTTTATTTCCAAAACTGAAAACAAAGATGAAGGGAACATGTTATGATGATATCCCAGCCATTCAAGCAGCCATAACCGAGGTACTGAAGAACATTTCTATAAATGACATAAAAAAATCTATGCATGCGCTGGTTGATCGTTCCAAACGTTGTGTTGAGTCAAATGGAACCTATTTTGAATAATAATGTGTATTTTATTTTATATCCAAAAAGTTCGGTTATTTTTGGTACAGCGTGTAAATAAAATAATATTAATAATAATAATATTCTTTAACTTTATTAAATTGGTTTCTTTAAATATAATAAATACAAATACAAACTTGTATTTAGTTTATATATAGTACTATAATCCATAGCCCTATTCAGTCAACACCTGACTGTAGCGTTCGACTAGTTTATTATATATGCGTAGCTACCCATGGTATCCGATGTCATCAACAATTCATAAAATATAGGTTCATGGCTACCAGACCAGTTTACAAGATAGATAGATTGTCGCATTCAATACCATATCTGATATATTTCACAGAGCTATAGATCCTCGGATCCATTATTGTCGAGTGTTTCTCTAACGGAAAGAGAAAGAAAAAATAAAAAAAAACTCTTTTTTTGGACCTCCGTCTACAGCTGAAAATGAAAACGATCTGCAGTTCGATTCTGATGACGATGAGGATATTTATAATATTGAATTGGATGACGAACAAATTACATTTAAAAATAAGTAATTAAATAGAACAGTAAATAATATATATTTATTCTTAATCTACTATAAATCAGTTTGCAGTGGCAACAAGACTAGGCGTGATCGCACTGGGCCAAATTTTTTAATCCTGTAATCCCAGGCCGACTTTCTCGAGCCATTCGATGATCGCTCTGATCTCTACATTTCTGTTGTCCTGCAGCTTCGGTATTGTCTTGGTAACCGGTGTTACCGCAATGTCGTGGGTGAAGGAAAATAACAAAAAATTGGCTGGAGGTTTTAGATTGGCCATTAAATAGTCCAATAAAAAATATTTGGTGGCAAAAGAAAAGAAAGCTTCGAAATGAGCCACAAAGGAACATTTCTGTCCTCAAAATTAAGTTGCAAGAGACGTGGGACTCGATTTTTTCGAGAGCATTGCCAAAATTTGTTAAAAACAATGCCAAAATGTGTTATATTAC
The DNA here is from genome assembly GCA_018904035.1 of Zaprionus ornatus. NCBI lineage: Eukaryota > Metazoa > Arthropoda > Insecta > Diptera > Drosophilidae > Zaprionus > Zaprionus ornatus. Next base: position 281,920 of record JAEIFZ010000103.1, read on the forward strand.
ACAGCATTCTAATGAATAGTAGCCATTTTTACCTTATCTTTTTGAGTCTACCTTTTGAATAAATTACTGATATTTTTGTTGTTGTTAGAAATACTAGAAAAATACTTTTGTCATCGCAAACATAATGAAATTCTCTTTTAGACAAAATACATTGGCATACGTTATCTGTAATAGTATTGAAAATATCGTGTGTTGAACATTGCATACTGCAAAATACACATGCTGTTCGAATTAATGTTGGTTAGGGCAGGTATGTACTACTGTAGGCAAAAAGTTTGTAAAATGAAAAATCTTTATTTATTCTTCTACATCAATTTCATCCCCTTCGAAGTAATCTCCTCCCGATAAAATACACTTATGCCAACGTTTTTTCCAATCCTCGAAACATGCCAAATAGTCCCTTTCCGGTATAGCCATCAGCGCCTTCTTCGATTCAGATCTTATCTCCTCAATCGACTCGAAACGCGTTCCCCGGAGTGGTCTCTTGACTTTTGGGAATAGCCAGAAGTCACACGGAGCCAAATCAGGCGAATACGGTGGTTGCGGAACGATATGCGTCGAATTTTTGGCGAAATGGTCACGAAGAACGAGTGCAGTGTGAGATGGTGCATTATCTTGATGCAAAAACCAAGAGTTGTTGGCCCATAATTCTGGTCTTCTTAGAGGAATTGCTTCACGCAAACGACGCATAACGCTCAAATAATATTCCTTATTAACAGTTTGGCCGGGTAGAAGGAATTCATAGTGCACCACACCACGAAAATCGAAGAAAACTGTCATCATGACCTTGATTTTTGAACGACTTTGACGTGCTTTTTTCGGTCTGGCCTCGACCCTCTTTGAAGTCTTTGTACCACTTATAAACATTTTTCTGAGACATGGTAGAATCACCAAAGGCCTTCCGCAAACAAAATTTGATGGCACTTCTTTGCTCAATTAAATCAGACATTGTAAAAATCGAAACATGCACTCGTGGTCGTTTGGTAAATACAAGCGTAAATATATTACTGATGATGACATTGGCATGAAATTTGTCCCAGATGTCATTAGCAGTCCTACCAACTCAAGAAAAAAGAACTAGCCCGAAATGTTAGGCCCGCGAAGTTTAAATTACTTTTTGCCCACAGTAGTATGTATATTTTTAAAAATATATATTTATGTAGATTTACTTATGTAATAAAATAAGGGGAAAAATGACAAAAATTATAAAATTAAATATATCAAATAAATATAAAAACACAAAATGTGAACCTGGTCATCCGAGGAATCGAAACCCCATTCGATAGTCGCAGGAGTTTATCAGTGGTTAACTGAGCTATGTCCCGGACTGATGTCGACCGTATTCGGGGTTCAATGTGTTTTTGTTGGTTTTCATTAAATAAAATTTAAACGATCAATAACAATTTGTTAAAATTTATTTATAAATAATAATTATTTATATTAAATGTAAAATAATTATTATAATTTGTTGTCTTAAATATTGCATAATAAAACGAGAGCAACTAATCGCAAGCTATAAATTAATAATAATACTGCAGTGCGCTGCCACCTTGCTTCAATTTCGATATTTTGCCAATAATTTATCGCTGCAATTTCCTAAAGCGGTGTGAGAGACACCACCTTCCTTTTTCATCAGTTTTAAAACCTTTCGAAATATCTGGCAGAGGTCACTGAGTCTGCTCTAAATAGGCGAGATTTCTCATTAAACCCCAAATTTAACGCTTCTTCTTCGGATACTTCTAGCTTGTCTACATTTTTACATAGCCAGACTAAAAGCTCCGGCCACCGGAAAATGTTATAAAAAAAGTTGGAAGCCCTACCTGCCTAATCATAGCCATCACTTTCTTTTTTCGTCCCAATAAGCAGGAGACGTGCGAATACCTTTTAAAAGCCTATAGCCATCATCATGAAGTATTAACCTACGCACATCAGCAGCCGAAATGCCTTGAGTGGCAGAGTGCTTACGTAAGCAAATTGATGTGCTATTCCTAATGCTAATCATTTCTAACTTTTTGAAGTTATGAAATAATTTATCAGTTCTACAACCTCTTCTATCAAAATTCCTAAGCTCTGATCTAACTATAGTTGTAAAACTTTCCTGACATTTCCTTTTAATGCCTGCAAATATTGTGGGAAAAGCCAGCTCCTCTGAATCACAATCGGTTATCATGTCAAGAGGTCGCTGACCCTCTCCTGGTGCTATAGCAATTCGAGGAATATCTATGTTTTCAACAGGGACATTTTCCATGAAGGTTTCTTGACCTCCTGGATTCAACTCTACCTCTTCTTCTACAACTCTATGCTCATTAGGTTGTGCTGCCTTTTCTAACATTTGACACCCAATATCCTTGTCGTCTGCTGATGCAACAAATGGTGCAGTCTCACCAGAGTAAGAAGACAACCACTGTTTATTGATAGTAACCTGGTGCTTCTTATAAAGTTCTGTGTTCACTAAATACCGAATTGCATCAACTATCTTTAAGGGCCTTATGGTTTCAGCCATGAAATCATGGTTATATTCCATCCTACGCTTAAGATGAATCTGAACTACTTCGGCTTCATTAAATGCCCTGGGAAGGGAAGTTACAACATTTGCAACTGGAATTGGCACATTGATCACTGCTCCTTTAATGGCACTTTGACGTCCATATCCAAGAGACTTTATGATCATAAAAGGAAGACGGGGAGAAATCAGCCTTTCTTCTAGAGGCATCAAGCCTTTCAGGCATTCCGGAAGCTCCGGAAAATTTAGGCCATTTGTAATAGAAGCCTTTGGTTTTTTCCCTGACTTAATACTGCAGGTTTTGCAAAAGCTAAACCTATTATTATGGAATGGAAACATAGAGGAAAGATTCAAAGTATCTACACTATCTGCCTCACTACACTTTTCCTCTAAGACCTCACGCGAAATTTTTTGGTGCAACTACTCCTATAGTATATAGACTTACTCTTTCCGACATATTCCTATGGGCTTTAAAGGGCTTACGTTGAGCTCGAATTCGAGCACTGCGGCGTGCACTAGTATTGCGTGCCTGCTCAACAATCCTGCGAATAGGATTGTTTCTAACCTGAGACCTTTGACTTCTATCTATTGCCCTTTCTAAAATTCGCGTCCTCTGATTTTGTCGCTAGATCGCCCTTCCAACAGCATCTTTGTCCGCTTTCGTTGGACCTGAATTGTGGACATTGCCTGCGCCTCGATCGACGCAAAGTATTGGCAAGTTGTTCGGCATTTCTAGTTGAATGATCAGTTCGTCGAACATGGCGACGAACTGCATCCTGACCTCTTTCCTGAGATCGAAACTCAGCATCTTGCCTAGAGTAGTAGAGTGACGAATTGTGTCCGGTAATTGGTCAACGGCGCTAAATGTTCTATTACTTCTGCGGACTCAATGCTGTTGACTATCTCCAACCCTTTCAGCATTCCTAGATTCGAAATTTTTCCTACGTTCTCTATGTGCCTCTAGATTATTTACTCGTTCCTGCTCAGAAAAATCTATATCTGACCTATTCAAACGATTTCTTTTTCGGTGTGTTTGACTCCAAGCTGACTTTCTCTTAAGTCTAGGCATCTTCTAATATATAAGTTTTAAAATAATATATATGTTTAAAATAAAATTCTTATTAATTAATTTAGTTTGAATATATATTTTTCAAAAATTAATATATAGGTATATATATCATATAAATTTAGTATATTTATTTATATATATAAATATATTTATATATTTAAATAAATATATGTATATTATATATTATAATTCTATTATAAATGAAAATAAATATCTAATGATACAACAAATAATAATAAAATTTAATAAAGAAAATAAAAATAAACAAAGTGTGAAAAAAAGAAGAAATATAAATCAAAGTAAGAAATTAAACCTGCGAGCAATTCCAGCGAAAATTCCAATTTGAATCGCGAAAAACGAACCCATACCGATATTCACGCACAATCACACACACTTCAGAAGAGTCTGTACACACATATATGTATGCATGCACAAAAATACGTTACGATGTGTACCGCACTTTTCTAAAATTGCGCTTCACGTTCCGGGCAGAGCGCAATCATTCATACATATGAAAAATGTTCCGTTAACGGATAACACTCACACACGAAGATTTACTTATTATATACTCGACTTATATTAATTTGCATTAAATGTTAAATGCTCCACGAACACGCGAATTAATTATATATTATTTTATATATAATATCGAAAATACAAATGCAAGTACAAATACGCCAATCGCAAACTACAAATTAACATAACACTGAAGAGGGCTGCCACCTTGCAACAATTTCGATACGTTGCCAATAATTTATCGCCGCAATTAAAAAGTGCGCGAAACCTTAAATTTAAAATAATTATCTAAAGAATCTAATATATATTACAAAATATATATATATTAACAAGAGCAACAGTCGAGTTGCACACGACAGTAGGATACCCTTGGACGTATGTTGCCATAAAAAGTATTTAATTGTATAATACTAATTGCAAGCTATAAATTAATAATAATACTGGAGTGCGCTGCCACCTTGCTTCAATTTCGATATTTTGCCAATAATTTATCGCCGCAATTCCCTAAAGCGGTGTGAGCAGTAGATATCGGTATTTCTTTATAAATTTTAAATTGGTTAATATCGATAACAAGGTCCAAGGGTATAACAATAAAAAAATAATAATAATTATCAAACCAATTTTCCATTCAATGGTTATACTTAACTATTAGATAATTAAATTTAAATTATTAAAATATGTCTACATACATATTTACATATATCCTGTCATTTAGATTTCTTAATTTCTAGCCTATTCCAAACATTACAAACTCATGCCTGAATACTAACAGATATCCCATTGTGATGGCTATGCAAAACCTCAAAAGTCCTAGCACTAATCTTTTCATTATCTAGTATATTTGAAAACGCCCAATCAATATGTGTATCCATATTGGTAGTGGACGTTTTCAAATCTAACAAACTCCTTAATACTTTGCTAATCAAAAAATTATAAATACTCTTACACCTGTTAAAGGTTTTGAGGCACAAATTAAAATCTCCTAAAACTAGCAAGCTATTCCCTAAATCACCTAAACGAGAAAATTGATGAATTATCTCCTCAAATTCTATTTTAAATGTGGACAGAGGAAAGTCTGGACTTTTATATAATATAAGAAAACTTATGGCATCAAACCTAAATATGCCGAACTCAAAAACTACTGAGCCAAAAGTTTTTCTACTGCTAAAGGTATGGGAAACTCTATCTACTAGCTCGTTCTTTACATAAATTATGATGCCTGTTAAAGGCCTAATTGATTCAAGTTGAACCACAATAGTGAACCCAGGTATTTCTACAGTTTCATTGCTTATGGAAGTTTCCACGAAACATAATATTGATGACTGAAGCATCAGCTTGTCCGATCGAATATCTTCAAGATGGGAATTCAAGCTCTGAGTATTATGGAAGAAAATGTTAAGGGCAGAACTGTTAATTAAATAATCGTAATGAGTACACAGTAGTTTTTCAGTCCGCAATTTCTTCAATTGGGCTTTCACTTTATCATTATTTTGGGGAGACTTAGGAGGAACAAAATTCCCAATAATGAATAATCCTAAAGCAGTAGTTGCTCTACTGCAAGCTACGTATAATGCAGCACGCTGCATTCTGGAATTAGCATGGACTACCACTTTGCCATACGTAGCTCCCTGACTCTTATGAATTGTGATGCCTTCAGCAGGCACAATTGGAAACTGCCTACGGTCAATGTTAATTTGTGCGTTATTTGAATATTGAAAACTGCGAAGAATTTTCTGAATAGGAGTCCATGAAGGATCTGTACGATGTGTACACTTCGAACGCGCAGATTCTCCTACAGTTTCCTCTGTAAATTTCATCCATAAAATGTTGGGAGTGTTGGATGTATTGAAATCTATTTGCATCAACACACCTGATGCCCCGTTTACTAATCCATCCCCTGTGTCTACATTGACCGTCATCATGTACTTGACAGTATTTTTTAGGAGAAGAGACGTACAGAGTCCCTGTGTAGCGGAAGTTTTAAAACCCTTCACTTCTTCTAATATTCTTTGTTTCCTAGCTGGTTCCAAATGGCCCGCCTTAATAAAATCTTCAGCAGTAGAGAAAAATTGCTCAGTAGCAATTGAGTTAAGTTTCGTTACATTAAATAAATCAACCTCATTATTATTACTAAACAGATGAATTGCATCATCGGGCACTGCCGATGGTTCGCATATTCTAGATTGGAAAAGGACAATATCATCGGCTGTCATACAACCCGATGCCATATTATTTAAGGCAGAAGCGAAAAGCTGATCGTCACGTTGACGCATTATCTCTGTGAGCTCAAAATACAAAAAAAGGTCCCAGAGATACGTACCAAATATTTCATGGTAAGGGTCAGTGGTATTTGGATCGAAAATTCAACTACCTCCTACGGGCTGTAACTGTCTAAGATCACCGAATACGATGATAGAAACACCACCAAAAGTAGAAGTATTTTTGAAAATTTGCTTCAAACGAGAATCTAAATAAGAAAACATTAGAGAGCTAACCATTGATATTTCATCAATAATAATTAATTTAAGATCGATTAACCTTGAATGAAGGCTATTAACTAAATCATGGCTTAAGGCCCTTAGAGGTGCTGAGCGAGATTGATTAACAGGAAGTGAAAACATGGAATACAGTGTCGAACCACTAATTCCGAATGCTGCTTTTCCTGTTGGTGCACATAAGAGGATTTTAACAGATGTCGGATCAGCTCCTGGTATACTGTTATACATTACGGATAATGACTGAAAAATTGCTGATATAAGTCGACTCTTTCCGACTCCGGCGCCGCCCCCAACAAATTCATAAAAGACTGTATTGATTTTGGCATTATGCAAAGCATGTGTAAAATATAGCTTCTGCTTTAAATTAAGAGATCTAACTATATTAGCTAAGCTTTCCTGAGAAACTAAGGCTGGAAGCTTGATAAAACGGACATTACTATCTTCATCATTCATATCAATATTTCCATCCACATTTAAAACATTTAGATGTGGATCTATTTCAGGCAATCCTAAAACTGTGAAGCCATAATCTACCACTTCCTGTTCTCCTACTTGATTATTCTCATTTTCTGCTTCCTCTGTTAAGTGGCTCAGAGCATCTTCTAGTTCCCTATCATCTAGTAAATTATATTTTCTGCGATTGTTCTCTACTAACTCCGAATTTTCCCTACAGAACAATTCACAGTCATGTGTGACTAAATCCAAATGCTCATCTCGCCATGGGGCGTAAAGCATTTTAGCTCTCTGAAATAGTCACTTGTTTCTGTATTGACATTAAATCTCCTATACCTAATTATGCACGCAGTGGTCCTCTTTCTGATGAAGCCACTATTATCGCGAAGGGCGTAAACTATTGATTCAGAAGCCCTAGGCACATCATCGTCAAAGTCATCTGCATTTTCTTGGCGAGCTCCTCGTTCTGATTTGCAGTAGCTATAAAAAGCGGATATCTCAGTGCCAAATATAAATTTGTTACCTAAATGTTGTAACTTTTGCTTAATAGTTACATTGTTATTGTCTTTAATCTCATTGATTGCCTCACGCATCAACATTGAGATACTCTCTGAGACTTGTTAATATAATTAACGACGTAGCTGCAGCAAGCATAGGGGTCTAAAATAAACTGAATATCCATATTTGCTCGCTGCAACAAAAGGAGGTGCTTGTTATAAGCGTTAAGCTTGATTGCTGCAAAAGATCGCTTCAAAAAAACATTTGGTTTCTTTATACTTGATCTTACAGCATTAATGTAGCCCTCATAACTAAGGTTAAGTTGATCGTGGGACAAAAAGTTGTTAAAATCGTTAAAATTTTCTACGCTTTCACGATCAAATGGGAAGTCGAGCAGACTTTGAATTTTTTCGAAATTGCTACGATGCTCGGCCAAATTTGGAGCATTTTCTTCTAAAGGGAGAAGAATTTCTGTTTGAGGCATGGGAGGGTATGGGATACCAAATCTACAAATTTGCTTTGACCTCATTTCTCGCCTGCAAGAGTGCCCGTGACTATGGAGTTGATACTCCAAATATGGAGCAACGTCCGGGCAACTAGAATCAGCAGTAATAAACTGATCAATAAAGGACTTCACAGGCATAAATGTGGACTCATTCTTTAGGTCGAGCTTTGGGGCGTCTTTCAGCCAGAACATGCCATGTATATGTGGAGAGCCTCTTTGCTGAAACTCCACTCGCCAATAAAACTTGATGACCTGGTGACAACCAAAGACACCGCCTTCCTTTTTCATCAGTTTTAAAACCTGTCTATATCGAAAATCGAAATATCTGGCACAGGTCACTGGGTCTGCTCTAATGAGACGAGCTTTCTCAATAAACCCCAAATTTAACGCTTCTTCTTCGGATACTTCTAGCTTGTCTACATTTTTACATAGCAAGACTAAAAGCTCCGGCCACCTAGTTTCCGCTGCGGAAAATGTTATAAAAAAAGTTGGAAGCCCTACCTGCCTAATCATAGCCATCACTTTCTTTTTCTCGTCCTCCCAATGAGCAGGAGACGTGCGAATACCTTTTGAAAGCCTATAGCCATCATCATGAAGTATTAACCTATTTAAAGGTTTATCATTACGCACATCAGCAGCCGAAATGCCTTGAGTGGCAGAGTGCTTACGTAAGCAAGTTGATGTGCTATTCCTAATGCTAATCATTTCTAACTTTTTGAAGTTATGAAATAATTTATCAGTTCTACAACCTCTTCTATCATAGTAAGAAGACAACCACTGTTCATTGATAGTAACCTGGTGCTTCTTATAAAGTTCTGTGTTCACTAAATACCGAATTGCATCAACTATCTTTGAGGGCCTTATGGTTTCAGCCATGAAATCATGGTTATACTCCATCCTACGCTTAAGATGAATCTGAACTACTTCGGCTTCATTAAATGCCCTGGGAAGGGAAGTTACAACATTTGCAACTGGAATTGGCACATTGATCACTGCTCCTTTAATGGCACTTTGACGTCCAAGAGACTTTATGATCATAAAAGGAAGACGGGGAGAAATCAGCCTTTCTTCTAGAGGCGTCAAGCCTTTCAGGCATTCCGGAAGCTCCGGAAAATTTAGGCCATTTGTAATAGAAGCCTTTGGTTTTTTCCCTGACTTAATACTGCGGCTGCAGGTTTTGCAAAAGCTAAACCTATTATTATGGGATGGAAACATAGAGGAAAGATACAAAATATCAACACTATCTGCCTCACTACACTTTTCCTCTATGACCTCACGCGAAATTTTGTCCACTTGATGTGGAAACCACAAACCTTTGCAACATATGCAAACCTGATCGGGTCCCTGCTTGACTGTCTTATTAAAATTGGCTATTAGGCAATCTAAACTAGTTTTAACCTGCGATATCCTATCATCTGGAAGGGTATTCGCACGGTCCACTCTATTGCGGGACGCGTTTCTCCTATTCTCTGCTATCCTATTGGTGCAAATACTCCTATATAGACTCACTCTTTGCGACATATTCCTATGGGCTTCAAAGGCCTCACGTTGAGCTCGAATTCGAGCACTGCGGCGTGCACTAGTATTGTACCTGCTCAACAATCCTACGAATAGGATTGTTTCTAACCTGAGACCTTTGACTTCTATCTATTGCCCTTTCTAAAATTCGCGTCTCCTGATTTTGTCGCTGAATCGCCCTTCTAACAGCATCTCGTCCGCTTTCGTTGGACCTGAATTGTGGACATTGCCTGCGCCTCGATCGACGCAAAGTATTGGCAAGTTGTTCGGCATTTCTAGTTGAATGATCAGTTCGTCGAACACGGCGACGAACTGCATCCTGCTCTCTTTCCTGAGATCGAAACTCAGCATCTTGCCTGCGACTCGAACGACGCGAAGTGTTGGCAAGTTGTTCGTCTGTTTTAATTGCAGAATCACTGCGACGTACACGGCGACGAACTGCATCCTGCTCTCTTTCCTGAGATCGAAACTCAGCATCTTGCCTGCGACTCGAACGACGCGAAGTGTTGGCAAGTTGTTCGTCTGTTTTAATTGCAGAATCACTGCGACGTACACGGCGACGAACTGCATCCTGCTCTCTTTCCTGAGATCGAAACTCAGCATCTTGCCTGCGACTCGAACGACGCGAAGTGTTGGCAAGTTGTTCGTCTGTTTTAATTGCAGAATCACTGCGACGTACACGGCGACGAACTGCATCCTGCTCTCTTTCCTGAGATCGAAGGTCAGCATCTCGCCTGCGCCTCGAACGACGCGAAGTGTCAGCAAGTTGTTCTTGTAATCTGATTGGCGAAGAAGCCCGAAGGGTAGTGTGACGAATTGTGTCCGGTAATTGCTCAACGGCCCTAAATGTTCTATTACTTCTGCGGACTCGATGCTGTTGACTATCTCTAACCCTTTCAGCTTCCCTAAATTCGAAATTTTGCCTACGTTCTCTATGTGCCTCTAGATTATTTACGCGTTCCTGCTCAGAAAAGTCTATATCTGACCTATTCAAACGATTTCTTTTTCGCTGTGTTTGACTCCTATTGCAAGCTGACTTTCTCTTAAGTCTAGGCATCTTCTAATATATAAGTTTTAAAATAATATATAGGTATGTTAAAAATAAAATTCTTATAAATTAATTTAATTTGAATATATATTTATCAAAAATTAATATATAGTTATATATATAAAATAAAGTTAGTATATTTATTTATATATATAAATATATTCATATATTTAAATAGATATATATATATTATAATTATATTCATATATTTAAATAAATATATGCAAATTATTTAAAATAATTATATTATAAATGAAAATAAATATCTAATGAAAGAACAAATAATAATAAAATTTAATAAGGAAAATAAAAATAAACAAAATGTGGAAAAAAGAATAAATATAAATCAAAGAAATAATAAATTAAACCTGCAAGAAATTCCAGCGAAAATTCCAATTTGAATCGCGGAAACGAAACGATACCGATGTTCACGTACAATCACACACACTTCAGAAGAGTCTATACACATATATGTATGCATGCACAAAAATACGTTACGCTGTGTACCGCACTTTTCTAAAATTGCGCGCCACGTTCCGGGCAGGGCGCAATCATTCACACGCATAAAAAATGTTCCGTTAACGCATAACAGTCACACACGAGGATTTACTTATTATATACTCGACTTATATTAATTTGCATTAAATGTTAAATGTATCACGAACACGCGAATTAATTATATATTATTTTATATTTAATATCGAAAATACAAATGATAATCGACAATCGACGACGACACCGAACACGCCAATCGCAAACTACAAATTAACATAACACTGAAGCGCGCTGCCACCTTGCAACAATTTTGATACGTTGCCAATAATTTATCGCCGCAATTAAAAAGTGCGCGAAACCTTAAATTTATAATAATGATCTATAGAATCTAATATACATACAAAATATACATATATTAAAAAAACAAAGTAGAAGAAATGTTAGTACATTTTTTTCAAACATAGTTTCAATAGACGTGGGGATATAATATAATTTACACATATTAATATAATTTATATGCAAAACATATGAAATATATATCGATATGTTTAATATATATTAAAAGCTATCGATATGATAGCTCATAATATATCGTGAAATCTAAATTAATATTTATTTAATAAAAAGTCAATATATAAATTATTAAATAATAATAATAATATGTCTATATTAGAAATCTAGTAAATACCTGCATTCACCACGCTATTGGTTGTATATAATTTTACATATGTGTGTGTGAACACAAATTAAGTATGTATAAGTGTTTGCATTTATGCACATGTATTTTGGGTAATTGACATGAAAAAGAAGAGTCGAGAAACAGCTCGCGCTTCGCGCTCGCATCGTTTATCCTTTTCTTTCATGCACAAGTAATTTAGTTCTGACGTCATCGACAACTTCTTTGCTTTCTTCATATTCATATATACGCCACCTATTGGTTGAGTGTTAGCATATATTTATGCACATGTATTTTCGGTAATTGACATGTGCATGGAAAAGAAGAGTCGAGAAACAGCTCGCGCTTCGCGCTCGCATCGTTGTCCTTTTCTTTCATGCATAAGGAATTTAGTTCTGACGTCATCGACAAGTTCTTTGCTGGTCGAAGTATCGAAATGGTTTATCTAATAACTTCAGTGTTTATTGTCTGATCGGATTGCAATTTGGACGATAAGTTCATATATTATTTATCTATATATATGCTAAAGCAGAACGTTAAGAAATGAGTTCTTCGAATGTAAATAGCAATGTAAACCAAAATTGGCGGTTTGCGGGGGCGGTAGGCGTGTTATTCCAAATTGAAAATAAACTTGATCTGCGTATGGTATACAGGAATCTTCATGCTAAATTTGGTGTCCGTAGCTTTTGTAATAGCTGAGATCGGCGCGTTCATCCAGACAGACAGACAGACGGACAGACGGACAGACGGACAGACGAACAGACAGACGGACATGGCTCAATCGACTCGGCTATTGATCCTGAGCAAGAATATATATACTTTATGGGGTCTCCGACGCCTCCTTCTGCCTGTTACATACATTTGCACAAAGTTAGTATACCCTTTTTTGACCATTTTCAATGGTCCAAGGGTATAAAAAAAACAAAGTAGATAAAATGTTAGTAAATTTATTTCAAACATAGAATCAATAGATGTGGGTAGATAATATAATTTATACATATTATGTTAATATAATTTATATGCAAAACATCAAAAATATATATCGATATGTTATATACAGATTTAAAGCTATGATATGATAGCTCATAATATATCGTGAAATCTAAATCAATATTTATTTAATAAATAGTCAATATATAAATTATTAAATAATAATAATAATATGTCTATATTATAAAGCTTGTAAATACCTGCATTCATGCATACCGATCAACCACACTATTGGTTTTATATAATTTTACATATGTGTGTGTGAACACAAATTAAGTATGTATAAGTGTTTGCATGTATGCATATGTACATATTTTCGGTAATTGACATGTCCATGGAAAAAAAGAGTCGAGAAACAGCTCGCGCTTCTCGCTCTCATCGTTTGTCCTTTTCTTTCCTGCGCAAGTAATTTAGTTCTAACGTCATCGAGCACTTCTTTGCTGGTCGAAGGGTCAAATGGTTTATCTAATAACTTCAGTGTTTTTTGTCCGATCAGATTGCAAATTGGAGGATAAGTTCATATAGTATTTATCTATATATAGCCTAAAGCAGAACGTAAAGAAATGAGTAAATCGCCATGTAAATCAAAATTGGTTTGCGGGGACGGTAGGCAAGTTATTCCAAATTGAAAATAAACTTGATCTGCGTATGGTATACAGGAATCTTCATGCTAAATTTGGTGCCCCTAGCTTTTGTAATAGCTGAGATCGGCGCTATCATCCAGGCAGACAGACGGACAGACAGACGGGCATGGCTCAATCGACTCGGCTAGTGATCCTGAGCAAAAATATATTTATTTAAAAATAATAATTATTTATATTAAGTGTAAAATAATTAATATAATTTGTTTGTCTTAAATATTGTATAATAAATCGAGAGCAACAGTCGAGCGGCACGCGACAGTTGGATAGCCTTGGACGTATGTTGCCATAAAAAGAATTAAATTGTATAAAACTAATCGCAAGCTATAAATTAATAATAATACTGCAGTGCGCTGCTGATATTTTGCCAATAATTTATCGCCGCAATTTCCTAAAGCGGTGTAAGCAGTATATATCGGTATTTCTTTATACATTTTAAATTGGCCAATATAGATAACAAGGTCAAAGGGTATAAAAATAATAATAATTGTCAAACCAATTTTCCATTCTATGGTTATACTTAACTATCAGATAATTAAATTAAAATATTAAAATATGCCTACATACATATTTACATATATCCTGTCATTTAAATTTCTTATCTTCTAACCTATTCCAAACATTACAAAGTCATGCTATCCTGAATACTAAGATATCCCATTGTGATGGCTATCCAAAACCTCAAAAGTCCTAGCACTAATCTTTTCATTATCTAATATATTTGAAAACGCCCAATTAATATGTGTATCCATATTGGTAGTGGACGTTTTCAAATCTAACAAACTCATAAAAACTCTACTAGCTCGTTCTTTACATAATTTATGATGCCTGTTAAAGGCCTAATTGATTCAAGTTGAACCACAATAGTCAACCCAGGTATTTCTACAGTTTCATTGCTTATGGAAGTTTCCACGAAGCATAATATTGATGACTGAAGTATCAGCTTGTCCGATCGAATATCTTCAAGATGGGAATTCAAGCTCTGAGCATTATGGAAGAAAATGTTAAGGGCAGAACTGTTAATTAAATAATCGTAATGAGTACACAGTAGATTTTCAGTCCGCAATTTCTTCAATTGGTCTTTCACTTTATCATTATTTTGGGGAGACTTAGGAGGAACAAAGTTCCCAATCCTAAACAGTAGTTGGTCTACTGCAAGCAACGTATAATGCATCACGCTGAATTCTGGAATTAGCATGGACTACCACTTTGCCATACGTAGCTCCCTGACTCTTATGAATTGTGATGCCTTCAGCAGACACAATTCGAAATTGCCAACGGTCAATGTTAATTTGTGCGTTATTTGAATATTGAAAACTGCGAAAAATATCTGATTAGGAGTCCATGAAGGATCTGTACGGTGTACGGCGCGTACGAACGCGCAGATTCTCCTACAGTTTCCTCTGTAAATTTCATCATAAAAATGTTGGGAGTGTTGGATGCTTTTTTTTTTTTTTTTTGTATAAGAGTGTTCATGGGAAAAATCTTGAAAGACACCGTCCTAGTGACGGTAGTGTGGGACCCGCACCCACTAAAACCCGCTCAGGAACACTCCTCCCTACGGCTCGTTTGTAGTACCCCTTGCGGAACCACTCCTAAAGTATAAATCTTCGCAAGGTGCCGAGCTTAGCCGTGTAGTGGCTCTACCTGATTGTTGGTTGCTGCACGGAAGAGTTCCGCAGTCTTTCTAGCCTACGCTGCTCTACCATAATGCACACGCACATTTCCTTTATAAGGTCCCAATTTTCTGGGGTCTCTCACATAAGCCCTACAACATTCTCTGGGCTTACATCTACTCCTAAGAGTCTATTGACGATTTCCCGTTTGTCTACGTAATAAGGGCAGTGGAAGAAAATATGTTCAGGGGTGCCAGGTGCTTTCCAACTATGATGACGGCAATATCATCAGCATATCCGATGATCTTGACCTCATCCCTGAGTGGAAGGCGTAATACCCCATCATATACTATGTTCCACAGGAGCGGTCCAAGAACCGATCCTTGCGGAACGCCGCCTGTAACTTGGTATTGTTTTCGCCCTTCCTCATTGTCGTACACAAGTGTACGGTCACTCAGGTAGCTACCAACAATTCTTAACAAGTATTGAGGCGTGTTGAGGTTACGCAGCGCCTGCATGATATGATGCCAACTCACTGAGTTAAAGGCATTTTTTATATCAAGGGTAATTATAGCGCAGTACTTCTTCTGGCCTCCTTGCCACCTAACTGCTGCTATTGCTTCTTCAGCAATCTGCTTAACCCTGCTGATCGCGTCTACTGTCGACCTATTTCTCCTAAATCCGTATTGGTCATCCGATAGACCACCTATTTCATCAATGAAGGTGCTAAGCTTGCTAGCTACTACCTTTTCTAGCATTTTTCACATTGTATCGATCATTTAGAGCGGTCTGTATGAACTAGGCTCACCTGGCAGTTTGTTACCTTTTGATATTAGTACCAGATTTCCGGAAAAGTCCCTGCCTGTATGCAATCTGTGTATACTTCTGCAAATATAGAGGGGTTCGCGTCTACCGCTATCTTCAGTACCTTGTTGGGTACTGCGTCTAATCCCGGCGCTTTGTTGTTCGCGAAGGTCTTAGCTATTTCTAATACCTCCCCTACCTCTACTTCCTCCTGGTGTCTACTTATTCCCAGTCCAAACATCTGGAGGTTCGTTATGATGATTAACCTGTGTTGGGAAAAGGGTCTCGACTATTGTGCGCAAGAGTTGGGGACGGAGCGGTTGCACGCTGTCCTCTTATCTTGCTCATTACAGCCTTATATGCCCCGCCCCAGGGGTTGGTATTCATACCATCACACAGGGTTTTAAAGTGCGATGCTTTGCTTAGCTTTATCGCTTTCTTTAGCTCCCTTTTTGCGTCCTTGAAGTGCGATCTGAGGGTTTCCCGTTGCTCCTCATCTCTACATCGGCTTAGGGTTCTTCTAGCTCGTATGCATTTACGTCTAGAATCCGCGATCTCGTGTCTCCACCAAGAGGCTGGCTTCCATCTTGAGCCACCTTTGGATTTTCTCGCCATAGAGGCGTCGCAGGCAGAAGTCAATAGATTGGAAAGTGATGTTGCCTTCGTGTCAGAGGTATTACCATGCAGAAGGACAGCATTGTTCTGCTCTGTGATGAGGTATCTAAGGACGTCTTCATCCAGAGTGTCTTCTTTCCAACCATTGATTACTCGTTCCTGGGTGCTTCTGCTGCTGTGTCTATCTACACTCATTAATATGGCTCTATGGTCACTATGAGTGTAGATATCGCTCACTTGCCACAACTGCTTCCTGGAAAGCTAGGCAGTTTTTGCTGCCCACAATATGATCTACGTCTCGTCGCTTTTGGTCTTTGCAGACCTCACAGCAAGCCATAGTCTTGCACATTTTTATTTTGTGCCCCACTGGCCCGCACTTTATGCAGAACTCCATTCTGTTTACGGTGCTGGTACATGTGCGAGCCGTATGCCCGTAGTGCCAGCATTTAAAACTGCTTGGGTCTCCCCAAAAGACTTACGCAGACTCTTCACAATCCCGCCCAGCCTTCTACCTTCTCTTATCTGATGCTGGACCGCCTCTACAATGTCATCCCTATTGGTGACCTCGTCTATATCCCTGACCTCCAAGAACACTTCTTTTGTAAGTGTTCTTGCGGTTGCCTTATCTCCTAGGACTTGCTGCACAGCTACCTCATAGTCCCCAAAAGACTTACGCAGACTCTTCACAATCCCGCCCAGCCTTCTACCTTCTCTTATCTGATGCTGGACCGCCTCTACAATGTATCCCTATTGGTGACCTCGTCTATATCCCTGACCTCCAAGAACACTTCTTTTGTAAGTGTTCTTGCGGTTGCCTTATCTCCTAGGACTTGCTGCACAGCTACCTAATAGTTCTGCGGCACCTCACTAGGCTTCTTCTTAAGTTGTAGGAGCAAGTCACCACTTTGCGTCCTTCTGATTCTTGTGACATTGTCACCCAGCCCCTTGAGCGCATCATTCCCATGCATAGGACATGTCGCCTTTTGTAGACACCTGGCTGCTATCTATAGGTGGGGACCTTGCTGGCGCTTCTGTCTCCTTTTCGCCCATTGGGGGTGGCTTTTTGGGGACTGCCGGCTGCGCAATTGATCCCACAGGGGATCTAGCCATTTTTATGCTCTTCCTGAAGAAGGCACTTTCGTCTTCTCCATTCTTATTTATAGTGAAGGGGAGTTCCTCAACATTTTTTTTTTCGTGTCTCTAGTAGGGGTGTTGCTTGCGATGTTATCTGCAACGGTGGCCAAGTTTCCCACCACCGAGGCATTGCGGTCGGTTTATATCGACGACGAGGGGCCCGCTTGCTCGCCCCTTCCTGCCGCCGGCACTGGGGATCCGACCCCCTGCGTAAGAGTATTCCTTAAAAGACCTACCATGTTGATTTCTGATGGAATCACGCATGCGGTTGTTATAGTCTACCCGCAAAAGACTCGCCTTCTCGCGTTTGCCAGTCTTTGAACAGGTGTTCGCGGACTGTCCAGGGGTTACCTGGTCATTGGCCGGCGGTTGCGAGCTACTTGCCTTTCCTCGAAAAGGAATCGTCCCATCGACTACTAAAGGTAGTGGCAAACAGGGCCTTTCCACCTCCCTGGCGCCTTTCGGAGAGAGGCCATCCCCGTTGTGTCCCTTTAGTCGCCTCGTACGAGCAGCGGTGACTTGCTGAGGTGGTATTCTAGGATGTATTGAAATCTATTTGTATCAACACACCTGATGCCCCGTTTACTAATCCATCCCCTGTGTCTACATTGACCGTCATCATGTACTTGGCAGTATTTTTTAGGAGAAGAGACGTACAGAGTCCCTGTGTAGCGGAAGTTTTAAAACCCTTCACTTCTGAATAAATCTACCTCATTATTATTACTAAACCGATAAATTGCATCATCGGGCACTGCCGATGGTTCGCATATTCTTGATTGGAAAAGGACAATAAAATCGGCTGTCATACAACCCGATGCTATATTATTTAAGTACAAAAATTTGTGCTTTCTTGGTAATCGGCTATTTCTCTTATTTTATTTTAAAGTCTAAATTAACGCGATCTACTGTATTTCTTGTGTTGTGGATTTGCGATTTAACAGTGTATCGTGTCTCTGTACTAACAAGTGTGATTCACTGGTTTCTGGTAGTACCATTATTATTGTGTTTAAAGTAAATTTTATTTTTGATTAACTGGCGCGTCTTTAGCGTCTTGTTATTTTATTTTTGTTACTAGTTGCAATCCCACGCTCATTCTCGCTTGCATCGTTCTCTAAGTGTGCTGCGCTGTGCTCTCTTTTTATAGCTGTGTTGTTGCTTTTTCTTGTTTTCGTGTCTACACTGTCTCGCGCTCTCACTCTCGCGCTTTCTTACGATCTCCTGAAAACAACGCTTGTGTTAGTGGTAACCAGCTGTGTAACATTGATTACTTTTGCTTTCTTGCTCTTTCTTAACTTCTTCTTTTTGAAACTTATTTTTCATATTTCGCTTTAACATTTTTTGTTTGTTTTTTTGGTGTTACCTACCATATTTTTGTAGGCATATTAGTTCGCAATAAAAATGATGGTGTGCTCCGCAACTTCGTGCAAATGCAAGGTCGATTTTAAGCCGGACTTTGTTTGCTGCTGGTTGTGTAATAAATTCTATCACATAAAATGCATAGGCTTAACATCCCGAATTAAAGATTCCCTTAGCAACAATGAATCTGGCCTGAAATGGACATGCAAAGTTTGTCGGGTGAAAGAACCAACATTGAGTAGAATGCTTAAGGAGACTAAATTGAAATTTGAAAAGCTGCGTGCAGCATTTTCAAATCTCCAATCTGAATTTTCGGATATGGAAATTCAATTTACTAGTTTCAAATGTTCCGATGAGCCTTCCGCACTTCCACCGGCAACTCCAACTCCTTCAGGTATACCATCTACAGTTATTGCCTACTTAACCCCTTCTACGTCTCCTAACATTCCTCCAGCTGGGGCTGTTATGTGCCATCCACCAATTTTGATCGTCCCCTCTCCAGTCGCGCCTTTATCCAAAAAGAATCTTAAAAATTCTTTTGATAGCACTGCCGTCGATACTCAAACGGTTGTTTCAAACGTTAAATCGCTTGTCGCGGTTAAGCCCAAGAAATATGTTTTCGTTTCACGCCTTGCACCCGATACTTCGATTGAAGATGTAAAATCATTTATTCAATCAAAAATCTCTGTACCGAACATTGTTGTATAAAAGTTTAAATTTAACTACACGCGAGATACCTCATCCTTTAGGATAAGTATTCCTGCAGACAATTTTCAATCTGTTTGCAGCGGATCCTTCTGGCCGCCTGACTTAATTGTAAAAGAGTATTCTCCAAAACAAAAAAGTCGAACTGCGGTACCGCTTCCTTCAACTTCTCGCGCCTCTTCTTCTTCTAGTGGGACATCAAAAAAACAGTAGAAATATCCCATCTGTTAAAGGCCTAATTGATTCAAGTTGAACCACTATAGTCAACGCAGGTATTTCTACAGTTTCATTGCTTATGGAAGTTTCCACGAAGCATAATATTGATGACTGAAGTATCAGCTTGTCCGATCGAATATCTTCAAGATGGGAATTCAAGCTCTGAGCATTATGGAAGAAAATGTAAAGGGCAGAACTGTTAATTAAATAATCGTAATGAGTTCACAGTAGATTTTCAGTCCGCAATTTCTTCAATTGGTCTTTCACTTTATCATTATTTTGGGGAGACTTAGGAGGAACAAAGTTCCCAATCCTAAAGCAGTAGTTGCTCTACTGCAAGCTACGTATAATGCAGCACGCTGCATTCTGGAATTAGCATGGACTACCACTTTGCCATACGTAGCTCCCTGACTCTTATGAATTGTGATGCCTTCAGCAGACACAATTCGAAATTGCCAACGGTCAATGTTAATTTGTGCGTTATTTGAATATTGAAAACTGCGAAAAATATCTGATTAGGAGTCCATGAAGGATCTGTACGATGTGTACACTTCGAACGCGCAGATTCTCCTACAGTTTCCTCTGTAAATTTCATCATAAAAATGTTGGGAGTGTTGGATGTTTATACCCTTGACCATTGAAAATGGTCAAAAAAGGGTATAGGGCGTCGGAGACCCCATAAAGTGTATATATTCTTGCTCAGGATCAATAGCCGAGTCGATTGAGCCATGTCCGTCTGTCTGTCCGTCTGTCTGTCTGTCTGGATGAACGCGCCGATCTCAGCTATTACAAAAGCTACGGACACCAAATTTAGCACGAAGATTCCTGTATACCATACGCAGATCAAGTTTATTTTCAATTTGGAATAACACGCCTACCGCCCCCGCAAACCGCCAATTTTGATTTACATTGCTATTTACATTCGAAGAACTCATTTCTTAACGTTCTGCTTTAGCATTTATATAGATAAATAATATATGAACTTATCCTCCAAATTGCAATCCGATCAGACAATAAACACTGAAGTTATTAGATAAACCATTTCGACACTTCGACCAGCAAAGAACTTGTCGATGACGTCAGAACTAAATTCCTTCTGCATGAAAGAAAAGGACAACGATGCGAGCGCGAAGCGCGAGCTGTTTCTCGACTCTTCTTTTCCATGCACATGTCAATTACCGAAAATACATGTGCATAAATATATGCTAACACTCAACCAATAGGTGGCGTATATATGAATATGAAGAAAGCAAAGAAGTTGTCGATGACGTCAGAACTAAATTACTTGTGCATGAATGAAAAGGATAAACGATGCGTGCGCGAAGCGCGAGCTGTTTCTCGACGCTTCTTTTTCATGCACATGTCAATTACCCAAAATACATGTGCATAAATGCAAACACTTATACAAACTTAATTTGTGTTCACACATACATATGTAAAATTATATACAACCAATAGCGTGGTTGATCGGCATGCATGAATGCAGGTATTTACTAGATTTCTAATATAGACATATTATTATTATTATTTAATAATTTATATATTGACTTTTTATTAAATAAATATTAATTTAGATTTCACGATATATTATGAGCTATCATATCGATAGCTTTTAATATATATTAAACATATCGATATATATTTCATATGTTTTGCATACGTCCAAGGGTATCCTACTGTCGTGTGCAACTCGACTGTTGCTCTTGTTTTTTTTTTTTTTTGTATAAGAGTGTTCATGGGAAAAATCTTGAAGACACCGTCCTAGTGACGGTAGTGTGGGACCCGCACCCACTAAAACCCGCTCAGGAACACTCCTCCCTACGGCTCGTTTGTAGTACCCCTTGCGGAACCACTCCTAAAGTATAAATCTTCGCAAGGGGCCGAGCTTAGCCCTGTAGTGGCTCTACCTGATTGTTGGTTGCTGCACGGAAGAGTTCCGCAGTCTTTCTAGCCTACGCTGCTCTACCATAATGCACACGCACATTTCCTTTATAAGGTCCCAATTTTCTGGGGTCTCTAACATAAGCCCTACAACATTCTCTGGGCTTACATCTACTCCTAAGAGTCTATTGACGATTTCCCGTTTGTCTACGTAATAAGGGCAGTGGAAGAAAATATGTTCCACAGTCTCATCGTCTTCGTTGCAAAGGTAGCAAACCACTTCAGGGTTATGACCGTACTTAGGTTCTTTATTGCTGAACCGGTGCGGATATTGAATCCGTCAATACTGAGCATCACATCTTCAAGTTTCTTTCTACTTGAAATAAGGATCGCCTCAGTTTTTTCCCCGGCTAATCTCAAATCGTCCTCTGTCAGCCACTGCTTTATCCTTTGCGTGGCATCGGTGCTATTGTCTTTCACCTCCGCCAGGTGCTTTCCAACTATGATGACGGCAATATCATCAGCATATCCGATGATCTTGACCTCATCCCTGAGTGGAAGGCGTAATACCCCATCATATACTATGTTCCACAGGAGCGGTCCAAGAACCGATCCTTGCCGAACGCCGCCTGTAACTTGGTATTGTTTTCGCCCTTCCTCATTGTCGTACACAAGTGTACGGTCACTCAGGTAGCTACCAACAATTCTTAACAAGTATTGAGGCGTGTTGAGGTTACGCAGCGCCTGCATGATATGATGCCAACTCACTGAGTTAAAGCCATTTTTATATCAAGGGTAATTATAGCGCAGTACTTCTTCTGGCCTCCTCGTCACCTACCTCCTGCTATTGCTTCTTCAGCAATCTGCTTAACCCTGCTGATCGCGTCTACTGTCGACCTATTTCTCCTAAATCCGTATTGGTCATCCGATAGACCACCTATTTCATCAATGAAGGTGCTAAGCTTGCTAGCTACTACCTTTTCTAGCATTTTTCACATTGTATCGATCATACAGAGCGGTCTGTATGAACTAGGCTCACCTGGCAGTTTGTTACCTTTTGGTATTAGTACCAGTCTTTGCCTTTTCCAGATTTCCGGAAAAGTCCCTGTCTGTATGCAATCTGTGTATACTTCTGCAAATATAGAGGGGCTCGCGTCTACCGCTATCTTCAGTACCTTGTTGGGTACTGCGTCTAATCCCGGCGCTTTGTTGTTCGCGAAGGTCTTAGCTATTTCTAATACCTCCCCTACCTCTACTTCCTCCTGGTGTCTACTCATTCCCTCAGTCCAAACATCTGCAGGTTCGTTATGATGATTAACCTGTGTTGGGAAAAGGGTCTCGACTATTGTGCGCAAGAGTTGGGGACGGAGCGGTTGCACGCTGTCCTCTTATCTTGCTCATTACAGCCTTATATGCCCCGCCCCAGGGGTTGGTATTCATACCATCACACAGGGTTTTAAAGTGCGATGCTTTGCTTAGCTTTATCGCTTTCTTTAGCTCCCTTTTTGCGTCCTTGAAGTGCGATCTGAGGGTTTCCCGTTGCTCCTCATCTCTACATCGGCATAGGGTTCTTCTAGCTCGTATGCATTTACGTCTAGAATCCGCGATCTCGTGACTCCACCAAAAGGCTAGCTTCCATCTTGAGCCACCTTTGGATTTTCTCGCCATAGAGGCGTCGCAGGCAGAAGTCAATAGATTGGAAAGTGATGTTGCCTTCGTGTCAGAGGTATTACCATGCAGAAGGACAGCATTGTTCTGCTCTGTGATGAGGTATCTAAGGACGTCCTCATCCAGAGTGTCTTCTTTCCAACCATTGATTACTCGTTCCTGGGTGCTTCTGCTGCTGTGTCTATCTACACTCATTAATATGGCTCTATGGTCACTATGAGTGTAGATATCGCTCACTTGCCACAACTGCTTCCTGGAAAGCTAGGCAGTTTTTGCTGCCCACAATATGATCTACGTCTCGTCGCTTTTGGTCTTTGCAGACCTCACAGCAAGCCATAGTCTTGCACATTTTTATTTTGTGCCCCTCTTGCCCGCACTTTATGTAGAACTCCATTCTGTTTACGGTGCTGGTACATGTGCGAGCCGTATGCCCGTAGTGCCAGCATTTAAAACACTTTAGGGTGTTGGTTTTCACCCTAACCCTACATCTAACCCATCCTATCCTAAGGTGCCCCTTTTCTATGGCCCTATTAGCCACTTCTACCGGTATCTTAAGAAGAGCTGTTTGTGTCTCCCCAAAAGACTTACGCAGACTCTTCACAATCCCGCCCAGCTTTCTACCTTCTCTTATCTGGTGCTGGACCGCCTCTACAATGTCATCCCTATTGGTGACCTCGTCTATATCCCTGACCTCCAAGAACACTTCTTTTGTAAGTGTTCTTGCGGTTGCCTTATCTCCTAGGACTTGCTGCACAGCTACCTCATAGTTCTTCTTCTTAAGTTGTAGGAGCAAGTCACCACTTTGCGTCCTTCTGATTCTTGTGACATTGTCACCCAGCCCCTTGAGCGCATCATTCCCCTGCATAGGACATGTCGCCTTTTGTAGACACCTGGCTGCTATCTATAGGTGGGGACCTTGCTGGCGCTTCTGTCTCCTTTTCGCCCATTGGGGGTCGCTTTTTGGGGACTGCCGGCTGCGCAATTGATCCCACAGGGGATCTAGCCATTTTTATGCTCTTCCTGAAGAAGGCACTTTCGTCTTCTCCATTCATATTTATAGTGAAGGGGAGTTCCTCCACATTTTTTTCGTGTCTCTAGTAGGGGTGTTGCTTGCGATGTTATCTGCAACGGTGGCCAAGTTTCCCACCACCGAGGCATTGCGGTTGCTTTATATCGACGACGAGGAGCCCGCTTGCTCGCCCCTTCCTGCCGCCGGCACTGGGGATCCGACCCCCTGCGTAAGAGTATTCCTTAAAAGACCTACCATGTTGATTTCTGATGGAATCACGCATGCGGTTGTTATAGTCTACCCGCAAAAGACTCGCCCTCTCGCGTTTGCCAGTCTTTGAACAGGTGTTCGCGGACTGTCCAGGGGTTACCTGGTCATTGGCCGGCGGTTGCGAGCTACTTGCCTTTCCTTGAAAAGGAATCGTCCCATCGACTGCTAAAGGTAGTGGCAAACAGGGCCTTTCCACCTCCCTGGCGCCTTTCGGAGAGAGGCCATCCCCGTTGTGTCCCTTTAGTCGCCTCGTACGAGCAGCGGTGACTTGCTGAGGTGGTATTCTAGGATGTATTGAAATCTATTTGTATCAACACACCTGATGCCCCGTTTACTAATCCATCCCCTGTGTCTACATTGACCGTCATCATGTACTTGGCAGTATTTTTTAGGAGAAGAGACGTACAGAGTCCCTGTGTAGCGGAAGTTTTAAAACCCTTCACTTCTGAATAAATCTACCTCATTATTATTACTAAACCGATAAATTGCATCATCGGGCACTGCCGATGGTTCGCATATTCTTGATTGGAAAAGGACAATAAAATCGGCTGTCATACAACCCGATGCTATATTATTTAAGTACAAAAATTTGTGCTTTCTTTGTGATCGGCTATTCCTCTTATTTTATTTTAAAGTCTAAATTAACGCGATCTACTGTATTTCTTGTGTTGTGGATTTGCGATTTAACAGTGTATCGTGTCTCTGTACTAACAAGTGTGATTCACTGGTTTCTGGTAGTACCATTATTATTGTGTTTAAAGTAAATTTTATTTTTGATTAACTGGCGCGTCTTTAGCGTCTTGTTATTTTATTTTTGTTACTAGTTGCAATCCCACGCTCATTCTCGCTTGCATCGTTCTCTAAGTGTGCTGCGCTGTGCTCTCTTTTTATAGCTGTGTTGTTGCTTTTTCTTGTTTTCGTGTCTACACTGTCTCGCGCTCTCACTCTCGCGCTTTCTTACGATCTCCTGAAAACAACGCTTGTGTTAGTGGTAACCAGCTGTGTAACATTGATTACTTTTGCTTTCTTGCTCTTTCTTAACTTCTTCTTTTGAAACTTATTTTTCATATTTCCTTTAACATTTTTGTTTGTTTTTTTGGTGTTACCTACCATATTTTTGTAGGCATATTAGTTCGCAATAAAAATGATGGTGTGCTCCGCAACTTCGTGCAAATGCAAGGTCGATTTTAAGCCGGACTTTGTTTGCTGCTGGTTGTGTAATAAATTCTATCACATAAAATGCATAGGCTTAACATCCCGAGTTAAAGATTCCCTTAGCAACAATGAATCTGGCCTGAAATGGACATGCAAAGTTTGTCGGGTGAAAGAACCAACATTGAGTAGAATGCTTAAGGAGACTAAATTGAAATTTGAAAAGCTGCGTGCAGCATTTTCAAATCTCCAATCTGAATTTTCGGATATGGAAATTCAATTTACTAGTTTCAAATGTTCCGATGAGCCTTCCGCACTTCCACCGGCAACTCCAACTCCTTCAGGTATACCATCTACAGTTATTGCCTACTTAACCCCTTCTACGTCTCCTAACATTCCTCCAGCTGGGGCTGTTATGTGCCATCCACCAATTTTGATCGTCACCTCTCCAGTCGCGCCTTTATCCAAAAAGAATCTTAAAAATTCTTTTGATAGCACTGCCGTCGATACTCAAACGGTTGTTTCAAACGTTAAATCGCTTGTCGCGGTTAAGCCCAAGAAATATGTTTTCGTTTCACGCCTTGCACCCGATACTTCGATTGAAGATGTAAAATCATTTATTCAATCAAAAATCTCTGTACCGAAAATTGTTGTATAAAAGTTTAAATTTAACTACACGCGAGATACCTCATCCTTTAGGATAAGTATTCCTGCAGACAATTTTCAATCTGTTTGCAGCGGATCCTTCTGGCCGCCTGACTTAATTGTAAAAGAGTATTCTCCAAAACAAAAAAGTCGAACTGCGGTACCGCTTCCTTCAACTTCTCGCGCCTCTTCTTTTTCTAGTGGGACATCAAAAAAACAGTAGAAATATCCCATCTGTTAAAGGCCTAATTGATTCAAGTTGAACCACTATAGTCAACGCAGGTATTTCTACAGTTTCATTGCTTATGGAAGTTTCCACAAAGCATAATATTGATGACTGAAGTATCAGCTTGTCCGATCGAATATCTTCAAGATGGGAATTCAAGCTCTGAGCATTATGGAAGAAAATGTAAAGGGCAGAACTGTTAATTAAATAATCGTAATGAGTTCACAGTAGATTTTCAGTCCGCAATTTCTTCAATTGGTCTTTCACTTTATCATTATTTTGGGGAGACTTAGGAGGAACAAAGTTCCCAATCCTAAAGCAGTAGTTGCTCTACTGCAAGCTACGTATAATGCAGCACGCTGCATTCTGGAATTAGCATGGACTACCACTTTGCCATACGTAGCTCCCTGACTCTTATGAATTGTGATGCCTTCAGCAGACACAATTCGAAATTGCCAACGGTCAATGTTAATTTGTGCGTTATTTGAATATTGAAAACTGCGAACAATGTTCTGAATAGGAGTCCATGAAGGATCTGTACGATGTGTACACTTCGAACGCGCAGATTCTCCTACAGTTTCCTCTGTAAATTTCATCATAAAAATGTTGGGAGTGTTGGATGTTTATACCCTTGGACCATTGAAAATGGTCAAAAAAGGGTATACTAACTTTGTGCAAATGTATGTAACAGGCAGAAGGAGGCGTCGGAGACCCCATAAAGTATATATATTCTTGCTCAGGATCAATAGCCGAGTCGATTGAGCCATGTCCGTCTGTCTGTCCGTCTGTCTGTCTGTCTGGATGAACGCGCCGATCTCAGCTATTACAAAAGCTACGGACACCAAATTTAGCACGAAGATTCCTGTATACCATACGCAGATCAAGTTTATTTTCAATTTGGAATAACACGCCTACCGCCCCCGCAAACCGCCAATTTTGATTTACATTGCTATTTACATTCGAAGAACTCATTTCTTAACGTTCTGCTTTAGCATATATATAGATAAATAATATATGAACTTATCCTCCAAATTGCAATCCGATCAGACAATAAACACTGAAGTTACTAGATAAACCATTTCGACACTTCGACCAGCAAAGAACTTGTCGATGACGTCAGAACTAAATTCCTTCTGCATGAAAGAAAAGGACAACGATGCGAGCGCGAAGCGCGAGCTGTTTCTCGACTCTTTTTTCCATGCACATGTCAATTACCGAAAATACATGTGCATAAATATATGCTAACACTCAACCAATAGGTGGCGTATATATGAATATGAAGAAAGCAAAGAAGTTGTCGATGACGTCAGAACTAAATTACTTGTGCATGAATGAAAAGGATAAACGATGCGTGCGCGAAGCGCGAGCTGTTTCTCGACGCTTCTTTTTCATGCACATGTCAATTACCCAAAATACATGTGCATAAATGCAAACACTTATACAAACTTAATTTGTGTTCACACATACATATGTAAAATTATATACAACGAATAGCGTGGTTGATCGGCATGCATGAATGCAGGTATTTACTAGATTTCTAATATAGACATATTATTATTATTATTTAATAATTTATATATTGACTTTTTATTAAATAAATATTAATTTAGATTTCACGATATATTATGAGCTATCATATCGATAGCTTTTAATATATATTAAACATATCGATATATATTTCATATGTTTTGCATACGTCCAAGGGTATCCTACTGTCGTGTGCAACTCGACTGTTGCTCTTTTTTTTTTTTTTTTTTGTATAAGAGTGTTCATGGGAAAAATCTTGAAAGACACCGTCCTAGTGACGGTAGTGTGGGACCCGCACCCACTAAAACCCGCTCAGGAACACTCCTCCCTACGGCTCGTTTGTAGTACCCCTTGCGGAACCACTCCTAAAGTATAAATCTTCGCAAGGGGCCGAGCTTAGCCCTGTAGTGGCTCTACCTGATTGTTGGTTGCTGCACGGAAGAGTTCCGCAGTCTTTCTAGCCTACGCTGCTCTACCATAATGCACACGCACATTTCCTTTATAAGGTCACAATTTTCTGGGGTCTCTAACATAAGCCCTACAACATTCTCTGGGCTTACATCTACTCCTAAGAGTCTATTGACGATTTCCCGTTTGTCTACGTAATAAGGGCAGTGGAAGAAAATATGTTCCACAGTCTCATCGTCTTCGTTGCAAAGGTAGCAAACCACTTCAGGGTTATGACCGTACTTAGGTTCTTTATTGCTGAACCGGTGCGGATATTGAATGCGTCAATACTGAGCATCACATCTTCAAGTTTCTTTCTACTTGAAATAAGGATCGCCTCAGTTTTTTCCCCGGCTAATCTCAAATCGTCCTCTGTCAGCCACTGCTTTATCCTTTGCGTGGCATCGGTGCTATTGTCTTTCACCTCCGCCAGGTGCTTTCCAACTATGATGACGGCAATATCATCAGCATATCCGATGATCTTGACCTCATCCCTGAGTGGAAGGCGTAATACCCCATCATATACTATGTTCCACAGGAGCGGTCCAAGAACCGATCCTTGCCGAACGCCGCCTGTAACTTGGTATTGTTTTCGCCCTTCCTCATTGTCGTACACAAGTGTACGGTCACTCAGGTAGCTACCAACAATTCTTAACAAGTATTGAGGCGTGTTGAGGTTATGCAGCGCCTGCATGATATGATGCCAACTCACTGAGTTAAAGCCATTTTTTATATCAAGGGTAATTATAGCGCAGTACTTCTTCTGGCCTCCTCGTCACCTACCTCCTGCTATTGCTTCTTCAGCAATCTGCTTAACCCTGCTGATCGCGTCTACTGTCGACCTATTTCTCCTAAATCCGTATTGGTCATCCGATAGACCACCTATTTCATCAATGAAGGTGCTAAGCTTGCTAGCTACTACCTTTTCTAGCATTTTTCACATTGTATCGATCATACAGAGCGGTCTGTATGAACTAGGCTCACCTGGCAGTTTGTTACCTTTTGGTATTAGTACCAGTCTTTGCCTTTTCCAGATTTCCGGAAAAGTCCCTGTCTGTATGCAATCTGTGTATACTTCTGCAAATATAGAGGGGCTCGCGTCTACCGCTATCTTCAGTACCTTGTTGGGTACTGCGTCTAATCCCGGCGCTTTGTTGTTCGCGAAGGTCTTAGCTATTTCTAATACCTCCCCTACCTCTACTTCCTCCTGGTGTCTACTCATTCCCTCAGTCCAAACATCTGCAGGTTCGTTATGATGATTAACCTGTGTTGGGAAAAGGGTCTCGACTATTGTGCGCAAGAGTTGGGGACGGAGCGGTTGCACGCTGTCCTCTTATCTTGCTCATTACAGCCTTATATGCCCCGCCCCAGGGGTTGGTATTCATACCATCACACAGGGTTTTAAAGTGCGATGCTTTGCTTAGCTTTATCGCTTTCTTTAGCTCCCTTTTTGCGTCCTTGAAGTGCGATCTGAGGGTTTCCCGTTGCTCCTCATCTCTACATCGGCATAGGGTTCTTCTAGCTCGTATGCATTTACGTCTAGAATCCGCGATCTCGTGACTCCACCAAAAGGCTAGCTTCCATCTTGAGCCACCTTTGGATTTTCTCGCCATAGAGGCGTCGCAGGCAGAAGTCAATAGATTGGAAAGTGATGTTGCGTTCGTGTCAGAGGTATTACCATGCAGAAGGACAGCATTGTTCTGCTCTGTGATGAGGTATCTAAGGACGTCCTCATCCAGAGTGTCTTCTTTCCAACCATTGATTACTCGTTCCTGGGTGCTTCTGCTGCTGTGTCTATCTACACTCATTAATATGGCTCTATGGTCACTATGAGTGTAGATATCGCTCACTTGCCACAACTGCTTCCTGGAAAGCTAGGCAGTTTTTGCTGCCCACAATATGATCTACGTCTCGTCGCTTTTGGTCTTTGCAGACCTCACAGCAAGCCATAGTCTTGCACATTTTTATTTTGTGCCCCTCTTGCCCGCACTTTATGCAGAACTCCATTCTGTTTACGGTGCTGGTACATGTGCGAGCCGTATGCCCGTAGTGCCAGCATTTAAAACACTTTAGGGTGTTGGTTTTCACCCTAACCCTACATCTAACCCATCCTATCCTAAGGTGCCCCTTTTCTATGGCCCTTGTTAATAATAAAGTGGATTTCTTTATTTTAGTTTTAATGTTTATTTATTTAATTTAGTTTGTGCTTCGTGCACTTCCATTCCGTTGTACATATTTTGAGCAAGAGAAGTAATTATGTTAATTTAACATTACGTTAAGTATTTGATAACAGCCGATTTAATCTTATGCTAATTAACATTACATATCGAGGCATACACATTTATTCCAACACGCCTCTTAAATTTGTTGTCTTCGTTTTATCTTTCATTACTTTAACTTTACAGCATTTCTATTTCTTATAAATTTTTGTTTGTCTAACGCTTTGGTTAACATGTCTGCTATATTAAGTCTAGATTCAATCTTTACAATGTCTATAATACCTTTTTCAAATTTTTCGTTTACATAGTGATACTGCACTTCAATGTGCTTCGAATTTTTTGTAAAATTACCAAATTCGCAATCGCTACTGCGCCTGAATTATCTTCATAAATCTTTATCGCTTTTTCGTTATTAATATTAAATATTTCACATAGCATGTTTTTGACAAATAATATTTCTGTTACTGCTTCCGACAGGGCAATGTACTCTGCAAACGTTGAGCATTTTGTTACAGTGTGTTGTTTGTGAGTTTTCCAATATATTATATTTCCATACATTCTTATTATAAATCCCGTTGTGGATTTTCTATCAACATTATCTCCTGCATAATCTGAGTCTACCATACAATCTAGTATTTCATTATTTTTATTCTCTTCAAAAGTTAAATTCAAATCTCTTGTCTTATATAAATATTTTAATACTCTTAACGCGTATTTATAGTGTGTTGAATTATAACTACTTTGATATCTGCTTAGATAATTTACGGAATATGATATATCTGGTCTTGTACCTGCGCTTATATATAATAATTCACCTATCAAGTTTCTGTATTTAATTTTTTCATCACATTCAGTTGCTTGATCTAATTTTATTTTCGAGATCATACTTCATTGCTAGTGATTCAATATATCCTTTTTGATTTAACGTCATTTTCTTACTTTCAGTACTCTAATTAATTTCTATTCCAATATAACTGCCGATTTTTCCTAAATCTTTCATTGTAAATTTGTTCATTAAACTGTCTTTTATTTCTGTTATTTTTGTTTTGTTCTTACTGCATATCAGGATGTCATCTACGAATACTAAGATATATACTTCATCTTTATCCGCTCTTTTTACATATAAACAATAATCGTAATTGCTTCTCTTAAAATTTAATTTGTCGAGATATTTATGTAAACATTCGTACCATGCTCTTGGGCTTTCTCTCAATCCATATAATGCCTTAATCAATTTATAAACTTTGTTTTCTCCTGTTTCGTAACCCTTCGGTTCATTTACATAAACTTCTGATTTTACATAGCCATTTAAAAAAGCTGTTTCGACATCCATCTGATTTATAAACAGACCATTTTTACAACAATATGATAGTAATACTTTTAATGTTTGCATTTTTCCTACTGGTGAATATACGTTTTCTAGTCGTTCTCTTTGTTGGAAACCTCTTACTACTAGTCTAGCTTTGTAAGTCCCATCACTTTTCTTTTTGTACACCCATTTAACATCTATAATCTTTTTGTTTATCGGTTTTTCTACAATTTGCCACGTATTATTTTTATTTAAGCATTGCATTTTTGTGTTCATTGCTTTGAGCCATTCTATTTTTTTCATTGCTATTCATCGCCTCTTCATAAGTGTTTGGTACAATTGCATTTACATAATTGATATAAATAAAATGAGTTACTGGGTTACCGTATAGATTTACTGGGCGTTTCTTTCTATTTGATGTTCTCTGCACTGCTAAATGTTCTTTGTTCTCCTCACTCTCGCTTTCATCGCTAGTTTTTGAATTAACTTCGTCCATGTCATTTAGTTCGTGTGTCTTAGCGTTATCTTCATAATCTTCTTCATTTTCATTTATTTGACTTTCATTATCATTCTGTTTGTTTTTCTCTAGGCAAATTAATTTTGTTTTCTCTTCTACAACTTGAACATGTCTTGCGTTTATTACTCTATTGTTTAGTAAAACTCTATATCCGTTTGTATTATATCCGACTAAAACTCCTAATTCCGATTTGTTATCCCATTTGCTCTTTCTGCGTACTTCCGGAACTCTAACAAAAACTCTACTTCCGTATATTTTTAAATTTTCTACATTTGGTTTTATGCCGAAAAATATTTCGTATGGGCTTTTATTAACTGCAGTGTTTGCGATTGTTCGATTTTTTAAATAAGCTACTGTGTTCATAACTTCTGGCCAATATCGCCTATGAATGTTTGCCTCTCTCATCAAGCACCTACCAATATCCATTGCCGATCTATTGTATCTTTCTGCTACGCCGTTTAATTCATGTACATACGGTGGACATGTAGTTAACTGAATTCCCTTATATTTTACAAAGTTTGATATTTCTCTATTCATATATTCTTTACCGTTATCGCATTGTATTTGTTTTACTTTCTTACTGAACTGATTCTCAACATAATTTACATATTCTTTTAAGCAGCTCGCAGTTTCAGATTTATTTCTAATACAATAAATTCTCGCGCATTTACTAAAGTCGTCAACAAATGTCAAAAAATATTTTTCCCCACAATAACCTGTTGTGCTGTGTGGTCCGTTTAAGTCTGTATGTATTAACTCTAATGTTTCTTTAGTTTTCTTTCTATTGTTCTCGAATGGTTCGTTTGACATTTTACTTTGTATACAATTCGCGCATTTCATTTCGGTATTCTCGATTTTATCAGGCAGACCATCTAGCATTTTACTCTTAATAATTCTATTCAAATATTGAAAATTTACGTGGCCTAGTGCCCTGTGCCATTTTTCCTTTTCAGTTAATTTTGTTACATTTGTGTATATTTCATTTGTTTTATTTTTTAGCATGAAGCTTTTTTACGTTATATAAACTATCAATTTTATTTGCAACTGTCAACAATTCTCTTTTTTCGTTGTAGATTTTTGTATCATTATTTCTGGCTACGACTGTACATTTATTTTCAGTTATCTTTGATATGCTCAGCAAATTTTGTTTTATGCCTTTTACAAAGTATACGTTTTTAATATTGATCAAATTTTCATTGTTGTATGTTCTAAAATATGTTTCTACATTTCCAATCTTTGTCGCTTGCAATTGTTTGCCATCGGCTACTTTAACATCAATCGGATTTTTTAAATTTACAAAGTTCTTAAAAAGTCTACAATCGTTTATGATGTGATCAGTGCATCCACTATCTAATAACCAGTTTACTGTAGTTTCGTTATTACTTTCGCTGTTATTACATTTTATTATTTTTTCGTTTCTTATCATTCTAATTGTCCATGACTGTACGCCGTCGCTGTTTTCTTGTTGTCTTCCTTGGTTCCCGTCTCCTGAGTAATGTCCACGTCCAATTCCACGTCCTCGACCACTTCCATGACGTTGACCTCTGCCTCGACCGCCTTTTTGATTCGTATTCTGATATCGCCGCCTGTTGTCTTGTTGTTGTTGTCTGTTTTCGCCTCTCGCATTTTGCTCAGCATGCCAGCAGTCCCTCTGGATATGACCTGTTTTGCCACACACATAGCATTCTTTTTTAGTTTTGGTGTTAAATGTGCTTACTTTATTTTGTCTGTCCCCTGGACCTCTGTTATAGCTTTTTTCTTTCACTTTTGATTTTACGTACTCTACCGTTCGTTGAGCTTCCGGAATCACGTCTAAGAAGTCTCCAATGTAACTGTAGCTTGTTGGTAGCGCTTTTAACAGATACCGCATTTTTTCGTTTTCGTCTATGGTGCCTCCAGCGTTTTTAAATTTATTCACTGCTTTCTCGAATTCAATAAAAAATTCTTCCACTGTTTCATAGTCTTTTAGTTGGATTTCGTCGATTTTTCCTCTGCACAGTATTTGCAGGGCTGTTGATTTTACCGAATACATTTCGTTTAGCTTGTTCATAATTT
This sequence comes from Zaprionus ornatus, assembly GCA_018904035.1. NCBI lineage: Eukaryota > Metazoa > Arthropoda > Insecta > Diptera > Drosophilidae > Zaprionus > Zaprionus ornatus. Next base: position 316,701 of record JAEIFZ010000103.1, read on the forward strand.
GTAATGTCGTTTGGCACTCACTAACATATTCTAACTGTTTGTCTGATATTGTACTGATTAAAATTGTTTTTGCTTTCAAGTCTGTTTTCATCCATGTTGTTACATTATCTTCCGTTGTTCTTGTTCGCACTGCTGGTTCTTTGCACTCTTTGTATTCTAGTATTGTCATTAATCTGAACTTCCAGCTTCCAAAATTTACCCCATCGAATATGGGCATAACAATGTCTTCAATTTTTGCGTTTGCACTCATTTTTCCCGCTTCACTATTAATCTGTTTGTACACTTCTTTTATGTCTCTTTCTGTTTCGTTCATTTTTTGCTCATTTTTATATAGGGTCACACTTTTCTACTTCCATGTAATTTTCTCAAAGCGTGCACGTGGATTTTGAATTTTAATCTGCTGCCATCAAATCCATTTAATTTATGTTTTTAATGTTTTTCCGTTTATTTGTTTAATATTTGCCAATAGTCTTGTTTGCGTATTCGTATTTTTTAATAGTTCGCACTTTTAATATTGTTTTTCTCTTTTCTATGTCTTATACACTTGTTCCTTTTGTCGCTTCACTTGAACACCATTTATTTTTCTCGAACTTGGATTTAGTTAAGAGACTTTGGATTTTCAACCTTGCTCTGCTACCATGTTAATAATAAAGTGGATTTCTTTATTTTAGTTTTAATGTTTATTTATTTAATTTAGTTTGTGCTTCGTGCACTTCCATTCCGTTGTACATATTTTGAGCAAGAGAAGTAATTATGTTAATTTAACATTACGTTAAGTATTTGATAACAGCCGATTTAATCTTATGCTAATTAACATTACATATCGAGGCATACACATTTATTCCAACAGCCCTATTAGCCACTTCTACCGGTATCTTAAGAAGAGCTGTTTGTGTCTCCCCAAAAGACTTACGCAGACTCTTCACAATCCCGCCCAGCTTTCTACCTTCTCTTATCTGGTGCTGGACCGCCTCTACAATGTCATCCCTATTGGTGACCTCGTCTATATCCCTGACCTCCAAGAACACTTCTTTTGTAAGTGTTCTTGCGGTTGCCTTATCTCCTAGGACTTGCTGCACAGCTACCTCATAGTTCTTCTTCTTAAGTTGTAGGAGCAAGTCACCACTTTGCGTCCTTCTGATTCTTGTGACATTGTCACCCAGCCCCTTGAGCGCATCATTCCCCTGCATAGGACATGTCGCCTTTTGTAGACACCTGGCTGCTATCTATAGGTGGGGACCTTGCTGGCGCTTCTGTCTCCTTTTCGCCCATTGGGGGTCGCTTTTTGGGGACTGCCGGCTGCGCAATTGATCCCACAGGGGATCTAGCCATTTTTATGCTTTTCCTGAAGAAGGCACTTTCGTCTTCTCCATTCATATTTATAGTGAAGGGGAGTTCCTCCACATTTTTTTTCGTGTCTCTAGTAGGGGTGTTGCTTGCGATGTTATCTGCAACGGTGGCCAAGTTTCCCACCACCGAGGCATTGCGGTTGCTTTATATCGACGACGAGGAGCCCGCTTGCTCGCCCCTTCCTGCCGCCGGCACTGGGGATCCGACCCCCTGCGTAAGAGTATTCCTTAAAAGACCTACCATGTTGATTTCTGATGGAATCACGCATGCGGTTGTTATAGTCTACCCGCAAAAGACTCGCCTTCTCGCGTTTGCCAGTCTTTGAACAGGTGTTCGCGGACTGTCCAGGGGTTACCTGGTCATTGGCCGGCGGTTGCGAGCTACTTGCCTTTCCTCGAAAAGGAATCGTCCCATCGACTGCTAAAGGTAGTGGCAAACAGGGCCTTTCCACCTCCCTGGCGCCTTTCGGAGAGAGGCCATCCCCGTTGTGTCCCTTTAGTCGCCTCGTACGAGCAGCGGTGACTTGCTGAGGTGGTATTCTAGGATGTATTGAAATCTATTTGTATCAACACACCTGATGCCCCGTTTACTAATCCATCCCCTGTGTCTACATTGACCGTCATCATGTACTTGGCAGTATTTTTTAGGAGAAGAGACGTACAGAGTCCCTGTGTAGCGGAAGTTTTAAAACCCTTCACTTCTGAATAAATCTACCTCATTATTATTACTAAACCGATAAATTGCATCATCGGGCACTGCCGATGGTTCGCATATTCTTGATTGGAAAAGGACAATAAAATCGGCTGTCATACAACCCGATGCTATATTATTTAAGTACAAAAATTTGTGCTTTCTTGGTGATCGGCTATTCCTCTTATTTTATTTTAAAGTCTAAATTAACGCGATCTACTGTATTTCTTGTGTTGTGGATTTGCGATTTAACAGTGTATCGTGTCTCTGTACTAACAAGTGTGATTCACTGGTTTCTGGTAGTACCATTATTATTGTGTTAAAAGTAAATTTTATTTTTGATTAACTGGCGCGTCTTTAGCGTCTTGTTATTTTATTTTTGTTACTAGTTGCAATCCCACGCTCATTCTCGCTTGCATCGTTCTCTAAGTGTGCTGCGCTGTGCTCTCTTTTTATAGCTGTGTTGTTGCTTTTTCTTGTTTTCGCGTCTACACTGTCTCGCGCTCTCACTCTCGCGCTTTCTTACGATCTCCTGAAAACAACGCTTGTGTTAGTGGTAACCAGCTGTGTAACATTGATTACTTTTGCTTTCTTGCTCTTTCTTAACTTCTTCTTTTTGAAACTTATTTTTCATATTTCGCTTTAACATTTTTGTTTGTTTTTTTGGTGTTACCTACCATATTTTTTGTAGGCATGTTAGTTCGCAATAAAAATGATGGTGCGCTCCGCAACTTTGTGCAAATGCAAGGTCGATTTAAAGCCGGACTTTGTTTGCTGCTGGTTGTGTAATAAATTCTATCACATAAAATGCATAGGCTTAACAGCCCGAATTAAAGATTCCCTTAGCAACAATGAATCTGGCCTGAAATGGACATGCAAAGTTTGTCGGGTGAAAGAACCAACATTGAGTAGAATGCTTAAGGAGACTAAATTGAAATTTGAAAAGCTGCGTGCAGCATTTTCAAATCTCCAATCTGAATTTTCGGATATGGAAATTCAATTTACTAGTTTCAAATGTTCCGATGAGCCTTCCGCACTTCCACCGGCAACTCCAACTCCTTCAGGTATACCATCTACAGTTATTGCCTACTTAACCCCTTCTACGTTTCCTAACATTCCTCCAGCTGGGGCTGTTATGTGCCATCCACCAATTTTGATCGTCACCTCTCCAGTCGCGCCTTTATCCAAAAAGAATCTTAAAAGTTCTTTTGATAGCACTGCCGTCGATACTCAAACGGTTGTTTCAAACGTTAAATCGCTTGTCGCGGTTAAGCCCAAGAAATATGTTTTCGTTTCACGCCTTGCACCCGATACTTCGATTGAAGATGTAAAATCATTTATTCAATCAAAAATCTCTGTACCGATCATTGTTGTATAAAAGTTTAAATTTAACTACACGCGAGATACCTCATCCTTTAGGATAAGTATTCCTGCAGACAATTTTCAATCCGTTTGCAGCGGATCCTTCTAGCCGCCTGACTTAATTGAAAAAGAGTATTCTCAAAAAACAAAAAAGTCGAACTGCGGTACCGCTTCCCTCAACTTCTCGCGCCTCTTCTTCTTTTAGTGGGACATCAAAAAACCAGTAGAAATATCCCATCTTTACTTCGCTTATCAAAACGTTAGAGGCCTAAATTCTAAGCTCTCTAATTGGGCTCTCGATGGGCCAAAGAATTCGAGGATCCTTACACGACCAAGTTGCTTTACACTTCTCTTGTTCGTCAAACTCTTGAATATGGGTCTTGCGTGTGGTCGCCGCAATACCATATTTAACAAGATAGAATTGAGTCTGTTCAAAAGCAGTTTAAATTGGGTTCCGGGTGTAGACCTACCACCATACTCTAGTAGACTACTTCTAATTAACCTACCTTCTTTAACTAACCGTCGTATTATGTTAGGCGTTATGTTTATTGTAAAGCTAATAAAGTACAATATAGATTCCCTTGCTGTGCTTAATCAAATTAACTTCTGTATTCCTTCTAGAGTTATTTGTAACTTTATGCCACTATCCTTGGCCTTTTGTAATACTAACTACAGCTTGCATGACCCTTTCCGAGTTCTCTGTGCTGACTACAACAGACTGTCTAGAGTTTTCAACTCCGAGTCCTCCTTTTACTCTGTTAAACTGTCTATCCTTAATCAATTAACTCTACATCCTAACAACTAATATTAATCTACCGATCAGATTGGTTTACTGGGTTTTCCCCAATCCTTTGCAGTAAATGTTGGATCAGGAATTCTTGTTTTGTTATCCCCAGCCTGAATTTAAAAATATCTATTTTTAATCAATATTTTTAATTAATTTTAAAAATTTTGATTTATTGCAAAATTTATTTTTAAAATCTAAATCGGAAACTTTTATTATATCCTTTTTTATATTTCATTTAAAAAATATAATCTAATTTTAATTTTAATTTTAAGTCGACTGATTTAGTTGACGTTAAATAAATAAATAAAGGAAGAAGCGAAAAGCTGATCGTCACGTTGACGCATTATCTTTATGAGCTCAAAATACAGAAAAAGGTCCCAGGGATACGTACCAAATATTTCATGGTAACGGTCAGTGGTATTTGGATCGAAAATCCAACAACCTCCTACCGGCTGTAACTGTCTAAGATCACCGAATACGATGATGGTAACACCTCCAAAAGGAGAAGTATTTTTGAAAATTTTCTTCTAACGGGAATATAAATATGAAAACATTAGAGAGCTAACCATAGATATTTCATCAATAATAATTAATTTAAGATCGATTAGCCTTGAATGAAGGGTATTAACTAAATCATGGCTTAAGGCCTTTAGAGGTGCTGAGCGAATTTGATTAACAGGAAGTGAAAACATGGAATGCAGTTCCGAATGCTCCTTTTCCTGTTGGTGCACATAAGAGGATTTTAACAGATGTTGGTATACTGTTATACATTACGGATAATGACTGAAAAATTGCTGATATAAGTCGACTCTTTCCGACTCCGGCACCGCCTCCAACAAATTCATAAAAGACTGTATTGATTTTGGCATTATGCAAAGCATGTGTGAAAGAGATCTAACTATATTAGCTAAGCTTTCCCTAGAAACTAAGGCTGGAAACTTAATAAAACGGACAGTACTATCTTCATCATTTATATCAATATTTCCATCCACATTTAAAACATTCAGATGTGGATCTATTTTAGCCAATAACTGTGAAGCCATCATCTACTACTTCCTGCTCTCCTACTTGATTATTCTCATTTTCTGCTTCCTCTCTTAAGTGGCGCAGAGCATCTTCTAGTATTGATTCTATATCACCAGCAAACTGATCAATGGCTTGCTCGGGGGGCTAGAAAAGCCGGTATGGGAACAAACATATTTTTTGTTCCTCGCCCACTTGGTTCTATTGCTTGTAAGCCTACACGGTGGCTCGATGTGTTGTAGCTGGTACAAAAGCTGAAAGAGCACCGGACAGTGATCAGATGAGAGTTCTGGAAATGCCTCAGCTGTAATCATTGATTGGGATATCCTTTTTGTGATGGCAAAGTCAATCAAATCTGGAAGCTTCATGGGATCTGCTGGCCAGTATGTACAGCTGTTTTCCTTTAGGGTTCGCTATCTGAGATCCCCAGTACATGTGCTTGGCATTCCAATCGCCAGCTGCAACAAACCTTTCACCAAACGAGTCAAAAAGTGTTGTGAATTTTTCGTCAGAGATTGTGAAGTGAGGTGGGCAATAGACAGCAGCCAGAGTGAGAGCACCGTTATAGCATTGGAGGTTTATAGAGGTACATTGTAAGCAGTCTTCTTGCCAATTACCAAGGAAGTGGTGCTTAATTCGCAATCGTATTAGTCGTATTAGCCAGTGCCTCCATGGGCCTTGCTACCGGGTGATTCGTAAAGTAAAATTTATATCCTGGTATTTGGAAGTTGTACTTTTCGGTAAGCTGAGCCTCTGATAGTAGCATAACGTCAATGTTTCTGTCGGTTAAGAACTGAGCAAGTTCTAGCTTGTGCCGCGAAACGCCATTAGCGTTCCAGGTAGCTATTATTAAGGAAGTCATTATCCTGATTTAGAAGAAACGAGCATTTGAATAAGGATGTTTTGGTTCCTCATATGCTCTTGCATAGTTGCTTGCATGAAGGTCATGAAGTCTTTCATGCTTTGCTGCATCGAAAGCATAATCGCTTCAATGCCAATTTGCTGCTGTTGCATGTTCTCTTTGTTCCTGTTGAGAATGTTGATCACCGTTTTGGCGTTGTAGTTCTTCTCCTGTAGTGCCGCGATAATTTCGCATGAGGTCACTGATGACTCTATTCCTTTAATGACAACCTGCAATCCTTTGGCACTTTTCAGCTAGTAGGTATAGTAACTCTTCCCAGCTTCGTCCAGGTACTTGGTCACTGATCGGTGGCTAAACTCATCCTGAGTCTGCATTTTCGTTTCTTGTATGTTGCCCTTAGTAAGAAGTATAACATGGAACTTGTTTTCTCCGATAATTGCAGCTAGTTTGTTAACCAGCGCACGTGATGTTTTCCCACATATATATATTGGAGGCGGCTTTATCTTCTTCTGCTCCTGTTCCCGCATTTCGCAGTCATCCAATAGTGCAAACCTATTTGAACTTGAGTCATTGGCAGCGTTGGCGCGATTTATTTTCGGCTGATTACCAGCCTGCTTGTGTTGTGGGCTTAGCTTTCGCTTTATTTGGATGTAGCGATCAAGCCCTGTTTGGTTCTTGTCCGCTTCGCTTTCAAGAGTCGGTGTGAGTGCTCTTGCTTTCGTTGTTGTTGGTTCAGCGGAATTGTACACCGCTGTCGGTATTGAGCATAGAGTTGATGTTGATGTTGTTGCAGTTGTTGTTGCTAAAGGTGCAGTTGCAGTAGATATCGAGATTACTGTACTGATAGCTAAAGAACTAGACACCGTTTGGAATGGGGAGAGCGTGAGAGAGACGCTCTCAGTGCGTTCACTTTGTGCAGTCATAAGCATTGGCGTGCAAGACCGCAATCGTTTGCATTCTGCAGGTGCTAGGTCATTGACCGGGTGGATGATTTGGCACTCGCGGGCGTCAGACACGACGATGAAGTATGCATTGTTCCGCTGCAAAGAGAGTCGGCGCTCGTCTTGCTCTTTTTGCCGGTGAGCGCGCAATTCGCGTTGGCTCATTTTAGAACGATTGATTTGTTCGTTGCCTTATTGTTATTTACATATATCCTGTCATTTAAATTTCTTAATTTATAACCTATTCCAAACATTGCAAACTCATGCTATCCTGAATACTAACAGATATCCCACTGTGATGGCTATGCAAAACCTCAAAAGTCCTAGCAGGAATCTTTGCATTATCTAATATATTTGAAAACGCCCAATCAATATGTGTATCCATATTGGTAGTGGACGTTTTCAAATCTAACAAACTCCTAAATCCTTTGCTAATCAAAGAATTATAAATACTCTTACACCTATTAAAGGTTTTGAGGTAGAAATTAAAGTCTCCTAAAACTAGCAAGCTATCCCCTAAATCACCTAAACGAGAAAATTGCTAAATTATCTCCTCAAATTCTATTTTAAATGCGGACAGAGGAAAGTCTGGACTTTTATATTATATAATATAAGAAAACTCCAAAAAAAAAACTGCTGAGCCAAAAGTTTTTCTACTGCTAAAGGTATGGGAAACTCTATCTACTAGCTCATTCTTTACATAAATTATGATGCCTGTTAAAGGCCTAATTGATTCAAGTTCAACCACAATAGTCAACCCAGGTATTTCTACAGTTTCATTGCTTATGGAAGTTTCCACGAAGCATAATATTGATGACTGAAGCATCAGCTTGTCCGGTCGAACATCTTCAAGATGGGAATTCAAGCTCTGAGTAAATGTTGATAAAATGTTAAAGGCAGAACTGTTAATTAAATAATCGTAATGAGTACACAGTATTTTTTCAGTACGCAATTTCTTCAATTGGTCTTTCACTTTATCATTATTTTGGGGAGACTTAGGAGGAACAAAGTTCGCAATACTGCAAGCTACGTATAATGCAGCACGCTGCATTCTGGAATTAGCATGGACTACCACTTTGCTATACGTAGCTCCCTGACTCTTATGAATTGTGATGCCTTCAGCAGGCACAATTGGAAACTGCCAACGGTCAATGTTAATTTGTGCGTTATTTGAATATTGAAAACTGCGAACAATTTTCTGAATAGGAGTCCATGAAGGATCTGTACGATGTGTACACTTCGAACGCGCAGATTCTCCTACAGTTTCCTCTGTAAATTTCATCCATAAAATGTTGGGAGTGTTGGATGTATTGAAATCTATTTGCATCAACACACCTGATGCCTTGTTTACTAATCCATCCCCTGTGTCTACATGGACCGTTATCATCTACTAGACAGTATTTTCGGAAAAGAGACGTACAGAGTCCCTGTGTAGCGGAAGTTTTAAAACCCTTGAATGAAGGGTATTAACTAAATAATGGCTTAAGGCCCTTAGAGGTACTGAGCGAGATTGATTAACAGGAAGTGAAAACATGGAATGCAGTTCCGAATGCTCCTTTGCCTGTTGGTGCACATAAGAGGATTTTAACAGATGTCGGTATACTGTTATACATTACGGATAATGACTGAAAAATTGCTGATATAAGTCGACTCTTTCCGACTCCGGCACCGCCTCCAAAAAATTCATAAAAGACTGTATTGATTTTGGCATTATGCAAAGCATGTGTGAAATTATATAAATAAATTAAGAGATCTAATTATATTAGCTAAGCTTTCCTGAGAAACTAAGGCTGGAAGCTTAATAAAACGGACATTACTATCTTCATCATTCATATCAATATTTCCATCCACATTTAAAAAATTTAGATGTGGATCTATTTCAGGCAATCCTCAAACTGTGAAGCCATCATCTACTACTTCTTATTCTCCTACTTGATTATTCTCATTTTTTGCTTCCTCTCTTAAGTGGCAAAGCATCAAAGCATCTTCTAATTCCCTATCATCTAGTAAATTATATTTTCTGCGATTGTTCTCTACTAACTCCTGATTTTCCCTATAGAACAATTCACAGTCATGTGTGACTAAATCCAAATGCTCATCTCGCCATTGGGCGTAAAGAATTTTTAGCTCTCTGAAATAGTCACTTGATTCTGTATTGACATTAAATCTCCTATACCTAATTATGCACGCAGTGAGCCTCTTCTGTCGAAGCCACTGTTATCGTGAAGAGCGTAAACTATTGATTCAGAAACCCTCGGCACATCATCGTCAAAGTCAAAGCGTCTGGCCAACATTTTTACATAGCAAGATTAAAAGCTCCGGCCACCGGAAAATGTTATAAAAAAAGTTGGAAGTCCTACCTGCCTAATCATAGTCATCACTTTGTTTTTCTCGTTCTCCCAACGAGCAGGAGACGTGCGAATATTTAAAGCCTATAGCCTTTTATATTTAAAGTTTCATCATTACGCACATCAGCAGCCGAAATGCCTTGAGTGGCAGAGTGCTTCCGTAAGCAAATTGATGTGCTATTCCTAATGCTAATCATTTCTAACTTTTTGCTTTATCAGTTTTACAACCTCTTCTATCAAAATTCCTAAGCTCTGATCTAACTATAGTTGTAAAACTTTCCTCACATTTCCTTTTAATGCCTGCAAATATTGTGGGAAAAGCCAGCTCCTCTGAATCACAATCGGTGATCATGTCAAGAGGTCGCTGACCCTCTCCTGGTGCTATAACAATTCGAGGAATATCTATGTTTTCAACAGGGACATTTTCCATTTCTACACCTCTATGCTCATTAGGTTGTGTTGCCTTTTCTAACATTTGACACCCAATGTCCTTGTCGTCTGCTGATGCAACAAATGGTGCAGTCTCACCAGAGTAAGAAGACAACCACTGTTTATTGATAGTAACCTGGTGCTTCCTTTAAAGGTCTGTGTTCACTAAATACCCAATTGCATCAACTATCTTTGAGGGCCTTATGTTTTCAGCCATGAAATCATGGTTATACTCCATCCTACGCTTAAGATGAATCTAAACTACTTCGGCTTCACAGGTGTATTCAACTAACGTGTTGGTTGACCGTTTTAAGCTTTTGCTCACTGTTTTTAATAATTCTGGTGAAGTGATTTGCTTATGTGCTTTTATTATTAGTGCGGTATCTTACTAGTGCTAACCCTGTGAGAAAAAACTTAAAAGTAGCATACTAATCCTTATTAGTGAATTTGCTAACAAAAATTTTAATTCTTTTCACTTGCGCGTCTTTGCGTCAAGTTTTTGTTTTTGTTTTTACTAATATTCTCACACTCTCCTGCTCTCCTGCTCTCCCGCTCACGAAAGTAAATTTCGCTCTATGAGTAAGTTGTGTAGTGCTTTTGTTGTAGACGTAACAGCTGTTGTTGTTTTGTTTACCTCGAGTGCTCGCCATATTTGTTTTTTTATTTTCGTTCTCGCTTGCTTGCCTGTTTTCGGCGCTGTAACTGTTTCTTGCTCTCTCAAGAAATTTGTCTTACTTGGTATTCTATTGCTATCTTCGTTGTCCCCTACAATTCGAAGGCATATTTATTTTATAATCATGGTGCTGCAGCAAATTGCATATGCTCTTCAGATGCTAATGCGGACTACATTGGTTGCTGGCTCTGTGACAATTTTAGTCACTTAAAATGCTGTGGCCTAACTGTGCGGGTTAGAGACGCCGTCAACGCCAATGTAGGCCTTAAATGGTCGTGTGAAGCGTGCCGTGTGGGTGAATCCGATCTACGGAAAATCCACAATAAAACCAAACTCGGGTTTTATCGGATACGCACAGCTTTCTCTAATCTCCAATCTGAATTTTTTGAGATGGAGACCCAATTCAACGCCTTTACGGCTCTTAGTAAGCCACCTGCTCCTCTTAGTATTCCTTTAGGTTCAGTTACTACGAATCTAAAGCCCACCAATCTACCTTCTTCTAAGGCTTCTTCTTCTGATCTTCTAATCCTAATTTCCCCTATACCGTCTTGCTCTTCTAGTTGCACCAAAAAAAAAACCAGCAGCAATGTTACCGCACCGAAACCTCTTGCTGCCCCTCTTGTGCCTACTCCCATTACGAGCAATGATAACAACGTAAAGGGTAATGTTCCCGCAATCATGCCTGCTAGTCAGGCACCGAGTATAAAACCTCTGATTGCGATTAAATCCAAAAAATTGGTGTTCATCTCTCGCTTGGCTCCAGACACTACCATAGAAGATGTACAATCGTACATTCTCGAAAGGATGCCAGTAAATAATTTGATTGTTGAAAAATTCAACTTCAAACTTAAGCGCGACATTTCTTCTTTCAAAATTAGTCTCCCTGCAGAACAGTTTAAGGACGTTTGCGCAGTTTTTTTCTGGCCGCTCGACCTTATTGTTAAGGAGTTTACTCCAAAACAAAAAAGCCGAACGACCGTCACTCTTCTCACATTGGCCGTTACATCGCCAAGTGGACCTACAAAAAGTGCAAAGTCCACAAAAAACTGAAGTTCTCTTCTCTTCATGCTTCAGAAAATGCTAGGGGACACACAAATAATCTTTCTTCCTTAATTCTTTCCTATCAAAATGTTAGTGGCCTCTGTAGTAAAATCTCTAGTCTTTATCTTCATAGTCTTGCCTTTTCTTCCCAAATTATTGCCTTTACCGAAACCTGGTTAAAACCAGAGATTCTAAGCTCTGAAGTCTTTCCAGATAGGTATATGGTACAACATACAGGCTTGATCGACCTGGTGGTGGAGTACTGATTGCAGTAGACTCCTCCATTATGTCGGACCTGTTACAGCCGGAGTTTCAATTCGACATTGAATTAATGTGTGTAAAACTACACATTTCCGGTTTTTTCTTGTATATATCCTGCTCCTATATTCCGCCGTCATCGGAATTATCAGTCTACTTGCAATATTTGTCTGCAGTTAAGACTATTTTTAACCTGTTATCAGACAGAGATCACTTCATAGTCCTGGGTGACTTTTATATCCCGGAATGTAATTGGACATCCATTGCGGAGGGAAACTTTCTTCTGCCCTCCCGTCAACATGATCTGTTTGACGGTTTGTGTGACATGTCTTTCTCGCAGGTTAATCATGTCAAAAACACTTTAAACAGATCGCTTGATCTATGTTTCGTCTCGGCCGTCAGCCGTCAGAGGCAGCAAGGGGAACTACATGTAACCCCAGCTTTGGCTGAGGTACGTGCCGTCCTTGCTCCTACTGCCGGAAGTGCGGCTATACTCTCCACGTGAGGGCGGCTGGAATCAGGCCCCTAGCACGGTCATGTCTCTGCTAGGGGTGCTGACTAATTGTAGTCGGGCGGAGATTGTGATTCTATAAATCACCCCAATCCAAGGCGGACCAGCATACGCTAAGGGATGCATGGCCGGGGGGTAGCCCGGTCGTTAGTATGCGGACTCTGGATACCTGAAGCCCTCCAGTTTCATCTAGACTTCCCACGGTATGCGGGCTATGCCGTGGGCGACCTTCCCTTCCCGCCTACTCGTGGATCCAAAACTTATGGATAACTTTTAAAAACAAGATAAGTCTGATGCGACTTTAACAGCATGGGTGGACCCAGGGCAAAGCCATAACGGCCGACCCTATCAACAGCACTGCAGCCAGTGGGCTGCTGGCTTCCACCCCCAATACCACGGGTCTTGGCCCTGGTACTCTAGGGGACCCGGACAGGCTCCCTTGGACGATGAGTTCTCTAGTGCTGCTTTCTCGTCCAATAGCTACTCAGGCAGGCAGCAATTCTTCGAGGTGATGTCCTCTGACGCGGAAGCTGATGCTGACCTGATCAGCCTTGCTGACGACGCTTCCGTGGCCTCTCAGAGGTCAGGTCTCACGGAAGCAGGCTCTCAGATCCAGAAGCTACGTGAAATTGAAGACACGCGAGAAGAGGCTATTCAAAGCCGCACTCGCGAAGGGTTCGAGCAGAGCGGAGGCTCTAGCTATCGCCACCGCGCCCCCCGTGGAAACCAAGGCCAAACGGACGCGCGCAGACGATACCGTCCTCGAACCTCAAGGGTCTTCAAAGAAGCCCAAAAAGACTCATGTGGAGTCCACAAAGCCACCTCACAGCCAGGTGGCAAGCAGCGTGAAACTGGGCTTCACGTCGGCTGACCCTAAAAATCCGCTTTCACCAGAGCAGGTGGCTACGGTGAAAGCAAGCATTGCCAAGGCTTTGCTTTCGCCCACACCGGGCGCCAGTCCAGGTTTCGGGGGCTGCATACCCCGAAACGAAGGGCTGCTCCTGGTGTCCGAGGACAGCCGCACTGCTGACTGGGTAAGGGAGCCGTTGGACACATCAGGTCCATCAGCTCCCTTGACATCACACTACTGGAGGAGACTGAGTTTCCTAAAGCTCACCTCATCCGAGGATATTTCCGCAGTAGTGCTGACCTGACTCCCGCCGCCATTCTGGGTTACCTTGGCATCCAAAATGCGGACTGCTTCTCAACGAAGCCTTAACGGCACCACGACTCACCTCGCGATGTTGGTCGACGAGGAGTCGTATAAGGCTCTGACGGAGTGCAACGGGAAGGTGAAATTCGTCTTTGGACGAGTTAAGCTTCTCCTGAAGAACTCCGTCCCCAGAGCCTCCCCCTCTCCTGTCCGTCCACCTTCCCCTTCTCCAACCATTCCCCCCGATCGAAGGCCCTCCGGAAGCGACAAAGGTTGCCCCCACCTACGCGACGGCAGTAGTTGCGGTGGCGTCCACCAGCGCTGCGGCAGCACTGGCGCGGCAAGCCCTCCTCCTCCCCAAACCCCGACCATCCGGGTCTCCGCCCCAAACCCACCAACGGGCCGCACCAGAGCTGTGGCTGACAGCGGGCGCCTCCTGGCCCCTGCCCGACCCACAATAAGCGCTGGGCGCAAGCTAACCGCAAGGGTACCTCCCGCGACTGGGGTCGCTAGGCGACCTCCCCCGAGCAGCTGGGAGTTGCCTTGTCACTAAGGTGCCTTGTCACTAAGGCGCTAAGAGAGCATGCGGAGCGCAATTAAGGTGCTCCAGGCGAACCTGCACCACGCCAGAGGAGCGTCAGCCACCCTGTGCAGGGTCGTCTGTAAAGACGAGATTACCTGGCTCTCGCCCAAGAGCCATGGTTAATAGGTGGCCTCGTCCGTGGACTATCATGCGGATCATGTAAGTTACTATATGACCTTATGGGAGGTGCCCCTCGCACTGCTATATTGGTAAATAATAGTGTGAGACACTTCCCCATAACTAACTTCATTCACAGAGACCTGGTGGCAACGGCTATGGAGGTAGCCACTGCTGATGGCGTCCGGGAAGTACTGGTCGCCTCTGCATATTTCCCGGGCGATGTGGATGATGTACCCCCCGCAGAGGTCCAGCGGCTTGTGGAATTCTGCCGCCTTCAAAACAAGCCGCTCGTGATCGGCTGTGATGCCAACGCCCATCACAGGATCTGGGGTGCAGTGACGTCAATAAACGTGGTGAGTCTCTCTTAGATTATCTAATGTGTTGTCATTTAGATATAGCCAACGTAGAGAACGAAGAGATTTTAGCAACTCAATTGCTAACTGGCGGGTCACTGACGAAGCCACCCTGTCGGACCATCAGCACATCAGGTTCGACCTTCCTGGCCAAGTCGATATCCGCCAGAACTCCTTCTGTCCCAAAAAGACAAACTGGGAACTCTTCAAAGCCTCTGTGGCTTTGAAAGCAGACCTGTTGATCAGCAATCCTAACTCTATCAGTGAGATAGAACTTGCTGCCAACCTGCTCCAAGATGTGCTTATTACGTCCTTCGAAGCTAGCTCAGTTGGGAAGACTTTAATGGTCAACCGTAAAGTTCCTTGGTGGAATGAAGAGCTGGCAGCACAAAGAAGGAAGGTTAGAAGCCTCTTCAACAAGGCCAGATCTAATTGCATAAGTTGGGACGTCTATAGGGACGCTCTCACACACTATAACAAGAACATTAGATGCCCCAAACGCGATACGCCGCGCAGCTACTGTGGTAGCATAGAATAGCTGCCAGAGGCAGCGAGACTCCACAAAGTATTAGCTAAAGGCTCGTCTAATGGTATAGGGCCTCTCAAAAGAGCAGATGTCTCTTTTACTCAAGATCGCAGGGAAGCACTTGAGCTTTTATTGCAAGTTCACTTCCCAGGTTCCGTGGCCAACCCAGATCTCTCCAGTCACGTTGACGCCACCTTGTCACCTGACTCACGTGGATCCAGCCTATCTGGTATTCATTCCAGCCAATGTGGTATTCCTCTTGACCAGCCTAAGTCATATCGGCCGATCAGCCTTACCTCCTTTCTGCTTAAGACTACAGAAAGGCTCTTAGACATACACATTCGGTGCTCTCTGCAGAAAAACAACCCTCTGCACCCCACCCAGTTCGCGTATATAGCCGGTAGATCGACAGAGGTCGATCTCCACAAATTAGTGGGAAAAATTGAAAAAGCCTTCGTATTAAAGAACATTGCTTTGTGCTCTTTTCTTGATAAAGAGGTTGCTTCCAATAACACCGCATACGGGTCTACCTCTGCTGCGCTTGAGCGCAGGAATATTGCCCGTCCCATAATCCGGTGGATTGACGCCATGCTCAAACACCGGACTATCTCCTCTACCCTGGACACGACGACCGCCCATATTAGTGCGGTTAAAGGGTGTCCCCAGGGAGGGGTCCTATCCCCTTTGCTCTGGTCCCTAGTAGTCGACGAACTACTAATTTTACTTGCAGAACAGGGCGTGGAAGCGATTGGCTATGCCGAAAACCTGGCTCTCGTAGTGAACGGGAACTTTGCCAACACCGTGACAGAGCTGATGCAATCAGCTCTGAACACAGTAGGTGGTGTGAAGATGTAGGTCTTAGCATCAACCCATAAAAGGCAATCATTGTTCCCTTCACTAAGCGTTACTCTGTTGACATTGGTCAATTATACATTGGCGGCTCTCCCGTGGACCTTTCCAATGAAGTCAAATATCTAGGGGTAACCCTTGATAAACGACTAAACTGGAACTCCCACCTACATAACACTCTATCAAAGGCTACTCATGCCATGTGGGCATGCAGAAGACTCTTCGGTAGAATCTGGGGTCTCAAATCCTGCACCAACCTACGCTGCTATTGTTTGGTGGCCTAAGGTTACGCAGGTCACTGCCATCAACAAATGCACGAAACTGCATAGGCTGCTCTGCCTTTCCTTGACGGGTGCACTTCGCACCTGTCCCACCGCAGCTATGGAATCAATTTTAATTTCTATGGGCAACTGGCCTACAGTTTTCCAATCAGAGATTCACGCCATCGAGTTCTGCTGCCGTCTTCTCCTTGAGAAGGGGATTAGAGGAACGAACATATACATCTTCTCGGACAGCCAAGCGGCCATACTGGCCCTCTCCACAAAAAGAGTAGGCTCGCGTATGGTGGCTGACTGCTGGAACAGTCTCCAGCGGGTGTCGAAAAAGAATGTAGTTATTTAAATTATTTAATTTCATATTGTGATTGGGCTGACTTTTATCTATCAACTGATATGTAAGTGGCTATTAATATATTTTATGAAACCCTTAACTCTGCTTGTGATATCTGTGTTCCGCCTTTCTATCCGACAAGCTCAAGTAGGCCTCCTTGGTTTACAAAAGAGATGTCTCGCTTAAAAAAGTTAAAGAGTAGCTTATTTAAGAAATACAAGCTGAGAAACTGACCGCTTGTCTTTTCTCGATGCCTAACTGCTCGGGCAAATTTTTCCGTGCTTAACGCGAAGTGTTATAACAACTATTTGACCAGATGTAGGATTCAGTTCTTTCAGAATCCTAAACAGTTTTATAGTTTTGTTAACATGAAGCGTAGGTCAGCGGGCTTTCCTACTAAACTTATGTTTGATAACGCTGAGGCGTACACAGATCAGGCCATTGCCGATATGTTTGCCAAGTTTTTTCAAACAACTTATTCTTCTTCTACGCCAAACATGCACTCCTCTCCAAGCTCTTCACATCTTTACTGAATGAAAGTTCACTTATTAAGGATCTTCGATTGGTTAAACCAGTCTTCTCACCAGGTCCCGATGGTATCCCCGCCTGTGTACTTCGATACTGTGCCAACTCCTTATGTAAGCCATTGCTCAAACTATTTTCGCTGTCCTTAGTAAATGGCTCTTTTCCATCCATATGGAAGGAATCCTTTATCATCCCTTTACATAAAAAGGGCAGCAAGTCTGATGCAAGCAATTATAGAGGTATCTCTAAATTGTCGGCTATACCGAAATTCTTCGAGAATGTTATTACTTCTCACTTACAGCATTTTAGTTGATCCGTTATAATCCCTTTTCAACACGGATTTGTGAAACGTCGTTCTACCACGACAAATTTGCTTTAGCTAACATCCTTTGTGGTAAAAGGATTTCAGGAAAATCTTCAAACTGATGTCATTTATACTGATTTCAGTAAGTCAACCATTCCCTTCTTGAGCATAAACTGAATCTTCTCGGTTTCTCACCAAAACTTCTTAGTTGGATTGTGAGCTATTTGGGTGACAGAACCCAACGAGACCTCTTTAAAAATACTCGTTCATGCCACATCTGGTGTTCCTCAGGGAAGCCACTTAGGTCCTCTGCTTTTTACACTTTTCATCAATGACCTCCCAACTTAACTCACGTACTCTCATGTATGTGGATGATGACAAGCTCTGTTTTCAATTTAGAGACGACTCCTGTCATTCTCGCCTTCAATCTGACCTTGATTGTTTCTTTTCTTGGTGTCGTGCAAATTTCCTTAATCTGAACAGCTCAAAATGCAAGCTGATGACATTCTCACGAGCCTGCCCAAAGTACGTATCATACTCTCTTTGTGGTTGTACCTTGGAAAGAATTTCCCTGGTTGATGATCTAGGTGTCCGCTTGGACCGAAAACTCAAGTTTTCCGAACACATATCATCAATGGTTAATAAAGCTTTGGGTGTACTCGGCTTTATTAAGAAATGGTGCAAGGAGTTTGACGATCCTTACCTATCTAAGATTTTCTTCACTTCGCTTGTTCGTCCAATTCTCGAGTATCATGTGTCTGGTACCCTCAGTATACTTTTCATAGAGACCGCATCGAATCCGTACAGAAAAACTTCTTAATGTTTGCCTTGCGAGGCCTTAACTGGGATGTAAATTCAAGATTTCCTTCCAATCCTAGTGGACTTTTTTTTCTTAATCTGCTTTCTCTAGCCAATCGTAGAACCATGCTTGGTGTTATATTTATTAACAACCTTAACCAGGGGGACATAGATAGTAGTGACTTACTTAGTAGACTACACTTCTCTGTCCCTGGTAGAATCACCCGTAATTACCTTCCTCTAAAGCTACCCAATTGCAGCTCGAATTATGCCCTGCATGAGCCATTCAGGGTATTATGTTCGGACTAAAATAAACTATACTTCATTGTAGCTAACAATAACAACTTGATATCTAGCTTGATATCTAGAATTTTGTTAAATACATATTTATCTTCTTTCTATTCATAGTAGTACTTTCAACAAACTGCATGCTTTAACACTCTACTCATGATTTTATTTGCATTTGGTTACTAACCATAACTCTCCTGATCTGATTGGGTTTTTCTGGGTTTTCCCCAATCCTCTGCAACAAATGTTGGATCGGCTTTTTCTTTATCCCAGCTTGCACATTTTTAAATAATCTCTTTTCTTTACATTTAAGGTTTTACCCTTAATTTAAAATTACTTTTATTTTAAAATTTCAATTTAAATAATTTAAATTTACTTTTAATTCTAAATTTCTATTGTTTCTTTACTTCTAAAAAGTCGACTGATCAAAGTTCGACTATAAACTAAATAAATAAAATAAAATTAAATGCCCTGGGAAGGGAAGTTACAACATTTGCAACTGGAATTGGCACATTGATCACTGCTCCTTTAATGGCACTTTGACGTCCATATCCAAGAGACTTTATGATCATAAAAGAAAGACGGGGAGAAATCAGCCTTTCTTCTAGAGGCGTTAAGCCTTTCAGGCATTCCGGAAGCTCCGCAATATTTAGGTCATTTGTAATAGAAACCTTTGGTTTTTTGCATGACTTAATACTGCGGCTGCAGGTTTTGCAAAAGCTAAACCTATTATTATGGGGTGGAAACATAAAGGAAAGATACAAAATATCTACACTATCTGCCACACTACACTTTTCCTCTATGACCTCACGCGAATTTTTGTCCACTTGATATGGAAACCACAAACCTTTCGTCGCCGTGTTCAACGAACTGCATCCTGACCTCTTTCCTGAGATCGAAACTCAGCATCTTGCCTAGAGTAGTAGAGTGACGAATTGTGTCCGGTAATTGCTCAACGGCGCTAAATGATCTATTACTTCTGCGGCCTCGATGCTGTTGACTATCTCTAACCCTTTCAGCTTCCCTAAATTCGAAATTTTTCCTACGTTCTCTATGTGCCTCTAGATTATTTACTCGTTCCTGCTCAGAAAAATCTATATCTGACCAAGCTGACTTTCTCTTAAGTCTAGGCATATTCTAATATATAAGTTTTAAAATAATATATATGTTAAAAATAAAATTCTTATTAATTAATTTAATTTGAATAATTCTTGCAACAATTTTGATACGTTGCCAATAATTTATCGCCGCAATTAAAAACTTCGCGAAACCTAAAATTTAAAATTATTTTCTAAAGAATCTAATATATGTATATTACAAAATATACATATATTAAAAAAAAACAAAGATAAAATGTTAGTAAATTTTTTTCAAACAGAGATGTGGGGATAATATAATTTACACATATTAATATAATTTATATGCAAAACATATAAAATATATATCGATATGTTATATATATATTAAAAGCTATCGATATGATAGCTCATAATATATAGTGAAATCTAAATTAATATTTATTTAATAAATAGTCAATATATAAATTATTAAATAATAATAATAATATGTCTATATTATAAAGCTTGTAAATACCTGCATTCATGCATACCGATCAACCACGCTATTGGTTGTATATAATTTTACATATGTGTGTGTGAACACAAATTAAATATGTATAAGTGTTTGCATGTATGCACATGTATTTTCGGTAATTTACATGTGCATGGAAAAGAAGAGTCAAGAAACAGATCGCGCTTCGCGGTCGCATCGTTTGTCCTTTTTTTTCCTACGCAAGTAATTTAGATCTGACGTCATCGACAACTTCTTTGCTGGTCGAAGGGTTGAAATGGTTTATCTTATAACTTCAGTGTTTATTGTCCGATCGGATTGCAATTTGGAGGATAAGTTTATATAGTATTTATCTATACTAAAGCAGAACGTTAAGAAATGAGTTAATCGCAATGTAAATCAAAATTGGCGGTTTGCGGGGGCGGTAGGTATGTTATTCCAAATTGAAAATAAACTTGATCTGCCATGCTTAATTTGGTGTCCCTAGCTTTTGTAATAGCTGAGATCGGCGCGTTCAGCCAGACAGACGGACTTGGCTCAATCGACTCGGCTAGTGATCCTGAGCAAGAATATATATACTTTATGGGGTCTCCGACGCCTCCTCCTGCCCGTTATATACATTTGCACAAAGTTAATATACTCTTTTTTGACCATTTTCAATGGTCCAAGGGTATAAAGTAAATAAAATGAAATGTGTTCAAAAAGTAAGTTGACTTTGTATTTTTACGACAAAATATTTGTTTATTTATCAATATTTATGTTGTCCCCTTCAAAGTAATCCCCCTCAACACTTATGTCAATGGTTTAGGTATAGCTCTTCGTCCTTTTATGTGTCTCTTTAGTTTTGAAAACAAGAAAAAGTCACATGGGGCTAAATCCGGTGAATATGGTGGCTGAGGCATGATTGTGGTTTTGTTTTTGGCCAAAAAATCTCTCACAAGCAAGGATGAGTGAGCAGGGGCATTATCGTGATGCAAAAGCCATGAATTGTTTTTCCACAGTTCTGGACGTTTTCTTCGTATTGCTTCTCGTAAGAGATAATACTGCTTATTGACCGTACGACCATATCGTAAGAACTTCTGATGCATCACGCCATGGTAATCGAAGAAAACAGTAACCAAAACATTTGATCGAACTTGGCGTGCTTTTTTCGGTCTTGGCTCACCTGAGCTCTTACATTGGGACAATTAGGCTTTGGTTTCGATACCATAACCTTGATTCGTCACCAGCTATGACCCTTTTGAGTAAATCTGGGTCATCGTTGACGTCATTCAACAGCTCTTGAGCGATGCTCATGCGACGGTTCTTTTGGTCAAAATTTAGCAAAAAATCGCTGAGCACGCAAAACACTTATAACCGTTGCGTCTCTCAAAACCAAACAAAAAATGCTATCCACTTGAATCTTGGAACAGATGTTCGGAAAGAGTGTACCAACATAACAAAACCAAAGTCACCTTACTTTTTGAACACACCTCGTATATCAATATATATAAAATAATAATAAATAAATATGAAAACAGAAAAGGTGAACCTACCCACCCGGGGAATGGGAACCCCATCTCCGATTGCCGCGAGAGTTGTACAATGGCTAAGTGATCTCAGTCTCTAATGCCAATGATGTTGATGTTATCCGGGGTTCGCCTGCTGCCGCGCTCGACATGTGAAATTTTTTGTTGTTTTTCATTAATAAAATTTAAACGGTCAATAAATATTTATCACAGTTTATTTTAAAATAAATATTTATATAAAATGTAAAATAATTATTATAAACATTACTTTTTAACCCACAACATAAGGTAAACTTATTGTCATTTTAATGACCCAAATATTTAACTAGAACTGTTTAAGATCATCATCATCATATTATATCAATACACTGCACAGTGGTTGCGCCCATAGGCAAAAAATCAAAAAACGTAGTACAGCCGATTTACTCATAAAGTAACCAAACCATCTCGGTACTTTCAATTGTACGAAGAGCAGCACAGCAGACAAATGCAAACTTTAAAGCAGTGAATCTCCGGTTATTACTGTTCAAATTGTAAAATTTAAAATGGTTTTGAAATTTTGAGGTATTTATTTTAAAAAGTTTTTTTGTAAAATTTTTTCTATTGATAATACATTTATGCGACATTTAAATTATTAAAATTAATTTAACCTTTTTTGTGCATTTTGTGAACGTCTTTTTTATGTAAGACGTAATGAAACCTTAACTAGTGTATTTGTCATTGATTTTTGATAAAAAAAAAACTTAAGACATTTGCAGACAGGCGCTCCAAAGTACTCAAAAATACAAAACACTAACGCCGTCTCCCATTATTTCAAGGTCTAATTTCTAGTTTCACGGCTGCGTTTGGTTTGTTGTTGTGATCCCGTTATTGTGTTTGTATTTTATTTGTGTTCAAATATGTTGTTTTGTTATTTTGTTTTTATTACTCTTTTATTTACTTTACTTTTAGGCGCATTTTGCGTTTTTCCACGATATTTGAAATTTGGTGCACGCAGAAGGGTCTCAATGTACAAAAAGCGAAAAATGTGGCAAATCGCGTACAAAAATTGATTGAAGATATAGATTAAGTGACAGAAGTTTGCAGAATAACCAACTGCACTAATTATATTTGCAAAAAAATAGCCGTATTTTGGACGAAATGTGGAAGAAGTGAGGTGAAGACTGTCGGAGTAGACTCTGAAGAGCTCAACAAACAGGAGAGCATTTTGTTAAGTGGAAATGACGTTGAAAAAGTTTATAGTGATCGAGGACTGTTGAAAATTGACTTTGAGGGTTGTTTAAAGACTACAAATCGGAGACGGTTAGCTGAAATTTCAAAACTGGACGAGACGGCTGCTTCATTTTTGCGGTCTTCTGAGGTGCGATCACAAAGAGAACAACAGGCCAATGTTGAAGAAGTTCTGTCACTGTTGGTTGAAGTCGCTTTAACAAAACATCAATATTAGTTGATTCGAACTTTCATAAATTTGAAGGCAGGATTTGACTTACTTCCAAGCTACGAAATGATTCTTTTCGCAAAATCAAAAAGCTATCCAGATGGTATTAAAATATACGAATCCATGGCTGAAGTTGAACTCCAATGTTTACTGGATCCCACTTCAAAACGAATATTGCAGCTTCAGAAGAAAATTATTAATACTATTGAAGCAGATTCAGTAATTTTAATAGGTAAGTAGGGACTCCATGGTAGCACTGGACATGCTGAATATAAACAGAGGGTTTCAAATACAGATCTCGAAGATAATAGCTTGTTTGTTAGATCGTACGTGCCGCTCAGACTTATTACAAAGTCAAAAAATCCTCAGATTATTCAGCTTATTATCCTTGACAATCATCCACCCGCTACTGCAGAGCAATAAGATTTCAATTTAAGAACGAAACTACGGAACTGTCCATTCAGGAAGACGAATATTTCCAAACTAAAATTGATTAGCTAGAAATTACAATATTTGTCACAGAAAATAGGAAAATTGAAATAGAACATTCCTTGCAGCTCACCATGGTCGATGGCAAAATATGCAATGCTGCATCCGAAACATCATCAGCAAAGTGTTACATTTGCGAAGCAAGCCCAACTCAGATGAATAATTTGGAGGAATGCCTTCTTAGAAAAGTATATGAAGAACGATTTGAATTTGGGCTCTCACCGTTACATGCATATATACGTTTTTTTGAGTACTTCCTCCACGTGTCGTACAGATTGGATCTTAAAATTTAGCATATACGTTCTGAGGAAGCAAAAAAACAATTTTAAATACGCAAATAATTTATTCAGTCCGAGTTTCGTCAAAAAATGGGCCTTATAGTAGATAAACCTAAGCCTGGAGGAAGTGGAACATCTAACGATGGGAATAGGGCAATAAAATTTTTTGGTAATCCAGATTTGTCTGCTGTTATAACAGGCCTTGACAAAGAATTAATTTTAAGATGTGCAACACTATTACAATCATTGTCATCAGAATATTGTATAAATCCAGAAAAATTCGGAGTCTACGCATTGGAAACTGCAAAAGGACTTGTTCAAAAATATCCATGCTACTACCTTTCTCCTTCAGTGTATAAAATATTAATTCACGCTCCTTCAATTATTAGAAATTGTTTAGTGTCAATCGGAGAACTTTCTAAAGAAAGTTTCTGCAGAGTCCAGAAATCAAGGCATTAAAATGTTTAAGCTTAAGCATACCCGTAAAATTTCACGGGCTTTACCAAAGACCGACATATTTAATAAATTATTTTTAAGCTCCGACCCTTTTTTTTCTGGTCAATGACAACTTCGATGTGAGCAAAAGTCAAAACTCTTAAAATCAGCTATTGATCTACTAGAATAATATGTAAATAAATTTACTATATCTATATTCACATAAATTATTAATATTATTATTATTATTATTAATTATGTTATTTTGTATTGTTAAATTATTTTTATATTTTTGACTATTTACTAGTTTCGAATGTTCCGATGAGCCTTCCGCACTTACACCGGCAACTCCTTCAGGTATAACATCTCCAGTTATTGCCTACTTAACCCCCTCTACGTCTACGTCACCTAACATTCCTCCAGCCGATGTTTTGTGCGATCCACCACTTTTGATCGTCACCTCTCCAGTCGCGCCTTTATCCAAAAAGAATCTTCAAAATTCTTTTGATAACACTGCCGTCGATACTCAAACGGGTGTTTCAAACGTTAAATCGCTTGTCGCGGTTAAGCCCAAGAAATATGTTTTCGTTTCACGCCTTGCACCCGATACTTCGATTGATGATGTACAATCATTTATTTAATCATAAATTTCTGTACCGAAAATTGTAGTAGAAAAGTTTAAATTTAACTACACGCGAGATATCTCATCCTTCAAAATAAGTATACCTGCAGACAATTTTCAATCTGTTTGCAGCGGAGCCTTTTGGCCGCCTGACTTATATGTAAAAGAGTATTCTCCAAAACCAAAAAATCGAACTGCGGTACCACTTCCTTCAACTTCTCGCGCCTCTTCTTATTCTAGTGGAGCATCAAAAAACCAGTAGCGATATCCCATCTTTATTTAGCTTATCAAAACGTTAGAGGCCTAAACTCTAAGCTCTCTAAATTGTTTATGAATAGTGTTTCGTTCGATCATCAAATTTTAATATTTACTGAAACCTGGTTAAAACCTGATGTAGAAAATTCCTCAATTTTTCCTAATAAGTACACCTCCTTCAGATGTGACCGTTTATCACGAATTGGAGGTGGTGTTCTTATAGCTGTAAAGTCAGATCTTCCTTCCGAACTTGTTGCATTAGACCATGGTTCTTCCTTAGAATTTTTATGTGTTGAAATGACGATGTGTCAAATTTCAATTTACATTACCTGTTCGTATATTCCTACCTCTTCTGATATATCTGTCTTCCTGGACCATCTTTCATCTATCCAATCCGTTGCCTCTAAACTATCTGATAAAGATTATCTGCTAGTTTTTGGTGAGTTCAACTTACCAGAAGTTACTTGGTCATCTCAATCAGATATATTGGTGCCCTCTGTATTTAACTCTTTTTTAAATGGCCTTTCGGAGCTATCTCTTTATCAAATAAATACTGTTCCTAATTGTAGTGGTAGACTGCTTGATTTAATTTTCTCTTCTGACATTTTACTAAACACTATCTCTAGAATGAATCCCTTAGTTCTTCCTGAAGATCCCTATCATTCTACATTGGACCTGGTTCTAACTCTGCCAACTTCTATGCAAACTGCAACTGTTTCCCCTATAATAAAATCACGTTGTTTTCGTAGGACCGATTTTCAAAAATTGAATTGTTTAATTTTGGAACATGATTGGTCATTTCTTTATTCATGTTCTGATCCAAATAAATGCATTTCATTTTTTTATTCCTCTATGAACTCATTTTTTGATCAATGTGTTTCTGTTACTTTTCCCGTAAAGTCAAATAGGCCTCCTTGGTTTTCACGTGCGGTAGTAATGCTGAAAAATTTGAAATCGCGGTATTTTAAAAAGTTTAAATTAACTCGTAATCCTTCTGATTTTACACGTTATATTGCTGCAAGAGCAAACTTTATTGCTCTGAACGCAAATTGTTACAAAAAGTATTTGCGTCGCTGCCGTTTGCAGTGTGGTCAGGACCCAAAGCAGTTTTATAATTTTGTTAACTTAAAACGTAAATCAAGTAGATTTCCTTCCTCTCTATCATATGAAAATAAGGAAGCAACTGATGATCAGGCAGCTGCCGATTTGTTTGCAGACTTTTTTCAATCAACTTATTTAACTGAACCTTATAGTTCCCCTTTACATCCATACCCTTATAGTATACAAAATTTTAACACTGTCTTCTGTCCGTCTATCGACAAAACCTCTCTACTAATTGATCTTAAATCGATAAAACCCGTTTTTCCTCCTGGCCCTGACGGATTTCCAGAATGCGTACTTAGATTTTGTGCTGATTCGATTTTGAATCCAATTCATAAGCTATTTGACTTGTCACTATCCAATAGTTATTTCCCACCTATTTGGAATAACTCATTTTCCATTCCTCTTCACAAAAGTGGTTCTAGCCATGATGTGAAGAACTATAGATGTATTTCCAAGTTGTCCGAAACTCCTAAGATTTTTGAAAAAAATTTTACGGCCCAGTTAACTTTTATGTGTAAACTATAATTTCACCCCATCATTGCGGCATTTCGATCCGTACCCGACAAAGTTGCCTTACACTTCTCTTGTTCGTCCAACTCTTGAATATGGGTCTTCCGTGTGGTCGCCGCAATACCATATTCACCAAGATAGAATTGAGTCTGTTCAAAAGCAGTTTCTACTCTTTGCCTTGCGCAGTTTTAATTGGGTTCCGGGTGTAGACTTACCAGCATACTCTAGTAGACTCCTTCTTATTATCCTACCTTCTTTATGTTAGGCGTTATGTTTATTGTAAAGCTAATAAAGTACAATATAGATTCCCCTACTCTGCTTACTCAACTTAATTTCTGTATTCCTTCTAGAGTTACTCGCAATTTTATGCCACTATCCTTGGCCTTTTGTAATACTAACTATAGCTTGTATGATCCTTTCCGAGTTATCTGTGCTGACTACAACAGACTATCTAGAGTTTTCAACGAGTCCTCCCTTTACTCTGTTAAACTGTCTATCCTCAGTCAATTAACACTACATGCTTACAACTAATATAAATCTACCGATCTGATTGGGTTTTACTGGGTTTTCCCCAATCCTTTGCAGCAAATGTTGGATCGGGAATTCTTGTTTTATTATCCCCAGCCTAAATTTAAAAACATATATTTTTAATTAATTTTAAATTCTTGACTTATTGCAAAAAATTTGACTTATTTTTTAAAAATTTCCAATTTTAATTTGATGTAATCTAATTTTAATTTTAATTTTAAGTCGACTGTTTTAGTTGACGTTAAATAAATAAATAAATAAATAAAAAAATAAACTAGAAGAAACATTAAATATGGTTTTTCATCGATGGCAAAATATGCAACGCTCTAACCGAAACACTTTATTGCAGACCAATCGCTCTATGGCAGCTATATAATAGAGTATTCCGATCTGACTAATTTTTTATTGAAGTAGAACATTCCTTGAAAACTATTAAAATCATCTATTGACCTACTAGAATAATATGTATATAAACTTACTATATCTATATTCATTTGAATTTATAATATTATTATTATTATTAATTATGTTATTTTGTATTGTTAAATTATTTTATCTCAACTGGAAGTATTTATTGCCGCGCTCTCCATGAAACGCTGCTCACTGTGGGTGGGCGGATTCGCATTTTGTGTTTCGGCCATGGATTTTAAAAAAAATTAATGGACTATTGTGTTTGTTGGACCGAATATGTGCATAACAGGCAGAAGTAGGCACCTCCGACCCCATAAACTATATATATTCTGAATCAGGATCAACAGACGAGTCGATTTAGCTATGTCTGTCCGTCTGTAAGAACGCGTATATCTTAGAAACTATGTAAGCTAGAGCCACCAAATTTTGTGACAACGTTCGTGTATATGGTAGTGTCGCCTCGCGACACGCCTCCGAAATTTTCATTTAAATCGAACTATAAAGAAGTAAGATATGATAAGATCTAAATTCGTTTTGAACATGTATACAGTACTCAGACACACAGCAATAAAACTTTGTATTTGCTAAGAGCCAATAGCTGAGTGGTTAGAGTGGCAGACGGAATTTTGTAGGCTTGTGTGTGTTATGGCGCGAGTTCGTTTCTCATGTCAGACAGCAATTGCATTCTTTCCATTTTATTTATTATTAATCTTATTTATTTCTTTTATTCTAATAAACTAAAACGAAAGTAGCAGCCGAGGGGCTGGAATGTATGTACATACAAATCCGCTACTTCTCATGTTAAATGAAATTTCAATTAAAAATAGTTTTTCCTCAATATGATTTAATTGATTTTGATTTATTTATAATGCAATATTTAATTCAAACAAATTATTGTTGAATATCGATTATGATGAATATCGAGTATCTATTGTTTGTAAGCTTCATACCAACTATCTGGCAACTTTGTAATCTCTTTTGCTTTTACTACTCATTCTTATGTACTCTTACTGAAGTTAGTTCTTCATTAAACGTTCACAATTCAACATTGCGCGTGTGTTTTATTATCTTAAATAACCAACAATTATAATAATTATTTTACATTTAATATTAATAATAATTATTATTTTTAAAAAAATTTTAACAAAATTTTATTGAGCGTTTAAATTTTATTTAATGAAAACCAATAAAAGCATTTCACATTTCGATCGTGGCAGCAAGCGAACCCCGAATACGGTCGACATCAGTCCGGGACATAGCTCACTTAACCAATGATAAGCTCCTATGGCCATCGAATAGACGTTCAATTCCCCGGGTGGGCAGGTTCACATTTTGTGTTTTCATATTTAAACGATTTATTAAATTTTATAATTTTTGTCATTTTTCCCCCGTATTTTATTACATAAGTAAATGTACATAAATATATATTTTTACAAATATACATACTACTGTGGGCAAAAAGTAATTTAAACTTCGCGGGCCTAACATTTCGGGCTAGTTCTTTTTTCTTGAGTTGGTAGGACTGCTAATGACATCTGGGACAAATTTCATGTCAATGTCATCATCAGTAATATATTTACGCTTGTATTTACCAAACGACCACGAGTGCATGTTTCGATTTTTACAATGTCTGATTTAATTGAGCAAAGAAGTGCCATCAAATTTTGTTTGCGGAAGGCCTTTGGTGATTCTACCATGTCTCAGAAAAATGTTTATAAGTGGTACAAAGACTTCAAAGAGGGTCGAGGCCAGACCGAAAAAAGCACGTCAAAGTCGTTCAAAAATCAAGGTCATGATGACAGTTTTCTTCGATTTTCGTGGTGTGGTGCACTATGAGTTCCTTCCACCCGGCCAAACTGTTAATAAGGAATATTATTTGAGCGTTATGCGTCGTTTGCGTGAAGCAATTCCTCTAAGAAGACCAGAATTATGGGCCAACAACTCTTGGTTTTTGCATCAAGATAATGCACCATCTCACACTGCACTCGTTCTTCGTGAATTTGTTTGTAAAATGAAAAATTTTTATTTATTCTTCTACATCAATTTCATCCCCTTCGAAGTAATCCCCTCCCGATAAAATACACTTATGCCAACGTTTTTTCCAATCCTCGAAACATGCCAAATAGTCCCTTTCCGGTATAGCCATCAGCGCCTTCTTCGATTCAGCTCTTATCTCCTCAATCGACTCGAAACGCGTTCCCCGGAGTGGTCTCTTGAGTTTTGGGAATAGCCAGAAGTCACACGGAGCCAAATCAGGCGAATACGGTGGTTGCGGAACGATATGCGTCGAATTTTTGGAGAAATGGTCACGAAGAACGAGTGCAGTGTGAGATGGTGCATTATCGTGATGCAAAAACCAAGAGTTGTTGGCCCATAATTCTGGTCTTCTTAGAGGAATTGCTTCACGCAAACGACGCATAACGCTCAAATAATATTCCTTATTAACAGTTTGGCCGGGTGGAAGGAATTCATAGTGCACCACACCACGAAAATCGAAGAAAACTGTCATCATGACCTTGATTTTTGAACAACTTTGACGTGCTTTTTTCGGTCTGGCCTCGACCCTCTTTGAAGTCTTTGAACCACTTATAAACATTTTTCTGCGACATGGTAGAATCACCAAAGGCCTTCCGCAACATCCTCAACGTTTCCGCAGCCGAAATTTCATTCCGCAAACAAAATTTGATGGCACTTCTTTGCTCAATTAAATCAGACATTGTAAAAATCGAAACATGCACTCGTGGTCGTTTGGTAAATACAAGCGTAAATATATTACTGATGATGACATTGACATGAAATTTGTCCCAGATGTCATTAGCAGTCCTACCAACTCAAGAAAAAAGAACTAGCCCGAAATGTTATGCCCGCGAAGTTTAAATTGGAAATTCACCTTACTTTTTGCCCACAGTAGTATGACATTAAGCATTTACACATGCGTGGACACATTAGACAGAGCGATACAATATGCAATATACAATATGCAATATGCATTCTTAGCTCGAGCCAAAATTAGCGAAAGTACATGTGCATATATGTTACGTACGTACATACATATACATTTGTATACAACTAATAAGTGACATGGTAGATCGATCTGAATGTATGCAAGTATTTACATCCATGTGTACATATTGACATATAGACATTAGACACAGCGAGAAGACTCAATCAATAAGAATTTTGCATTGTCTATGCGTTCTTCTTCTCCTATTCGTCAATTAAATTTGTGTGTGTCGTTCGAACATATTATAACAACGCGAAATTTAAATCCAAATAAAGCGCAATTTTCATTACGAATTAATAACTTATAGCGAACTAATCGTTATAGTAGTGATTTACACGGCGCCATCTATTTCGATTTTGATTTCTCTCGTTGACCATTCTCCGTATTCGCCTGATCTATCACCATGTGACTATTTTTTATTTCCAAAACTGAAAACCAAGATGAAGGGAGCATTTTATGATGATGTCCCAGCCGTTCAAGCACCCGTAACCGAGGTACTGAAAAACATTTCTATAAATGACATAAAAAAATCTATGCATGCGCTGGTTGATCGTTTCAAACGTTGTGTTGAGTCAAATGGAACCTATTTTGAATAAATAATAACTTTCAAAGATAATATAATGTGTATTTTATTTTATATCCAAAAAGTTCGGTTATTTTTGGTACAGCGTGTAAATAAAATAATAATAATAATAATAATATTCAACTTTATTATATTGGTTTCTTTAAATATAATAAATACAAATACAGACTTGTATTTAGTTTATATATAGTACTATAATCCATGGGCCTATTCAGTCAACACCTGACTGTAGCGTTCGACTAGTTTATTATATATGCATAGCTACCCATGGTATCCGATGTCATCAACAATTCATAAAATATAGGTTCACGGCTACCAGATTAATAATTGGACCTTCCGTCTATAGCTGAAAATGAAAACGATCTGCAGTTCGATTCTGATGACGATGAGGATATTTATAATATTGATTGGAGGACGAACAAATTACATTTAAAAATAATTAAGTCTTAATCTATGTACCATCAATCAGTTTGCAGGGGCGGCAAGACTAGGCTTGGTCGCAGTGGCCCAAATTTTATTTCACAAATTGTCAATGCCATAACTATAAAATGTGCTAAGTTTGAACCATGTAACTCAATTTTTATACTTTATGCGAAAAAAATTTAATTTTGGAGCACATTGCGCTGTTTAAGTACTCTATATGTTCGATGCTTAGTGATACAATCGAGCTTTGTAACAATCTAATTTGGCATTACTTCGTTTAACAAATCTGGCAGCACTGCCTGAAAATACCAATAAGTATCGATCTATTGAGTTTAGTAGAAAATCGCATATAATCGATACCAGCCATCCGTTAAATGTGATGTTTTTATTATGTGCCGCCAAGTTACCTAAACTGCAATGGAATGACGCTTGCTCAGCTCCATTTCATTTTGTCTATCCGGGGTGTTGGACTGATGCCGTCCAAAGTGCATAATGGCTGAGCCGGGTCCATTGGGTGCTGCACCAGAGCGCTCTGTGGGCGTCGCAACAGTTTCAGTTTTTAAATTTGAATTATTGCTGCTTTGGGTGGAAATCTCGAGCTGCTTATTGGTAAATGGCAAAAATGGAAAACACATTTGTGCGTACCGTCCGTAGATTGCATGCACGATTAATAATCCTCTAAAACCAATCTCTCCTGTCCTTGTCAAGTTAACCAGGACTGCCCCTCAAGGTATTTCATCGATGACCATGATGTGATGCCAAATGCCAAAGTACTCCTCATCTATAATTTCTATTGGCCATCTCGTCCTTACGGACACGTTTCATCATGTTGACAATGATCTCATGTGCCCCCTCCCAAACGACTATATCCGCAATTATAGCGGCATCAAGCGTCTCGGGCTGAGAGGTGCTCCAGCGAGTCCCTCTAGCTAAACCTTCTCCACGACGAACTTGGATCAGTGCAGAAGAATATGTTCTGCTATTTCCACTGTCTCTGTGCCTCCCAGTAGAGGCACTGGGCTGCAACCACCTAAATAGGTATCCTTGGAAACATCCATGGTCCGTGAGGAACTCGGTCATGTGGTAGACCACCACTTTGTACTCACACTCTTCCCATTCCGTTAGATCAGGAAAAAGCTGGTACGTCTATCGCCAAATCCTAGGCCGACTTTCTCGAGCCATTCGATGATCGCTCTGATCGCTACATTTCTGTTGTCCTGGAGCTCCGGTATTGTCTTGGTAACCGCTGTTATCGGAATGTCGTAGGTAAAGCAGTTAAGCTCCACGCCTCTAGGCTTGCTGATAATAATTTCCCATCATACAATATGTACCACAAGATCGGTCCAAGTACCGACCTTTGAGGAAAACCTGCGGAGATTTGGTGACTTCTTGGACCAGCTTCTGTTACATCCCATAACACTCGGTCCCTGAAGTAGTTGCCAATTGCACTCTGTACGTATCCGGGTATACTCTGTGTTTAATGCGTTCTTGTCGTCAAGCGTCATGATGGCACCGCCGATCCATCGGTCACCGCTCAGGAAGCCATACTGTTGGCTTTGAAGGCCTGTGGAACTCTCGGTGATTAGCTCTATGTGCACGTACTGTATGCGCTCAAAGATTTTGCCCATAATGTCCAGCAGATATAAAGGCGGTAGCTGCCTGCTGCATTTGCCTGGTGGCTTTTGGCAGAGCTACTAGCTTCATCGTTTTCCAAAGGGGAAGACTCCGTCCAGAAGACACTGTTGGAATGTGTCCCTGATTAACGATTATACCCGAGATACCGTCAACGCAAGGAGCTTTGTTCGGCTTGATCCACTGCTTCGATGATTTTGCATGCTATGATACACGGAAATTCGGAGGCATTCGGTTCCTCAACGATTCTAGCCAGGACGGCTGGGCTCGTCGTCTATGGTTGCAAGCAGGTCCTTGAATGCATTCGCTTTTGCTGCAGATACGCCGTTCATAAACTCAGCTCGCTTAGCTTTGTATGTCTCGATTCCCAGGGTGGGCAGGTTTACATTTTGTGTTTGTATATTTATTTATTATTATTTTACAGATTTTGATATATTTAATTTTATTTATTTTGTAATTTTCCCCGAATTTTGTTACTTTATAATTACTTTATTTATTTATTTATTTAATGTCAA
Source organism: Zaprionus ornatus (assembly GCA_018904035.1). Lineage (NCBI taxonomy): Eukaryota > Metazoa > Arthropoda > Insecta > Diptera > Drosophilidae > Zaprionus > Zaprionus ornatus. Next base: position 350,388 of record JAEIFZ010000103.1, read on the forward strand.
CTAAAACAGTCTACTTGAAACTAAAATAAGATTATAATAAAAGTTTAAGATTTCGATTTTAAAATTAAACTTGGTAATAAAACATAAATTTTAAATTAATTAAAAATACATATTTTTAAATTTAGGCTGGGGATAATAAAACAAGAATTCTCGATCCAACATTTTCTGTGCAAAAGATTGGGGCAAACCCAGTAAAACCCAATCAGATCGGTAGATTAATATTAGTTGTTAGCATGTAGTGTTAATTGATTAAGGATAGACAGTTTAACAGAGTAAAAGGAGGACTCGGAGTTGAAAACTCTAGACAGTCTGTTGTAGTCAGCAGATTATGGCTGCACCATTCAAAAAACAAATCAAGATCTGCTTAAAGAAGGTTATTTGCAGGATCACTGTGTGTCAAACAGAGTTTCACATCATTAGCATACATACGAATTTTAGAGTAAAGGAGTATTGAAGGAAGATCGTTGATAAAAAGGTTAAATAGCAGTGGTCCAAGGCGGCTGCCTTGAGGAACACCAGAAATAACTAAGATCGGCTTAAAAAGACGGTATTTAAAAATAACTTGTTGAGACCTGTTAGTTAAATAATCAGATATTCACAAAAAGATCTTTTGAGGAAAACCAATCAAGTTTAACTTATGAATTAAGAGATTATGATTTAAGGAGTCAAATGCTTTACTGAAGTCAGTATAGACCACATTAGTTTGCATTTTGTTCCGAAATCCTAGATTAATATGAGATGAAAATTCTAGAAGATTAGAAGATGTTGATCTTGCCTTTATAAGCCCATGTTGATGGGATAAAATTATAGATTTACACATAAAACTTAACTGAGCCGTAAAATTTTTTTTAAAAATCTTAGGATTTCCGGACTATTTCAAAAGACGAGATGTGTTCAAAAAGTAAGGTGACTTTGTATTTTTATGAAAAAATATTTAATAATTTATCAATATTTTTGTTGTCCCCTTCAAAGTAATCCCCCTCAGATACAATACACTTAGGCCAACGGTTTTTCCAATCCTCAAAGCACTTCTCATAAGCACTTTTCGGTATAGCCTTGAGCTCTTCCAGCGATGCAGTCTTTATCTCCTCAATCGTTGCAAATCTCCGTCCTTTCATAGGAGAACTCCTGATGCACCACGCCATGGTAATCGAAGAAAACAGTGAGAAAAACATTTGATCGAACTTGGCGTGCTTTTTTCGGTCTTAGCCCACTTGGGCTCTTCCATTGAGATGATTGGGCTTTGGTTTCGATATCATAACCATATACCCATAATTCGTCATCAGTTATGAACCTTTTAAGTACATCTGTGTCATCGTTGACGTCATTTAACAGCTCTTGAGCGATGCTCATGCGACGGTTCTTTTGGTCAAAATGTAGCAAAAAATCGCTGAGCACGCAAAACACTTATAACCGTTACGACCAAACAAAAAATTTGAAGTTTTCAACAACAATGTTCGGTACAGAGTTTTTTGATAGAATAAATGATAGCACATCTTCAAGTATCGGGTGCAAGGCGTGAAACGAAAACCTGCTTCTTGGGCTTAACCGGGACAAGCGATCGTCGCATCGGAACATTCGAAAGTATTAAACTGAATTTCCATATCAGAAAATTCTGATTGGAGATTTGAAAATGCTGTACGCATCTTTTCAAATTTAAAAGTTAGTTCTTTCACCCGACCAACTTTGCATGACCATTTCAGGCCAAATTCATTGTTGTTGGGGAAATCTTTAATTCGTGCTGTTAAGCCGATGCATTTTCTGTGATAGAATTTATTACACAACCTTGCATTTGCAAGAAGTAGCAGAGCACACCAGTATTTTTTTTGGGAACTAATATGCTTTGAAAATTGTAGGGAACAGCAAAAAAACAAAACAAAATGTTAAAGCGAATTACGAAAATAAGTTCCAAATGGAAAAAGTTACAAAAGAAGAGTTACAGGGCAAGAAAGCGAGCAAAAGGAGTCTGGTTACCACTAACACAAGCGTAGTTCACAAGAGAGATTAAAGAAGCGTGAGAGTGAGACCGCGAGATAGTGTAAACACGAAACGAGAATACAGAAAAAGCAAAAACACTGCTATAACAAGAGAACCGTTAGGGATGCAAGCGAGAACGAGAGTGGGAGTGCGAACTAGAAAGAAAAACAATAAAAACAAGACGCTAAAGACGCGCCAGTAAATCAAAAATAACGAGAGCAACAGTCGGGCGGCACGCGACGGTGGGATACCCTTGGACGTAAATTGCCATAGAAAGTATTAAATTGTATAATACTAATCGCAAGGTACAAATTAATCATAACACTGCAGTGCACTTTTACCTTGCTTCAATTTCAATACGTTGCCAATAATTTATCGCCGCAATTTCCCAGCGCGCGAAAGACTGCCAATAGCGGTGTGAGCAGTATCTATCGGTATTTCTTTATAAATTTTAGATGAGCCAATATCGATAACTTGCAATATATCGAGTAATCAAAATTAATATTTATTTAATTGCATTATATGGTTCTGTATTTTTTATTGACCCTAAAATATGAATTATTAAATAATAATCATATGTGCACGTACGCATTTTATGAATATGTACACATGCATGCAACTATGTACTTGCCATACATTCAAACTCATCTGTACGCCACCTATTGATTGAGTGTTAGCAATAAATCAAACTTGTCTCTTTGTTGTGTTTGGACTTAATACTGCATTTAATTCTTCTGCGAGAATTAAAAAGGTGCATAAAGCTCTATTGGTGTAGAGCATTGTCCGGTGTGTCTACCGTTATTTGTAATAAGCGTGGCTTACGACCTACATTTGTTAATAACATTTTAGCTGACTCAAGGTCAATATCGGTTCGATTTCTGCATCATAGCTTATCTAGTGAATATTTTTGCAAACACAACAAGTACACTTGTCAAAAGACAAGGAGGGGCTTGAATGTACAATTGTTTCACGAAGTAGCCAACCTCGATCATCAGCATTCATCGCTGACTAACTTGTTGATCGAAGACAGTTTCATCTCCACACTGCTAGAACTCGTTGGGAATTCTAGTGGTGCTGAGGTGGAAACCAATTCAATAAACCAAGCTTGTCTCTTTGTTGTGTTTGGACTTAATACTGCATTGAATTCTTCTGCAAGAAATCCTGATTGCAGTTGCACTTAGTTAAAAGGTGCATAACGCTCTATTGGTGTAGAGCATTGTCCGGTGTGTCTACCGTTATTTGTATTTATCTATATATATGCTAAAGCAGAACGTTAAGAAATGACATTAAGCATTTACACATGCCTGGAAAAATTAGCCAGAGAGAGAAGACACAATATGCATTTTACCTCGTGCCAATCAAGAAAAAACTAATTTAACGAATTTTGCCACGCGCTTTAAATGCATACATACTACTGTGGGCAAAAAGTAAGGTGAATTTCCAATTTAAACTTCGCGGGCCTAACATTTCGGGCTAGTTCTTTTTTCTTGAGTTGGTAGGACTGCTAATGACATCTGGGACAAATTTCATGTCAATGTCATCATCAGTAATATATTTACGCTTGTATTTACCAAACGACCACGAGTGCATGTTTCGATTTTTACAATGTCTGATTTAATTGAGCAAAGAAGTGCCATCAAATTTTGTTTGCGGAATGAAATTTCGGCTGCGGAAACGTTGAGGATGTTGCGGAAGGCCTTTGGTGATTCTACCATGTCGCAGAAAAATGTTTATAAGTGGTACAAAGACTTCAAAGAGGGTCGAGGCCAGACCGAAAAAAGCACGTCAATGTTGTTCAAAAATCAAGGTCATGATGACAGTTTTCTTCGATTTTCGTGGTGTGGTGCACTATGAATTCCTTGCACCCAGCCAAACTTATACTTATTACCCTCTCGCTTAGTCTAATGCTTACGACACTTGTCTATTCGCTTTTGCTTTGTCTTTGCGTTCTTCTGCTTGTGTTCGTGAATTAAATTAGGGCGTGGCCTCCCATATTACCTACTGGTGCTTATATATTGCTGTTTTGTCAGCGTGTTTTCCAGGAGATAAGCTAGAGCTTCATCTGGTTAAAGAGGAGTTGGTTTTTGCCATTGAATTTGCGTCCTCGATTCGCTTGGAAATTCTGGTGTTTTTAAAGTTTCTTTAAGAACAAAGGCAACGCCCCTTTTGCATTCTCTTTTAGCAGAAACAGTTGCTGCATGAATCAAAATATTTGTGTCGTTATCACTTTCACTTGTCAGATTGGATGCCAGTTTCCTTTTTAATCTTGCTCCTGCATTTTGGTAAGATAAGTTTCGGCGTCCCGTTTGCTGTGGTGTCTTGGAGTTTTCAAAATCACTAGCAAGAATTGTTATCTTAGACGCCATCCATTTAGTATGTTTGGAAATAAATCGGTCTAGTTGTCTGTTACACTCGGGCAGTTTTTTTTTAATGAATAATTCAAAATGGACTATTTTTTTGTTAATATCTTCTTTATTTTTTGAATCCAGATTATTGTTGTTGATTGCGGAATAAACGTAATCTGAAACATAACTAATTTGCCGATTGTTACGCCTCCAAATGTCCAGGAGGTCGCTATGTTTAAACTCGAACTTGCCTATATAAAATCAAATTCTTAGAAAACGAGCAAAAATGGGCAAAAGATTTTACTTTACCGTCAAAGACAATAGTTAAAGGTACAAACTGACGTTTTTAACTTTTGTCAGAAACTGTCAGAAAATTAGTTATACTCCACGAAGCACAGGGGACACGTTAGAATTTTCTATTAAAATACACATGAATTGAATGTTACACATCAGAAAAACAGTATAATTACACATATATTAACTACATACGTTAAAAACAACATACCTTGGCTTTTATTTTCCATATTTTACTATAATTTATGGATGCGTATTAACAATCGTACCACGTGCAAAAGTAAGCAAAAAATTTGGCGGGAATTGCCTTCTCTCAACCAGCTGTTTAACACTGCACCCCTAAAAGCTCATTAAAAGCTTTAGTAAAGCTTTCGGTCAGTTTTGTTTTTGTTTTTTATTTATTTGATCAATTTTCTTTTAGAAAATAATTGATAAAGGACGATATATTGACATAAAAATTTTGACTTAATGACAAAAAAAACGAATTCTGGACCATAGTGCAGTGGCTAAGTGAGGTATGTCTCGGACTCTAACGTCAATGATGTTGACCGTATTCGGATTACGATTGCTGCCGTGCTCGATATGTGAAATGTTGTTGATTTTCCTTTAATACAATTTAAACGGTCAATAATTATGTTTTCAAATTTATTTAAAAATAATTATTTATGTTAAATGTAAAATAATTATTATTATTTGTTCGTCTTAAATATTGCATAATAAATAAATCAAAATCAATGAAATCAAATTGAGGAAAAACTATTTTCAATTGAAATTTAATTTAACATGAGAATTAACGGATTTGTATATCACAGCCCTCTCAACTGCTGCTTTCGTTTTAGTTTATTAAAAAAAAATAAATATCATTAATAAATAAATAAATGAATTGCTGCATCTGTCGCACATAACAATCGAACGCGCCTTTAGAATTCTCGTCCGCTACCCTAACCACTCATCTATTGGATCATCCCTTGATTAGTCGTCATGGTTGCCACCGGCCGATAGCAAAAAAAAAAGTTTTATTGCTGTGTGTTTGTGGGATAAAGTAGTCCGGTTTATATGAAATTTTCACAAAACGCCCGTGGCAAGTTTTGTGTTATGTGAGACATTTAATTTTGGTTGTTGAGTTTGTATTGTTGCCTCTAAATAGTTAGTACTGACTTACATAGGCGGGAAAGCCTTGTCACAATATTAAAAAAAAAGACAATGCAATATATACTCGAACAAACGTTGTTACAAAATTTGGTGGCTCTAGCTTACACGTTGATAGGAAAGACAGCTGGATAGACACACAGCATAATCGACTCCTCTTTTGATGCTGATTCAAAAGATAGTTTATGGGGTCGGAGATGCCTTCTTCTGCATGTTACGCAAATAGTTTATAGGTAATTTTTCTTCTTTTAAAAGCGGAGGCTGGTCGAAAATTGACAGCTAATTAAAGTCGCTTAATATCGATAAGCTTACATTGCAAAGCGATGATTTGAATTTTGTTTGCGATACTTTTTGCAAACACATTACGATAAAGTGTGGCGGCTGTCGATTGACATTTCTGCCTGCCATTATTTACATTCTGTGGAGATAAATTGAAAAAAAAATTATAAATAGACAAATATGATGAGTTCTGACGGAGAGGTTATGGACGGTTCCATCCAGAAAGTGAAGTTTCGGCAGCGGAAAATGAAATAGATGCAGAAGACGATGGACAAATGCAACCAGAATTAGAGACAGACAAAAAAAATGTGTCGGACTGCTTTCTGCTAGTGTATTCTGGGAATAAGCTGTGGTCACACAGATCGTCGATAGGCAGGTACCGATGAACACAGCCGCCCTGGTATGAGCAACCTCTGCTTGCTGGGCAAGCAGTGCGAATTCAGACGAGACCTTGGTGAATACAGGGACACCCTGCGTTAACAGTCAGATCAGTCGCTGACCCAAGGTTCCCATTTTGGGAAAGCGCCGTTTGAAACGTCAGCCATGCTAATCTGTCTGCCAGCATCTCCTTCAAACAGCAGTAAATCACGAGCGAGCGCAGTGGTACGTCTTTGGTGTTAAATACCGATGTTTATCGATATTTGTGCGGACTCCAGGGCTGTAGGAAGAACGCCTCAGCAGCACTCCGTAACATAAGAGCGACCAATTTAAAAAAAAGGAGGAAAGGTGTAGGGAATGCCTACACAATGTCGATCGCACACTAGCCGCGTCCTTTGTGCTTAACCGGCAATTGTCAACCAGCTTTCCAGTTGGACCAGTAGACGAACGGCATTATTTGTCTTTGTTCCAAACGCCTATAACCATTAGCGCGGAGTCGAATTTCGAATTCACCGGGTGATAGTCGTTCCATCTTCTTTATATTTAATGAGCCTCGATAAATTGACGGAAAGTCCGTGTTTATTTGTTTACATATATTTATTTAAATATTGTATTTACATTCACTCGTATTTATTGATTTATATTTATTTGCTTATTTTCATATACATATACAAATATTTATATAGTATTTTCTTATATTATTCAAACATATTTATCATACCTCTATTTATATCTCTACATTTATATATACGTTTGTTTCCTTATTGAATTATTAATTAAACAAGTCGAACGCTAAAGTCAGGTGCTGAACATGGATTATAGTACTATATACCGTAAAAAACTTTTGCTAATAACGGTATAGAATCGCCGCTCGCTTATGCTTATGTCAATAAAAAAATGGGTTGGTGTAGCAAAAGAATTCCGCATGCACTCCCAACACAATACACCTTCAACGGGAAACTTTTATAAACGTTTGTTAATAACCAGTTGAACGCTTCAGTCAGGTGCTGACTGTATAAGGCCATGAAATATAATAATATACATATATAAACTAAATACAAGTTTATATTTGCGTTTATTATATTTAAAGAAAGCAATTTAATAAAGTTGAATATTATTATTATTATTAATACTATTTTATTTAAACAACTACCATTACGATTAATTCGCTATAAGTCATTAACCAATGAAAATTGCGCTTTGCATATCGTGTATTCTCGCTCTGTCTAATGTCTATATACACATATACACATGGATGTAAATACTTGCATACATTCACATCGATCTATAACGTCACCTATTGGTTGTATACAAATGTATATACATATGTATGTACGTACACAAATTAAGTATGTATGAGTTTCAACATATATGCACATGTATTTTGGCTAATTGACATCTGCATGGAGCGCTATGCGCTCGCATAGTTCGTTTCTTTCTTTTCTGCAAATGTATATACATATGTATGTACGTACACAAATTAAGTATGTATGAGTTTCAACATATATGCACATGTATTTTCGCTAATTGACATCTGCATGGAGCGCTATGCGCTCGCATAGTTCGTTTCTTTCCTTTCTGCAGAAGAAATAATTGGAACGTCATTTACCATTTGAAGATTGCTGCCGCGATCGACATGTGAACTGTTTTTGTTGATTTTCATTGAATACAAATTTTAGCGTGTGCCAAGATTCGTTACATTTGCTTCTTCTAAGAATGCATCGCTCTGTCAAATATGTATCTCCACGCATGTATAAATGCTTAATGTCATATGTATATATATGTACATTTACTTATGTAACAAAATATATAAAATGCAATATATCAAAATCTGTAAAATAAAAATAAATATAAAAACACGAAATGTGAACATGAACTGAGTTATGTCCCGAACTAATGTTGTCCGTATTCGGGGTTCGTTTACTGCCGCGATCGACATGTGAATTAATTTTAATAGTTTTCATCTAATAAAATTTAAACGGTCCGCAAATATTCATTACAATTTTTTTTAAATATTAATAATTTATATTAAACGCAAAATAATTATTATAATTTTTTCGTCTTAAATATTGCATAATTAATAAATCAAAATCAATGAAATTAAATTGAAGAGAAACTATTCTTCATTTAAATTTAATTTAACATGAGAAAAAGCGGATTTGTTTATCACAAGCCGCCTCGGCTGCTGTATTCGTTTTAGTTTATTAGAAAAAAGAAATAAAATAAAATAAAAAGAATGCAAACGTTGTATCACATGAGAATCGAACTTTAACCACTCAGCTGTCGGCTCATCTTTTAATTAGTCGTTTGCATGGTGAACAGGCTGATAGCAAATACAACGTTTTAGTGCTGTATGTCTGTGTGTTGTATATACCTTTAAAACGAATTTGATTCGTATCGTCCGATTTAAATGAAATTTTCACAAAACGCTCTCGGCAAGGTATTTGCCGTGTGTGATATTCAACTTTGGTTGTTAAGTTAATATTGTTGCTTCTAAACAGTTATTATTAATTTACAGAGGTGGGAAGAGACGTGTCGCAATTTTAAACAAACTGTGAGATAAATCAACATAAATTCTAAGATCCAGTTGTTCATACGGAAAGACATAGCTCATTTGACTCGTCTTTTGATGCTGATTCCGAATATATATAGTATATGGGGTCGAAGATGCCTTATGCTGCCTGTTTTTTAAAGTCCATGGCCTAAAAATAACAAATATCTTAGCACGACTGGAGTACCGACATTTTGTTCACGATGTGAGTAGTTTTGAGTATAGCAGCAAACAATAATTTAAACTTAACAAAAAAAAAATTAAAGCTCTGTAATAAACTTCTAACAGGTAGCCCAAATTAACAACTTTTTTTAAAAGGCAAAAAAACTTCCCTAATGTTTAATAAATTGTGAAACTGTTGCGTATGGCTTTTATATGATAATAAAGAATTAACTTAACCCATGAGCAAGCCGTCAGAGGTAGCAAGGGGAACCACATGTAACCCTAGTTTTGGCTGAGGTACGTGCGTCCTTGCTCCTACTGCCGGAAGTGCGGCTATACTCTCCAAGCGAGGGCGGCTGGAAGCAGGCCCCTAGCACGGTCATGTCTCTGCTAGGGGTGCTGACTAATTGTAATCGGGCGAAGATTGTGATTCTTTAAATCACCCTAATCCAAGGCGGAACAGCATACGCTAAGGGATGCATGGCCGGGGGGTAGCCCGGTCGTTAGCAAGCGGACTCTGGATACCTGTCGCCCTCCAGTTTCATCTAGACTTCCCACGGTACGCGGGCTGGCCGTGGCCAACCTTCCCTTCCCGCCTACTCTTGTTGTCCAAAAAATGGATAAACCTTTAAAACAAGATAAGTCTGATGCGACTTTAATAGCATCCACCCAGAGCGAAGCCTTAACGGCCGACCCCAACAACAGCACTGCAGCCAGTGGGCTGCTGTCTTCCACCCCCAATACCACGGGTCTTGGTCCTGGTACTCTAGGGGACCCGGACAGGCCACGGACTCCCTTGGACGATGAGTTCGCTAGAGCTGCCTTCTCGTCCAATAGCTGTTCAGGCAGGCAGCAACTCATCGAGGTGATGTCCTCAGACGCTGAAGCTGACGCTGTCCTGATTAGCATCGCTGACGACGCTTCCGTCGCCTCTCAGAGGTCAGCTCTCACGGAAACAGGCTCTCAAAGCCATCTCTTTGGAAGAGTTAAACTTCTCGTGAAAAACTCTGTCCCCAGAGCCTCCTCTCCTTCCCGTTCTCCAACCCCTTCTCCAACCATTCCTCTCCAACCAGCGCCCCTCCGGTAGCGTCGATGGTTGCTCCCACCTACGCGACAGCAGTGGCTGCCGCACCGGTGCCGTCCACCAGCGCAGCGGCCGCATTGGCGCTGAAACCCCCTATCCCCAAACCCCCGACCATCTTGGTCTCCGTTAAGGCGCTAAAAGAGGATGCGGAGCGCAATTAAGGTGCTCCAGGCGAACCTGCACCACGCCAGAGGAGCGTCAGCCACCCTGTGCAGGGTCCTCTGTAAAGTCGAGATTGACCTGGCTCTCGTCCAAGAGCCATGGTTAATAGGTGGCCTCGTCCGTGGACTATGCGATCATGTAAGTTACTATATGACCTTATGGGAGGTGCCCCTCGCACTGCTATATTGGTAAATAACAGTGTGAGACACTTCCCCATAACTAACTTCATTCACAGAGACCTGGTGGCAACGGCTATGGAGGTAGCCACTGCTGATGGCGTCCGGGAAGTACTGGTCGCCTCTGCATATTTCCCGGGCGATGTGGATGATGTACCCCCCGCAGAGGTTCAGCGGCTTGTGGAATTCTGCCGCCTTCAAAACAAGCCGCTCGTGATCGGCTGTGATGTCAACGCCCATCACACGATCTGGGGTGCAGCGACGTCAATAAACGTGGTGAGTCCCTCTTAGATTATCTAATGTGTAGTCATCTAGATTTAGCTAACGTAGGGTGTAAACCTACGTTTGATAACTCTGTTAGGGAAGAGGTTTCAGATCTCCCTCTAGTCAGCACCACGATTGCGAGTTCGCTTGTAAACTGGCGGGTCACAGACGAAGCCACCTTGTCGGACCATCAGCACATCAGGTTCGACCTTCCTGGCCAAGTCGAGATCCGCCAGAACTCCTTCTGTCCCAAAAAGACAAACTGCGAACTCTGTGGCTTTGAAAACAGACCTGTTGATCAGCAATCCAAACTCTATCAGTGAGATAGAACTTTCTGCCAACCTGCTCCAAGATGTGCTTATTACGTCCTTCGAAGTCAGCTCAGTTCGGAAGACTCTAACGGTCAACCGTAAAGTTTCTTGGTAGAACGAAGAGCTCGATGCTCAAAGAAGGAAGGTTAGAAGCCTGTTTAACAAGGCCAGATCTAACCGCATAAGTTGGGACGTCTATAGGGACGCTCTCACAAATTATAATAATAACATTAGACGTTCCAAACGCGATACGTAACGCAGCTGACGTGGTAGCATAGAATCGCTGCCAGCGAGACTCCACAAGGTATTAGCCAAAGGGTCGTCTAATGGAATAATGCTTCTCAAAAGAGCAGATGGCTCTTTCACTCAAGATCGCAGGGAAGCACTTGAGCTTTTACTGCAAGTTCACTTCCCAGGTTCTGTGGCGAACCCAGATCTCTCCAGTCACATTGACGCCACCTTGTCACCTGACTCACGTGGAGTCAGTCTATCTGGAACCATTTTTGATCCTGAAAAGGTCAAATGGGCTGTAATCAAATCTTTCCAGCCCTTCTCCAAAAAAAACGGCAAGGATCATATCCTCGATCCACTGGTCGGCCTTCTTAGAGTTAGTCTCACGTGGGGACACATACCCAACTCTTGGGGAAGAGTCAATGTGGTATTCATTCCCAAACAGGGGAATCGTCCTCTTGACCAGCCTAAGTCATATCGGCCGATCAGCCTTACCACCTTTCTGCTCGAGACTGTGGAAAGGCTCTTAGACATGCACATTCGTTGCTCTTTGTAGAAAAACAACCCTCTGCACCCCACGCAGTTCGCGTATATAGCCGGTAGATCGACAGAGGTCGCTCTCCACAAATTAGTGAGTAAAATCGAAAAAGCCTTCGTATCAAAGAACATTGCTCTGTGCTCTTTTCTTGATACAGAGGGTGCTTTCGATAATACCGGCTACGGGTCTATCTCTGTTGCGCTTGAGCGCAGAAACATTGCCCGTCCCATAATCCGGTGGATTGACATTATGCTTAAACACCGGACTATCTCCTCTACCCTGGATACGACGACCGCCCATATTAGTGCGGTAAAAGGGTGTCCCCAGGGAGGGGTCCTATCCCCTTTGCTCTAGTCCCAAGTAGTCGACGGAATACTAATTATACTTGCAGATTAGGGCGTGGAAGCGATTGGCTATGCCGATGACCTGGCTCTCGTAGTGAACGGAAACTATGCCAACACCGTGACAGAGTTGATCCAATCAGCTCTGAACAAGGTTTGTAGATGGTGCGAAGATGTAGGTCTTAGCATCAATCCACAAAAGGCAATCATTGTTCCCTTCACTAAGCGATACTCTATTGACATTGGTCAATTACACATTGGCGGCTCTCCTGTGGAACTTTCCAACGAAGTCAAATATCTAGGGGTAACCCTTGACAAACGACTAAACTGGAACTCCCATCTACACTCTTCAGTAGAATCTGGGGTCCCAAATCATGGACTATTCGGCGGTTATTTGAGATGATGGTAAGACCGATCGTAACCTACGCTGCTATTGTGTGGTGGCCTATGGTTACGCAGGTCACTGCCATCAGCAAATGCACGAAACTGCATAGGCTGCTCTGCTCGGGTGCACTTCGCACCTGTCCCACTGCAGCAATAGAATCGAATTTGAATCCGACACCGCTGCACATCCGCATAAAAGAAGTTGCTGCTATGAGCCTTCTCAGAATCAAGCTTCAATCAGGGCATGCTAGCTTAATCAAAGATATTCCTGGCTTAGAGATCTGCACCAGATCAGATTGACCAAGGAGAGACCCCAATGGTATACTTTTGTACACCGACGGATCAAAGACTGACCAGGGGGTTGGAGCTGGAATATATGGTCCCAACTCCAGAACCTCGATTGCCATTGAGTTCTGCTGCCATCTTATCCTTAAGAAGGGGATTAAAGGAGCGAATATATATATCTTCTCGGACAGCCAAGTAGCCATACCAGCCCTCTCCTCAAAAAGAGTAAGCTCGCGTATGGTGGCCAACTGCTGGAGCTGTCGAAAAAGAATAAGGTTATCCTAACTTAGGTACATGGACACTCTGGCTTCCAGGGCAACGAGCTGGCGGACGAACTAGCGAGGGCTGGGTCATCAGCCCCCCTGCTTGGCCCCGAGCCCTTCTGTGGCATGGGGTGGTCAACTATCTCCTCCCTGGTGAAAACCTGGGCTGTAAGGATGACCGAAATATACTGGTTCTTCCAACCAGGGATGCGGCAGGCTAAAGAGCTTACCAATCTGACAGTTGATCGATGGACCAAGCTACTCTCTAGGAGGGACCTCTACCTCCTTGTTGGCTACCTTAGTGGCCACCACTTGGTGAACTATCACCTTACCAAAATGCGCCTGTCCTCGGATACGGAGTGCAGGCTCTGCAAAGAGGACGACGAGTCTACTAAACACATTCTATGTGACTGTCCGGCCTTGGTATGGACTAGGAGGAAACATCTGCACGTGGAATTCGCAAGTCCCGAGCATATTGTCCGTTCCTCGACGAAAGATCTGTTATGCTTCATTAGGGAGGCAGAACAGCTTTTGTCATTATAGGGAGAGCATTCTAGGTACAAAAGATCTTCATGGTCGCAGTGCCTCGCACCTTCTCCGCTGGGAGACTCCCTTTTTTATAATAGTAATAATAATATATAGCCCATGAGCACTTTCGGACCGTCAGTGGAGATAAAAAGATGAAAAGAGTTCATAAAATTGATAAGATTGATTTCTTTCGATTGATGGATATCTTTCTTTATCTTCTGCAATGGCAATATTCTCGTTTGAATGCCTCGTAAATTCAGCATGCACTTGGAACTAGTCTAAGTTGAAATTATTTATAGTTAAGACTAAGTTTAGTTAAGTTTTTACTTCTCTCTCCGTTTTCTATTCTTTTTGCACAAACAATTGCCGAATGTTTCTAACATTAAAGATTACTAACGTTCTGTAGTGATTCTCGTTCGCGGGTGCATGCCTGGTGTTTTTAACTCTGGTTTGTTCTATTTTTTTTTTAACTTACCCATTTCTTAGTATAAGCTACTTGCATATTTCTATATTTTCTTTTATGCCTTCATTTTTAGGCCATGGTTTTTAAAAAAATTCATGGACTATTGTGTTTGTCGGAACGAAGATGAGCGTAACAGGCAGAAGGAGGCATTTCCGACCCCATATATATATTCTGAATCAGGATCAACAGACGAGGCGATTGAGCTATGTCTGTCTATCCGTCTGTATGAACGCGTATATCTCAGCAACTATGTAAGCTAGAGTCACCAAATTTTGTAAAAACGTTTGTATATTGCAGTATTTCAAAATTTTTGTTGGAATTGCGTCACGCCTCTTCCCGTCTCTGTAAATCAGTAACAACTGTTTAGATGCAACAAAATTAACTTAATATCCAAAGTTGAATATCACACATGACAAATACCTTACCACTAGCGTTTTGTGAAAATTTCATTTAAATAGTACTATAAATAAGTCAGATATGATAAGAAATACATTCGTTTAAAACTTATATACAGTGCGCAGACACACAGCAATAAAATTAAGTATTTGCTAACGGCCGGTGGTAACAGAAATGGTTTACCATGCAACCTTGACAACCAAGTAAGAGAAGAGTAAATAGCTGAGTGGTTAGCGTGGCCGACGGAATTTTGTAGGCTTGTGTGTGTGTTGTGACGCGAATTCGATTCTCATGTGCGACAGCGTTTGCATTCTTCTTTTTCCATTTTACATATTTATTATTTCCTTGGACCATTGAAAATGGTCAAAAAAGGGTACTAAATTTGTGCAAATGTATGTAACGAGCAGAAGGAGGCGTCGGAGACCCCATAAAGTATATATATTCTTGCTCAGGATCACTAGTCGAATCGATTGAGCCATGTCCGTGTCCATCTGTTTGGATGAACGCGCCAATCTCAGCTATTACATAAGCTAGGGACCCCAAATTTAGCATGAAGATTCCTGTATACCACACGCAGATACGCCTACCGCTACCACAAACCGTCAATTTTGATTTACATGGCGATTTACATTCGAAGCACTCATTTCTGAACGCTTTAGCATATATATATAGGTAAATACTATATGAAAATTGCAATACGATCGGACAATAAACACTGAAGTTATAAGATAAACCATTTCGACCCTTCGACCAGCAACGAAGTTGTCGATGACGTCATAACTAAATTACCTGTGCAGGAAAGAAAAGGACAAACGATGCGAGCCCGAAGCGCGATCTGTTTCTCGACTCTTCTTTCCCATGCACATGTAAATTATCGAAAATACATGTGCATACATGCTTAATTTGTGTTCACACACACATATGTAAAATTATATACAACCAATAGCGTGGTTGATCGGTATGCATGAATGGTTGTATTTACAAGAATTATATATGTATATATATATATGTATATACATATACATATGTATATATAAATATATGCGTATGTGAACATATTATTATTATTATTTAATAATTAATATATTGGCTATTAATAAATAAATATCAATTTAATAAAAATCAATTTATTTCTCAATATATTACGAGCTATCGATATTAAACTTGTTTTTAATATATGTACATATGTATAACATATCAATATATTTAATATGTTTTGCATTCAAATTATATTAATATGTGTAAATTATATTATCTTCCCACGTGTATTGAGTCTATGTTTGAAAAAAATTTACTAACATTTTATCTATTTTGTTTTTTTTTTTTATTAATATATGTATATTTTCTTATATATATTAGATTCTTAAGATCATTATTTTAAAGGTTTAAAGGTTTCGCGCACTTGTTAATAGCGGCGATAAATTATGTTAATTTGTAGTTTGCGATTGGCGTGTTCGATGTCGTCGTCGATTATCGATTAACATTTGTATATCCGATATTAAATATAAAATAATAAATAATTAATTCACGTGTTCGTGGTGCATTTAACATTCAATGCAAATTAATATAAGTCGAGTATATTATAAGTAAAACCTCGTGTGTGAGTGTTATGCGTTAACGGAACATTTTTCATATGTATGAATGATTGCGCTCTGCCCGGAACGTGGCGCGCAATTTTAGAAAAGTGCGGTACCTAGCGTAACGTATTTTTGTGCATGCATACATATATGTGTGTATAGACTCTTCTGAAGTGTGTGTGATTGTGCGTGAATATCGGTATCGGTTCGTTTCCGCGATTCCAATTGGCATTTTCGCTGGAATTGATCGCAAGTTTTATTTGATTTATATTTCTTTATTAAATCCTATTATTATTTTTTCTATCATTAAATATTTTTCTTTTCATTTATAATATAATTATACTACAGTATAATGTGCTTAATTGCCTCAAGACTTAACTGCACATTACAGATAACTGCCCAATTATACTTTTTTTGTACAACAAAAAGCTACTTTGTTTGAAAAATATTAATTCAGTTGCATTCAATATAAGTGCATTTTTAGGATAGCTGCATGAATTTTGTTTTGTTTGGATTGTTTTCTATTCCAAATAAATCAGTTAAGTGCGACACCTTTTGCTCGACTTTGCAAAAGCGCCTTCATTTTTTCGTTGTTGGTGATGGTAGTCTTGAGGAAGAATGTGCCTTCACTAGTGAAATAGAGTCAACATGCAACTGGGACGAATATGTGGCAATCGATAAGAGCCTGGATTGTTACGGTACCTTGACGACAAAAGAGATAACAAGTGCTCTTCTGAATGAGCAGACTGAAGATGAAGATCAGCATAGCGACGATGACGATGAGAATAGCGGTGATGAAGAACCAAAGCTGCCAACTGTTAAAGAAGGTTTTCATGCTATCAAGACTCTGAAACAATTAGGAATGGAGTATATGTAATTGTTCTGGGTTACTTAGAGAGCTTCGAAAACTAGAGGAAAAGCTATTGATAATAAGGGCAACGAACGTTGTTTAAAAAAAGATTTCAGATTATTTTAAGAAAATAAGTATTTTAAGTAATAAGAACAATAAATTCCTTCCGAAAGTACATAAAATTATAGCTGAATTGCGGTTAAGTGAATGTTTAGTATAGGTGCATATTCTTTTGAGTCAAACATGGTGAGGCATTTAAGCAGTTAAGTTGATTTATATATATTTATATATATGAATATATTTATAAATATAAATAAATATACTACTTTTATATTATTGTATGTGTATAACTATATATTATATTTTGATAAATATATATTCAAATTAAATTAATTAATAAGAATTTTATTTTTAACATATATATATATTATGCCTAGACTTAAGAGAAAGTCAGCTTGAAATAAGAGTCAAACACAGCGTAAATAATCTAGAGGCACACAGAGAACGTAGAACTAATTTCGAATTTAGGGAAGCTGAAAGGTTAGAGATAGTCGACAACATCGAGTCCGCAGAAGTAATAGAACATTTAGGGCCGTTGAGCAATTACCGGACACAATTCGTCACACTACTCTTCGGGCTTCTTCGCCATTCAGATTACAAGAACAACTTGCCAACACTTCGCGTTGTTTGAGGCGCAGGCATGATGCTGAGTTTCCATCTCAGGTAAGAGAGCAGGATGCAGTTCGTCGTCGTGTACGTCGCTGTGATTCTCCAATTAAAACAGACGAACAACTTACCAACACTTCGCGTTGTTAGAGGCGCAGGCAAGATGCTGAGTTTCGATCTCAGGAAAGAGGTCAGGATGCAGTTCGTCACCGTGTTCGACGAACCGATCATTCAACTAGAAATTCCGAACAACTTACCAATACTTTGCGTCGATCGAGGCGCAAGCAATGTCCACAATTCAACGAAAACCGACGAGATGCTAATAGAAGGGCGATTCAGCGACGAGGAGAGGCGAATTTTGGAAAGGGCAATAGACAGAAGTCAAAGGACTTATGTTAGAAACAATACTTTTCGCAGGATTGTCGAGCAAGCACGTAATACTAGTGCACGCCGCAGTGCTCGAATTTGAACCTAACGTGTGGCCTTTGAATCCCATAGAAGTATGTCGCAAAGAGTGAGTCTATATAGGAGTAGTTGAACCAATAGTAAAGCATAAAAAATAGGAGCAACGCGTCCCGAAATAGGTTGGAAAGTGCGAATACCCTTCCAGATGTTAGGATATCGCAGGTTAAAACTAGTTTAGATTGCCTAATAGCCGATTTTAATAAGACAGTCAAGCAGGGACCCGATTAGGTTTGCATATGTTGCAAAGGTTTGTGTTTTCCACATCAAGTGGACAAAATTTCGCATGACTCCATAGAGGATAAGTGTAGTGAGGCAGATAGTGTAGATATTTTGTATCTTTCCTCTATGTTTCCATCCCATAATAATAGGTTTAGCTTTTGCAAAACCTGCAGCCGCAGTATTAAGTCAGGAAAAAAACCAAAGGCGGAGCTTCCGGAATGCCTGAAAGGCTTGACGCCTCTAGAAGAAAGGCTAATTTCTCCCCGTCTTTCTTTTATGATCATAAAGTCTCTTGGATATGGACGTCAAAGTGCCATTAAAGGAGCAGTGATCAATGTGCCAATTCCAGTTGCAAATGTTGTAACTTCCCTTCCCAGGGCATTTAATGAACCCGAAGCAGCTCAGATTCATCTTAAGCGTAGGATGGAGTGTAACCATGATTTCATTGCCGAAACCATAAGGCCCTTAAAGATGCAATTCGGTATTTAGTGAACACAGAACTTTATAAGAAGCACCCGGTAACTATCAATGAACAGTGGTTGTCTTCTTACTCTGCTGAGACTGTACCATTTGTTGCGTCAGCAGACGACAGGGACATTGTGTATCAAATGTTAGAAAAGGCAGCACAGCCAAATGAGCATAGAGTAGTAGAAGAAGAGGTAGAGTTGAATCCAGGAGGTCAAGAAACCTTCATGGAAAATGTCCCTGTTGAAAACTTAGATATTCCTCGAATTGGTATAGCACCAGGAGAGGGTCAGCGACCTCTTGACATGATCACCGATTGTGATTCAGAGGAGCTGGCTTTTCCCACAATATTTGCAGGCATTAAAAGGAAATGTCAGGGAAGTTTTACAACTACAACTATAGTTAGATCAGAGCTTAGGAATATTGATATAAGAGGTTGTAGAGCTCATAAATAATTTCATAACTTCAAAAAGTTAGAAATGATTAGCATTAGGAATAGCACATCACATTAAATATAATAATACTTCATGATAATGGCTATAGGTTTTTAAAAGGTATTCGCACGTCTCCTGCTCATTAGGAGGACGAGAAAAAGAAAGTGTTGGCTATGATTAGGCAGGTAGGGCTTCCAACTTTTTTTATAACATTTTCCGGTGGCCGGAGCTTTTAGTATTGCTATGTAAAAATGTAGACAAGCTAGAAGTATCCGAAGAAGAAGCGTTAAATTTGGTGTTTAATGAGAAAGCTCGTCTCATTAAAGCAGACCCAGTGCCAGATATTTCGATTTTCGTTATAGACAGGTTTTAAAACTGATGAAAAAGGAAGGCGGTGTCTTTGGTTGTCACCAGGTCATCAAGTTTTATTGGTGAGTGGAGTTTCAGCAAAGAGGCTCTCCACATATACATGGCATGTTCTGGCTGAAAGACGCCCCCAAGCTCGACTTAAAGAATGCGTCCACATTTAAGCCTATGAAGTCCTTTATTGATCAGTTTATTACTACAACTCCATAGTCACGAGCACTCTTGCAGGCGAGAAATTAGGTCAAAACAAATTTGTAGCTTTGGTATCCCATACCCTCGGCTGTCAGCCGCTTTTTTTTGAGGTGGTAGTTCACCAAGTGGTGGCCACTTGGGTAGCCAACAAGGAGATGGAGGTCTCTCCTGGAGAGTAGCTTGGTCCTTCGATCAACTTTGGGATTTGTAAGCTCTTTAGCCTGCCGCATCCCTGGTTGGAAGAACCAGTAGCGTTCAGTCAATCTTCCAGCCCAGGTTTTCACAAGGGAGGAGATAGTGGACCACCCCACGCCACAGAAGGGTTCGGGGCCGAGCAAGGTGGCTCATGACCCAGCCCTCGCTAGTTCGTCTGCCAGCTCATTGCCCTCGAAGCCAGAGTGCCCAGGTACCCAAATTAGGGTGACTTTATTCCTTATTGACAGCCTCTGGAGACAATTCCAGCAGCCAGCAGTCAGCCACCATACGCGAGCCTATTCTTTTTGAGGAGAGGGCTAGTATGGCCGCTTGGCTGTCCGAGAAGATGTATATTTTCGCTCCTCTTGTCCCCTTCTCAACGATAAGATGGCAGCAGAACTCAATGGCGTGAACCTCTGATTGGAAAACTGTGGGCCAGTTGCCCATAGCAATCGAGGTCCTGGAGTTGGGACCATGTATCCCAGCTCCAACCCCCTGTTCAGTCTTTGACCCGTCGTTGTACCAATATATACCATTTGGGTCTCTGATGGGGTTGCCAGCATCCCAAACCCTGCGGTCCGGGATGAGGGTTCTAAATTTTGCACCAAAGAAGAGTTCCTTGGTCATAGAATCTGATCTAGTGCAGATCTCTAAGCCAGGAATATCTTTGAGCAGGCTAGCATGCCCAGATTCGGTAGCTAGAAGATTGGAGCTTGATTCTAAGAAGGCTCATAGCAGCAACTTCTTTTATACGGATATGCAGCGGAGTCAGATTCAAAATCGATTCCATTGCTGCAGTGGGACAGGTGCGGAGTGCACCCGTCAAGGAGAGGCAGAGCAGCCTATGCAATTTCGTGCATTTATTGATGGCAGTGACCTGCGTAACCTTGGACCACCACACAATAGCAGCGTAGGTTACGATCGGTCTTACCATCATCTCAAAAAGCCACCTAATGGTGCAGGATTTGAGACCCCATATTCTACCGAAAAGCCTTCTACATGCCCACATGGCATGAGTGGCCTTTGATAGAGTGTTATGCAGGTGGGAGTTCCAGTTTAGTCGCTTATCAAGGGTTACCCCTAGATACTTGACTTCGTTGGAAAGTTCCACAGGAGAGCCGCCAATATGTAATTGACCAATGTCAATAGAGTAACGCTTAGTGAAGGGAACAATGATTGCCTTTTGAGGATTGATGCTAAGACCTACATCATCGCACCATCTACTGACCGTGTTCAGAGCTGATTGCATCCACTCTGTCACGGTGTTGGCATAGTTCCCGTTCACTACAAGAGCCAGGTCGTCGGCATAGCCAATCGCTTCCACGCCCTGTTTTGCGAGTATAATTAGTAGTTCGTCAACTACTAGGGACCAGAGCAAAGGGGATAGAATATGGGCGGTCGTCGTGTCCAGGGTAGAGGAGATAGTCCGGTGTTTGAGCATGGCGTCAATCCACCGGATTATGGGAAGGGCAATGTTCCTGCGCTCAAGCGCAGTAGAGATAGACCCGTAGCCGGTATTATCGAAAGCACCCTCTATATCAAGAAAAGAGCACAGAGCAATGTTCTTTGATACGAAGGCCTTTTCGATCTTACTCACTAATTTGTGGAGAGCGACCTCTGTCGATCTACCGGCTATATACGCGAACTGCGTGGGGTGCAGAGGGTTGTTTTCCTGCAGAGAGCACCGAATGTGCAAGTCTAGGAGCCTTTCCGCAGTCTTGAGCAAAAAGGAGGTAAGGCTGATCGGCCGGTAGGACTTAGGCTGGTCAAGAGGACGATTCCCCTGTTTGGGGATGAATACCACATTGATTCTCCTCCAAGAGTTGGGTATGTGTCCCCACGTGAGACTGGCTCTAAGAAGGGCGACCAGTGGATCGAGGATATGATCCAGACTATTTTGGAGAAGGGCTGGAAAGATTTGATCACCCCCTAGGGCTTTGAAGGGAGCGAAGGAATCTACAGCCCATTTAACCTTTTCAGGATCGAAGATGGTACCAGATAAACTGGTTCCACGTAAGTCAGGTGACCAGGTGGCGTCAACGTGACTGGAGAGATCTGGGTTGGCCACGGAACCTGGGAAGTGAACTTGTAGTAAAAGTTCAAGTGCTTCCCTACGATCTTGAGTGAAAGAGCCATCTGCTCTTTTTAGAAGCCCTATACCATTAGACGATCCTTTGGCTAATACCTTGTGGAGTCTCGCTGCCTCTGGCAGAGATTCTATGCTACCACAGTAGCTGCGCCACGTATCGCGTTTGGAGCGTCTAATGTTCTTATTATAGTTTGTGAGAGCGTCCTTATAGACGTCCCAACTTATACGGTTAGATCTGGCCTTGTTGAAATGTCTTCTAACCTTCCTTCTTTGAGCAGCCAACTCTTCGTTCCGCCAAGGAACTTTACGGTTGACCGTTAGAGTCTTCCGAACTGAGCTGACTTCGAAGGACGTAATAAGCACATCTTGGAGCAGGTTGGCAGCAAGTTCTATCTCACTGACAGAGTTAGGATTCCTGATCAACATGTCTGCTTTCAGCGCCACTGCGGCCGCAGCACTAGTGGACGCTACCGGGGCGGCAGCCACTGCTGTCGCATAGGTAGGGGCCACCTTTGACGCTTCCGGAGGGACGCTGGAAGGGGGGGGAATGGTTGGAGAGGGGGATGGGGGACGGGCCGGGGAGGAAGAGGCCCTGGGGACGGAGTTCTTCAGGAGAAGTTTGACTCGTCCAAAGACGAATTTCACCTTCCCGTTGCACTCCGTCAGAGCCTTATACGACTTATCGTTGACCAATATCGCGAGGTGAGTCGTAGTGCCGTTGAGGGTATGCTGGACCACCCGCCACTGATTTGTCGAGAACAACTCCTCGTTTTGGATACCAAGGTATCGCAAAATATCGGAGGGTGTGAGTCCAGCACTACTGGGGAAGTATCCTCTAATGAGGTGAGCTTTAGGGAACTCGGACTCCTCCAGTAGTTTAATGTCAAGGGAGCTGATGGACCTGATGTGTCCAACGGCTCCCCTGACCCAGTCGGCAGTGTGGCTATCCTCGCACACCAGGAGCAGCCATTCATTTCGAGGTATGCAACCCTCGAAACCCGGACTGGCACCCGATGTGGGATGAAGCAGCAGAGCCTTGGCAATGCTTGCTTTCACCGTGGCCACTTGCTCCGGTGAAAGCGGGTTTTTTGAGTCAGCCGAAGTGAAGCCCAGTTTCACGCTGCTCGACACCTGGCTGAGAGGTGTCTTTGTGGACTCCACATGAGTCTTTTTGGGCTTCTTTGAAGACCCTTGAGGTTCGAGGACGGTATCGTCAGCGCGCGTCCGTTTGGCCTTGGTTTCCACGGGGGGCGCGGTGGCGATAGCCAGAGCTTCTGCTCTGCTCGAACCCTTTGCGAGTGCGGCTTTGAAAAGCCTCTTCTCACGGGTCTTCATTTTCACAAAGGCGTTCTCAGAGTCCAGTCGCAGCCTCTGTATCTGAGAGCCTGATTCCGTGAGACCTGACCTCTGCGAGGCCACGGAAGCGTCGTCAGCGAGGCTGGTCAGGTCAGCTTCAGCGTCAGAGGACATCACCTCGACGAGCTGCTGCCGGCCTGAGCAGCTATTGGACGAGAAATCAGCACTGTCCGTGTCCTGTCCGGGTCCCCTAAGGTACCAGGACCCGTGGTATTGGGTGTGGAAGCCAACAGCCCACTGGCTGCAGTGCTGTTGTTGGGGTCGGCCGTTAAGGCCTCGCCTTCCGTGGCCTCTCAGAGGTCAGGTCTCACGGAAGCAGGCTCTCAGATCCAGATACTGCTAGTGGAGTCTAAGAATGCCTTTGTAAAACTGAAGACCCGTGAGAAGAGGCTTTTCAAAGGCGCATTCGCGAAGGGTTCGAGCCGAGCGAAGGCCCTAGCTCTCGCCACTGCGCCCCCCGTGGAAACCAAGGCCAAACGGACGCGCGCTGACGATACCGTCCTCGAACCCCAAGGGTCTTCAAAGAAGCCCAAAAAGACTCATGCACACATCAGGTCCATCATCTCTCTCGATTTAAAACTACTGGAGGAGTCTGAGTTCCCTAAAGCTCACCTCATTAGAGGATACTTCCCCAGTAGTGTTGATCTCACGCCCGCCGCCGTTTTGTGATACCTTGGTATCCAAAATGAGGACTGCTTCTCGACGAAACACTGGCGGGTGGTTCAGCATAGCCTCAACGGCACCATGACTCATCTCGCGATGTTGGTCAACGAGGAGTCGTACAAGGCTTTGACGGAGTGCAACGGGAAGGTGAAATTCATCTTTGGAAGAGTTAAACTTCTCCTGAAGAACTCCGTCCCGAGAGTCTCCTCCTCTCTTGCCCGTTCCCCACCCCCCTCCACGAGGCAATGACTCTCGGGGAGGCAAGGCATGTGGCCTTGTCACTAAGGTGCTAAAAGAGGATGCGGAGCGCAATTAAGGTGCTCCAGGCGAACCTGCACCACGTCAGAGGAGCGTCAGCCACCCTGTGCAGGGTCGTCTGTAAAGACGAGATTAACCTGGCTCTCGCCCAAGAGCCATGGTTAATAGGTGGCCTCGTCCGTGGACTCTCATGTGGATCATGTAAGTTACTATATGACCTTATGGGAGGTGCCCCTCGCACTGCTATATTGGTAAATAACAGTGTTCAGCGGCTTGTGGAATTCTGCCGCCTTCAAAACAAGCCGCTCGTGATCGGCTTTGATGTCAACGCCCATCACACGATCTGGGGTGCAGCGACGTCAATAAACGTGGTGAGTCCCTCTTAGATTATCTAATGTGTAGTCATCTAGATTTAGCTAACGTAGGGTGTAAACCTACGTTTGATAACTCTGTTAGGGAAGAGGTTTCAGATCTCCCTCTAGTCAGCACCACGATTGCGAGTTCGCTTGTAAACTGGCGGGTCACAGACGAAGCCACCTTGTCGGACCATCAGCACATCAGGTTCGACCTTCCTGGCCAAGTCGAGATCCGCCAGAACTCCTTCTGTCCCAAAAAGACAAACTGCGAACTCCGTGGCTTTGAAAGCAGACCTGTTGATCAGCAATCCAAACTCTATCAGTGAGATAGAACTTTCTGCCAACCTGCTCCAAGATGTGCTTATTACGTCCTTCGAAGTCAGCTCAGTTCGGAAGACTCTAACGGTCAACCGTAAAGTTTCTTGGTAGAACGAAGAGCTCGATGCTCAAAGAAGGAAGGTTAGAAGCCTTTTTAACAAGGCCAGATCTAACCGCATAAGTTGGGACGTCTATAGGGACGCTCTCACAAATTATAATAATAACATTAGACGTTCGAAACGCAATACGTGGCGCAGGTACTGTGGTAGCATAGAATAGCTGCCAGAGGCAGCGAGACTCCAAAAGGTATTAGCCACCTAATGGAATAGGGCTTCTCAAAAGAACAGATGGCTCTTTCACTCAAGATCGTAGGCGAACCCAGATCTCTCCAGTCACCATGGAACCATCTTTGATTCTGAAAAGGTCAAATGGGCTGTAGATTCCTTCGTTCCCTTCAAAGCCCCAGGGGGTCATCAAATCTTTCCAGCCCTTCTCCAAAATAGCTTGGATCATATCCTCGATCCACTGATCGACCTTCTTAGAGCTAGTCTCACGTGGGGAAATATACTCAACTCTTGGAGGAGAGTCAATTTTGTAAAACAACCCTCTGCACTCCACGCAGTTCGCGTATATAGCCGGTAGATCGACAGAGGTCGCTCTCCACAAATTAGTGAGTAAAATTGAAAAAGCCTTCGTATCAAAGAACATTGATCTGGGCTCTTTTCTTGATATAGAGGGTGCTTTCGATAATACCGGCTACGGGTCTATCTCTACTGCGCTTGAGCGCAGAAACATTGCCCGTCAAATAATCCGGTGGATTGACGCTATGCTCAAACACCGGACTATCTCCTCTACCCTGGACACGACGACCGCCCATATTAGTGCGCTTAAAGGGTGTCACCAGGGAGGGGTCCTATCCCCTTTGCTCTAGTCCCTAGTAGTCGACGAACTGCTAATTATACTTGCAGAACAGGGCGTGGAAGCGATTGGCTATGCCGACGACCTGGCTCTCGTAGTGAACGGATACTATGCCAACACCGTGACAGAGTTGATCCAATCAGCTCTGAACAAGGTTTGTAGATGGTGCGAAGATGTAGGTCAATCAATCCACAAAAGGCAATCATTGTTCCCTTCACTAAGCGACACTCTATTGACATTGGTCAATTACACAATGGCGGCTCTCCTGTGGAACTTTCCAACGAAGTCAAATATCTAGGGGTAACCCTTGATAAACGACTAAGCTGGAACTCCCACCTACACAACACTCTATCAAAGGCTACTCATGCCATGTGGGCATGCAGAAGACTCTTCGGTAGAATCTGGGGTCAAATCATGCACCATTCGGTGGTTATTTGAGATGATGGTAAGGTCACTGCCATCAGCAAATGCACGAAACTGCATAGGCTGCTCTGCCTTTCCTTGACGGGTGCACTTCGCACCTGTCCCACTGCAGCAATAGAATCGATTTTGAATCTGACTCCGCTGCACATCCGCATAAAAGAAGTTGCTGCTATGAGCCTTCTTAGAATCAAGCTCCAATCTGGGCTTCTAGCTACCGAATCAGGGCATGCTAGCTTAATCAAAGACATTCCTGGCTTAGAGATCTGCACCAAATCAGATTCTATGACCAAGGAACTCTTCTTTGGTGCAAAGTTTAGAACCCTCATCCCGGACCGTAGGGACTGCGATGCTGGCAACCCCATCAGAGACCTCAATGAACCTCGATTGCTATGGGCAACTGGCCCACAGTTTTCCAATCAGAGGTTCACGCCATCGAGTTCTGCTGCCGTCTGATCCTTGAGAAGGGGATTAGAGGAGCGAACATATACATCTTCTCGGACAGCCAAGTAGCCATACTAGCTCTCTCCGCAAAAAGAATAGACTCGCGTATAGTGGCTGACTGCTGGAACTGTCTCCAGAGGCTGTCGAAAAAGAACAAAGTCACCCTAATTTGGGTACCTGGACACTCTGGCTTCCAGGGCAACGAGCTGGCGGACGAACTAGCGAGGGCTGGGTCATCAGCCCCACTGCTCGGCCCCCAACCCCTTCTGTGGCGTGGGGTGGTCAACTATCTCCTCCCTGGTGAAAACCTGGGCTGTAAGGATGACCGCACGCTACTGGTTCTTCCAACCAGGGATGCGGCAGGCTAAAGAGCTTACCAATCTGACAGTTGATCGATGGACCAAGCTACTCTCTAGGAGGGACCTCTACCTCCTTGTTGGCTACCTTAGTGGCCACCACTTGGTGAACTATCACCTTACCAAAATGCGCTTGTCCTCGGTGGCGGAGTGCAGGCTCTGCAAAAAGGACGACGAAACTACTGACTGCCCGGCCTTGGTATGGACAAGGAGGAAACATCTGCAAGTGGAAATCGCAAGTCCTGAGCAAATTGTCCGTTCCTCGACGAAAGATATGTTAGGCTTATTGTCCGTTCCTCGACGAAAATTATGTTAGGCTTCATTAGGGAAGCAGAACAACTATTGTCATGATAGGGAGAGCATTTTAGGTACAAAAGATAATTATGCCTTGCGCCTTCACCACTGGGAGACTCCCTCTTTTATAATAATAAAATAATAATAATCCCATACACTCCCATGCCTCAAACAGATATTCTTCTCCCTTTAAAGGAAAATGCTCCAAATTTGGCCGAGCATCGTAGGAATTTCGAAAAAATTCAAAGTCTGCTCGACTTTCCATTTGATCGTGAAAGCGTAGAAAATTTTAACGATTTTAACAACTTTTTGTCCCACGATCAACTTAACCTTAGTTATGGGGCTACATTAATGCTGTAAGATCCAGTATAAAGAAACCAAAAGTTTTTTTAAACGATCTTTTTCAGCAATCAACCTTAACGCTTATAACAAGCACCTCCTTTTGTTGCAGCGAGCAGAAATGAATATTCTTTATTTTAAAAGCCCTATGCTTGCTGCAGCTATGTCGTTTATTATATGAACAAGTCTCAGAGAGGTATCTCAATGTTGATGCGTGAGGCAATCAATGAGATTAAAGACAATACAAGGTAACTATTAAGCAAAAGTTACAACATTTAGATAACAAATTAATATTTGGCACTGAGATATCCGCTCAGGAAGCCGTCTAATGTAGTTTAGGTATGCATTTGTCCGCCAGCAGTAGTGTCAGTGTGTATATTAATACACACATGCCAGAAAAACGGGTCAGAATGCTGAAAACTAGACAGCAACTTCAAAATCTGTCCAAAGACTCTAGGGAAAATTTTTCTTCTAGATCATTATATTCAGCGCCCAGACGCTTTAGAGAGCTTATGATTTTGCAGCTCTTTATAGCTTGTCAAGAAAATGCATATGACTTTGACGATGATGTGCCTAGGGCTTCTGAATCAATAGTTTACGCTCTTCGCGATAGTAGTGGCTTCATCAGAAAAAGGCTCACTGCGTGCATACTTAGGTATAGGAGATTTAATGTCAATACAGAAACAAGTGACTATTTCAGAGAGCTAAAAATGAATTACGCCCTATGGCGAAATGAGCATTTGGATTTAGTCACACATGACTGTGCATTGTTTTGTAGGGAATTTCAGGTCAGAGTTAGTAAAGAACAATCACAGAATATATAATTTACTAGATGATAGGGAACTAGAAGATGCTCTGAACCACTTAAGAGAGGAATCAGAAAATGAGAATAATCAAGTAGGAGAACAGGAAGTAGTAGATGATGGCTTCAGAGTTTTAGGATTGGCTGAAATAGGTCCACATCTAAATGTTTTAAATGTGGATGGATATATTGATATGAATGATGAAGATAGTAATGTCCGTTTTATTAAGCTTCCAGCCTTAGTTTCTCAGGAAAGCTTAGCTAATATAGTTAGATCTCTTAATTAAAAGCAGAAGCTTTCTTTCACACATGCCTTGCATAATGCGAAAATGCATTGGATTGGCCGATGATATTGTCCTTTTCCAATCTAGAATATGCGAAGCATCGGCAGTGCCCGATGATGCAATTCATCTGTTTAGTAATAATAATGAGGTAGATTTATTCAATGTAACGAAACTTAACTCAATAGCTACTGAGAAATTTTTCTCTACTGCTGAAGATTTTATTAAGGCGGGCCATTTGGAACTAGCTAGGAAACAAAGAATATTAGAAGAAGCGAAGGGTTTTAAAACTTCCGCTACACAGGGACTCTGTACGTCTCTTCTCCTAAAAAATACTGCCAAGTACATGATGACGGTCAATGTAGACACAGCGGATTGTTGATACAAATAGATTTCAATACATCCAACACTCCCAACATTTTATAGATGAAATTTACAGAGGAAACTGCAGAGCAACTACTGCTTTATGATTGTTCATTATTGGTAACTTTGTTCCTCCTAAGTCTTCCCAAAATAATGATAAAGTGAAAGCCCAATTGAAGAAATAGCCGACGGAAAAACTACTGTGTTCTAATTACTATTATATCTTGAAAATATTTGATCGGACAATGGAAAGAATTTGAGGAGATAATTCAGCAATTTTCTCGTTTAGGTGATTTACGGGATAGCTTGACACTTAATAGGGAGACTTTAATTTGTGCCTCAAAACTTGTAACAGGTGTAAGAGCATTTATAATTCTTTGATTAGCAAAGGATTTAGGAGTTTGCTAGATTTGAAAACGTCCACTACCAATATGGATACACATATTGATTGGGTGTTTTCAAATATATTAGATTATGAAAAAATTAGTGCTAGGATTTTTGATATTTTGCATAGCCATCACAATGGGATATCTATTAGTATTCAGGATAGCATGAGTTTGTATGTGAATGTTTGGAATAGGTTAGAAATTAAGAAATCTAAATGACAGGATATATGTAAATATGTATGTAGCCATATTTTAATAATACTTTAATTTAATTATCTAATAGTTAAGTATAACCATTGAATGTAAAATTAATATAATTTTAATTTTATTAATATAGTTTGATAATTATTATTATGTTTATTATTTTTATATTCTTGGACCTTGTTATCGATATTGGCCAATTTAAAATTAATATTAATATTAATATAAAGAAATACAGATATATACTGCTCACACCGCTTTAGGAAATTGCGGCGATATTATTGGCAAAATATCGAAATTAAAGGAAGGTGGCAGCGCACTGCATTATTATGATTAATTTGTAGCTTGCGATTAGTATTATATAATTAAATAGTTTTTAGGGCAAAATACGTCCAAGGGTATCCCACGGTCGCGTGCGTTACTACCCCACGCCTAAAACCCCCACGCCTCTAGTGAGTCATCGGACACCGAACCGGGAAGTGTCACCAACCCAGCACTGAAAGCTGCAATTTCCCTTAAAAACCCCCTCATGTCACCGCACAGGCTGAACCAACGATCAGCTACATACAATGTACGATCAGAAACATATATTGTATCAACAGCCAGTATATGGGCCACAATTGTTTAGTCTAAGTGATATCCGCTCTGTTGCTGACTCTGCAACAAAGGCATTTGCGTTATTCCCTTTTATATGTTAGCAACTAAGATGAAACTGAAGTATATTTACTTCTGTCTTGACACTCAAACCAAACAGTCGCATTATGGTGCATATCGAAAATACTTTATTCACCATACAAGAAGACCCAGCCAAAGGCCCCGTTCATCTCCCCATATCAATCTCCATCAGCTCCACCTGTAAGTAAAAATGTGAAAGACGAAACAAATTATATTTAAATGTCGGATACAAAACAAAGTCTTATAAAACAAAGTTGAAACTGTGGTACATCAAATGAAAACGCCGATAAGGCTGCAAGCCAAATACATAGCACTCCTACACACCTGTTTACGCCAACCAACTCAAAGGACATCAAAAATCTCATCATGGACAAAGAAAGACAAACTCGCACGATGGGCACATTTTGATCATAGATACGCTACACTTAATACAACTTGCAGCAAACTTTCACTCCCCACATTAACCAAAAGGCGCACAGGCAGTATCTTCACCCGTTTCCGAATTGGACACACACAACAAACTCACGAGCATCTTCTAAAGGGGACCCCACGTGCTCAATGCACCTGTGGTGAAAGCTTAAGCACCGATCATCTGCTCGACGAATGTCCAGACCTGAAAGCCACAAGGGAACATATCTTTGGCTCCCAGATTCCTTCTTCCCTCCTCAAAGAACCCTCTGCCACCAACATTTCTACAATTCAAAAATTTGTAAATAAAGCAAAACTTAAAATATAGACAAAAAAAACTGTATATACAATAAAATAGTAACATTAATTATACTACATCTCGAGTCGAAGGCCTAATTAGCTAGCACTCGTTAGTCAAGAAACAAATAGAATCAATGTTAAACTAGGACAGTTAAATCCAGTTATTCCCCGTGGAGCGCCCCCGTTTGGGTTTTTTCAAAAAAAACCACTCCTACGGGAGAACAAAATGGCGTCTCGTTATCGACTATAGAAAACTAAATGAGAAAACTATATCCGATAGATACCCCATACCTAACATTGCGGACATCTTAGACAGATTGGGCAAAGCCAAATACTTCTCTACACTTGACCTGGCAAGTGGATTCTAACAGATTGAAATGAATTCTGATAACAAACCCAAAATTGCATTTACAGTAGAGGGAGGTCAATATGAGTTCATTAGAATGCCGTTTGGTGTCAAAAATGCCCCAGCCACTTTCCAAAGGATGATGGACAATATTTTTGGAGACCTTATTGGAACTATTTGCCTGGTCTACCTAGACGATATAATAATTTTCTCAACTTCTTTACAGGAACACCTTATACACTTAAAAACTATTTTTGAAAGACTCAGGTCTGCCAACTTTAAAGTTCAACTAACTAAATCCAATTTCCTCAGGCAGGAGACAGAATTCCTTGGCCCCATTGTTTCACAAGAAGGTGTTAAGCCAAACCCCAATAAAATCGAAGCCATTAAAACTTCCCATGTGCCCACAGTAAAAAGACAATTAAGTCTGTTCTCGGTTTGTTAGGTTACTACAGGAAGTTCATTAGAGATTTTGCGAGACTTTCCCAGCCCATGACGAAAAAATTAAAAGGCAACAATAAATCGATCATAATAGATGACGAATTCAAAGAGGCCATCGAATCCTGTAAAACCTTACTCTCTAACGATCCAATCCTCCAATACCCGGAGTTTAGCAAACCTTTTACTCTAACCACGGACGCAAGTTATTTTACAATAGGAGCTGTCTTATCACAGGGTCCCGCACACAGTGATAAACCCGTATGTTTTGCTAGTAGAACCTTGTCAACTGCGGAAACGAACTATTCCACAATTGAGAAGGAAATGCTGGCTATTATATGGGCGGTTCAATACTTCAGACCTTACCTCTTTGGCAAAAGATTCACCATAGTCACTGATCACAAGCCATTGACTTGGTTAATGAATTTCAAACAACCCAATTCAAAAATAATTCGTTGGAGACTCTAGCTTCAAGAATATGATTTCGAAGTCATCTTGAAGAAAGGTTCTCAAAATGTAATTGCTGATGCCCTCAGTCGACCAGAGGCCTCTATCAACCATAGTAAAGCACTACTGACTCTCCGAACTATTTGGCCCATTTCAGAAAAGCCCCTTAATGACTTTAATATTCAGCTCCTTTTCAAAATAACCCCAACAACAAATTATACCCGTTTAAACATAAACTCAGGAGGGAATTCTGTAAACCCGATTTCCAATATGACGACGTAATCAACATCCTTAGACAGTCGTTAAAACCAAACAAGACATGTGCAGCTTTTGCCCCCGATCGTTTTTCAAATGGCAGAACAAGCTTGCCAAACCTACTTCTCAGCCGACAGTACATTCAAACTCATTAGATGTCTGACCTTTCTACCCGAAATAACTGATAGTACGGAGATCAAAAAAATCATAACCGACTATCATTGTAATAGCAACCATAGGGGGATTGACGAGACATACTTACACTTAAAACGAGAACAGTTCTTCCCACACATGAAGGAGAAAATATCTCAACTAATTAAAAAGTGCGAAACATGTTTAAAATTAAAGTATGACAGACAACCCTTCAAAACCGGTTGACATTCTACATATAGATATTTACACCGTTAACAAAAGAGAGAGAATCCAATTGAGAGAGAATCCAATTCGAACAATTCGGACGTGTTTCTTGCTGCGCTGCGCCAAAATCATCTGTTTTACGAGTTCGGTTTTGGCGAGTTTGGCTGAGTAACTGTGCAAAGCCACTCGGTGGTTATGTACTTTATTTCGGGGCCAACGTGAGACTCGTCAAAATTAATGGACGACCCGCGGGGGGCATTGCCCCCGACGAGGCGGACCCATTCAAACGTAGCGCCAGAATGTCCAGGTCCCCCATTAGAGGAGTCGTAATTACGGAGCGAGCAGCTGTCCCTCAAACGGTGACGCCAAGTCCCACCAACAGCGGTGCCGCAGTAGCTGGAAGCTTGGCTCCTTCAGCAACTCTAACTACCACCAAGAAGAGGATATCCGATCTCATCAGCGTGCCGACCCAAAAGGCACCAGCTAAAACCCCACCTGTTTCGCCGACTAGGCAATTAGACTTGGCGGCCTACAAAAATGAGGATTTGCGGAGCATTTTGAGCATAATGAGTCAGAAAACAACGGTTCTACTATCAGCCTTTGAGACGCAGCGCCACGTTACCCGGGAGACCAAGGGTGTGATCATGGAGATGGCAGCTCTCATTGCCAGAGCAAATCAGCTTGAGGGGGCCATAGTTAAAGTGGCCCCGTCAAAGAGCACGGCATCCCAGACGGAAGCGCAGCTCAAACCAGCGGGCACCCCGGTGGTAAGCAAACGGAGCGTCCCAGTGAAGCCTCCCCCGAAGAAGCTTCCTGCTAGCATGGACGTAACTTTGCAGTCCAAGCTGAAGAAGCCTGTTCCGCCCAGCTTCGCGTCCGTTGCCAAGGAGGGTAGCCAAAAGGTGGTGTGGACCAGGGTGGCACCTAAGCGACTACGAAAAAAGCCGGAGGCCATCATTATTAAAAAGACGGGAGATGCCACTTACACTGACATGCTCCGTAAGCTCAAAGCAGATCCGAGCCTGACAGAATTTGGCAGTCACGTTAAAAAAATCAGGAGGACCCAACAGGGAGAGCTGTTGCTCGAAGTAGAGGGAAAAGCTTCTGCAAGCGTACCAAAATATAGAGGAGCTATTGAAGAATCTCTTCGAGAAATGGCTGCGGTTCGCACAGGTGCGCAAAGAATGGCGCTAACCTGCAGCGGCATGGATGAGGCAACGACAGCAATGGAACTCTACAACTGCATGGCCTCCCAATTCGAAGGGATCCAGCTGAAGCCAAAAGACGTGCGTCGACTGCGCAAAATGCGTGATGGGACACAAGTGGCGACGGTTACGCTTAGCTTTAACGACGCAATTAGCGTTCTAAAAAATGGTTTGGTAACCGTTGGCTGGTCTCGCTGTCGCATCATTCAGGACGCACGCCCTACAAGATGCTTCAAGTGCCTGGGATACGGTCACAGGGCTATCAGCTGCGAGGAGCCTGATCGCTCAGAATGCTGTCCTCGGTGCGGCGAACGTGGCCACAAAGCGAAGGGCTGTGAAAAACCGCCAAAATGCCTGATCTGCAACAGCGAGGTAGAAAGGAACCACCCGACAGGAAAGGAACCCAACCTTTAAAGCGAACATCATATAAGGAGCTTTGAGCCGCCGTGATGATGATTAACATCATCCAGCTCAACATCAACCACTGCGCATCTGCTCAGAGTCTACTTTCCCAGACAGCGATACAGCGCAACACTGACGTTATGCTCCTGAGCGAACCGTACGTGGGATGCGTGGGAATGCGTCCGCTAAAGTGAATGGCGTTCATCTGTATAGCTGCTATGCCCCACCTAGTGACAGTCCGGACCTCTTCGAGGAATTGCTAGACAATCAACAATAGTATACCATGCAAGCCGGTTGTCATTGCAGGTGACTTCAACGCCTGGGCAATTGAATGGGGAAGCCGGACGGGCCAATATTGATGCCATGAACCAACTGGATCTGGTGCTACTGAACGATGGTGGAAAGCCGACGTTTAACAACGACAAAGGCACATCATTCATCGATGTCACCTTTGTCAACAGAAGTCTAGCCCCCACCGCTAATTGGAGGGTTCATGAGGACGTAACGCACGTCGTGCATCTCACAACGACAGAGAAGAAGTATTCGTGGGCAAGCATGGGATACCAGAAAGCTGGACGACGACATGGGGGAATACAGCATCGGAGGCACCAAATGGACAGGCGGAAACCATGGTCGCGGCGCTCATGAAAATGCTGGAAGCAGCATGCGATGCAGCGATGCCACGAAAGAAGAAGAAGAGCGGTCGCAAACCTCCGGTCTACTCGTGGAATGGCTCCCTCAACCAGCTACGCTTGGAATGCTTAAGGGCAAGAAGATAGGCGCAACGTGTCAGAGGATATCCTCAGCACGCCCGATTGCACGAGGCGTACAGAGCGAAACGTGCGGAGCTGAGGAACGGCATAGCATGGAGCTATTTCCAAAACAAGATACACTATGGCAACCGGCACAAGAAATCCCTGTCCCCAATTTCCCGTGTGTCTCAGTATGTGAGGTCATCGAAGCGGCAAACAGGATAAAGTCCAACAAAGCCCCTGGTCTTGATGGCATCCCAGGAGCCGTAGTTATGGTTGCTGCAAACGCTCAACCAGAAGTGTTCAGGGTCACCTTCCAACAGTGTCTGCTAGATGGTGTCTTCCCATCTCGTTAGAAGAACATGAAGCTGGTACTGCTGCCGAAAGGAAAGGGACCCACAAATGCTGCAGGCAGCTTCCGCCCACTGTGTTTGCTGGACATTGTGGGAAAGCTCTTCGAACGCATCCTTTACGCACGAATTGAGCTGATCACTGAGAGTCCCGGCGGCCTACAAAGACACCAGTATGGCTTCCGAAAAGGGAAAAGCACGCTCGACGCTCCCACTGCCATAAGAGATCTGGCCAAGACCGCTCTCGATGGTGATAAATGGCTAGGCGGCAGCAAGGAGTTTTGCGCCATCACCACGTTGGATGTCAAAAATGCGTTTAATACGGCGGGATGGCCAATCATCCTCGGGGCCATGCGCTCATGGGCATACCTCGATACCTCAGGATCATCATTGGCAGCTTTTTCAGGGACCGTACACTATGGTACAACACTAATGCCGGGCCAAGAAAACATCACGTTTCCGCAGGTGTCCCTCAAGGGTCGGTACTGGAACCGATCCTGTGGAACATAATGTACGACGGGATATTGTCCATCAGCAAGCCCAGTGGAGTGGAGCTACTCTGCTTTGCTGACGACGTGGCAGTAGCAGCGGTCGCCAAAACATTACCGGAGCTACAGGACAGGAGCAATGCAGCGATTAGTTCAACTATTAACTGGCTGGAGAAAGTCGGTCTAAGTATCGCTGCGCATAAGTCCGAAGTTGTACTGCTGAGCAGCAGGAAGGCAGTCGAGAGTATACGGGTCTTAATCTCATTGACCATAGACTGTCCTTCAAGGAGCATGCGAGATACGCCAGCAGGAAGGCAGCGATGTCAGCAGCATCACTGGCAAGACTCATGCCAAATGTAGGTGGACCCAGGATGCCGGCCAGGAGGCTGCTGGTGGCGGTTGCGAAATCATCGCTTCTATACGCCGCCCCCATCTGGAGGAGTGTAACGAAGAAAGCAACCTATTTGGAAAACGCGTGTGCAGTATCACGGAGCCTGGCCCTTAGACTGATCAGAGGTTTCAGAACTATATCCGAAGATGCAGCCCATGTTCTGGCGGGCATCCCCCCGATTGACCTAGAGATAGAGGCCCAATACCTGTCTCGAGAAGGTGTTTCCAGAGATGAGATTAGCGACTGGTTTTATGGAGTGTGGCAGACCAGGTAGCAAGACTCACTACAAGGGAGATGGACCTACCAGCTGATCCCAGATCTAGCGGAGTGGGCGGCGTGGGAACACAAAGTGGTGGACTATCACTTGACCCAGTTCCTCACCGATCATGGCTGCTTCCGGGGGTACCTCTTCAGGTTACGTCATGTGGACTCAGCCCAGTGCCTGTTCTGCACCGACCTTGTCGAAACAGCGGAACATATTGTAATGCACTGTGCTCTTATTCTTTCTAGAATTTCGCTCAGCCCGAGAAGATTAATGCGCGCTATGCTGGCGGACAACACCGTGGGGGAGAGGGCGCATGTCATCATCATCGGCATGATGAGACGTGTCCGCATTGACGAGATGGCCAGCAGACCCAATGGATAAAGAGCACTCCTGTGAGGTGGCGGGATAAGAATACCACCTCAGCGGGCTCGGCTTGTCGTAAAAGGCGACTAAAGAGTCAGCAAAGGAGCGTCACGCAACATGGAAACGCACAAAGTGAGGGACTGCAATCCGGCACCACATCCTGCTTACCGCAGTAATACCTTGACTGGAAGTCCCGGTGAGCAAAGCAAGGACTGGAGAGCTTACGGAGGTTTTTGTTTAGTACGTACGCATAACTCTAATTGGAGAGTTATGAATCGTGCATGCCATCTACGGACGGTAGATGGTATGTTTAGAAGATTTTATTTTCCTACCATTAACAAAAATTACAACCTCACTATTATCGATAAATTTTCCAAGTTTGCGGCTGCTTATCATATAGATAATAGGAATTGATTAACGTAGTTAAAGCCTTAAAATATTTCATTTCCCAATTTGGTATTCCTAAAAAGGTGATCTATGATCAAGGAGCAGAATTCGCTAGCGACATGTTCAACAAGTTCTGCACTCAATTTATCATTGAACTGCACATAACATCCCTTTAAACAATCTTCTAGTAATTCTCAAGTTGAACGGCTCCACACTAACTGAAATTTATAAAATAATACTTGACGCTAGCGGTCAACAGAAATTCAATACCGAACGTGACGAGATAATGTCCGAAGCCTAAATTACATATAATAACGCTATTCATTCTGCGACTAAACATACCCCCTTTGAACTTTTTAATGGACGTACCCATATATTCAATCAAGCAATCAAGTTCAATAGTGAACATGACTACTTGACGAAATTGAATGAATTCCGCAAAAAATTTTACCCTCTCGTTACCGAATAGACCTACAACCAGACACTTTGATCCTTAGGAAGGAAAATAGATGAAATAAAATTACGCCTAGGTTCTCAATCCACAAGGTCAAACATGACAAGGGCTGCACTTTGATTACCACTAGAAACCAAAAATTACATAAATCGAAGATTCGGAAGACAGTTTTGAAAAAAAAAGAGCAAAGCAATAATAACTAACCCAATGCCATCTTAACTTACCATTCCAGATTTGCCCTCGGTTCAACCCATCTCTGTCCATTACTTAAATGATAACAGCCAGGTTAGAACTAGGAAAAGCCTTACTAATTGAGAGATTCAAAATAATTAGTCATGTAATTAATTTACAAGACTACAGCAGATGTATGGAACAATTTCATCTGACCATTAATAGATTCCACCCCGATACCACTTTGGCAGACCCTGTCACTATCAAAAAAGCCAAACTGACCCAAGCCCAAGTAAAGCCCAAAGCTATTACACCGTTTAGTAGAAACAAACGTGGTTTGGTTAATGGATTGGGTAGTCTAGTAAAGGTTGCCACTGGCAGTATTGATGCCAACGATAATAAAGAAATTCATGAAGAACTAGATAACATAAAAGAAAATTCAAAACTACTTAATGACAATGTCCAAAAGCAAAAAATATTTAACAATGAAATACTTACCCGGTTCGAGAATATCGCGGACCATATAAATAATGAGCAAATTTTAATAAGCAAATTCTTCGAAACCTCACAAAACAAAATTTACAAACAATGGAACCTGCATGATACCCTTCTGGAAGAAATTCAGTATTTTAACAAAATTAATTATAACATAGAATTATTCATTAACCATTTGAATGATTTAACTGAAAATATGCTATTAGCGAAAATAAATATTATTCCCAAGTTCATCTTAAATGAACAAGAGATAAAGTAAGAAAAAAAACTGGAAAAACAATATGTCACAATCAAAAATGAACAAAATATATATTGTATTATTTCCTACAATTAACACGTTAAGCTACAAGCAAAAAAAATTTTTTAATATCAAAATCCCAATTTTTGAACAACCCATTTATACCCTTGTTAGACTAGTTCCATTACCGATAAAAACACATATTTTGTAATAACCCCAAACTATCTAGCTTATAATATTAATAATAAGAAATATCATATGACCCGTTAATGCCCCAAACTAGACACGAAACATTCTTGTACGACGTGGAATTTTATACTGACACACCATAGAATGATACATGCCTGGCACACCTTTTGAACGGAGAAAACAGTTCCTGTAATGTGCGGGAAACCGATCACCGATGTCTTCGAGACAAAGAGAGGGTACATCTTCGCGTTCAATGCGAACAATCTGAAAGGATCTCTAAAAAATGGCTCCGAGCTCTCAATAATGGGGTCAGCCATCATTAGATATATCAACCACTAAAACAAAAGCAGCTGTGATATCCGAATCTGTTTCTTCTCATGTTAAATTAAGTTTCAATTTAAAATAGTCTTTCCTCAATTTAATTTCATTGATTTTGATTTATTTATTATGCAATATTTAAGACAAACAAATTATAATAATAATTTTACATTAAATGCAAATAATTATTATTTTTAAATAAATTTTAACAAATTTTAATTGACCGTTTAAATTTTATTTAATGAAAACCAACAAAAACATTTCACATTTCGATCGCGGCAGCAAGCGAACTCCGAATACGGTCGACATCAGTCCGGGATAAGCTCCGTCCACTGATAAGCTCTTGCGGGCATCGAAAGTTGATTCGATCCCCGGGTGCGCAGGTTCAAATTTTGTGATTTCATATTTATTTTATATAATTTGATATATCCCTTTATCCGGCCGCGATGCATATCTGCAACATACCGTTTAAAATCGGATATTTTTGAGCATACACCTCGAAAGTGATAAGTCTTTGCTTGATGTAGCTCTACAACAAGCATTTTTTTCATTTTGTGACTCGGTCACACTTCACAGTGTGTTGTATCAAGCTTGTGCTCATTTTTCCTGCGAATTTTGTAAAAAGCTGAATTCACTTTACGGGAAAGTTTGAAATTGAAATTTCACATAAGTGAAGGTTACTTAATTAAAAAAAAAACTTGTGTATTTCAGAGGTAATTATGTTTAGTTTTCTTGTTTAATCGAGATACTATGATTCTGATTGTATTTTTCTTGTTTATCGCGAGTTTTGTTATTTTGTACATCTGCATCAAAGTACGTTAATGAGTAGAATTTTTCTACTCAATATTTGATGCAATTGTGCAACATAACCTTGTTTTCACATCGGGTGTCGTCTTACATCAATATTTTGCGACTTGTCTTCTGTGTTTCTTATTTTGAAAAAATGTCTGGAAAAGGTTTAACCCCGTCACAAATCGCTAGCTTTTTCAACAGTGTTGATAGCGAGGATGATCTCGACTTTTCTGCTGATGAGGAAAGGGATTTCTCTGCACATGAAGAAGATTTGAATAACACAGACGACGACGATAATGAAGACCAATATCAAAGCTCAATTGATTCACATCATTCAAATAATGATACTAATGATTTTAAGTTTTCTGAATATATATTGTATTATTATTATTATTATAAAAGAGGGAGTCCCTAAGCGGAGAAAGCGCGAGGCACTGCGACCATGATGTTCTTTTGTACCTAGAATTTTACCCTATCATGACAAAAGCTGTTCTGCTTCCCTAATGAAGCATAACAGATCTTTCGTCGAGGAACGGACAATATGCTCGGGACTTGCGAATTCCACGTGCAGATGTTTCCTCCTAGTCCATACCAAGGCCGGACAGTCACATAGAATGTGTTTGGTACATTCGTCGTTCTCTTTGCAGAGCCTGCATTCCGCATCCGAGGACAAGCGCATTTTAGTGAGGTGATAGTTCACCAAGTGATGGCCACTAAGGTAGCCAACAAGGAGGTAAAGGTCTCTCCTAGAGAGTAGCTTGGTCCTTCGATCAACTGTGGGATTGGTTAGCTCTTTAGCCTGCCGCATCCGTGGTTGGAAGAACCAGTAGCGTTCGGTCAATCTTCCAGCCCAGGTTTTCACCTGGGAGGAGATAGTTGACCACCCCACGCCACAGAAGGGTTCGGGGCCGAGCAGTGGGGCTGATGACCCAGCCCTCGCTAGTTCGTCCGCCAGCTCGTTGCCCTGGAAGCCAGAGTGTCCAGGTACCCAAATTAGGGTGACTTTGTTCATTTTCAACAGACTCTGGAGACAGTTCCAGCAGTCAGCCACCATACGCGAGCCTATTCTTTCTGCGGAGAGGGCTAGTATGGCCGCTTGGCTGTCCGAGAAGATGTATATGTTCGCTCCTCTAATCCCCTTCTTAAGGAGTTGCCCATAGCAATCGAGGTTTTGGAGTTGGGACCATATATCCCAGCTCCAACCCCCTGATCAGTCTTTGACCCGTCGGTGTACCAATGTATACCATTGGGGTCTCTCGTTGGTCATAGAATTTGACCTGGTGCAGATCTCTAAGCCAAGAATATCTTTGATTAAGCTAGCATGCCCTGATTCGGTAGCTAGAAGTCCAGATTGGAGCTTGATTCTAAGAAGGCTCATAGCAGCAACTTCTTTTACGCGGATGTGCAGCAGAGTCAGATTCAAAATCGATTCCATTGCTGCGGTGGGACAGGTGCGAAGTGCACCCGTCAAGGAAAGGCAGAGCAGCCTATGCAGTTTCGTGCATTTGCCGATGGCAGTGACCTGCGTAATCTTTGGCCACCACACAATAGCAGCGTAGGTTACGATCGGTCTTACCATCATCCGCGCCAATGCGGCCGCAGCGCTGGTGAACGCCACCGGGGCGGCAGCTACTGCTGTCGCGTAGGTGGGGGCAGCCTTCGACGCTTCCGTAGGGGCGCAGGTTGGGCGGGGGAATAGTTGGAGAAGGGGATGGGGGACGCGCTCTGGGGACGGAGTTCTTCAGAGAAGTTTAATTCTTCCAAAGACGAATTTCACCTTCCCGTTGCACTCCGTCAGAGCCTTGTACGACTCCTCGTCAACCAACATCGCGAGGTGAGTCGAGGTAACGTTGAGGCTATGCTGGACCACCCGCCACTGCTTCGTCGAGAAGCAGTCCTCATTTTGGATACCAAGGTATCACAAAACGGCGGCGGGTGTGAGATCAACACTACTGGGGAAGTATCCTCTAATGAGGTGAGCTTTAGGGAACTCAGACTCCTCCAGTAGTTTTATGTCAAGGGAGCTGATGGACCTGATGTGTCCAACGGCTCGCCTGACCCAGTCGGCAGTGCGGCTATCCTCGCACAACAGGAGCAGCCCTTCGTTTCGGGGTATGCAACCCTCGAAACCTGAACTGACACCCGGTGTGGGATGTAGCAGCAAAGCCTTGGCAATGCTAGCTTTCACCGTAGCCACCTGCTCCGGTGAAAGCGGGTTTTTAGAGTTAGCCGAAGTGAAGCCCAGTTTCACGCTGCTTGTCACCTGGCTGTGAGGTGGCTTTGTGGACTCCACAT
Source organism: Zaprionus ornatus (assembly GCA_018904035.1). Classification (NCBI taxonomy): domain Eukaryota; kingdom Metazoa; phylum Arthropoda; class Insecta; order Diptera; family Drosophilidae; genus Zaprionus; species Zaprionus ornatus. The sequence goes on from JAEIFZ010000103.1 coordinate 393,003, forward strand.
CAGTCTTTTTGGGCTTCTTTGAAGACCCTTGGGGCTCGAGGACGGTATCGTCAGCGCGCGTCCGTTTGGCCTTGGTTTCCACGGGGGGCGTAGTGGCGATAGCTAGAGCCTCCGCTCTGCTCGAACCCTTCGCGAGTGCGGCTTTGAAAACCCTCTTCTCACGAGTCTTCAATTTAACGAAGGCGTTCTCAGACTCCAGTCGCAGCATCTGGATCTGAGAGCCTGCTTCCGTGAGACCTGACCTCTGAGAAGCCACGGAAGCGTCGTCAGCGAGGCTGATCAGGTCAGCGTCAGTTTCAGCGTCAGAAGACATCACCTCGACGAGTTGCTGCCTGCCTGAGCAGCTATTGGACGAGAAGGCAGCACTAGCGAACTCATCGTCCAATGAGTCCGTGGAATGTCCGATTCCCCTAGAGTACCAGGGCCAAGACCCGTGGTATTGGGGGTGGAAGCTAGCAGCCCACTGGCTGCAGTGCTGCTGTTGGGGTCGGCCGTTAGGGGTTCGCCCTGGGTGGATGCTATTGAAGTCGCATCAGACTTATCTTGTATTTTAAGTTTATCCATTCTTTGGACCCACGAGTAGGCGGGAAGGGAAGGTCGACCACAGCATAGCCCGCGTACCGTGGGAAGTCTAGATGAAACTGGAGGGCGACAGGTATCCAGAGTCCGCATACTAACGACCGGGCTACCCCCCGGCCATGCATCCCTTGGCGTATGCTGCTCCGCCTTGGATTGGGATTATTTATAGAATCACAATCTTCGCCCGACTACAATTAGTCAGCACCCCTAGCAGAGACATGACCGTGCTAGGGGCCTGCTTCCAGCCGCCCTCGCGTGGAGATTATAGCCGCACTTCCGGCAGTAGGAGCAAGGACGGCACGTACTTCAACTTGCTGTGGAGAAAACGCAATTTGATATTCAATGAGAACCAACTGCAGATCCTTGCGAGCACTGCTTTAACTTCACAACTGATGGAACAAATGAAATATTTGATCCCATTTCCAATGAAACAAACATTTACATTCGACAAAAGGACCCAAACTCAAATCTAATTTTCAACTCTATGGATATACGTCAGTTCGTTGGAATAACATTATTTATGTCAATTTTTCGTCTTCCAAAAAGCACCCAATACTGGTCCGCAAACATTGGAATACCAGTCGTCCAAAATATTATGTCTCGAAAATCTTTTGAAACAATTAAACGCTACATTCACTTCAATAACAATGACTATAATCTGCCGCAGTCCGATCCACGCCACGATAGGCTTTTCAAATTACGACCTTTTGTAAATGAACTAAATAATAGATTTGCTAAAGTGCCAATGGAGCAGTTCTTACGTGTGTATGAGCAGATTTGCTCAACAAAAGCTCGAAGCTCCTTGAAGCGGTACAATCCTAACAAGCCTCATAAATAGGGATATAAGATTTATGTCCTGAGTGGAATTTCCGGTTTCTGTTATACGTTTGAGATAGACACTGGCAAAGAAAATGTTGTACTTCCTAACGAGCTAGATTTAGGCGCAGCATCAAATTCTGTTGTCAGATTGGTTAGAGTGGTTCCCAGACATCAAAATTTTCGCCTTTACATTAACAACTATTTCAACTCATTGCCTCTTTTAAAGCACTTGGCAGACGGTGGAATTCTGGCATTGGGAACCATAAGGAGGAACAGGATTCCAAATTTAAAAATCACCGAAAACATGAGCCTGAAGAAAAATCCTCGCGGTGCATTTACAGAATATGTTGCTGACGTAGGTGGAGTGGATATATTTGTAACAACATGGGCTTACAACAAAATTGTTACATTGGCATCCAACTATGCGGGCATAGTTCCCAAGATACAACAAAGCACGTAGAAACAACAAAGGAAAAAAAGAATATATTGAAATCGATCGTGCTCACAAAACTCGAAACAAAATGTCAGTTGGGGAAGCGAAGCTCTATCATTAAAAATGAATATCAAGAAAAGAAACTTAAGGGTCCAACGCAACGCTTTCCAAACCAAATGGTACGGCAAGATTGAATTGGACATTGGCCACTTTGGACAGAAAAGCGAATCAGGTACAATAAACCAAACTGTACTGGATTTTCGCAAGTTATGTGCAACAAATGTGGAGTAGCATTATGCTTTAACAAAAGAATCAATTGCTTTAAAGATTTGCATTTAAATTAATTTGTTATCATTAATACCATAATTTGATCTCCTTTACATACATTTGTAATGATTTTTTGGTTTAATTTCATATATGTAAGCTCATAATTTTCATACTCTAGTAGACTACTTCTAATTAACCTACCTTCTTTAACCAACCGTCGTATTATGTTAGTCGTTATGTTTATTGTAAAGCTAATAAACAACTACAATATAGATATCCCTACTCTGCTTACTCAACTTAATTTCTGTATTCCTTCTAGACTTACACGTAATTTTATGCCACTATCCTTGGCCTTTTGTAATACTAACTACAGCTTGCATGACCCTTTCGGAGTTCTCTGTGCTGACTACAACAGACTGTCCAGAGTTTTCAACTCTGAGTCCTCCCTTTACTCTGTGACTGTCTATCCTCTACATCCTAACAACTAATATTAATCTACCGAACTGATTGAGTTTGACCGGGTTTTTCCCAATCCGTTGCAGCAAAATAAAATAATAAATAAATAAATAAATAAAAAAATAAATAAATAAATATAATGAATTCATATAATTTATTTTAAATATATCTTAGTCATTAAACTTTCTTAAAACAGCACAAATACAAAACAAATTTTTATCATACTTTTAGGTTACGAGCCCAAACCACTATTAATTCGAACAGTATGTGTTTTTGGCAGTGTGCAATGTTCAACACACGATATTTTCAATTCTATTACAAATAACTTATGCCAATGTATTTTGTATAAAAGAGAATTTTGTTCTCTTTACGATTACAAAAAAAATTTCTTGTACTTCCAACAACAACAGCATGAGTAATTTATTCAAACGGTAGCCTAAGAGATAAGAAAAATTTGACCACTATTAATTCGAACGCTGCGTAATACGAGGGTCGTTTGATAAGTCCGTGACTTTTTGAATAAAATATATTTTTTTCGTCAAAGAAGCGTTTTATTTCTCAACATAATCTCCTTTTAGCTCTATACATTTAGTCCAGCGTTTTTCCAATTTTTTTATTCCTTCCAAATAATAGGTTTTCTCAAGGCCCTCAAAATAGTCGTTTGTCTCTTCATTTGACCCGAATCTCTTACCGCCGAGCCATTTCTTCATGTTTGGAAACAAAAAATAGTCACAGGGGGCTAAATCTGGAGAATATGCTGGATGGGGTAGCAGTTCGTAGCCCAATTTATGAAATGCTTAATTAGCACACGAAATTCACTTTTTTCCATTTTCGTTAAAATTCACGAGATCGTCTGCTTTCAATGCCTATAAAACGCAAACTAAGAAACGCAGCTTTCTCAAAATTTTACAGTCAGCTGTTAATCGATAACTGCTGACAGGAGCAGTGTTGTATTTAGAGCAGGTGCGCGGCAAATACAAAAAGTCACGGACTTATCAAACGACCCTCGTATACCAAATTAATTAATATTAGAATTGTGTAACATCGCCCCTAGCCTGTATTACACATTTAACACGTTTTGGAATTGATTTTAATAAATTTTCGCAATGTTCTCGAGAAATCGAGTACCACATCTCTTGCAACTTAATTTTAAGGTAGGAAACTTTACATTCCTTTTAAGGCAGTCTTTATGGTATGTTTCTGTCTTTGTACGGATGATGCATTTCCTCATATCGCCGACACTAACATCAAATTTAGCTTCTTCGCTAAATATGATGGTGTCCCATTGCCGTTGAGTCCAAGACATCCTTTTCCGAGCCCATTGCAAACGCTTTTTTTTTTGAAGAAGCGTAAGCAAGGGTTTTTCCTTGGCCTACAAGTCAGATAAGATATTTGGTATGATACATAAATAAAAACAAAACATACTTTATAGAAACCATATCCAATATTTTTTAACTGCAGTCGCGTCCATTCTCTCTTGACAGTTTTGCCAATTTTTTGCGACCACTCTGAAGCCACATTTCTTAGGGATTGGCGACGATCAACCTTCACAATTTAAGCCAGTTCTCTTTTGTCACAGGGTGTTATTGCTGAAGTTCGGCCTCTATTCGCGATATTATTTTCAATACTGCCAGTTTTCTTGAATAATTGGATCACCCCATGCACCGACGATTTTGAAAAATAGGCTTACCACGTACCATCGTTGCTAAACTTTTACTGATCTGCAGTAATTCTAAATATTTTGCATTTTGCATTATTTTATTTTTTGCAGATTTGCTTTGTTCTTCTTTTAAGATAACGGTAAGCTTGCGCAGCGTTCGAATTAATAGTGATCAAATTTTTCTTATCTCTTAAGTCTACCGTTTAAATGAATTAGTCATGTTGTTGTTGTTGGAAGTAAAAGAAATTTTTTTGTCGTCGTAAAGAGAATAAAATTCCCTTTTACACAAAATACATTGACATACGTTATCTGTAATAGTATTGAAAATATCGTGTGTTGAACATTGCACACTGTCAAAAACACATACTGTTCGAATTAATATTGGTTGGGGCTCGTATATCCAATCTATTTTTCCCCCAAAGCACATTTGATGCATATGTGCAACAAATATATTATCTTTGATAAAACCATTAAAAATCAAAATATGAAAAAACAAAAAAAAGTTTATTTTTTATTTTTGGATATCTCTCCGATGAAAAAAACCGCGTAGAAATCCGTTTTCATGCCGGATAAAGGGATATTTAAATTTATAATTTTTGTCATTTTTCCCCTTATTTTATTACATAAGTAAATGTACATAAATATACATATTATATATTTATACAAATATACATACATATGACATAAGGCGTTTACACATGCATGGAGACATTAGACAGAGCGAGAAGACGATATGCATTCCTAGAAGCAAATGTAACGAATTTTGGCACACGCTAAGATTCAACCATCTCAACCTCCTGTGTCTCCTGGATCGTGGCCTTGCGTTTCCTTGTCGACATCATGACACGCTTGTTTCAGCTTCAGTTTTTGACTGACTCGAATTTCACAATTACGCTAGCGCAATACATTCGCTCGCTAAATTACGCAGTGATTACAATAATTGCATCATCCAATCTGTTACGCACTATATTTATCTCGCTCTAATGCCTTGTCAGACCAAGGCTACGCAGAACAGGCATTTCTGTTGGGCTTTGTACGATCGTGTGAAGGAGAAGGCACAAGTAGGAAATGAATGGATGAGGACGACAGATAAAGATAATCTTCCTACGTTTTGTTACTGATTCTTTATTAGTGATGACATAATATTAAAAGATTTATTAATTCATAATGGTGATGGTACTTATCAACTAATAATAATAATTATAGCAGTATCGATGCGACACGGCCTTCTTGACTATCACACATCCTCGTGTGTTACAATTCAATTCATTTAATTATTTAATTCTTCATGTTCATTAGTGTTCGAAATTAAATAGGAGATTATATCGAGTTTAATCTGCAGAGAGATTTATTTTTTTTTTAATTTTAAAGTGTCCAAATTTTCTTCAACAATAGGTAACATATTTAGAGGCATTGCGTCTTTTCCAATTAACAACTCTAAAGAGCTGGAGTTGGTTATGAGATTAATGGTACAATTAATAGCTATTTGTATTTCGCCTAAGGCGTCTTACATGAACAAGGTGAGGAATGTCAGTTAGTGTTGTTTTTTTTCAGTAGATGTTTTTTTACTAAAATACTCGATGGCACGGGGCTTGTTATCAATTTTGTGAAGGAGAATAGCTCCATAACCATCCATACTGGTATCAGTATGCATTTCGATTGGATACTCAGTATCAAATATCACTAGCACAGGCTCATCTATTAATGTTTTGATAACTTTGTTTTAACATGTAAGGCCATACAACGGTTTCATTATTTCAGAGAACTTTGGAACGAATTGCGGAAAATATTAAGCCAGGCCTATGAGCTGCCTCACAGTGGAGGAGGGAAATTACACAGATTGGGCCGAATTTCGCCATCCTTAATAAAATATCCAAGATATTCAGCACTTGACTTTAGGAATGAACATATAGTCACACTAAATGAAAACCCAGCCTGTGCTAAGATTTCCAACACTGTTCTCAATCTGTCGAGAGATTCTTCTTTTGTTTGAGCAGTAATCAAAATATTATCCATGTAAACAATAGCATAGGAATGGGCATTATTGCACGTTGGAATACAGAGGGTGCATTTTTTTTAAGCCGAAAGGCATAGTTAAAAATCCGAATTGAGCCTCAAATGCCGTTCGCTCTATTAAATTTGGGTGTATAGGAATCTGGTGAAAACCACTGTCCATATCCAAATACGAAAAGAACTTTGCCCCACGTAACCTTCACTAGCGGTAAGGGATATTTTTCAGACACGGTATTGACATTTAACTTACGCTAATCTATGCAAAGTCTATCCGAGCAATTTTTCTTTTTAACTAAAAGCATTGCACTTGCAAAAGGGGAACAGCTAGATCGGATAATATTCGATGCCAATAATTCCCTAATTTTCTTACAATTCCTTTTTCTTCGATACTAAGCCGATATGGCCGCCTTTGCACAGTCTCCAGTTGTGACTCGGATTTTCGGAAACCTATCTATAAATGCGTTTGAAAATTCGTTTAAGATTTCTAATAGGGTGTACACAGATTTTGTCTTATATAATTAAAAGTATCTATTGTTATCTTTACACCAAAATTCTGAGTTAAAATATCACGGTCAATTATAATATCATAATTTATGAGATTGTTAAGAACGACATGAAAAAGTACTTCAAGAGAATAACCACTGATATTTATACCAAAATTCTGAGTTAAAATTTCTCGTCCAATTATAATATCATAATTTTTGTGACTGTTAAGAACGACATGAAAATGTACTTTAAGAAAATAACCACTGATTATAACATTAGACAATATTTGCATAGTACTTGTCATTGAACTCTTTCCTATTCCCTTTAAAACAACAATATTATTGATTCCTGTGCCCGAAAGTCTTTGAGACATAAATTGTTTTATCAGCGAATTTATAACTTATAGCGAATTAATCGTTATAGTAGTTATTTAAATAAAATAATATTAGTAATAATATTATTCAACTTTATTAAATTGCTTTCTTTAAATATAATAGACACAAATACAGACTTGTGTTTACTTTATATATAGTACTATAATCCATGGCCTTATACAGTCAGCACCTGACTGTAGCGTTCGACTGGTTTTATACTGCGCTCACTGTACCTCTCTACACCAGCTAGTTGTTGTTGCAAACAAACAAACGATTAATTCGCTATAAGTTATAAATTCGCTGATAAAATAATTTATGTCTCAAAGACTTTCGGGCACAGGAATCAATAATATTGTTGTTGCTGGAGCTCTAATACTAATATTCGTAGATCTCCCTCTCACGCCTTTAAGTGTGTATGTTCTTAACGTACTCTCGCGTTCACCATTTCTGTATTTGCTCTCTACTTGTTTGGTGCGGGCGTTTATTTGGCTTAAACGCTCGCTCACTATCTTCTCTTCTTATTTGAACTTACGGTTGTTTTTGCTGGAAACAGTAATGGAAGGTATTGTCTGTTTTAAGGAATCCTGCAAAAGCAGATAACTGTCGCTGAGTCAAGTATTTTTTGTTGGCTTGGTGACAACTTAGCGCACATAAAATGTGCCGGCTACACTGCCATAACGGCTGATGCTGTAGCCTAGGAAACTGGTCTGCGCTATTGCTGTGATACAAGTCGGAAGTTGGTAGATGACATGAACTTTCCAGCAAGTTTCATGAAATGGCTAAAAAGTTATCTGCGTTGGAGTAGACGTTCAACAATCCGAAATTGTTTGTTGAGTCTCCTAAACGCAAAAGATCCGCTCGTATTGAGAAGTCTTTGCCTGCAGGCATCCCACTCTCGCTCATCGATCAGCCAGGCACTCCGTTGTCACAGCCGGTAATTTCGTTTACCGTTCCAATAGTGACGAGATCGGCGGCTCGGTCTGTTTCAGTATCCGAAAAACTCATCGGTGAGTGTCTGCAGATAGTGTCGCAAAAAATTTTCGATGAGTTTGCTGTGGTTTCTCTGCCGTTTGGCCAGAGTTCGAGGCAAAGAAAACCAGTCGAACGCTACAGTCAGGTGCTGACTGTATAAGAACATGGATTATAGTACTACAATATATACCGTAAACTTTTGATAATAACGGTATATAAGCGCGGCTCAAATTTGCTACCGATTACCAAAAATAAAAATATCTATGATGATGTCAATAAAAAAATGGGTTGGTTTAGCAAAGGAATTCCGCATGTACTTCCAACACAATATACCTTCAGCGGGCAACTTTCATAAACGTTTATTAAAACGAGAGCAACAGTCGAGCACCCTTTGACGAATGTTGCCATAGAGTATCTAAGCTACAAATTATTAATAACACTGCAGTACGCTGCCATCTTCCATAAACTTACGTTGCCAATAATTTATCGCCGCAATTTCAAAGCGCGCGAAAGACTGCGCGAGCAGTATACATATATCGGTATTTCTTTATAAATTTTAAATTGTCCAATAATAACATTTAATATTTATTTAATTGCCTTTTTTGGTTTTGTATTTTTTATTGAACTTAAAATATGAAATATTAAATAATAATCATATGTGGACGTACGCATATTATGAGTATGTACACATGCATGCAAATTATCAAACCGATTCTACGAGTTTGAAAAAAATATATTTTTTTTAGTGGAGAACGACTCCGTTTCTTGAGAGTACAAAATTATGACTAAGATTACAATATCGTTCTGAGGCCAAAGTAGCCTTTGAATATGCCAAAGCTTTTGCGGATCGAGCTAAAGCTCGTGATGCCATTTGGACGAAGGAGGATGATGTCAAAGCTTCTGCTTGAGTGTTTCTCACACTCGGCTTTTAGGCTGCGAGGGTGGTGTATTACTTTCAAGAAGAGTTTGTTTTCAAATAAACATTGAGTGTTTTGCACGCTAGGCTTTGAGGCTGCGTGGGTCATTTATTAATTCCAAGAAGAGTTGCTCAAGACTCATTGGAAATTTTTTGAAATAGCGAAAAATGAGGAGTAGAGAATGTTTTGTTTTGAGTCCGAAAAGACTATGAAAAGTTGTTTAAAATTTACATAAGGAACGCTAAGTAACTCAGGGTGATAACTCCCCACTTTCTTAAAATGAATCGTCCCCGATTCTAATGAGTTTCTGATAATTGGTCGACTTTTTCGCTTAATGATTTTAAAGAGTCAGGGTCAACTTCTGGTTTTTGAAAAGTGTTACGTTTAGTAACTAAAGAATATTTAGCTTTTATGAAGTTAAAGATGTTCAAAAATAAATTGGGGAAAAGGTGCTTAAGAAGCTTTGACATACAAAATACAAGCATGATTAAAATTATTACAAATGTTATTTCAAAATGATTATGCTTAAGTGGTATAATAATGTGATAATATATTTGTATTTTGAAATTTAAGTTCGGAATTGTTGCTGATATCAGGTAATTTTTATACCCTTGGACCATTGAAAATGGTCAACAATGGGTATACTAACTTTGTGCAAATGTATGTAACAGGCAGAAGGAGGCGTCGGAGACCCCATAAAGTATATATATTCTTGCTCAGGATCAATAGCCAAGTCGATTGAGCCATGTCCGTCTGTCTGTCCGTCTGTCTGTCTGTCTGGATGAACGCGCCGATCTCAGCTATTACAAAAGCTACGGACCCAAATTTAGCATGAAGATTCCTGTATACCATACGCAGATCAAGTTTATTTTCAATTTGGAATAACACGCCTACCGCCCCCGCAAACCGCCAATTTTGGTTTACATTGCTATTTACATTTGAAGAACTCATTTCTTAACGTTCTGCTTTAGCATATATATAGATAAATAATATATGAACTTATCCTCCAAATTGCAATCCGATCAGACAAACACTGAAGTTATTAGATAAACCATTTCGACACTTCGACCAGTAAAGAACTTGTCGATGACGTCACAACTAAATTCCTTATGCATGAAAGAAAAGGACAACGATGCGAGCGCGAAGCGCGAGCTGTTTCTCGACTCTTCTTTTCCATGCACATGTCAATTACCGAAAATACATGTGCATAAATATATGCTAACACTCAACCAATAGGTGGCGTATATATGAATATGAAGAAAGCAAAGAAGTTGTCGATGACGTCAGAACTAAATTACTTGTGCATGAAAGAAAAGGATAAACGATGCGAGCGCGAAGCGCGAGCTGTTTCTCGACTCTTCTTTTTCATGCACATGTCAATTACCCAAAATACATGTGCATAAATGCAAACACTTATACATACTTAATTTGTGTTCACACATACATATGTAAAATTATATACAACCAATAGCGTGGTTGATCGGCATGCATGAATGCAGGTATTTACTAGATTTCTAATATAGACATATTATTATTATTATTTAATAATTTATATATTGACTTTTTATTAAATAAATATTAATTTAGATTTCACGATATATTATGAGCTATCATATCGATAGCTTTTAATATATATTAAACATATCGATATATATTTCATATGTTTTGCATATAAATTATATTAATATGTGTAAATTATATTATATCCCCACGTCTATTGAAACTATGTTTGAAAAAAATGTACTAACATTTCTTCTACTTTGTTTTTTTAATATATGTATATTTTGTATGTATATTAGATTCTATAGATCATTATTATAAATTTAAGGTTTCGCGCACTTTTTAATTGCGGCGATAAATTATTGGCAACGTATCAAAATTGTTGCAAGGTGGCAGCGCGCTTCAGTGTTATGTTAATTTGTAGTTTGCGATTGGCGTGTTCGGTGTCGTCGTCGATTGTCGATTATCATTTGTATTTTCGATATTAAATATAAAATAATATATAATTAATTCGCGTGTTCGTGATACATTTAACATTTAATGCAAATTAATATAAGTCGAGTATATAATAAGTAAATCCTCGTGTGTGATTGTTATGCGTTAACGGAACATTTTTTATGCGTGTGAATGATTGCGCCCTGCCCGGAACGTGGCGCGCAATTTTAGAAAAGTGCGGTACACAGCGTAACGTATTTTTGTGCATGCATACATATATGTGTATAGACTCTTCTGAAGTGTGTGTGATTGTACGTGAACATCGGAATCGGTTCGTTTCCGCGATTCAAATTGGAATTTTCGCTGGAATTTCTTGCAGGTTTAATTTATTATTTCTTTGATTTATATTTATTCTTTTTTCCACATTTTGTTTATTTTTATTTTCCTTATTAAATTTTATTATTATTTGTTCTTTCATTAGATATTTATTTTCATTTATAATATAATTATTTTAAATAATATACATATATTTATTTAAATATATGAATATAATTATAATATATATATATCTATTTAAATATATGAATATATTTATATATATAAATAAATATACTAACTTTATTTTATATATATAACTATATACTAATTTTTGATAAATATATATTCAAATTAAATTAATTTATAAGAATTTTATTTTTAACATACCTATATATTATTTTAAAACTTATATATTAGAAGATGCCTAGACTTAAGAGAAAGTCAGCTTGCAATAGGAGTCAAACACAGCGAAAAAGAAATCGTTTGAATAGGTCAGATATAGACTTTTCTGAGCAGGAACGCGTAAATAATCTAGAGGCACATAGAGAACGTAGGCAAAATTTCGAATTTAGGGAAGCTGAAAGGGTTAGAGATAGTCAACAGCATCGAGTCCGCAGAAGTAATAGAACATTTAGGGCCGTTGAGCAATTACCGGACACAATTCGTCACACTACTCTTCGGGCTTCTTCGCCAATCAGATTACAAGAACAACTTGCTGACACTTCGCGTCGTTCTAGGCGCAGGCGAGATGCTGACCTTCGATCTCAGGAAAGAGAGCAGGATGCAGTTCGTCGCCGTGTACGTCGCAGTGATTCTGCAATTAAAACAGACGAACAACTTGCCAACACTTCGCGTCGTTCGAGTCGCAGGCAAGATGCTGAGTTTCGATCTCAGGAAAGAGAGCAGGATGCAGTTCGTGGCCGTGTACGTCGCAGTGATTCTGCAATTAAAACAGACGAACAACTTGCCAACACTTCGCGTCGTTCGAGTCGCAGGCAAGATGCTGAGTGTCGATCTCAGGAAAGAGAGCAGGATGCAGTTCGTCGCCGTGTACGTCGCAGTGATTCTGCAATTAAAACAGACGAACAACTTGCCAACACTTCGCGTCGTTCGAGTCGCAGGCAAGATGCTGAGTTTCGATCTCAGGAAAGAGAGCAGGATGCAGTTCGTCGCCGTGTTCGACGAACTGATCATTCAACTAGAAATGCCGAACAACTTGCCAATACTTTGCGTCGATCGAGGCGCAGGCAATGTCCACAATTCAGGTCCAACGAAAGCGGACGAGATGCTGTTAGAAGGGCGATTCAGCGACAAAATCAGGAGACGCGAATTTTAGAAAGGGCAATAGATAGAAGTCAAAGGTCTCAGGTTAGAAACAATCCTATTCGTAGGATTGTTGAGCAGGTACGCAATACTAGTGCACGCCGCAGTGCTCGAATTCGAGCTCAACGTGAGGCCTTTGAAGCCCATAGGAATATGTCGCAAAGAGTGAGTCTATATAGGAGTATTTGCACCAATAGGATAGCAGAGAATAGGAGAAACGCGTCCCGCAATAGAGTGGACCGTGCGAATACCCTTCCAGATGATAGGATATCGCAGGTTAAAACTAGTTTAGATTGCCTAATAGCCAATTTTAATAAGACAGTCAAGCAGGGACCCGATCAGGTTTGCATATGTTGCAAAGGTTTGTGGTTTCCACATCAAGTGGACAAAATTTCGCGTGAGGTCATAGAGGAAAAGTGTAGTGAGGCAGATAGTGTTGATATTTTGTATCTTTCCTCTATGTTTCCATCCCATAATAATAGGTTTAGCTTTTGCAAAACCTGCAGCCGCAGTATTAAGTCAGGGAAAAAACCAAAGGCTTCTATTACAAATGGCCTAAATTTTCCGGAGCTTCCGGAATGCCTGAAAGGCTTGACGCCTCTAGAAGAAAGGCTGATTTCTCCCCGTCTTCCTTTTATGATCATAAAGTCTCTTGGATATGGACGTCAAAGTGCCATTAAAGGAGCAGTGATCAATGTGCCAATTCCAGTTGCAAATGTTGTAACTTCCCTTCCCAGGGCATTTAATGAAGCCGAAGTAGTTCAGATTCATCTTAAGCGTAGGATGGAGTATAACCATGATTTCATGGCTGAAACCATAAGGCCCTCAAAGATAGTTGATGCAATTCAGTATTTAGTGAACACAGAACTTTATAAGAAGCACCAGGTTACTATCAATGAGCAGTGGTTGTCTTCTTACTCAGCTGAGACTGTACCATTTGTTGCGTCAGCAGACGACAGGGACATTGTGTGTCAAATGTTAGAAAAGGCAGCACAACCTAATGAGCATAGAGTAGTAGAAGAAGAGGTAGAGTTGAATCCAGGAGGTCAAGAAACCTTCATGGAAAATGTCCCTGTTGAAAACATAGATATTCCTCGAATTGCTATAGCACCAGGAGAGGGTCAGCGACCTCTTGACATGATAACCGATTGTGATTCAGAGGAGCTGGCTTTTCCCACAATATTTGCAGGCATTAAAAGGAAATGTCAGGAAAGTTTTACAACTATAGTTAGATCAGAGCTTAGGAATTTTGATAGAAGAGGTTGTAGAACTGATAAATTATTTCATAACTTCAAAAAGTTAGAAATGATTAGCATTAGGAATAGCACATCAATTTGCTTACGTAAGCACTCTGCCACTCAAGGCATTTCGGCTGCTGATGTGCGTAATGATGAAACTTTAAATAGGTTAATACTTCATGATGATGGCTATAGGCTTTTTAAAAGGTATTCGCACGTCTCCTGCTCATTGGGAGGACGAGAAAAAGAAAGTGATGGCTATGATTAGGCAGGTAGGGCTTCCAACTTTTTTTATAACATTTTCCGCAGCGGAAACTAGGTGGCCGGAGCTTTTAGTCTTGCTATGTAAAAATGTAGACAAGCTAGAAGTATCCGAAGAAGAAGCGTTAAATTTGGGGTTTAATGAGAAAGCTCGTCTCATTAGAGCAGACCCAGTGACCTGTGCCAGATATTTCGATTTTCGATATAGACAGGTTTTAAAACTGATGAAAAAGGAAGGCGGTGTCTTTGGTTGTCACCAGGTCATCAAGTTTTATTGGCGAGTGGAGTTTCAGCAAAGAGGCTCTCCACATATACATGGCGTGTTCTGGCTGAAAGACGCCCCAAAGCTCGACCTAAAGAATGAGTCCACATTTATGCCTGTGAAGTCCTTTATTGATCAGTTTATTACTGCTGATTCTAGTTGCCCGGACGTTGCTCCATATTTGGAGTATCAACTCCATAGTCACGGGCACTCTTGCAGGCGAGAAATTAGGTCAAAACAAATTTGTAGATTTGGTATCCCATACCCTCCCATGCCTCAAACAGAAATTCTTCTCCCTTTAGAAGAAAATGCTCCAAATTTGGCCGAGCATCGTAGGAATTTCGAAAAAATTCAAAGTCTGCTCGACTTCCCATTTGATCGTGAAAGCGTAGAAAATTTTAACGATTTTAACAACTTTTTGTCCCACGATCAACTTAACCTTAGTTATTAGGGCTACATTAATGCTGTAAGATCAAGTATAAAGAAACCAAAAGTTTTATTGAAGCGATCTTTTGCAGCAATCAAGCTTAACGCTTATAACAAGCACCTCCTTTTGTTGCAGCGAGCAAATATGGATATTCAGTTTATTTTAGACCCCTATGCTTGCTGCAGCTACGTCGTTAATTATATTAACAAGTCTCAGAGAGGTATCTCAATGTTGATGCGTGAGGCAATCAATGAGATTAAAGACAATAACAATGTAACTATTAAGCAAAAGTTACAACATTTAGGTAACAAATTTATATTTGGCACTGAGATATCCGCTTTTTATAGCTACTGCAAATCAGAACGAGGAGCTCGCCAAGAAAATGCAGATGACTTTGACGATGATGTGCCTAGGGCTTCTGAATCAATAGTTTACGCTCTTCGCGATAATAGTGGCTTCATCAGAAAGAGGACCACTGCGTGCATAATTAGGTATAGGAGATTTAATGTCAATACAGAAACAAGTGACTATTTCAGAGAGCTAAAAATGCTTTACGCCCCATGGCGAGATGAGCATGATGACTGTGAATTGTTCTGTAGGGAAAATTCGGAGTTAGTAGAGAACAATCGCAGAAAATATAATTTACTAGATGATAGGGAACTAGAAGATGCTCTGAGCCACTTAACAGAGGAAGCAGAAAATGAGAATAATCAAGTAGGAGAACAGGAAGTGGTAGATGATGGCTTCACAGTTTTAGGATTGCCTGAAATAGATCCACATCTAAATGTTTTAAATGTGGATGGAAATATTGATATGAATGATGAAGATAGTAATGTCCGTTTTATCAAGCTTCCAGCCTTAGTTTCTCAGGAAAGCTTAGCTAATATAGTTAGATCTCTTAATTTAAAGCAGAAGCTATATTTCACACATGCTTTGCATAATGCCAAAATCAATACAGTCTTTTATGAATTTGTTGGAGGCGGCGCCGGAGTCGGAAAGAGTCGACTTATATCAACAATTTTTCAGTCATTATCCGTAATGTATAACAGTATACCAGGAGCTGATCCGACATCTGTTAAAATCCTCTTATGTGCACCAACAGGAAAAGCAGCATTCGGAATTAGTGGTTCGACACTGCATTCCATGTTTTCACTTCCTGTTAATCAATCTCGCTCAGCACCTCTAAGGGCCTTAAGCCATGATTTAGTTAATAGCCTTCATTCAAGGTTAATCGATCTTAAATTAATTATTATTGATGAAATATCAATGGTTAGCTCTCTAAGGTTTTCTTATTTAGATTCTCGTTTGAAGCAAATTTTCAAAAATACTTCTCCTTTTGGTGGTGTTTCTATCATCGTATTCGGTGATCTTAGACAGTTACAGCCCGTAGGAGGTAGTTGGATTTTCGATCCAAATACCACTGACCCTTACCATGAAATATTTGGTACGTATCTCTGGGACCTTTTTTTGTATTTTGAGCTCACAGAGATAATGCGTCAACGTGACGATCAGCTTTTCGCTTCTGCCTTAAATAATATGGCATCGGGTTGTATGACAGCCGATGATATTGTCCTTTTCCAATCTAGAATATGCGAACCATCGGCAGTGCCCGATGATGCAATTCATCTGTTTAGTAATAATAATGAGGTTGATTTATTTAATGTAACGAAACTTAACTCAATTGCTACTGAGCAATTTTTCTCTACTGCTGAAGATTTTATTAAGGCGGGCCATTTGGAACCAGCTAGGAAACAAAGAATATTAGAAGAAGTGAAGGGTTTTAAAACTTCCGCTACACAGGGACTCTGTACGTCTCTTCTCCTAAAAAATACTGCCAAGTACATGATGACGGTCAATGTAGACACAGGGGATGGATTAGTAAACGGGGCATCAGGTGTGTTGATGCAAATAGATTTCAATACATCCAACACTCCCAACATTTTATGGATGAAATTTACAGAGGAAACTGTAGGAGAATCTGCGCGTTCGAAGTGTACACATCGTACAGATCCTTCATGGACTCCTATTCAGAAAATTGTTCGCAGTTTTCAATATTCAAATAACGCACAAATTAACATTGACCGTAGGCAGTTTCCAATTGTGCCTGCTGAAGGCATCACAATTCATAAGAGTCAGGGAGCTACGTATGGCAAAGTGGTAGTCCATGCTAATTCCAGAATGCAGCGTGCTGCATTATACGTAGCTTGCAGTAGAGCAACTACTGCTTTAGGATTATTCATTATTGGGAATTTTGTTCCTCCTAAGTCTCCCCAAAATAATGATAAAGTGAAAGCCCAATTGAAGAAATTGCGGACTGAAAAACTACTGTGTACTCATTACGATTATTTAATTAACAGTTCTGCCCTTAACATTTTCTTCCATAATACTCAGAGCTTGAATTCCCATCTTGAAGATATTCGATCGGACAAGCTGATGCTTCAGTCATCAATATTATGTTTCGTGGAAACTTCCATAAGCAATGAAACTGTAGAAATACCTGGGTTCACTATTGTGGTTCAACTTGAATCAATTAGGCCTTTAACAGGCATCATAATTTATGTAAAGAACGAGCTAGTAGATAGAGTTTCCCATACCTTTAGCAGTAGAAAAACTTTTGGCTCAGTAGTTTTTGAGTTCGGCATATTTAGGTTTGATGCCATAAGTTTTCTTATATTATATAAAAGTCCAGACTTTCCTCTGTCCACATTTAAAATAGAATTTGAGGAGATAATTCATCAATTTTCTCGTTTAGGTGATTTAGGGGATAGCTTGCTAGTTTTAGGAGATTTTAATTTGTGCCTCAATACCTTTAACAGGTGTAAGAGTATTTATAATTTTTTGATTAGCAAAGGATTAAGGAGTTTGTTAGATTTGAAAACGTCCACTACCAATATGGATACACATATTTGAACCACTAGAATAGCTCTGTCTGTAATAATTTCTACAGGTTTGTTTTTTTTTTTGATTTTCTTGCAAACTGCATATTTTTTATAAGACATATCTACAAAGCAATTGTCTTTTTCTTGAACAGAACTTTATAAGAAGCACCAGGTTACTATCAATGAGCAGTGGTTGTCTTCTTACTCAGCTGAGACTGTACCATTTGTTGCGTCAGCAGACGACAGGGACATTGTGTGTCAAATGTTAGAAAAGGCAGCACAACCTAATGAGCATAGAGTAGTAGAAGAAGAGGTAGAGTTGAATCCAGGAGGTCAAGAAACCTTCATGGAAAATGTCCCTGTTGAAAACATAGATATTCCTCGAATTGCTATAGCACCAGGAGAGGGTCAGCGACCTCTTGACATGATAACCGATTGTGATTCAGAGGAGCTGGCTTTTCCCACAATATTTGCAGGCATTAAAAGGAAATGTCAGGAAAGTTTTACAACTATAGTTAGATCAGAGCTTAGGAATTTTGATAGAAGAGGTTGTAGAACTGATAAATTATTTCATAACTTCAAAAAGTTAGAAATGATTAGCATTAGGAATAGCACATCAATTTGCTTACGTAAGCACTCTGCCACTCAAGGCATTTCGGCTGCTGATGTGCGTAATGATGAAACTTTAAATAGGTTAATACTTCATGATGATGGCTATAGGCTTTTAAAAGGTATTCGCACGTCTCCTGCTCATTGGGAGGACGAGAAAAAGAAAGTGATGGCTATGATTAGGCAGGTAGGGCTTCCAACTTTTTTTATAACATTTTCCGCAGCGGAAACTAGGTGGCCGGAGCTTTTAGTCTTGCTATGTAAAAATGTAGACAAGCTAGAAGTATCCGAAGAAGAAGCGTTAAATTTGGGGTTTAATGAGAAAGCTCGTCTCATTAGAGCAGACCCAGTGACCTGTGCCAGATATTTCGATTTTCGATATAGACAGGTTTTAAAACTGATGAAAAAGGAAGGCGGTGTCTTTGGTTGTCACCAGGTCATCAAGTTTTATTGGCGAGTGGAGTTTCAGCAAAGAGGCTCTCCACATATACATGGCATGTTCTGGCTGAAAGACGCCCCAAAGCTCGACCTAAAGAATGAGTCCACATTTATGCCTGTGAAGTCCTTTATTGATCAGTTTATTACTGCTGATTCTAGTTGACCGGACGTTGCTCCATATTTGGAGTATCAACTCCATAGTCACGGGCACTCTTGCAGGCGAGAAATTAGGTCAAAACAAATTTGTAGATTTGGTATCCCATACCCTCCCATGCCTCAAACAGAAATTCTTCTCCCTTTAGAAGAAAATGCTCCAAATTTGGCCGAGCATCGTAGGAATTTCGAAAAATTCAAAGTCTGCTCGACTTCCCATTTGATCGTGAAAGCGTAGAAAATTTTAACGATTTTAACAACTTTTTGTCCCACGATCAACTTAACCTTAGTTATTAGGGCTACATTAATGCTGTAAGATCAAGTATAAAGAAACCAAAAGTTTTTTTGAAGCGATCTTTTGCAGCAATCAAGCTTAACGCTTATAACAAGCACCTCCTTTTGTTGCAGCGAGCAAATATGGATATTCAGTTTATTTTAGACCCCTATGCTTGCTGCAGCTTCGTCGTTAATTATATTAACAAGTCTCAGAGAGGTATCTCAATGTTGATGCGTGAGGCAATCAATGAGATTAAAGACAATAACAATGTTACTATTAAGCAAAAGTTACAACATTTAGGTAACAAATTTGTATTTGGCACTGAGATATCCGCTTTTTATAGCTACTGCAAATCAGAACGAGGAGCTCGCCAAGAAAATGCAGATGACTTTGACGATGATGTGCCTAGGGCTTCTGAATCAATAGTTTACGCTCTTCGCGATAATAGTGGCTTCATCAGAAAGAGGACCACTGCGTGCATAATTAGGTATAGGAGATTTAATGTCAATACAGAAACAAGTGACTATTTCAGAGAGCTAAAAATGCTTTACGCCCCATGGCGAGATGAGCATTTGGATTTAGTCACACATGACTGTGAATTGTTCTGTAGGGAAAATTCGGAGTTAGTAGAGAACAATCGCAGAAAATATAATTTACTAGATGATAGGGAACTAGAAGATGCTCTGAGCCACTTAACAGAGGAAGCAGAAAATGAGAATAATCAAGTAGGAGAACAGGAAGTGGTAGATGATGGCTTCACAGTTTTAGGATTGCCTGAAATAGATCCACATCTAAATGTTTTAAATGTGGATGGAAATAATGATATGAATGATGAAGATAGTAATGTCAGTTTTATCAAGCTTCCAGCCTTAGTTTCTCAGGAAAGCTTAGCTAATATAGTTAGATCTCTTAATTTAAAGCAGAAGCTATATTTTACACATGCTTTGCATAATGCCAAAATCAATACAGTCTTTTATGAATTTGTTGGAGGCGGCGCCGGAGTCGGAAAGAGTCGACTTATATCAGCAATTTTTCAGTCATTATCCGTAATGTATAACAGTATACCAGGAGCTGATCCGACATCTGTTAAAATCCTCTTATGTGCACCAACAGGAAAAGCAGCATTCGGAATTAGTGGTTCGACACTGCATTCCATGTTTTCACTTCCTGTTAATCAATCTCGCTCAGCACCTCTAAGGGCCTTAAGCCATGATTTAGTTAATAGCCTTCATTCAAGGTTAATCGATCTTAAATTAATTATTATTGATGAAATATCAATGGTTAGCTCTCTAAGGTTTTCTTATTTAGATTCTCGTTTGAAGCAAATTTTCAAAAATACTTCTCCTTTTGGTGGTGTTTCTATCATCGTATTCGGTGATCTTAGACAGTTACAGCCCGTAGGAGGTAGTTGGATTTTCGATCCAAATACCACTGACCCTTACCATGAAATATTTGGTACGTATCTCTGGGACCTTTTTTTGTATTTTGAGCTCACAGAGATAATGCGTCAACGTGACGATCAGCTTTTCGCTTCTGCCTTAAATAATATGGCATCGGGTTGTATGACAGCCGATGATATTGTCCTTTTCCAATCTAGAATATGCGAACCATCGGCAGTGCCCGATGATGCAATTCATCTGTTTAGTAATAATAATGAGGTTGATTTATTTAATGTAACGAAACTTAACTCAATTGCTACTGAGCAATTTTTCTCTACTGCTGAAGATTTTATTAAGGCGGGCCATTTGGAACCAGCTAGGAAACAAAGAATATTAGAAGAAGTGAAGGGTTTTAAAACTTCCGCTACACAGGGACTCTGTACGTCTCTTCTCCTAAAAAATACTGCCAAGTACATGATGACGGTCAATGTAGACACAGGGGATGGATTAGTAAACGGGGCATCAGGTGTGTTAATGCAAATAGATTTCAATACATCCAACACTCCCAACATTTTATGGATGAAATTTACAGAGGAAACTGTAGGAGAATCTGCGCGTTCGAAGTGTACACATCGTACAGATCCTTCATGGACTCCTATTCAGAAAATTGTTCGCAGTTTTCAATATTCAAATAACGCACAAATTAACATTGACCGTAGGCAGTTTCCAATTGTGCCTGCTGAAGGCATCACAATTCATAAGAGTCAGGGAGCTACGTATGGCAAAGTGGTAGTCCATGCTAATTCCAGAATGCAGCGTGCTGCATTATACGTAGCTTGCAGTAGAGCAACTACTGCTTTAGGATTATTCATTATTGGGAATTTTGTTCCTCCTAAGTCTCCCCAAAATAATGATAAAGTGAAAGCCCAATTGAAGAAATTGCGGACTGAAAAACTACTGTGTACTCATTACGATTATTTAATTAACAGTTCTGCCCTTAACATTTTCTTCCATAATACTCAGAGCTTGAATTCCCATCTTGAAGATATTCGATCGGACAAGCTGATGCTTCAGTCATCAATATTATGTTTCGTGGAAACTTCCATAAGCAATGAAACTGTAGAAATACCTGGGTTCACTATTGTGGTTCAACTTGAATCAATTAGGCCTTTAACAGGCATCATAATTTATGTAAAGAACGAGCTAGTAGATAGAGTTTCCCATACCTTTAGCAGTAGAAAAACTTTTGGCTCAGTAGTTTTTGAGTTCGGCATATTTAGGTTTGATGCCATAAGTTTTCTTATATTATATAAAAGTCCAGACTTTCCTCTGTCCACATTTAAAATAGAATTTGAGGAGATAATTCATCAATTTTCTCGTTTAGGTGATTTAGGGAATAGCTTGCTAGTTTTAGGAGATTTTAATTTGTGCCTCAATACCTTTAACAGGTGTAAGAGTATTTATAATTTTTTGATTAGCAAAGGATTAAGGAGTTTGTTAGATTTGAAAACGTCCACTACCAATATGGATACACATATTTGAACCACTAGAATAGCTCTGTCTGTAATAATTTCTACAGGTTTGTTTTTTTCTTTGATTTTCTTGCAAACTGCATATTTTTTATAAGACATATCTACAAAGCAATTGTCTTTTTCTTGAACAGAACTTTATAAGAAGCACCAGGTTACTATCAATGAGCAGTGGTTGTCTTCTTACTCTGCTGAGACTGTACCATTTGTTGCGTCAGCAGACGACAGGGACATTGTGTGTCAAATGTTAGAAAAGGCAGCACAACCTAATGAGCATAGAGTAGTAGAAGAAGAGGTAGAGTTGAATCCAGGAGGTCAAGAAACCTTCATGGAAAATGTCCCTGTTGAAAACATAGATATTCCTCGAATTGCTATAGCACCAGGAGAGGGTCAGCGACCTCTTGACATGATAACCGATTGTGATTCAGAGGAGCTGGCTTTTCCCACAATATTTGCAGGCATTAAAAGGAAATGTCAGGAAAGTTTTACAACTATAGTTAGATCAGAGCTTAGGAATTTTGATAGAAGAGGTTGTAGAACTGAGAAATTATTTCATAACTTCAAAAAGTTAGAAATGATTAGCATTAGGAATAGCACATCAATTTGCTTACGTAAGCACTCTGCCACTCAAGGCATTTCGGCTGCTGATGTGCGTAATGATGAAACTTTAAATAGGTTAATACTTCATGATGATGGCTATAGGCTTTTAAAAGGTATTCGCACGTCTCCTGCTCATTGGGAGGACGAGAAAAAGAAAGTGATGGCTATGATTAGGCAGGTAGGGCTTCCAACTTTTTTTATAACATTTTCCGCAGCGGAAACTAGGTGGCCGGAGCTTTTAGTCTTGCTATGTAAAAATGTAGACAAGCTAGAAGTATCCGAAGAAGAAGCGTTAAATTTGGGGTTTAATGAGAAAGCTCGTCTCATTAGAGCAGACCCAGTGACCTGTGCCAGATATTTCGATTTTCGATATAGACAGGTTTTAAAACTGATGAAAAAGGAAGGCGGTGTCTTTGGTTGTCACCAGGTCATCAAGTTTTATTGGCGAGTGGAGTTTCAGCAAAGAGGCTCTCCACATATACATGGCATGTTCTGGCTGAAAGACGCCCCAAAGCTCGACCTAAAGAATGAGTCCACATTTATGCCTGTGAAGTCCTTTATTGATCAGTTTATTACTGCTGATTCTAGTTGCCCGGACGTTGCTCCATATTTGGAGTATCAACTCCATAGTCACGGGCACTCTTGCAGGCGAGAAATTAGGTCAAAACAAATTTGTAGATTTGGTATCCCATACCCTCCCATGCCTCAAACAGAAATTCTTCTCCCTTTAGAAGAAAATGCTCCAAATTTGGCCGAGCATCGTAGGAATTTCGAAAAAATTCAAAGTCTGCTCGACTTCCCATTTGATCGTGAAAGCGTAGAAAATTTTAGCGATTTTAACAACTTTTTGTCCCACGATCAACTTAACCTTAGTTATTAGGGCTACATTAATGCTGTAAGATCAAGTATAAAGAAACCAAAAGTTTTTTTGAAGCGATCTTTTGCAGCAATCAAGCTTAACGCTTATAACAAGCACCTCCTTTTGTTGCAGCGAGCAAATATGGATATTCAGTTTATTTTAGACCCCTATGCTTGCTGCAGCTACGTCGTTAATATTATTAACAAGGAATAGCTTGCTAGTTTTAGGAGATTTTAATTTGTGCCTCAATACCTTTAACAGGTGTAAGAGTATTTATAATTTTTTGATTAGCAAAGGATTAAGGAGTTTGTTAGATTTGAAAACGTCCACTACCAATATGGATACACATATTTGAACCACTAGAATAGCTCTGTCTGTAATAATTTCTACAGGTTTGTTTTTTTCTTTGATTTTCTTGCAAACTGCATATTTTTTATAAGACATATCTACAAAGCAATTGTCTTTTTCTTGAACAGAACTTTATAAGAAGCACCAGGTTACTATCAATGAGCAGTGGTTGTCTTCTTACTCTGCTGAGACTGTACCATTTGTTGCGTCAGCAGACGACAGGGACATTGTGTGTCAAATGTTAGAAAAGGCAGCACAACCTAATGAGCATAGAGTAGTAGAAGAAGAGGTAGAGTTGAATCCAGGAGGTCAAGAAACCTTCATGGAAAATGTCCCTGTTGAAAACATAGATATTCCTCGAATTGCTATAGCACCAGGAGAGGGTCAGCGACCTCTTGACATGATAACCGATTGTGATTCAGAGGAGCTGGCTTTTCCCACAATATTTGCAGGCATTAAAAGGAAATGTCAGGAAAGTTTTACAACTATAGTTAGATCAGAGCTTAGGAATTTTGATAGAAGAGGTTGTAGAACTGAGAAATTATTTCATAACTTCAAAAAGTTAGAAATGATTAGCATTAGGAATAGCACATCAATTTGCTTACGTAAGCACTCTGCCACTCAAGGCATTTCGGCTGCTGATGTGCGTAATGATGAAACTTTAAATAGGTTAATACTTCATGATGATGGCTATAGGCTTTTAAAAGGTATTCGCACGTCTCCTGCTCATTGGGAGGACGAGAAAAAGAAAGTGATGGCTATGATTAGGCAGGTAGGGCTTCCAACTTTTTTTATAACATTTTCCGCAGCGGAAACTAGGTGGCCGGAGCTTTTAGTCTTGCTATGTAAAAATGTAGACAAGCTAGAAGTATCCGAAGAAGAAGCGTTAAATTTGGGGTTTAATGAGAAAGCTCGTCTCATTAGAGCAGACCCAGTGACCTGTGCCAGATATTTCGATTTTCGATATAGACAGGTTTTAAAACTGATGAAAAAGGAAGGCGGTGTCTTTGGTTGTCACCAGGTCATCAAGTTTTATTGGCGAGTGGAGTTTCAGCAAAGAGGCTCTCCACATATACATGGCATGTTCTGGCTGAAAGACGCCCCAAAGCTCGACCTAAAGAATGAGTCCACATTTATGCCTGTGAAGTCCTTTATTGATCAGTTTATTACTGCTGATTCTAGTTGCCCGGACGTTGCTCCATATTTGGAGTATCAACTCCATAGTCACGGGCACTCTTGCAGGCGAGAAATTAGGTCAAAACAAATTTGTAGATTTGGTATCCCATACCCTCCCATGCCTCAAACAGAAATTCTTCTCCCTTTAGAAGAAAATGCTCCAAATTTGGCCGAGCATCGTAGGAATTTCGAAAAATTCAAAGTCTGCTCGACTTCCCATTTGATCGTGAAAGCGTAGAAAATTTTAGCGATTTTAACAACTTTTTGTCCCACGATCAACTTAACCTTAGTTATTAGGGCTACATTAATGCTGTAAGATCAAGTATAAAGAAACCAAAAGTTTTTTTGAAGCGATCTTTTGCAGCAATCAAGCTTAACGCTTATAACAAGCACCTCCTTTTGTTGCAGCGAGCAAATATGGATATTCAGTTTATTTTAGACCCCTATGCTTGCTGCAGATACGTCGTTAATTATATTAACAAGTCTCAGAGAGGTATCTCAATGTTGATGCGTGAGGCAATCAATGAGATTAAAGACAATAACAATGTTACTATTAAGCAAAAGTTACAACATTTAGGTAACAAATTTGTATTTGGCACTGAGATATCCGCTTTTTATAGCTACTGCAAATCAGAACGAGGAGCTCGCCAAGAAAATGCAGATGACTTTGACGATGATGTGCCTAGGGCTTCTGAATCAATAGTTTACGCTCTTCGCGATAATAGTGGCTTCATCAGAAAGAGGACCACTGCGTGCATAATTAGGTATAGGAGATTTAATGTCAATACAGAAACAAGTGACTATTTCAGAGAGCTAAAAATGCTTTACGCCCCATGGCGAGATGAGCATTTGGATTTAGTCACACATGACTGTGAATTGTTCTGTAGGGAAAATTCGGAGTTAGTAGAGAACAATCGCAGAAAATATAATTTACTAGATGATAGGGAACTAGAAGATGCTCTGAGCCACTTAACAGAGGAAGCAGAAAATGAGAATAATCAAGTAGGAGAACAGGAAGTGGTAGATGATGGCTTCACAGTTTTAGGATTGCCTGAAATAGATCCACATCTAAATGTTTTAAATGTGGATGGAAATAATGATATGAATGATGAAGATAGTAATGTCCGTTTTATCAAGCTTCCAGCCTTAGTTTCTCAGGAAAGCTTAGCTAATATAGTTAGATCTCTTAATTTAAAGCAGAAGCTATATTTTACACATGCTTTGCATAATGCCAAAATCAATACAGTCTTTTATGAATTTGTTGGAGGCGGCGCCGGAGTCGGAAAGAGTCGACTTATATCAGCAATTTTTCAGTCATTATCCGTAATGTATAACAGTATACCAGGAGCTGATCCGACATCTGTTAAAATCCTCTTATGTGCACCAACAGGAAAAGCAGCATTCGGAATTAGTGGTTCGACACTGCATTCCATGTTTTCACTTCCTGTTAATCAATCTCGCTCAGCACCTCTAAGGGCCTTAAGCCATGATTTAGTTAATAGCCTTCATTCAAGGTTAATCGATCTTAAATTAATTATTATTGATGAAATATCAATGGTTAGCTCTCTAAGGTTTTCTTATTTAGATTCTCGTTTGAAGCAAATTTTCAAAAATACTTCTCCTTTTGGTGGTGTTTCTATCATCGTATTCGGTGATCTTAGACAGTTACAGCCCGTAGGAGGTAGTTGGATTTTCGATCCAAATACCACTGACCCTTACCATGAAATATTTGGTACGTATCTCTGGGACCTTTTTTTGTATTTTGAGCTCACAGAGATAATGCGTCAACGTGACGATCAGCTTTTCGCTTCTGCCTTAAATAATATGGCATCGTGTTGTATGACAGCCGATGATATTGTCCTTTTCCAATCTAGAATATGCGAACCATCGGCAGTGCCCGATGATGCAATTCATCTGTTTAGTAATAATAATGAGGTTGATTTATTTAATGTAACGAAACTTAACTCAATTGCTACTGAGCAATTTTTCTCTACTGCTGAAGATTTTATTAAGGCGGGCCATTTGGAACCAGCTAGGAAACAAAGAATATTAGAAGAAGTGAAGGGTTTTAAAACTTCCGCTACACAGGGACTCTGTACGTCTCTTCTCCTAAAAAATACTGCCAAGTACATGATGACGGTCAATGTAGACACAGGGGATGGATTAGTAAACGGGGCATCAGGTGTGTTGATGCATATAGATTTCAATACATCCAACACTCCCAACATTTTATGGATGAAATTTACAGAGGAAACTGTAGGAGAATCTGCGCGTTCGAAGTGTACACATCGTACAGATCCTTCATGGACTCCTATTCAGAAAATTGTTCGCAGTTTTCAATATTCAAATAACGCACAAATTAACATTGACCGTAGGCAGTTTCCAATTGTGCCTGCTGAAGGCATCACAATTCATAAGAGTCAGGGAGCTACGTATGGCAAAGTGGTAGTCCATGCTAATTCCAGAATGCAGCGTGCTGCATTATACGTAGCTTGCAGTAGAGCAACTACTGCTTTAGGATTATTCATTATTGGGAATTTTGTTCCTCCTAAGTCTCCCCCAAAATAATGATAAAGTGAAAGCCCAATTGAAGAAATTGCGGACTGAAAAACTACTGTGTACTCATTACGATTATTTAATTAACAGTTCTGCCCTTAACATTTTCTTCCATAATACTCAGAGCTTGAATTCCCATCTTGAAGATATTCGATCGGACAAGCTGATGCTTCAGTCATCAATATTATGTTTCGTGGAAACTTCCATAAGCAATGAAACTGTAGAAATACCTGGGTTCACTATTGTGGTTTAACTTGAATCAATTAGGCCTTTAACAGGCATCATAATTTATGTAAAGAACGAGCTAGTAGATAGAGTTTCCCATACCTTTAGCAGTAGAAAAACTTTTGGCTCAGTAGTTTTTGAGTTCGGCATATTTAGGTTTGATGCCATAAGTTTTCTTATATTATATAAAAGTCCAGACTTTCCTCTGTCCACATTTAAAATAGAATTTGAGGAGATAATTCATCAATTTTCTCGTTTAGGTGATTTAGGGGATAGCTTGCTAGTTTTAGGAGATTTTAATTTGTGCCTCAAAACCTTTAACAGGTGTAAGAGTATTTATAATTTTTTGATTAGCAAAGGATTAAGGAGTTTGTTAGATTTGAATTTGAGGTTTTGCATAGCCATCACAATGGGATATCTGTTAGTATTCAGGCATGAGTTTGTAATGTTTGGAATAGGTTAGAAATTAAGAAATCTAAATGACAGGATATATGTAAATATGTATGTAGGCATATTTTAATAATTTAAATTTAATTATCTAATAGTTAAGTATAACCATTGAATGGAAAATTGGTTTGATAATTATTATTATATTTTTATTGTTATACCCTTGGACCTTGTTATCGATATTAACCAATTTAAAATTTATAAAGAAATACCGATATCTACTGCTCACACCGCTTTAGGGAATTGCGGCGATAAATTATTGGCAAAATATCGAAATTGAAGCAAGGTGGCAGCGCACTCCAGTATTATTATTAATTTATAGCTTGCAATTAGTATTATACAATTAAATACTTTTTATGGCAACATACGTCCAAGGGTATCCTACTGTCGTGTGCAACTCGACTGTTGCTCTTGTTAAATCTATTGTTTTCGATATAGTTTAACAGTTTAAGTTTGTTATTGGTATAAGTTATATTATTGATGTCAACAATGATTTGAAAAGTAACTACATAAATGCCTGTAACAAATGTGTGGTTGATATAGTTTGAACCGGACACTAGAATAGCTCTGTCTGTAATAATTTCTACAGGTTTGTTTTTTTCTTTGATTTTCTTGCAAACTGCATATTTTTTATAAGACATATCTACAAAGCAATTGTCTTTTTCTTGAATTTGACCAAAATTATTGTATATTTCTTTTTTGAAAGTTTTTATTGGGTAATAAGTGTCGTTGCATTTAGCGACTTTGTCGTCAATAATTTATTTACAGTTTGTTTGAGATATGGCTTTTGCGTGAAAAAACTTACAACTATGTTTTACAATGGGATAATTTATGTAATATATAATTAAACCTTTGTGCGATATAATTGAAAAAATAGAAACATCCATTAGGACTATTACAGTTATGTTAAATTTTACGTGTGTAAATATGTCTGCCACATCGTGGTTGTTTAGAATTTTTGAATATAAAATATTGGCTTTTGATAATGTTATTGCGTCTAGCAGATTTTGTAAGTCGAGTGACAGCAGTTTTAATCTCTTAATCTCTTTTTTAATAGCAAATTCTTCATCTAATTTTAAGTTTGCTAGTAAAATTTTTTAAAAATTGCAGAATTGATTTGGTTTTGTTTTTTGTTGTTTTCGACCAAGTCATTGATTTTGTTTTGAAGTGTGATTAAGTCATTGTGATCTGGTGTACCTGTTATCCATTTAAAAATAGTGCCCAGCTCATTAATACCTCGTTTAATTATTTTATGTGGTGCAAGTTGAGAAAAAAGGGAACTGGCTAATTTTAAGCTCAAATAAAAATCCCAATCTACACTGATTTTTCTATCCTTCACGTACTTTAACTCTTCTTCGATAATATATTTGTAAAAACTTAAGTTAGTAACGCGGAAAAGTTCTCCATAAGTTTATAATATTAGAAATTGCTGAACCTAGTAATATTGGGGTAAGTAATATATATAAAATGTTCATGCTAAAAACATAAAAAAATAAAGAAAATGCAAAATTTGATTAAAACTTAATGTTATCTTTATGAAGTATTCGATTCTTGTTATTTATGATAACCTTATTTCCTAAATCTTCTTTTACTGTTTGTTTTTTATATCTAGGTTGTAGTTTATTTCTTTCCCCATGGTTATTTTCATAAATTATGTCTCTTACTTCATGTTGCGGGGGGGTGGATACTCCACAATTGTTTTTATTTTCTGTGGATCGGTTTTTATTATCTTACAAGCTGATAACTATCGTGGTGGTTGGACGTGTTTAGCTTTTGCTCCCTGTGTTTTTAATAATTCTAGTGAAGTGATTTGCTTATTTGCTTTTATGTGCTTTTATTATTAGTGCGGTATCTTACTAGTGCTAGCCCTGTGAGAAAAAACTTAAAAGTAGCATACTAATCCTGCTTTATAAGTGAATTCGCTAACAAAATATTTAATTCTTTTCACTTGCGCGTCTTTGCGTCAAGTTTTTGTTTTTGTTTTTACTAATATTCTCACACTCTCCTGCTCTCCCGCTCACGAAAGTAAATTTCGCTCTCTGAGTAAGTTGTGTAGTGCTTTTGTTGTAGACGTAACAGTTGTTGTTGTTTTGTTTACCTCGAGTGCTCGCTAGATTTTTTCTTTTATTTTCGTTCCCGCTTGCTTGCCTATTTTCTGCGCTGTAACTGTTTCTTGCTCTCTCAAGAAATTTGTCTTAATATTCAATTGCTCTCTTCGTTGTCCCCTACTCTTCGAGGGCATATTTATTTTATTAACATGGTGTCGTGCTGTGCAGCAAATTACATATGCTCTTCAGATGCTAATGCTTACTACATTGGTTGCTGGCTCTGTGACAATTTTAGTCACTTAAAATGCTGTGGCCTAACTGTGCGGGTTAGAGACGCCGTCAACGCCAATGTAGGTCTTAAATGGTTGTGTGAAGCGTGCCGTGTGGGTGAATCCGATCTACGGAAAATCTACAATAAAACCAATCTCGGGTTGTATCGGATACGCACAGCTTTCTCTAATCTCCAATCTGAATTTTTTGAGATGGAGACCCAATTCAACGCCTTTACGGCTCTTAGTAAGCCACTTGCTCCTCTTAGTATTCCTTTAGGTTCAGTTACTACAAATATAAAGCCCACCAATCTACCTTTTTCCAAGACTTCTTCTTCCGATCTTCTAAGCCTAATTTCCCCTATACCGACTTGCTCTTCTAGTTGCACAAAAAAAAAAACCAGCAGCAATGTTACCGCACCGAAACCTCTTGCTGCCCCTCTTGTGCCTACTCCCATTACGAGCAATGATAACAACATAAAATGTTCCCGCAATCATGCCTGCTAGTCAGGCACCGAGTATAAAACCACTGATTGCGATTAAACCCAAAAAATTGGTGTTTATCTCTCGCTTGGCTCCAGACACTACCATAGAAGATGTACAATCGTACATTCTCGTAAGGATGCCTGTAAATAATTTGATTGTTGAAAAATTCAACTTCAAACTTAAGCGCGACATTTCTTCTTTCAAAATTAGTCTCCCTGCAGAACAGTTTAAAGACGTTTGCGCAGCTTCTTTCTGGCCGCCCGACCTTATTGTTAAGGAGTTTACTCCAAAACAAAAAACAAAAAAGCCGAACGACCGTCACTCTTCCCACATTGGCCGTTAGATCGCCAAGTGGACCTACAAAAAGTGCAAAAAACTGAAGTTCTCTTCTCTTCATGCTTCTGAAAATGCTAGGGGACACACAAATAATCTTTCTTCCTTAATTCTTTCCTATCAAAATGTTAGAGGCCTCTTTAGTAAAATCTCTAGTCTTCCAAAATTATTGCCTTTACCGAAACTTGGTTAAAACCAGAGATTCTAAGGTCTGCAGTCTTTCCAGATAGGTATTCCAGATACATACAGGCTTGATCGACCTGACCGACGGGGTGGTGGAGTACTGATTGCAGTAGACTCCTCCATTATGTCGGAGCTCTTA
The DNA here is from genome assembly GCA_018904035.1 of Zaprionus ornatus. Lineage (NCBI taxonomy): Eukaryota > Metazoa > Arthropoda > Insecta > Diptera > Drosophilidae > Zaprionus > Zaprionus ornatus. Next base: position 424,676 of record JAEIFZ010000103.1, read on the forward strand.
CAGCCGGAGTTTCAATTCGACATTGAATTAATCTGTGTAAAACTACACTTTTCCGGTTTTTTTTTGTATATAACCTGCCGCCGTCATCGGAATTATCAGTCTACTTGCAACATTTGTCTGCAAATAAGACTATTTTTAACCTGTTATCAGAGAGAGATCACTTCATAGTCCAGCGTGACTTTAATATCCCGGAATGTAATTGGACATCCATTGCGGAGGGAAACTTCCTTCTGCCCTCCCGGCAACATGATCTGTTTGACGGTTTGTTTGACATGTCTTTGTCGCAGGTTAATCATGTCAAAAACACTTTAAACAGATCGCTGTATCTATGTTTCGTCTCAGATCCTTCCAGGGTGATTTTAGACAGGGCACAACCCCTTTCCCTACCTGAAGATCCTTATCATCCCACTTTCGAAGTGAATTTCGACTTGGGTATTAGCTTTGTGGATAAAAGTGTAAAGCCGTGCAATCGCGTGCTCTGCTTTAAGAAAGCAGACTTTGAATATTTAAATTATTTAATTTCATATTGTGATTGGGCTGACTTTTATCTATCAACTGATAAGTCAGTGGCTATTAATATATTTTATAACCTTAACTCTGCTTGTGATATCTGTGTTCCGCCTTTCTATCCGACAAGCTCAAGTAGGCCTCCTTGGTTTGCAAAAGATTTGTCTCGCTTAAAAAACTTAAAGAGTAGCTTATTTAACTGCTCGGGCAAGTTGATATTTACTCCTCACTTGCAGCATTTTAGTAGATCCGTTATATCCCCTTTTCAACACGAATTTGTGAAACGTCGTTCTACCACGACAAATTTGCTTGAGCTGACATCCTTTGTGGTATAAGGATATCAGGAAAATCTTCAAACTGATGTCATTTATACTGATTTCAGTAAGGCATTTGACTCAGTCAACCATTCCCTTCTTGCACATAAACTGAATCTTTTCGGTTTCTCACCAAAACTTCTTAGTTGGATTGTGAGCTATTTGGGTGACAGAACCCAACGAGTCCTCTTTAAAAATACTCGTTCCTATCCCGTTCATGCCACATCTGGTGTTCCTCAGGGAAGCCACTTAGGTCCTCTGCTTTTTACACTTTTCATCAATGACCTCCCAACTTAACTCACGTACTCTCATGTATGTGGATGATGTCAAGCTCTGTTTTCAATTTAGAGACGACTCCTGTCATTCTCGCCTTCAATCTGACCTAGATTGTTTCTTTTCTTGGTGTCGTCAAATCTCCTTAATCTGAACAGCTCAAAATGCAAGCTGATGACATTCTCACGAGCCTGCCCAAAGTACGTATCATACTCTCTTTGTGGTTGTACCTTGGAAAGAATTTCCCTGGTTGATGATCTAGGTGTCCGCTTGGACCGAAAACTCAAGTTCTCCGAACATATATCTTCGCTTGTTCGTCCAGTTCTCGAGTACGGATCATGTGTCTGGAACCACTTTTCATAGAGATCGCATTGAATCCGTACAGAAAAACTTCTTAATGTTTGCCTTGCGAGGCCTTAACTGGGATGTAAATTCAAGATTTTCTTCCTATCCTAGTTTGGACTTTTGTTACTTAATCTGCCTTCTCTAGCCAATCGTAGAACCATGCTTGGTGTTACCAAGGTTGTTTATTAACAACCTTATCCAAGGGGACATAGATAGTAGCGACTTACTTAGTAGACTACACTTCTCTGTCCCTGGTAGAATCACCCGTAATTACCTTCCTCTGAAACTTCCCAATGCAGCTCGAATTATGGCCTGCATGAGCCATTCAGGGTATTATGTTCGGACTATAATAAACTATACTTCATTTTAGCTAACAATAACAACTTGATATCTAGCTTAAAATTACAACTCCTCGCCCACTTATCTAGAATTTAGTTAAATACATATTTATCTTCTTCCTATTCATAGTAGTACTTTCAACAAACTGCATGCTTTAACACTCTACTCATGATTTTATTTGCATTTGGTTACTAACACTAGCTCTCCTGATCTGATTGGGTTTTTCTGGGTTTTCCCCAATCCTCTGCAACAAATGTTGGATCGGCTTTTTCTTTATCCCAGTTTGCACATTTTTATATCCTTGGACCATTGAAAATGGTCAAAAAAGGGTATACTAACTTTGTGCAAATGTATGTAACAGGCAGAAGGAGGCGTCGGAGACCCCATAAAGTATATATATTCTTGCTCAGGATCAATAGCCGAGTCGATTGAGCCATGTCCGTCTGTCTGTCCGTCTGTCTGTCTGTCTGGATGAACGCGCCGATCTCAGCTATTACAAAAGCTACGGACACCAAATTTAGCATGAAGATTCCTGTATACCATACGCAGATCAAGTTTATTTTCAATTTGGAATAACACGCCTACGGCCCCCGCAAACCGCCAATTTTGGTTTACATTGCTATTTACATTCGAAGAACTCATTTCTTAACGTTCTGCTTTAGCATATATATAGATAAATAATATATGAACTTATCCTCCAAATTGCAATCCGATCAGACAATAAACACTGAAGTTATTAGATAAACCATTTCGACACTTCGACCAGCAAAGAACTTGTCGATGACGTCAGAACTAAATTCCTTATGCATGAAAGAAAAGGACAACGATGCGAGCGCGAAGCGCGAGCTTTTTCTCGACTCTTCTTTTCCATGCACATGTCAATTACCGAAAATACATGTGCATAAATATATGCTAACACTCAACCAATAGGTGGCGTATATATGAATATGAAGAAAGCAAAGAAGTTGTCGATGACGTCAGAACTAAATTACTTGTGCATGAAAGAAAAGGATAAACGATGCGAGCGCGAAGCGCGAGCTGTTTCTCGACTCTTCTTTTTCATGCACATGTCAATTACCCAAAATACATGTGCATAAATGCAAACACTTATACATACTTAATTTGTGTTCACACATACATATGTAAAATTATATACAACCAATAGCGTGGTTGATCGGCATGCATGAATGCAGGTATTTACTAGATTTCTAATATAGACATATTATTATTATTATTTAATAATTTATATATTGACTTTTTATTAAATAAATATTAATTTAGATTTCACGATATATTATGAGCTATCATATCGATAGCTTTTAATATATATTAAACATATCGATATATATTTCATATGTTTTGCATATAAATTATATTAATATGTGTAAATTATATTATATCCCCACGTCTATTGAAACTATGTTTGAAAAAAATGTACTAACATTTCTTCTACTTTGTTTTTTTAATATATGTATATTTTGTATGTATATTAGATTCTATAGATCAATATTATAAATTTAAGGTTTCGCGCACTTTTTAATTGCGGCGATAAATTATTGGCAACGTATCAAAATTGTTGCAAGGTGGCAGCGCGCTTCAGTGTTATGTTAATTTGTAGTTTGCGATTGGCGTGTTCGGTGTCGTCGTCGATTGTCGATTATCATTTGTATTTTCGATATTAAATATAAAATAATATATAATTAATTCGCGTGTTCGTGATACATTTAACATTTAATGCAAATTAATATAAGTCGAGTATATAATAAGTAAATCCTCGTGTGTGATTGTTATGCGTTAACGGAACATTTTTTATGCGTGTGAATGATTGCGCCCTGCCCGGAACGTGGCGCGCAATTTTAGAAAAGTGCGGTACACAGCGTAACGTATTTTTGTGCATGCATACATATATGTGTATAGACTCTTCTGAAGTGTGTGTGATTGTACGTGAACATCGGTATCGGTTCGTTTCCGCGATTCAAATTGGAATTTTCGCTGGAATTTCTTGCAGGTTTAATTTATTATTTCTTTGATTTATATTTATTCTTTTTCCACATTTTGTTTATTTTTATTTTCCTTATTAAATTTTATTATTATTTGTTCTTTCATTAGATATTTATTTTCATTTATAATATAATTATTTTAAATAATATACATATATTTATTTAAATATATGAATATAATTATAATATATATATATCTATTTAAATATATGAATATATTTATATATATAAATAAATATACTAACTTTATTTTATATATATAACTATATATTAATTTTTGATAAATATATATTCAAATTAAATTAATTTATAAGAATTTTATTTTTAACATACCTATATATTATTTTAAAACTTATATATTAGAAGATGCCTAGACTTAAGAGAAAGTCAGCTTGCAATAGGAGTCAAACACAGCGAAAAAGAAATCGTTTGAATAGGTCAGATATAGACTTTTCTGAGCAGGAACGCGTAAATAATCTAGAGGCACATAGAGAACGTAGGCAAAATTTCGAATTTAGGGAAGCTGAAAGGGTTAGAGATAGTCAACAGCATCGAGTCCGCAGAAGTAATAGAACATTTAGGGCCGTTGAGCAATTACCGGACACAATTCGTCACACTACTCTTCGGGCTTCTTTGCCAATCAGATTACAAGAAAAACTTGCTGACACTTCGCGTCGTTCGAGGCGCAGGCGAGATGCTAACCTTCGATCTCAGGAAAGAGAGCAGGATGCAGTTCGTCGCCGTGTACGTCGCAGTGATTCTGCAATTAAAACAGACGAACAACTTGCCAACACTTCGCGTCGTTCGAGTCGCAGGCAAGATGCTGAGTTTCGATCTCAGGAAAGAGAGCAGGATGCAGTTCGTCGCCGTGTACGTCGCAGTGATTCTGCAATTAAAACAGACGAACAACTTGCCAACACTTCGCGTCGTTCGAGTCGCAGGCAAGATGCTGAGTTTCGATCTCAGGAAAGAGAGCAGGATGCAGTTCGTCGCCGTGTACGTCGCAGTGATTTTGCAATTAAAACAGACGAACAACTTGCCAACACTTCGCGTCGTTCGAGTCGCAGGAAAGATGCTGAGTTTCGATCTCAGGAAAGAGAGCAGGATACAGTTCATCGCCGTGTTCGACGAACTGATCATTCAACTAGAAATGCCGAACAACTTGCCAATACTTTGCGTCGATCGAGGCGCAGGCAATGTCCACAATTCAGGTCCAACGAAAGCGGACGAGATGCTGTTAGAAGGGCGATTCAGCGACAAAATCAGGAGACGCGAATTTTAGAAAGGGCAATAGATAGAAGTCAAAGGTCTCAGGTTAGAAACAATCCTATTCGTAGGATTGTTGAGCAGGTACGCAATACTAGTGCACGCCGCAGTGCTCGAATTCGAGCTCAACGTGAAGCCTTTGAAGCCCATAGGAATATGTCGCAAAGAGTGAGTCTATATAGGAGTATTTGCACCAATAGGATAGCAGAGAATAGGAGAAACGCGTCCCGCAATAGAGTGGACCGTGCGAATACCCTTCCAGATGATAGGATATCGCAGGTTAAAACTAGTTTAGATTGCCTAATAGCCAATTTTAATAAGACAGTCAAGCAGGGACCCGATCAGGTTTGCATATGTTGCAAAGGTTTGTGGTTTCCACATCAAGTGGACAAAATTTCGCGTGAGGTCATAGAGGAAAAGTGTAGTGAAGCAGATAGTGTTGATATTTTATATCTTTCCTCTATGTTTCCATCCCATAATAATAGTCAGGGAAAAAACCAAAGGCTTCTATTACAAATGGCCTAAATTTTCCGGAGCTTCCGGAATGCCTGAAAGGCTTGACGCCTCTAGAAGAAAGGCTGATTTCTCCCCGTCTTCCTTTTATGATCATAAAGTCTCTTGGATATGGACGTCAAAGTGCCATTAAAGGAGCAGTGATCAATGTGCCAATTCCAGTTGCAAATGTTGTAACTTCCCTTCCCAGGGCATTTAATGAAGCCGAAGTAGTTCAGATTCATCTTAAGCGTAGGATGGAGTATAACCATGATTTCATGGCTGAAACCATAAGGCCCTCAAAGATAGTTGATGCAATTCGGTATTTAGTGAACACAGAACTTTATAAGAAGCACCAGGTTACTATCAATGAGCAGTGGTTGTCTTCTTACTCAGCTGAGACTGTACCATTTGTTGCGTCAGCAGACGACAGGGACATTGTGTGTCAAATGTTAGAAAAGGCAGCACAACCTAATGAGCATAGAGTAGTAGAAGAAGAGGTAGAGTTGAATCCAGGAGGTCAAGAAACCTTCATAGAAAATGTCCCTGTTGAAAACATAGATATTCCTCGAATTGCTATAGCACCAGGAGAGGGTCAGCGACCTCTTGACATGATAACCGATTGTGATTCAGAGGAGCTGGCTTTTCCCACAATATTTGCAGGCATTAAAAGGAAATGTCAGGAAAGTTTTACAACTATAGTTAGATCAGAGCTTAGGAATTTTGATAGAAGAGTTTGTAGAACTGATAAATTATTTCATAACTTCAAAAAGTTAGAAATGATTAGCATTAGGAATAGCACATCAATTTGCTTACGTAAGCACTCTGCCACTCAAGGCATTTCGGCTGCTGATGTGCGTAATGATGAAACTTTAAATAGGTTAATACTTCATGATGATGGCTATAGGCTTTTAAAAGGTATTCGCACGTCTCCTGCTCATTGGAAGGACGAGAAAAAGAAAGTGATGGCTATGATTAGGCAGGTAGGGCTTCCAACTTTTTTTATAACATTTTCCGCAGCGGAAACTAGGTGGCCGGAGCTTTTAGTCTTGCTATGTAAAAATGTAGACAAGCTAGAAGTATCCGAAGAAGAAGCGTTAAATTTGGGGTTTAATGAGAAAGCTCGTCTCATTAGAGCAGACCCAGTGACCTGTGCCAGATATTTCGATTTTCGATATAGACAGGTTTTAAAACTGATGAAAAAGGAAGGCGGTGTCTTTGGTTGTCACCAGGTCATCAAGTTTTATTGGCGAGTGGAGTTTCAGCAAAGAGGCTCTCCACATATACATGGCATGTTCTGGCTGAAAGACGCCCCAAAGCTCGACCTAAAGAATGAGTCCACATTTATGCCTGTGAAGTCCTTTATTGATCAGTTTATTACTGCTGATTCTAGTTGCCCGGACGTTGCTCCATATTTGGAGTATCAACTCCATAGTCACGGGCACTCTTGCAGGCGAGAAATTAGGTCAAAACAAATTTGTAGATTTGGTATCCCATACTCTCCCATGCCTCAAACAGAAATTCTTCTCCCTTTTGAAGAAAATGCTCCAAATTTAGCCGAGCATCGTAGGAATTTCGAAAAAATTCAAAGTCTGCTCGACTTCCCATTTGATCGTGAAAGCGTAGAAAATTTTAACGATTTTAACAACTTTTTGTCCCACGATCAACTTAACCTTAGTTATTAGGGCTACATTAATGCTGTAAGATCAAGTATAAAGAAACCAAAAGTTTTTTTGAAGCGATCTTTTGCAGCAATCAAGCTTAACGCTTATAACAAGCACCTCCTTTTGTTGCAGCGAGCAAATATGGATATTCAGTTTATTTTAGACCCCTATGCTTGCTGCAGCTACGTCGTTAATTATATTAACAAGTCTCAGAGAGGTATCTCAATGTTGATGCGTGAGGCAATCAATGAGATTAAAGACAATAACAATGTAACTATTAAGCAAAAGTTACAACATTTAGGTAACAAATTTATATTTGGCACTGAGATATCCGCTTTTTATAGCTACTGCAAATCAGAACGAGGAGCTCGCCAAGAAAATGCAGATGACTTTGACGATGATGTGCCTAGGGCTTCTGAATCAATAGTTTACGCTCTTCGCGATAATAGTGGCTTCATCAGAAAGAGGACCACTGCGTGCATAATTAGGTATAGGAGATTTAATGTCAATACAGAAACAAGTGACTATTTCAGAGAGCTAAAAATGCTTTACGCCCCATGGCGAGATGAGCATTTGGATTTAGTCACACATGACTGTGAATTGTTCTGTAGGGAAAATTCGGAGTTAGTAGAGAACAATCGCAGAAAATATAATTTACTAGATGATAGGGAACTAGAAGATGCTCTGAGCCACTTAACAGAGGAAGCAGAAAATGAGAATAATCAAGTAGGAGAACAGGAAGTGGTAGATGATGGCTTCACAGTTTTAGGATTGCCTGAAATAGATCCACATCTAAATGTTTTAAATGTGGATGGAAATATTGATATGAATGATGAAGATAGTAATGTCCGTTTTATCAAGCTTCCAGCCTTAGTTTCTCAGGAAAGCTTAGCTAATATAGTTAGATCTCTTAATTTAAAGCAGAAGCTATATTTTACACATGCTTTGCATAATGCCAAAATCAATACAGTCTTTTATGAATTTGTTGGAGGCGGCGCCGGAGTCGGAAAGAGTCGACTTATATCAGCAATTTTTCAGTCATTATCCGTAATGTATAACAGTATACCAGGAGCTGATCCGACATCTGTTAAAATCCTCTTATGTGCACCAACAGGAAAAGCAGCATTCGGAATTAGTGGTTCGACACTGCATTCCATGTTTTCACTTCCTGTTAATCAATCTCGCTCAGCACCTCTAAGGGCCTTAAGCCATGATTTAGTTAATAGCCTTCATTCAAGGTTAATCGATCTTAAATTAATTATTATTGATGAAATATCAATGGTTAGCTCTCTAATGTTTTCTTATTTAGATTCTCGTTTGAAGCAAATTTTCAAAAATACTTCTCCTTTTGCTGGTGTTTCTATCATCGTATTCGGTGATCTTAGACAGTTACAGCCCGTAGGAGGCAGTTGGATTTTCGATCCAAATACCACTGACCCTTACCATGAAATATTTGGTACGTATCTCTGGGACCTTTTTTTGTATTTTGAGCTCACAGAGATAATGCGTCAACGTGACGATCAGCTTTTCGCTTCTGCCTTAAATAATATGGCATCGGGTTGTATGACAGCCGATGATATTGTCCTTTTCCAATCTAGAATATGCGAACCATCGGCAGTGCCCGATGATGCAATTCATCTGTTTAGTAATAATAATGAGGTTGATTTATTTAATGTAACGAAACTTAACTCAATTGCTACTGAGCAATTTTTCTCTACTGCTGAAGATTTTATTAAGGCGGGCCATTTGGAACCAGCTAGGAAACAAAGAATATTAGAAGAAGTGAAGGGTTTTAAAACTTCCGCTACACAGGGACTCTGTACGTCTCTTCTCCTAAAAAATACTGCCAAGTACATGATGACGGTCAATGTAGACACAGGTGATGGATTAGTAAACGGGGCATCAGGTGTGTTGATGCAAATAGATTTCAATACTCCCAACACTCCCAACATTTTATGGATGAAATTTACAGAGGAAACTGTAGGAGAATCTGCGCGTTCGAAGTGTACACATCGTACAGATCCTTCATGGACTCCTATTCAGAAAATTGTTCGCAGTTTTCAATATTCAAATAACGCACAAATTAACATTGACCGTAGGCAGTTTCCAATTGTGCCTGTTGAAGGCATCACAATTCATAAGAGTCAGGGAGCTACGTATGGCAAAGTGGTAGTCCATGCTAATTCCAGAATGCAGCGTGCTGCATTATACGTAGCTTGCAGTAGAGCAACTACTGCTTTAGGATTATTCATTATTGGGAATTTTGTTCCTCCTAAGTCTCCCCAAAATAATGATAAAGTGAAAGCCCAATTGAAGAAATTGCGGACTGAAAAACTACTGTGTACTCATTACGATTATTTAATTAACAGTTCTGCCCTTAACATTTTCTTCCATAATACTCAGAGCTTGAATTCCCATCTTGAAGATATTCGATCGGACAAGCTGATGCTTCAGTCATCAATATTATGTTTCGTGGAAACTTCCATAAGCAATGAAACTGTAGAAATACCTGGGTTCACTATTGTGGTTCAACTTGAATCAATTAGGCCTTTAACAGGCATCATAATTTATGTAAAGAACGAGCTAGTAGATAGAGTTTCCCATACCTTTAGCAGTAGAAAAACTTTTGGCTCAGTAGTTTTTGAGTTCGGCATATTTAGGTTTGATGCCATAAGTTTTCTTATATTATATAAAAGTCCAGACTTTCCTCTGTCCACATTTAAAATAGAATTTGAGGAGATAATTCATCAATTTTCTCGTTTAGGTGATTTAGGGGATAGCTTGCTAGTTTTAGGAGATTTTAATTTGTGCCTCAAAACCTTTAACAGGTGTAAGAGTATTTATAATTTTTTGATTAGCAAAGGATTAAGGAGTTTGTTAGATTTGAAAACGTCCACTACCAATATGGATACACATATTGATTGGGCGTTTTCAAATATACTAGATAATGAAAAGATTAGTGCTAGGACTTTTGAGGTTTTGCATAGCCATCACAATGGGATATCTGTTAGTATTCAGGCATGAGTTTGTAATGTTTGGAATAGGTTAGAAATTAAGAAATCTAAATGACAGGATATATGTAAATATGTATGTAGGCATATTTTAATAATTTAAATTTAATTATCTAATAGTTAAGTATAACCATTGAATGGAAAATTGGTTTGATAATTATTATTATTTTTTTATTGTTATACCCTTGGACCTTGTTATCGATATTAACCAATTTAAAATTTATAAAGAAATACCGATATCTACTGCTCACACCGCTTTAGGGAATTGCGGCGATAAATTATTGGCAAAATATCGAAATTGAAGCAAGGTGGCAGCGCACTCCAGTATTATTATTAATTTATAGCTTGCAATTAGTATTATACAATTAAATACTTTTTATGGCAACATACGTCCAAGGTTATCCTACTGTCGTGTGCAACTCGACTGTTGCTCTTGTTAAATAATCTCTTTTCTTTACATTTAAGGTTTTACCCTTAATTTAAAATTACTTTTATTTAAAATTTCAATTTAAATAATTTAAATTTACTTTTAATTCTAAATTTCAATTGTTTCTTTACTTTTAAAAAGTCGACTGATCATAGTTCGACTATAAACTAAACTAAATAAATAAATAAATAAAAAATTATCTTGTGTGACACTAAGTAACCTAAGAATTCGGTTTCCTTCCGGAAGAACTTAGATTTTTCTATACTTATTTTTATATACGCTACGAACAATTTGTCTATGATTTCCTTTAGATCATATAGATGTTGTTCCGCAGTCTCGGAAAAAACGATTATGTCGTCTACATATATGTGACATGTTTTTCCAATCTTTTCTCTTGCAATATTATCTATTGCCCGTTGAAAGATTCGTGGCGCATTCCATAAATTTACGTTGCCAATAATTTATCGCCGCAATTTCCAAGCGCGCGAAAGACTTCGCGAGCAGTATACATATATCGGTATTTCTTTATAAATTTTAAATTGGCCAATAATAAGATTTAATATTTATTTAATTGCCTTTTATGGTTTTGTATTTTTTATTGAACTTATAAAATATGAAATATTAAATAATAATCATATGTGTGCATGCAAATTATCAAACCGATTCTACGAGTTTGAAAAAAATATATTTTTTATTAGTGGAGAACGACTCCGTTTCTTGAGAGTACAAAATTAAGACTAAGATTACAATATCGTTCTGAGGCCAAAGTAGCCTTTGAAGATGTCAAAGCTTCTGCTGATCGAGCTAAAGCTTAAAGCTCGTGATGCCATTTGGATGAAGGAGGATGATGTCAAAGCTTCTGTTGATCGAGCTAATGCTTAAAGCTCGTGATGCTATTTGGACGAAGGAGGATTTGTTTACAAATAAACATTGAGTGTTCTGCACGCTAGGCTTTTAGGCTGCAGGGGTGGTTTATTATTTCCAAGAAGAGTTGCTCAAGACTGAATGGAAATTGTTTGAAATAGCGAAAAATGAGGAGTTCAGAATGTTTTGTTTTGAGTCCGAAAAGACTATGAAAAGTTGTTTATAATTTACATAAGGAACGCTAAGTAACTCAGGGTGATAACTTGCATATACTTGTATACATTCATATCGATCTATCACGCTACCTATTGGTTGAATGTTAGCATATATTTATCCACATGTATGTACATGTATTTTCGGTAATTGACACGTGCATGGAAAAGAAGAGTCGAGAAAAAGCTCGAGCTACGCGCTCACATCGTTCATCCTTTTCTTTCCTGCCCAAGTAATATAGTTATGACGTCATCGACAACTTGTTTGCTGGTCGGAGGTTCGAAATGGTTTATCTAATAACTTCAGTGTTGTAAGGACTCGTTATACGAGCCCCACAAAAACATAATTTTTAGTTTATAAGTATTCTCAAAATTAGTTTTAATATTAGTTTTATAAGTATTACCACGAAGGTATTTGTTTTGTTAGTTTGTAAATATAAGAAATCGGTCTTAGGCCAGTCGCAACAGGGTACACAGTAGCGAGCGCACACAGGTGCAGGCAAGTGTGCGCGCACACCGAGAGCGCAAGCAAGAGCGCGCGCACACGCAGCCGAAACCAACCGCCACAAAAGCGCAAAGCCGCGCACACACAGCCGAATCCGACCGATGAGAGCGTTATGAGAGCTCGCACGGAGAAAAAGATAGGAGAAGGGAGCCTGCAACAAGTGCATAGCTCGTTTGCACGCGACAAAAAAAAGGTGGGGAACGGTATTGAGAACGGACAGTGCGTGTCCAGCCTTAATTAGGTCAAGTCCGCGGGAATTCTACGTGTGCGACCGGCAGCAACATCGACAGCGACAAACCCAGTAGGACATTTGGTGAGCAATGCACAGTTTTATGAGGAAATTCAGGGCTGTAATACAGCATTAGAATAAGTATAGTAGATGGCTACGGTGCTAGGCAGGGCGCAAGCATGATTGTTTATAACGAAAATAAAGAAAAGAATGAAATTTAACTACTAGCGTTGTTTATGGTCAGCGACAGTGCCAGTGGAAACGCGTGACCCAGTGAGGGTATTTCGGAGGAAGGCGACCGGTATCTCGGCACCTCAATTGAGTCGACGGTTTGGCAGAAGTGTGGCAGTCGGGCTCAACCACGCCACATTTATGCCCAACTTTCGATACAGGCACATGTCAGCAATGTTGGCGGCCTTGTCTAACAGACTGGCCCCAATATCGTCTGTGAAGTGCTCGGTTCGTGCCTCATGAGTACTATGGTACCTACCCCTGAGCCAATAGTTCGGCAAAGTGTGATAGTTGGGCTTAACCATATCACACTTAGGTTGAACTGATGGCACAGTGGCGCGTTAATGGTGTTGGGACGGCTGGACTCGGTACGACCGAGGTACGAGGGTCGTTTGATAAGTCCGTGACTTTTTGAATAAAATATATTTTTTTCGTCAAAGAAGCGTTTTATTTCTCAACATAATCTCCTTTTAGCTCTATACATTTAGTCCAGCGTTTTTCCAATTTTTTTATTCCTTCCAAATAATAGGTTTTCTCAAGGCCCTCAAAATAGTCGTTTGTTTCTGTGATGACCTCTTCATTTGACCCGAATCTCTTACCGCCGAGCCATTTCTTCATGTTTGGAAACAAAAAATAGTCACAGGGGGCTAAATCTGGAGAATATGCTGGATGGGGTAGCAGTTCGTAGCCCAATTTATGAAATTTTGCCATGCTGACTACACACGTGTGCACCCGTGCATTGTCCTGATGGAACAGCACTTTTTTTTCGCCAAATGCGGTCGTTTCTGCTTCAAATCAATATCGAATCTGTCCAAAAGCTCTGAATAATATTCGCCGGTGATCGTTTTACCCTTTTCAAGGTAATCGATGTGAATGATACCTTGTGCATCCCAAAAAACTGTGGCCATGACCTTGTTGGCCGACAGACCCACCTTGGCCTTCTTTGGTGCACGTTCACCCGGAGAAACCCACTGTCTTGATTGTTCTTTGGTCTCTGGTGTGGTGTGGTGGATCCATGTTTCGTCTACGGTAACGAAACGGCGCAAAAATTCGTTTGGATTGCGGTTGAACATCGCCAAACACTCCTTTGAAATGGTCACACGGTTGCGCTTATGGTCGTGTGTGAGCAATCGCGGCACCCATCGCGCGGAAAGCTTTTTCATGTCCAAATATTCATGTAAAATGTGATGTACCCGTTCAGTTGAGATGCCTACAGCCTCAGCTACCTCACGCACTTTCATTCTCCGATCATCCAATATCATTCCATGGATTTTGTCGACGATTTCTGGCATGACGACCTCTTTTGGGCGACCTGAACGTTCGGCATCACTTGTACTGGTACGACCACAACGGAACTCAGTAAACCATTTCTTAACCATTGAAATTGATGGTGCAGAGTCCCCATAATATTTATCAAGTCTTTCCTTGGTTTCGGTGATGGATTTTTTACGCAAAAAATAATGCTTAATTAGCACACGAAATTCACTTTTTTCCATTTTCGTTAAAATTCACGAGATCGTCTGCTTTCAATGCCTATAAAACGCAAACTAAGAAACGCAGCTTTCTCAAAATTTTACAGTCAGCTGTTAATCGATAACTGCTGACAGGAGCAGTGTTGTATTTAGAGCAGGTGCGCGGCAAATACAAAAAGTCACGGACTTATCAAACGACCCTCGTATATTGCCCCTATTTCCTTTCCGTCTCCCGTCGAGACCGAGACTTCCCTTTTCGCTCCCAAGGGATCTATTCTCCGTCTCATAGTCTCTGCGCAGGACCGAGCATACCACAGCCTTAGACCCTACCTTACAGTGTTTATTGTCCGATCGGACAATATCCGGAGGATAAGTTCATAGAGTACTTATCTATATATGTGCTAAAGCAGAACGTTAAGAAATGAGTACTTGGAATGTAAATAGCAATGTAAATAAAAAATTGTCGGTTTGTGGGGGCGGTAGGCGTGATTTTCCAAATTGAAAATAAACTTGATCTGCGTATAGTTTACAGGAATCTTCATGCTAAATTTTGTATCCATAGCTTTTGTACGAGGGTCGTTTGATAAGTCCGTGACTTTTTGAATAAAATATATTTTTTTCGTCAAAGAAGCGTTTTATTTCTCAACATAATCTCCTTTTAGCTCTATACATTTAGTCCAGCGTTTTTCCAATTTTTTTATTCCTTCCAAATAATAGGTTTTCTCAAGGCCCTCAAAATAGTCGTTTGTTTCTGTGATGACCTCTTCATTTGACCCGAATCTCTTACCGCCGAGCCATTTCTTCATGTTTGGAAACAAAAAATAGTCACAGGGGGCTAAATCTGGAGAATATGCTGGATGGGGTAGCAGTTCGTAGCCCAATTTATGAAATTTTGCCATGCTGACTACACACGTGTGCACCCGTGCATTGTCCTGATGGAACAGCACTTTTTTTCGCCAAATGCGGTCGTTTCTGCTTCAAATCAATATCGAATCTGTCCAAAAGCTCTGAATAATATTCGCCGGTGATCGTTTTACCCTTTTCAAGGTAATCGATGTGAATGATACCTTGTGTATCCCAAAAAACTGTGGCCATGACCTTGTTGGCCGACAGACCCACCTTGGCCTTCTTTGGTGCACGTTCACCCGGAGAAACCCACTGTCTTGATTGTTCTTTGGTCTCTGGTGTGGTGTGGTGGATCCATGTTTCGTCTACGGTAACGAAACGGCGCAAAAATTCGTTTGGATTGCGGTTGAACATCGCCAAACACTCCTTTGAAATGGTCACACGGTTGCGCTTATGGTCGTGTGTGAGCAATCGCGGCACCCATCGCGCGGAAAGCTTTTTCATGTCCAAATATTCATGTAAAATGTGATGTACCCGTTCAGTTGAGATGCCTACAGCCTCAGCTACCTCACGCACTTTCATTCTCCGATCATCCAATATCATTCCATGGATTTTGTCGACGATTTCTGGCATGACGACCTCTTTTGGGCGACCTGAACGTTCGGCATCACTTGTACTGGTACGACCACAACGGAACTCAGTAAACCATTTCTTAACCATTGAAATTGATGGTGCAGAGTCCCCATAATATTTATCAAGTCTTTCCTTGGTTTCGGTGATGGATTTTTTACGCAAAAAATAATGCTTAATTAGCACACGAAATTCACTTTTTTCCATTTTCGTTAAAATTCACGAGATCGTCTGCTTTCAATGCCTATAAAACGCAAACTAAGAAACGCAGCTTTCTCAAAATTTTACAGTCAGCTGTTAATCGATAACTGCTGACAGGAGCAGTGTTGTATTTAGAGCAGGTGCGCGGCAAATACAAAAAGTCACGGACTTATCAAACGACCCTCGTAATATCTGAGATCGGTGCGTTCATCCAGACAGACGGACATGACTCAATCGACTCGGCTAGTGATCCTGAGCAGGAATATATATACTTTGTGGGGTCTGCCTGTTACATACATTTGCACAAAGATAGTATACCCTTTTTAAAAGGATATAAGAAGTTAACACAAATCGTCACGACTTTTACAAAATCGGTTATTAAGTGAAATTCACAATGAAAATTGCGCTTTAAATTTTAATTTCGAGTTGTTATACTATGTACGAACGACATGCACAAATTTAATTAATGAACAGAAGAATAAGAACGCATAGACAATGCAAAAGCGAATAGACATGATTTTAGAGATGCCACGAGCTAAACTTACATATTGTGTCTTCTCGCTCTTTCTTATGTCTCCACGTACATATGTGTAAATGCTTAATGTCATTTATATGTATGTTTGAATAAATATGTACATTTACTTATGTAATAAAATAAGGGGAAAAATTACACAATATATAAAATTGAATATATCAAAATCAACCAGCGAATGCATAGATTATTTTATGTCATTTATAGAAATGTTCTTCAGTACCTCGGTTACGGCTGCTTGAATGGCTGGGTGATAGATCAGGCGAATACGAAGGATGGTCGATGAGAGAAATCCCTTTTTTCATTTAAAATTTGTTTAATTTTTTGGTCGACATTTAATTCATGTGGAAAAAATCGTGCACAGACCTTTCTTTTCCCAAAATCTTCAGTTAAAATTGTCCAAATAGTGTTTTTACTCGTATTCAATTCCTCAGCCAACATTCTTGTAGTAAAATTTGAATCGATACCAATGATTTCACGGACTTTTTCCACCAGTTCAGCACGATTTCTGGACGTCCTGCTCTAGGGTCGTCACGACCTTACGACCATTTTTAAATCGTGTAAACCACGTATAAACTTGCGTACGACTCATACAATCATCACAATAAACTTTTTTCATTAGCAAATTTTTTTAAAATTTTTTTATATTTGCTCTTTGTTCCATTTTATTTTTGAACCATTAGCACACTTGGTTTTATTGAAATGCCTGTCACTTTTACATCTGTCATCCGACTTGCATGAAGTTAGGTGCGTTTGAAAGAGGATGAATATATCTTTTTAATGTTGCAAATTTTCAATAGATGGCGCTGTATGTTGTATGATTTAAATATAAAGTTCGGTTATTTGTCTGTAATATAAATTAACCACAGTTTCTCAGTTTATTTTCATTGCACGCGAATCAACAGCTTTATTCACATATGCATGCAGAAAATATAAATCACAGAAATTTAACAAATAGCAATAAGTAAATAAAAATTTCAACTTTTTTGACGCGCGAATAGGCGCGATTTATCTGCCTAATGGCCATTTTGAATCGTTCTGATTGCCCTGATCATAGGAAAAGGAGGCCATTAGTTCCTTTAGATAGCTCTGATGGCTATTCTGTATGGGCAGTGTTAGTTTAAAATTTCCCTTTTACTTGGAAGTGTGTGTACACTGCTCGTTACCTGCACTTACCTGTGGTGCATAGTCGGTTTTCATGTTGTTGTTGTCGCGCTTGGTGCGTTTGGACTGGCATTGTGATTGACCGGACTTAGAGTGTTCAAGGGGAACATAGTTAAGCAATTCGCTATGTTGTTTATCTGTGCGTAAAGCGATTACCGACTCATTCTCACTTTGTATAAAGCCATCGTCAGAATGACACATCGAACGGGATCACGCTCGTTTTTTGTAACAAAAACAACAATTAACGGTAATGAGAACGGCTTGTTTTGTGTGTTGAGGGATTAAGTGGCTTTGTGTGAGAGACTGTTTGATGAACTTGTTTGGGTGTGCTTGTGTGTAGTTAAGTGGCCAACCTGTCGCCATCATTGACCGCCAAGTTGTCATTGTTTTCTTTAGCCAGCGACATGAAATCCACCGGTCCCTCAAATTCATATTTTAAGCATGTCTGTGAAAATTGTGGTGGGGCATTCATTAGCATATTATCTTCCATATTCTCCTCGTCTGTCTTCTCCTGGCGTAAAGGGACATGTGCCTCGCGTGCACGATGATGGCGTTTATAGGGCATTTCATCCACTTCTGCCTGCTTTGCCACCTCATCCCTTTCGGTCTGCTTCACTGTGTCATCTTCATGTCGGGGAGATCGACTATCGCCACTTTCAGGAGCCACATTGGATGTTTTTGGAAGATCCTTAAACGCATCAACATTCGATATCTTGTATTGATCAAAATGGAAGACATCCGATGAAGCATCATCTGATAAGCATCAGCTGCCAACTGCTCTATGCTTTCCATGTTACACGATTCCTGATTATGTTTCACCGATAAATCAGCAAGGTCTTGTATATTGGGCCTGCGTTTAACCTTTTCGCGATTGCGCTGCAAGCACATAGTATCCTCGGGATCACATTCCTCCTGTGGTCTTATTACTTTACTATACCATACTTATAGGTTGATGTTTAGAAGGCCATCCAAAGATTTGCATGATAATTGTGTTATGCATTTGCGTGTCGATGAGCAACTTGGTTTCTTCTGACAACTTGACTTCTTAGGATAAGTTGGTTTCTTTTGTTGACATTCTTTTTCTTCATCTTCATCATGGCAGTTGTTGTCGTGACGTGAACTTGATGCAACTACATCCAATTCATCTTCAATGTTCTCCAAATCATCATAGTATATCTTGGCTTGTTTATGATGATGTGCTCTTAGACTTGCTTTATATACCCTTGGACCATTGAAAATGGTCAAAAAAGGGTATACTAACTTTGTGCAAATGTATGTAACAGGCAGAAGGAGGCGTCGGAGACCCCATAAAGTATATATATTCTTGCTCAGGATCAATAGCCGAGTCGATTGAGCCATGTCCGTCTGTCTGTCCGTCTGTCCGTCTGTCTGTCTGTCTGGATGAACGCGCCGATCTCAGCTATTACAAAAGCTACGGACACCAAATTTAGCATGAAGATTCCTGTATACCATACGCAGATCAAGTTTATTTTCAATTTGGAATAACACGCCTACCGCCCCCGCAAACCGCCAATTTTGGTTTACATTGCTATTTACATTCGAAGAACTCATTTCTTAACGTTCTGCTTTAGCATATATATAGATAAATAAAATATGAACTTATCCTCCAAATTGCAATCCGATCAGACAATAAACACTGAAGTTATTAGATAAACCATTTCGACACTTCGACCAGCAAAGAACTTGTCGATGACGTCAGAACTAAATTCCTTATTCATGAAAAACTCTTCTTTTCCATGCACATGTCAATTACCGAAAACACATGTGCATAAATATATGCTAACACTCAACCAATAGGTGGCGTATATATGAATATGAAGAAAGCAAAGAAGTTGTCGATGACGTCAGAACTAAATTACTTGTGCATGAAAGAAAAGGATAAACGATGCGAGCGCGAGCTGTTTCTCGACTCTTCTTTTTCATGCACATGTCAATTACCCAAAATACATGTGCATAAATGCAAACACTTATACATACTTAATTTGTGTTCACACATACATATGTAAAATTATATACAACCAATAGCGTGGTTGATCGGCATGCATGAATGCAGGTATTTACTAGATTTCTAATATAGACATATTATTATTATTATTTAATAATTTATATATTGACTTTTTATTAAATAAATATTAATTTAGATTTCACGATATATTATGAGCTATCATATCGATAGCTTTTAATATATATTAAACATAAATTATATTAATATGTGTAAATTATATTATATCCCCACGTCTATTGAAACTATGTTTGAAAAAAATGTACTAACATTTCTTCTACTTTGTTTTTTTAATATATGTATATTTTGTATGTATATTAGATTCTATAGATCATTATTATAAATTTAAGGTTTCGCGCACTTTTTAATTGCGGCGATAAATTATTGGCAACGTATCAAAATTGTTGCAAGGTGGCAGCGCGCTTCAGTGTTATGTTAATTTGTAGTTTGCGATTGGCGTGTTCGGTGTCGTCGTCGATTGTCGATTATCATTTGTATTTTCGATATTAAATATAAAATAATATATAATTAATTCGCGTGTTCGTGATACATTTAACATTTAATGCAAATTAATATAAGTCGAGTATATAATAAGTAAATCCTCGTGTGTGATTGTTATGCGTTAACGGAACATTTTTTATGCGTGTGAATGATTGCGCCCTGCCCGGAACGTGGCGCGCAATTTTAGAAAAGTGCGGTACACAGCGTAACGTATTTTTGTGCATGCATACATATATGTGTATAGACTCTTCTGAAGTGTGTGTGATTGTACGTGAACATCGGTATCGGTTCGTTTCCGCGATTCAAATTGGAATTTTCGCTGGAATTTCTTGCAGGTTTAATTTATTATTTCTTTGATTTATATTTATTCTTTTTCCACATTTTGTTTATTTTTATTTTCCTTATTAAATTTTATTATTATTTGTTCTTTCATTAGATATTTATTTTCATTTATAATATAATTATTTTAAATAATATACATATATTTATTTAAATATATGAATATAATTATAATATATATATATCTATTTAAATATATGAATATATTTATATATATAAATAAATATACTAACTTTATTTTATATATATAACTATATATTAATTTTTGATAAATATATATTCAAATTAAATTAATTTATAAGAATTTTATTTTTAACATACCTATATATAATTTTAAAACTTATATATTAGAAGATGCCTAGACTTAAGAGAAAGTCAGCTTGCAATAGGAGTCAAACACAGCGAAAAAGAAATCGTTTGAATAGGTCAGATATAGACTTTTCTGAGCAGGAACGCGTAAATAATCTAGAGGCACATAGAGAACGTAGGCAAAATTTCGAATTTAGGGAAGCTGAAAGGGTTAGAGATAGTCAACAGCATCGAGTCCGCAGAAGTAATAGAACATTTAGGGCCGTTGAGCAATTACCGGACACAATTCGTCACACTACTCTTCGGGCTTCTTCGCCAATCAGATTACAAGAACAACTTGCTGACACTTCGCGTCGTTCGAGGCGCAGGCGAGATGCTGACCTTCGATCTCAGGAAAGAGAGCAGGATGCAGTTCGTCGCCGTGTACGTCGCAGTGATTCTGCAATTAAAACAGACGAACAACTTGCCAACACTTCGCGTCGTTCGAGTCGCAGGCAAGATGCTGAGTTTCGATCTCAGGAAAGAGAGCAGGATGCAGTTCGTCGCCGTGTACGTCGCAGTGATTCTGCAATTAAAACAGACGAACAACTTGCCAACACTTCGCGTCGTTCGAGTCGCAGGCAAGATGCTGAGTTTCGATCTCAGGAAAGAGAGCAGGATGCAGTTCGTCGCCGTGTACGTCGCAGTGATTTTGCAATTAAAACAGACGAACAACTTGCCAACACTTCGCGTCGTTCGAGTCGCAGGAAAGATGCTGAGTTTCGATCTCAGGAAAGAGAGCAGGATGCAGTTCATCGCCGTGTTCGACGAACTGATCATTCAACTAGAAATGCCGAACAACTTGCCAATACTTTGCGTCGATCGAGGCGCAGGCAATGTCCACAATTCAGGTCCAACGAAAGCGGACGAGATGCTGTTAGAAGGGCGATTCAGCGACAAAATCAGGAGACGTGAATTTTAGAAAGGGCAATAGATAGAAGTCAAAGGTCTCAGGTTAGAAACAATCCTATTCGTAGGATTGTTGAGCAGGTACGCAATACTAGTGCACGCCGCAGTGCTCGAATTCGAGCTCAACGTGAAGCCTTTGAAGCCCATAGGAATATGTCGCAAAGAGTGAGTCTATATAGGAGTATTTGCACCAATAGGATAGCAGAGAATAGGAGAAACGCGTCCCGCAATAGAGTGGACCGTGCGAATACCCTTCCAGATGATAGGATATCGCAGGTTAAAACTAGTTTAGATTGCCTAATAGCCAATTTTAATAAGACAGTCAAGCAGGGACCCGATCAGGTTTGCATATGTTGCAAAGGTTTGTGGTTTCCACATCAAGTGGACAAAATTTCGCGTGAGGTCATAGAGGAAAAGTGTAGTGAGGCAGATAGTGTTGATATTTTGTATCTTTCCTCTATGTTTCCATCCCATAATAATAGGTTTAGCTTTTGCAAAACCTGCAGCCGCAGTATTAAGTCAGGGAAAAAACCAAAGGCTTCTATTACAAATGGCCTAAATTTTCCGGAGCTTCCGGAATGCCTGAAAGGCTTGACGCCTCTAGAAGAAAGGCTGATTTCTCCCCGTCTTCCTTTTATGATCATAAAGTCTCTTGGATATGGACGTCAAAGTGCCATTAAAGGAGCAGTGATCAATGTGCCAATTCCAGTTGCAAATGTTGTAACTTCCCTTCCCAGGGCATTTAATGAAGCCGAAGTAGTTCAGATTCATCTTAAGCGTAGGATGGAGTATAACCATGATTTCATGGCTGAAACCATAAGGCCCTCAAAGATAGTTGATGCAATTCGGTATTTAGTGAACACAGAACTTTATAAGAAGCACCAGGTTACTATCAATGAGCAGTGGTTGTCTTCTTACTCAGCTGAGACTGTACCATTTGTTGCGTCAGCAGACGACAGGGACATTGTGTGTCAAATGTTAGAAAAGGCAGCAAAACCTAATGAGCATAGAGTAGTAGAAGAAGAGGTAGAGTTGAATCCAGGAGGTCAAGAAACCTTCATGGAAAATGTCCCTGTTGAAAACATAGATATTCCTCGAATTGCTATAGCACCAGGAGAGAGTCAGCGACCTCTTGACATGATAACCGATTGTGATTCAGAGGAGCTGGCTTTTCCCACAATATTTGCAGGCATTAAAAGGAAATGTCAGGAAAGTTTTACAACTATAGTTAGATCAGAGCTTAGGAATTTTGATAGAAGAGGTTGTAGAACTGATAAATTATTTCATAACTTCAAAAAGTTAGAAATGATTAGCATTAGGAATAGCACATCAATTTGCTTACGTAAGCACTCTGCCACTCAAGGCATTTCGACTGCTGATTTGCGTAATGATGAAACTTTAAATAGGTTAATACTTCATGATGATGGCTATAAGCTTTTAAAAGGTATTCGCACGTCTCCTGCTCATTGGGAGGACGAGAAAAAGAAAGTGATGGCTATGATTAGGCAGGTATGGCTTCCAACTTTTTTTATAACATTTTCCGCAGCGGAAACTAGGTGGCCGGAGCTTTTAGTCTTGCTATGTAAAAATGTAGACAAGCTAGAAGTATCCGAAGAAGAAGCGTTAAATTTGGGGTTTAATGAGAAAGCTCGTCTCATTAGAGCAGACCCAGTGACCTGTGCCAGATATTTCGATTTTCGATATAGACAGGTTTTAAAACTGATGAAAAAGGAAGGCGGTGTGTTTGGTTGTCACCAGGTCATCAAGTTTTATTGGCGAGTGGAGTTTCAGCAAAGAGGCTCTCCACATATACATGGCATGTTCTGGCTGAAAGACGCCCCAAAGCTCGACCTAAAGAATGAGTCCACATTTATGCCTGTGAAGTCCTTTATTGATCAGTTTATTACTGCTGATTCTAGTTGCCCGGACGTTGCTCCATATTTGGAGTATCAACTCCATAGTCACGGGCACTCTTGCAGGCGAGAAATTAGGTCAAAACAAATTTGTAGATTTGGTATCCCATACCCTCCCATGCCTCAAACAGAAATTCTTCTCCCTTTAGAAGAAAATGCTCCAAATTTGGCCGAGCATCGTAGGAATTTCGAAAAAATTCAAAGTCTGCTCGACTTCCCATTTGATCGTGAAAGCGTAGAAAATTTTAACGATTTTAACAACTTTTTGTCCCACGATCAACTTAACCTTAGTTATTAGGGCTACATTAATGCTGTAAGATCAAGTATAAAGAAACCAAAAGTTTTTTTGAAGCGATCTTTTGCAGCAATCAAGCTTAACGCTTATAACAAGCACCTCCTTTTGTTGCAGCGAGCAAATATGGATATTCAGTTTATTTTAGACCCCTATGCTTGCTGCAGCTACGTCGTTAATTATATTAACAAGTCTCAGAGAGGTATCTCAATGTTGATGCGTGAGGCAATCAATGAGATTAAAGACAATAACAATGTAACTATTAAGCAAAAGTTACAACATTTAGGTAACAAATTTATATTTGGCACTGAGATATCCGCTTTTTATAGCTACTGCAAATCAGAACGAGGAGCTCGCCAAGAAAATGCAGATGACTTTGACGATGATGTGCCTAGGGCTTCTGAATCAATAGTTTACGCTCTTCGCGATAATAGTGGCTTCATCAGAAAGAGGACCACTGCGTGCATAATTAGGTATAGGAGATTTAATGTCAATACAGAAACAAGTGACTATTTCAGAGAGCTAAAAATGCTTTACGCCCCATGGCGAGATGAGCATTTGGATTTAGTCACACATGACTGTGAATTGTTCTGTAGGGAAAATTCGGAGTTAGTAGAGAACAATCGCAGAAAATATAATTTACTAGATGATAGGGAACTAGAAGATGCTCTGAGCCACTTAACAGAGGAAGCAGAAAATGAGAATAATCAAGTAGGAGAACAGGAAGTGGTAGATGATGGCTTCACAGTTTTAGGATTGCCTGAAATAGATCCACATCTAAATGTTTTAAATGTGGATGGAAATATTGATATGAATGATGAAGATAGTAATGTCCGTTTTATCAAGCTTCCAGCCTTAGTTTCTCAGGAAAGCTTAGCTAATATAGTTAGATCTCTTAATTTAAAGCAGAAGCTATATTTTACACATGCTTTGCATAATGCCAAAATCAATACAGTCTTTTATGAATTTGTTGGAGGCGGCGCCGGAGTCGGAAAGAGTCGACTTATATCAGCAATTTTTCAGTCATTATCCGTAATGTATAACAGTATACCAGGAGCTGATCCGACATCTGTTAAAATCCTCTTATGTGCACCAACAGGAAAAGCAGCATTCGGAATTAGTGGTTCGACACCGCATTCCATGTTTTCACTTCCTGTTAATCAATCTCGCTCAGCACCTCTAAGGGCCTTAAGCCATGATTTAGTTAATAGCCTTCATTCAAGGTTAATCAATCTTAAATTAATTATTATTGATGAAATATCAATGGTTAGCTCTCTAATGTTTTCTTATTTAGATTCTCGTTTGAAGCAAATTTTCAAAAATACTTCTCCTTTTGGTGGTGTTTCTATCATCGTATTCGGTGATCTTAGACAGTTACAGCCCGTAGGAGGTAGTTGGATTTTCGATCCAAATACCACTGACCCTTACCATGAAATATTTGGTACGTATCTCTGGGACCTTTTTTTGTATTTTGAGCTCACAGAGATAATGCGTCAACGTGACGATCAGCTTTTCGCTTCTGCCTTAAATAATATGGCATCGGGTTGTATGATAGCCGATGATATTGTCCTTTTCCAATCTAGAATATGCGAACCATCGGCAGTGCCCGATGATGCAATTCATCTGTTTAGTAATAATTGTTAATAATAAAGTGGATTTCTTTATTTTAGTTTTAATGTTTATTTATTTAATTTAGTTTGTGCTTCGTGCACTTCCATTCCGTTGTACATATTTTGAGCAAGAGAAGTAATTATGTTAATTTAACATTACGTTAAGTATTTGATAACAGCCGATTTAATCTTATGCTAATTAACATTACATATCGAGGCATACACATTTATTCCAACACGCCTCTTAAATTTGTTGTCTTCGTTTTATCTTACATTACTTTAACTTTACAGCATTTCTATTTCTTATAAATTTTTGTTTGTCTAACGCTTTGGTTAACATGTCTGCTATATTAAGTCTAGATTCAATCTTTACAATGTCTATAATACCTTTTTCATAATTTTCGTTTACATAGTGATACTGCACTTCAATGTGCTTCGAATTTTTTGTAAAA
Organism: Zaprionus ornatus; assembly: GCA_018904035.1. Taxonomy (NCBI): domain Eukaryota; kingdom Metazoa; phylum Arthropoda; class Insecta; order Diptera; family Drosophilidae; genus Zaprionus; species Zaprionus ornatus. Next base: position 450,587 of record JAEIFZ010000103.1, read on the forward strand.
TTACCAAATTTAGCAATCGCTACTGCGCCTGAATTATCTTCATAAATCTTTATCGCTTTTTCGTTATTAATATTAAATATTTCACATAGCATGTTTTTGACAAATAATATTTCTGTTACTGCTTCCGACAGGGCAATGTACTCTGCAAACGTTGAGCATTTTGTTACAGTGTGTTGTTTGTGAGTTTTCCAATATATTATATTTCCATACATTCTTATTATAAATCCCGTTGTGGATTTTCTATCAACATTATCTCCTGCATAATCTGAGTCTACCATACAATCTAGTATTTCATTATTTTTATTCTCTTCAAAAGTTAAATTCAAATCTCTTGTCTTATATAAATATTTTAATACTCTTAACGCGTATTTATAGTGTGTTGAATTATAACAACTTTGATATCTGCTTAGATAATTTACGGAATATGATATATCTGGTCTTGTACCTGCGCTTATATATAATAATTCACCTATCAAGTTTCTGTATTTAATTTTTTCATCACATTCAGTTGCTTGATCTAATTTTAAGTTTGTTTCCATTGGAGTTTCGTACAGTTTAGCATTTTCGAGATCATACTTCATTGCTAGTGATTCAATATATCTTTTTTGATTTAACGTCATTTTCTTACTTTCAGTACTATAATTAATTTCTATTCCAATATAACTGCCGATTTTTCCTAAATCTTTCATTGTAAATTTGTTCATTAAACTGTCTTTTATTTCTGTTATTTTTGTTTTGTTCTTACTGCATATCAGGATGTCATCTACGAATACTAAGATATATACTTCATCTTTATCCGCTCTTTTTACATATAAACAATAATCGTAATTGCTTCTCTTAAAATTTAATTTGTCGAGATATTTATGTAAACATTCGTACCATGCTCTTGGGATTTCTCTCAATCCATATAATGCCAAAATCAATTTATAAACTTTGTTTTCTCCTGTTTCGTAACCCTTCGGTTCATTTACATAAACTTCTGATTTTACATAGCCATTTAAAAAAGCTGTTTCGACATCCATCTGATTTATAAACAGACCATTTTTACAACAATATGATAGTAATACTTTTAATGTTTGCATTTTTCCTACTGGTGAATATACGTTTTCTAGTCGTTCTCTTTGTTGGAAACCTCTTACTACTAGTCTAGCTTTGTAAGTCCCATCACTTTTCTTTTTGTACACCCATTTAACATCTATAATCTTTTTGTTTATCGGTTTTTCTACAATTTGCCACGTATTATTTTTATTTAAGCATTGCATTTCTGTGTTCATTGCTTTGAGCCATTCTATTTTTTCATTGCTATTCATCGCCTCTTCATAAGTGTTTGGTACAATTGCATTTACATAATTGATATAAATAAAATGAGTTACTGGGTTACCGTATAGATTTACTGGGCGTTTCTTTCTATTTGATGTTCTCTGCACTGCTAAATGTTCTTTGTTCTCCTCACTCTCGCTTTCATCGCTAGTTTTTGAATTAACTTCGTCCATGTCATTTAGTTCGTGTGTCTTAGCGTTATCTTCATAATCTTCTTCATTTTCATTTATTTGACTTTCATTATCATTCTGTTTGTTTTTCTCTAGGCAAATTAATTTTGTTTTCTCTTCTACAACTTGAACATGTCTTGCGTTTATTACTCTATTGTTTAGTAAAACTCTATATCCGTTTGTATTATATCCGACTAAAACTCCTAATTCCGATTTGTTATCCCATTTGCTCTTTCTGCGTACTTCCGGAACTCTAACAAAAACTCTACTTCCGTATATTTTCAAATTTTCTACATTTTGTTTTATGCCGAAAAATATTTCGTATGGGCTTTTATTAACTGCAGTGTTTGCGATTGTTCGATTTTTTAAATAAGCTACTATGTTCATAACTTCTGGCCAATATCGCCTATGAATGTTTGCCTCTCTCATCAAGCACCTACCAATATCCATTGCCGATCTATTGTATCTTTCTGCTACGCCGTTTAATTCATGTACATACGGTGGACATGTAGTTAACTGAATTCCCTTATATTTTACAAAGTTTGATATTTCTCTATTCATATATTCTTTACCGTTATCGCATTGTATTTGTTTTACTTTCTTACTGAACTGATTCTCAACATAATTTACATATTCTTTTAAGCAGCTCGCAGTTTCAGATTTATTTCTAATACAATAAATTCTCGCGCATTTACTAAAGTCGTCAACAAATGTCAAAAAATATTTTTCCCCACAATAACCTGTTGTGCTGTGTGGTCCGTTTAAGTCTGTATGTATTAACTCTAATGTTTCTTTAGTTTTCTTTCTATTGTTCTCGAATGGTTCGTTTGACATTTTACTTTGTATACAATTCGCGCATTTCATTTCGGTATTCTCGATTTTATCAGGCAGACCATCTAGCATTTTACTCTTAATAATTCTATTCAAATATTGAAAATTTACGTGGCCTAGTGCCCTGTGCCATTTTTCCTTTTCAGTTAATTTTGTTACATTTGTGTATATTTCATTTGTTTTATTTTTTAGCATGAAGCTTTTTACGTTATATAAACTATCAATTTTATTTGCAACTGTCAACAATTCTCTTTTTTCGTTGTAGATTTTTGTATCATTATTTCTGGCTACGACTGTACATTTATTTTCAGTTATCTTTGATATGCTCAGCAAATTTTGTTTTATGCCTTTTACAAAATATACGTTTTTAATATTGATCAAATTTTCATTGTTGTATGTTCTAAAATATGTTTCTACATTTCCAATCTTTGTCGCTTGCAATTGTTTGCCATCGGCTACTTTAACATCAATCGGATTTTTTAAATTTACAAAGTTCTTAAAAAGTCTACAATCGTTTATGATGTGATCAGTGCATCCACTATCTAATAACCAGTTTACTGTAGTTTCGTTACTACTTTCGCTGTTATTACATTTTATTATTTTTTCGTTTCTTATCATTCTAATTGTCCATGACTGTACGCCGTCGCTGTTTTCTTGTTGTCTTCCTTGGTTCCCGTCTCCTGAGTAATGTCCACGTCCAATTCCACGTCCTCGACCACTTCCATGACGTTGACCTCTGCCTCGACCGCCTCTTTGATTCGTATTCTGATATCGCCGCCTGTTGTCTTGTTGTTGTTGTCTGTTTTCGCCTCTCGCATTTTGCTCAGCATGCCAGCAGTCCCTCTGGATATGACCTGTTTTGCCACACACATAGCATTCTTTTTTAGTTTTGGTGTTAAATGTGCTTACGTTATTTTGTCTGTCCCCTGGACCTCTGTTATAGCTTTTTTCTTTCACTTTTGATTTTACGTACTCTACCGTTCGTTGAGCTTCCGGAATCACGTCTAAGAAGTCTCCAATGTAACTGTAGCTTGTTGGTAGCGCTTTTAACAGATACCGCATTTTTTCGTTTTCGTCTATGGTGCCTCCAGCGTATTTAAATTTATTCACTGCTTTCTCGAATTCAATAAAAAATTCTTCCACTGTTTCATAGTCTTTTAGTTTGATTTCGTCGATTTTTCCTCTGCACAGTATTTGCAGGGCTGTTGATTTTACCGAATACATTTCGTTTAGCTTGTTCATAATTTGTAATGTCGTTTGGCACTCACTAACATATTCTAACTGTTTGTCTGATATTGTACTGATTAAAATTGTTTTTGCTTTCAAGTCTGTTTTCATCCATGTTGTTACATTATCTTCCGTTGTTCTTGTTCGCACTGCTGGTTCTTTGCACTCTTTGTATTCTAGTATTGTCATTAATCTGAACTTCCAGCTTCCAAAATTTACCCCATCGAATATGGGCATAACAATGTCTTCAATTTTTGCGTTTGCACTCATTTTTCCCGCTTCACTATTAATCTGTTTGTACACTTCTTTTATGTCTCTTTCTATTTGATTCATTTTTTGCTCATTTTTATATAGGGTCACACTTTTCTACTTCCATGTAATTTTCTCAAAGCGTGCACGTGGATTTTGAATTTTAATCTGCTGCCATCAAATCCATTTAATTTATGTTTTTAATGTTTTTCCGTTTATTTGTTTAATATTTGCCAATAGTCTTGTTTGCGTATTCGTATTTTTTAATAGTTCGCACTTTTAATATTGTTTTTCTCTTTTCTATGTCTTATACACTTGTTCCTTTTGTCGCTTCACTTGAACACCATTTATTTTTCTCGAACTTGGATTTAGTTAAGAGACTTTGGATTTTCAACCTTGCTCTGCTACCATGTTAATAATAAAGTGGATTTCTTTATTTTAGTTTTAATGTTTATTTATTTAATTTAGTTTGTGCTTCGTGCACTTCCATTCCGTTGTACATATTTTGAGCAAGAGAAGTAATTATGTTAATTTAACATTACGTTAAGTATTTGATAACAGCCGATTTAATCTTATGCTAATTAACATTACATATCGAGGCATACACATTTATTCCAACAATAATAATGAGGTTGATTTATTTAATGTAACGAAACTTAACTCAATTGCTACTGAGCAATTTTTCTCTACTGCTGAGGATTTTATTAAGGCGGGCCATTTGGAACCAGCTAGGAAACAAAGAATATTAGAAGAAGTGAAGGGTTTTAAAACTTCCGCTACACAGGGACTCTGTACGTCTCTTCTCCTAAAAAATACTGCCAAGTACATGATGACGGTCAATGTAGACACAGGGGATGGATTAGTAAACGGGGCATCAGGTGTGTTGATGCAAATAGATTTCAATACATCCAACACTCCCAACATTTTATGGATGAAATTTACAGAGGAAACTGTAGGAGAATCTGCGCGTTCGAAGTGTACACATCGTACAGATCCTTCATGGACTCCTATTCAGAAAATTGTTCGCAGTTTTCAATATTCAAATAACGCACAAATTAACATTGACCGTAGGCAGTTTCCAATTGTGCCTGCTGAAGGCATCACAATTCATAAGAGTCAGGGAGCTACGTATGGCAAAGTGGTAGTCCATGCTAGTTCCAGAATGCAGCGTGCTGCATTATACGTAGCTTGCAGTAGAGCAACTACTGCTTTAGGATTATTCATTATTGGGAATTTTGTTCCTCCTAAGTCTCCCCAAAATAATGATAAAGTGAAAGCCCAATTGAAGAAATTGCGGACTGAAAAACTACTGTGTACTCATTACGATTATTTAATTAACAGTTCTGCCCTTAACATTTTCTTCCATAATACTCAGAGCTTGAATTCCCATCTTGAAGATATTCGATCGGACAAGCTGATGCTTCAGTCATCAATATTATGTTTCGTGGAAACTTCCATAAGCAATGAAACTGTAGAAATACCTGGGTTCACTATTGTGGTTCAACTTGAATCAATTAGGCCTTTAACAGGCATCATAATTTATGTAAAGAACGAGCTAGTAGATAGAGTTTCCCATACCTTTAGCAGTAGAAAAACTTTTGGCTCAGTAGTTTTTGAGTTCGGCATATTTAGGTTTGATGCCATAAGTTTTCTTATATTATATAAAAGTCCAGACTTTCCTCTGTCCACATTTAAAATAGAATTTGAGGAGATAATTCATCAATTTTCTCGTTTAGGTGATTTAGGGGATAGCTTGCTAGTTTTAGGAGATTTTAATTTGTGCCTCAAAACCTTTAACAGGTGTAAGAGTATTTATAATTTTTTGATTAGCAAAGGATTAAGGAGTTTGTTAGATTTGAAAACGTCCACTACCAATATGGATACACATATTGATTGGGCGTTTTCAAATATACTAGATAATGAAAAGATTAGTGCTAGGACTTTTGAGGTTTTGCATAGCCATCACAATGGGATATCTGTTAGTATTCAGGCATGAGTTTGTAATGTTTGGAATAGGTTAGAAATTAAGAAATCTAAATGACAGGATATATGTAAATATGTATGTAGGCATATTTTAATAATTTAAATTTAATTATCTAATAGTTAAGTATAACCATTGAATGGAAAATTGGTTTGATAATTATTATTATTTTTTTATTGTTATACCCTTGGACCTTGTTATCGATATTAACCAATTTAAAATTTATAAAGAAATACCGATATCTACTGCTCACACCGCTTTAGGGAATTGCGGCGATAATTATTGGCAAAATATCGAAATTGAAGCAAGGTGGCAGCGCACTCCAGTATTATTATTAATTTATAGCTTGCAATTAGTATTATACAATTAAATACTTTTTATGGCAACATACGTCCAAGGGTATCCTACTGTCGTGTGCAACTCGACTGTTGCTCTTGTTTTTGAAATGATGTTATAGAAAATAAATAAATGAGTCGACTATTCACCTTCTAAATCGAATGGTCCATTGCCAGCATCGTCCAACAGCTTGTTGAGGGCTTTAAGATCCTCCAGTGAGAGGCCGTTCAGTGTTGACTCCACTTCGTCGTCGCTTAGGCCATTTGTCAGATCGGGATACTCAGCTGTTTCAAATGATGGTTGATGCTCTTCTTTGAGATTGCCTTGAGATTCCTAAGGAGTTAAAGCCATTAGAAATTTGCTGAAGGAAACTCTGTTGATACTCACCACAGGAAATGCAGCAGAAACAACAGTAGAATGATCCGAAATATATTTTTCATTTTTCGAAATATTTTTGGAACATAAATTTGTATATATTAGTTTACTTGTTTCTATCAAAGACAATTGAAGGTTGACTATGTTTTGCAAAACTATTTTTTGTAGAACATGCTGGCATGCTTAGTAATGATTCTCTTTCTCCCTCGCCCTCTCTTTACAGTGTGGTCGAGGCTGCCATTCCAGCCATAGAGTCCATGTACCTGCTCTCTGTGGACAACTTTATATACACCTTGTGCATTGCCAAAGTAAAATATGTCAATATATTGAAGCGAGAGCTGAATCTCAGCTACTACCCAATGTTTAAATACAGCAGATAGCGAATTCAGGCAGTAGCCACAAGAAAGATGGAATAATAAAGGAACACTTTCCTCACGGACGCGTCCCGATAATGGGCAAGCCCATTTTGATTGCGACATCGGAGCTTGAGACAGCTTGAGGAGCTGGTTATAACATTCGACATTGGACGTGCCCAGTTGCATCGCTTGAAGACCGAAGGGCAATCTTGTGCACCCGAGTCACCCGTCATTGTCACGGCAATTCCGAAGAACAAAAGCAAAGTGCTCTTTGAGTGCCTTACGATGTCCGAGAGTACGGTTATCGAAAGCATTGGTTACATTATGTTCGAATACAGTTTGAAAGTAGGTGTTAAAATTGTGAAGCGATCGCATTTCGAGAAGTCCGAGAAAAGTAATGAAGAGTTGGCGAGATGATGGTGCTGAAGGTGTAGCCGGAACAGGCAGTGGCTTCAATCTCAACGAACTGGTTGTATCTTTAGGTAATGCGAAAATGAATCTGTGGGAGCATCAACAGATGCAACAGGTGCCACTTCGAAATCTGATGCAGCATGGTGACTTATCAGTAAGTCATCAACAACCAAAACGTCGTCGTGCGTGATTGAACTCAAGTCAGTTTGGTTCAATTTTTCGGCGCCTCCTTGTGTGGCTATTACCATGACAATTGATTTAACCCATCTCGATTGAAATCTACCGGCCATGTATGTAGTATGCGCGTTGAAACGTCTTTGAGCGAGTATTATGTAGATACCCTCGGGCTTTTCATCGAAAGGAAATTCAATTTGTGTATGACTGACTACGTTTCGTGCACTTCTTGCTCCGGGCTTTCTACTCGCCAGATGGGGCGGGTTTCTTTCCTAATCTCAACCTACGGCCTCATAAAAACAATGATTAAGTGCAGTTCTACTTCTCTAACTAAATTATAAAACGTAATTGACTGTCCATAATCATTTTAGTTTATACATACTGTTTCGATAGTTTTGTTTTTTTTTTTTTTGTACTCACTCACAAAATCCGCTTCAGGCTGTCGTAGGGCCCTCCGATGCAGGAGCTGTTGAGCTGTCGGTCCAAAAATTATTAAAATCATGCGTGATGCGTAAGGAAAATTATAGATGACTGTGATAGTTCCTCATGCGGACATTTTTACAATCTTTAAGCTGTATATAGGTAACTTTTAGAAATATTTTATTCATATTTCAGATAGACGAAAGATACTAGATTTTATGGCACTGCCAGGTCACCTTGGCATCCCTGCCAGAATAAATGCGAGCAATCGATTGGCTATCAAAATTGTCAAGGCTTGCCTCATGGCCGATGCTATGGAGAATGAGAAAGTATAGTGAAATCCAATGATTAAGAAGGTAAGTAGGAGTTGAGGAAGAGTAGATTTTATAAGAATTTAAAAACATCACTCCTTTTCATCTACAGAATCGCTATGCAAACAACTATATCTTGTTATCAACGACGTTGAAGGAGGATCCAAGTTGTCAACTGTGTTATATCATGCAGAAACTGGTGCTAAACGAGAGCTTGCAAACTCATCGAACAGATCCTCAAGCATGGCGAAGTGCCGCATCTGACTACATTACGTCAGGTGAGAATATTTGGTACAAATTATATAGTTCTATGCTATTACAGGGCATCATTGTGCCCAGTCGTCAGTGGAAAAACACATTGTATAATCCGAATCTTTTCAAGCATGATTACAAAAATAAAATGGCACGTCCCATCAATGTGACATCCTCGTTCCCACAGACTAAGGAGGTATGTGAGGTGGATGAGTGTGCAAGTGATGTTGAAATGGGCGCCTATGTTAACGTTGGCGAGTATCCGGAAGCGAGTGAGTATGCTTTATTACTTGGGCCAACACAGCATCATCGAATTCACATTGGTATTCCTTTAACTAACGCAGCTCAGCTGCAATTATGTCCTTTGGCTGAGTCTTATTGTCTTCTATATTGAGCATACATAAGGCTCTCTTTTATGTTTACATGATACTAGGCACTCTCTTGAGTGGATTATGCATGGGAACAGATCAGCGGTATTATTGTAAAAATTAAGGTTTTAATCTTTTTAACCAAGTTGAACTTTTAATATTTAGTAATCATATTTAAGTAATCATGTTTTAATAATTTAGGTTTAAAAATGCCAAGTCTTGTTAGCTGAATTCCTTGTTCAATATTTTCTTTATACTCGTAAATTAAACTGTTGTAAATTAAATAATAGAATGTTAAGTCTCTGATCTCCTTCATGTAAAAAGTTTATCATTTCTTTGCCCTTATTGACTTCTCTTATTACTTCATTAAGTTCATTAGGTTGCACGCTGCTTTCCGCCAAATTATGAATTTTTTGTTCTAACTCTTCTTTGTCTGATTGATCTAAAGTTCCAAAAAGGAATTTGTACGTTGTGTATATAAAATTAACTAAGCCGCGTTTGCTGCGCTTCACTATTCTTATTCTCATTTCTCTTTCTAACTTTTCAACTAAATGTTGAACTTGGGATACAGATTCGTACTCTTGTGATTATTTTATTGTTCTGTTTGTTTGTTCTGTTTTTGTGATTTCACGGTTAGACAATGATATTCATAGTTTATTGGTAAAGTTATTGACCCTGTATGGAAAATTAAATAACTATTTTTGGCTTGAATGGGATTAACTTCGATACTTTGTCCTTGGACATATTGGGTAATACATAGTAAGAAATAGTAACTGATCATCAAAACTGCGTGATTATGTTGGCTTGCTTTGGTCACTTGGGGTTGTGCTGGAATTATCGTATTTGGTTTTATTAATTTTCTTTTTCTTTTTAAATTTTGATTTATAGTGGGTTATTTTTCTACCTCTGTTTTTCTCTTCGTAATGTTTCTCATCTACTTGAGTGATATCTCCTGTTTTCTTAAACGGATTTGTTGTTTTAGATTTAGCTAATGGTGCTTGCCTATATCTAGTATCTATTTCGAAATCTTCACGTGTTTCGTTTAATGTATCTATCTTGTTACTTTTATTAGTTTGTGTGTTATAAGCAGGTGTTCCTGCATAAATGAAAATTTCCAGTCGTATTGTGCTTAGTTTTATGATTATAAATATACAGTATTGTTTAAAAACTAGTTTATTTATTTTCATGGTTGGATTCGGTAAATTATTCTTAATTTTTCATTAATAGTTTTATGAAATCTCTCGACATCAGAAATTCCATTTTTACTGGTTGTGATTTCTTTTTTTATGCTTTCTGTTTGTAACCAAAGTTGTAAAGCTGCGCACATAAATGCTGAATCTTTATCTGCTTTGATTTCTATTGGTTTACCCATATTGGTAAAAACTGAAAGTATTGCTCATTTAGCTTCGGGCCAATATCTGGACTGTATTTCAGTTAAAGAGGCGAACTTTGAATAAATATCGATGCAAGATAGAAATTGTTTATTGATGATCATTTAAAGTCCATTACATATTTATCTCTTGGATTAAAGACTTCAGGAGTTGTTTAGAATTTTAATTTTATATCTCTATGCTCAGTTTTTGCTACATTGCAAACATCGCATTCGTTTATGATGTTTTGAATTAATTTTTGATAATCGGGGTAATAAAAGATTTCTTTGAAAAGGGCAATGGTTTTTTCAATTTTGAAGTATAATTTCTTTAAATTGAGCATATGTGTGTATATTGGTAAATTTTGAAGTAGATATCATTATTTTTGTAATGTTATTTGGACATATAATATTTACGTAGGCGTTTTGGAATGTTGTAAAGTCTTCATCATTGTTCAATAAAATTATAGTGTTTTTAGGGTAAATGTATTCTTTAATAAGCTCTTTTGCATAATCTAATGTCATTTCTTTATAGGTTATATTTAATATTGTTTTATGGAAATATTTCGTTACGTTCACTTCATTTATATGACCTTTAGTGAATTCTATCTGGTGGGTAAAGTAATTAATCGGTCTTCCTGTTATGGGTATATAATTTTGTCCTCGTGACTACTATGTATGGTTGCAGCGGTGGTGGAAGTTTCACCGAGGAAGTTTTAAATTTTTACACCTGAAAGTGCATCTGCAACATGGTTTTCTTTACCTGGTACATATTTTATATGGAAGTCAAACTAATTTAGTCTAATTTTCCATCTTTGAAGTTTCATGTTTGATATTTTCAAGCCAAACTAAGGGGCGGTTTTCGACCGAAAAGATAGGATCTGATGTATTTGGTGGCCCAGACAATAGCTAAAAGTTCTTTCTCCATTGCTGAATAATTAAGTTCGTGGTCATTGAGTGTACGACTAACGTAACAAACAGGATTATGATCTTATGCAATATTTCTGGCATCTGTAGTCAGTGAGAATGGTTTTTCAAAATTAGGATAAATTAAATTGGATCGGACATTATAAGTAATTTTAATTTCTCGAAAGCGAATATATAGTTAGCAATTATCTTGGCGCCTTTATTTAGATTTTGGGTCATTAGTTTTGCAATATTTGCAAAGTTGGGGAAAAACTTTCTGTAAAACCCGCAAAGGCCAAGAAACGACTTTATTTGCTTAGGTGTTTTGGATATGGGAAAGTTCTTAATTGCATTTATTTTTGTTGGTTTAGGTTTTATACCTTCAGTTGTTATGATGTGTCCTAGAAACTTTTAGAAATAAGAATTTGTCTAACTGCAATTTCAGATTTGCTTCCTTTAATTTAGCAAAAACTTTATGCAGAGGCATTAAATGTTCTTCCAATGAAGTGGAGAATACTATAATGTCATCCGTATATACCAAACAATCTTTATAGATAAGATCTTCTAATATATTGTTTACGCAACGTTGAAAGGTAGCAGGTGCACTTTTCAGTCCGAATGGCATTCGAGTGTACTCGTAATGTCCATTGTTGGTAGAAAAAGCTGTTTTTGGTATTGAGTTTTCATCCATTTGGATTTAATGAAAACCTTTTGTTTACCGGATGCATCACTTTTCTTTGGTACTATCCAAATAGGTGAGCAACAAGGCCAGTTCTATTTTCGAATAATTCCTTGATCAATCATTTCTTTGATTTGGACTTCGACTTCTGTGTCGTGAGCTTGGATATTTGGGATATTTTAAAAGGTTTCATATAAATAGGATCTTCATGCTTTGTATTTATGACATGTTTGACAGTACTTGTGAAGGTTAAATTTTCACCTTCTCTGTACAGAATGTCTTTAAATTAGAATTTAGAATTTTAGTCAGAGCATTTCGCTCTTCCTTGTTTAAGTGATCGAGTCTGAATTCATTTGATTCTTTTAACTCATAATTTAATTTATTAATTTATTTAATTTGCATAATTTATTGCTTCGTCATCAGTTGATGATGGCTCTAAACAGTTCATGTAGTCGGTATCGTCTTCTAAATTTACCTTTTGCTCGTTCTCATAGTGCATTAAGAAGTTGTAATTATTATACCCTTGGACCATTCAAAATGGTCAAAAAGGGGTATACTAACTTTGTGCAAATGTATGTAACGGGCAGAAGGAGGCGTCGGAGACCCCATAAAGTATATATATTCTTGCTCAGGATCACTAGCCGAGTCGATTGAGCCATGTCCGTCCGTCTGCCGGTCTGTCTTTTTGTCTGGATGAACGCGTCGATCTCAGCTATTACAAAAGCTAGGGACACAAAATTTAGCATAAAGATTCCTGTATACCATACGCAGATCAAGTTTTCAATTTGGAATAACACGCTTGCCGCCCCCGCAAACCGCCAATTTTGATTCACATTGCGATTTACATTCGAAATACTCATTTCTTAACGTTCTGCTTTAGCATAAATATAGATAAATACCATATTAACTTATCCTTCAAATTGCAATCCGATCGGACAATGAACACTGAAGTTATTATATAAACCATTTCGACCTTTCGACCAGCAAAGAATTTGTCGATGACGTCAGAACTAAATTACTTGGACAGAAAAGGACAAACGATGCGAGCGCGAAGCGCGATCTGTTTCTCGACTCTCCTTTCCATGCACATGTCAATTACCGAAAATACATGTGCATAAATACTATGTGCATAATACTAACACTCAACCAATAGGTGGTGTGGTAAATGAATATGAATGTATGTAAGTATTTACATGCTTGTGTACATATTCATAATATTCATAATATGCTTACGTGCACATATGATTATTATTTAATAATTCATATTTTAGGGTCAATAAAAAAAACAAAACCATAAAATGCAATTAAATAAATATTAATTTGGATTATTCGATATATTGCAAGTTATCGATATTGGCCAATTCAAAATTTATAAAGAAATACCGATAAATACTGCTCACACCGCTTTTTGCAGTCTTGCGCTAGGAAAATTGCGGCGATAAATTTTTGACAACTTATTGAAATTGATGCAAGGTGGCAGCGCACTGCAGAGTTATGATTAATTTGTAGCTTGCGATTAGTACGAGGGTCGTTTGATAAGTCCGTGACTTTTTGTATTTGCCGCGCAACTGCTCTAAATACAACACTGCTCCTGTCAGCAGTTATCGATTAACAGCTGACTGTAAAATTTTGAGAAAGCTGCGTTTCTTAGTTTGCGTTTTATAGGCATTGAAAGCAGACGATCTCGTGAATTTTAACGAAAATGGAAAAAAGTGAATTTCGTGTGCTAATTAAGCATTATTTTTTGCGTAAAAAATCCATCACCGAAACCAAGGAAAGACTTGATAAATATTATGGGGACTCTGCACCATCAATTTCAATGGTTAAGAAATGGTTTACTGAGTTCCGTTGTGGTCGTACCAGTACAAGTGATGCCGAACGTTCAGGTCGCCCAAAAGAGGTCGTCATGCCAGAAATCGTCGACAAAATCCATGGAATGATATTGGATGATCGGAGAATGAAAGTGCGTGAGGTAGCTGAGGCTGTAGGCATCTCAACTGAACGGGTACATCACATTTTACATGAATATTTGGACATGAAAAAGCTTTCCGCGCGATGGGTGCCGCGATTGCTCACACACGACCATAAGCGCAACCGTGTGACCATTTCAAAGGAGTGTTTGGCGATGTTCAACCGCAATCCAAACGAATTTTTGCGCCGTTTCGTTACCGTAGACGAAACATGGATCCACCACACCACACCAGAGACCAAAGAACAATCAAGACAGTGGGTTTCTCCGGGTGAACGTGCACCAAAGAAGGCCAAGGTGGGTCTGTCGGCCAACAAGGTCATGGCCACAGTTTTTTGGGATGCACAAGGTATCATTCACATCGATTACCTTGAAAAGGGTAAAACGATCACCGGCGAATATTATTCAGAGCTTTTGGACAGATTCGATATTGATTTGAAGCAGAAACGACCGCATTTGGCGAAAAAAAAGTGCTGTTCCATCAGGACAATGCACGGGTGCACACGTGTGTAGTCAGCATGGCAAAATTTCATAAATTGGGCTACGAACTGCTACCCCATCCAGCATATTCTCCAGATTTAGCCCCCTGTGACTATTTTTTGTTTCCAAACATGAAGAAATGGCTCGGCGGTAAGAGATTCGGGTCAAATGAAGAGGTCATCACAGAAACAAACGACTATTTTGAGGGCCTTGAGAAAACCTATTATTTGGAAGGAATAAAAAAATTGGAAAAACGCTGGACTAAATGTATAGAGCTAAAAGGAGATTATGTTGAGAAATAAAACGCTTCTTTGACGAAAAAAATATATTTTATTCAAAAAGTCACGGACTTATCAAACGACCCTCGTATTATACAATTAGATACTTTTTATGGCAACATACGGCCAAGGGTATCCCACTGTTGCGTGCCGCTCGACTGTTGCTCTCTTTTAAATAAACACTTCGTTCGCTAAAATTGATTTGAGTGTTGGTGTCTTCCATGAAGTCTCTACCTAGTAGCATTTCATAATTTTCCGAAAAATTATGGATTTAAAAAACTTGTTTAGTGGGGCAAAGCTTACTGGGTTTCAAACTTATACTACAATACAATATCTTTTAATGTAACTATACCGTTAATGGTATGAACTTTCAACTTATTGGTTTTAACGGGGAAATTAAAGAGATTAGATTTAATAATATTAATTGTAGATCCGGTATCAATAATACGAAGGAGCTTTATATTATTCATAACAATATTTATGAACGGGTTTGTTCTTGTTCGTCGTCCGAGGCATTTTGATGAAAATTTTCGGACGTGTCCATTCTTGATTGGCCACTAGAACTTGGTCTTTGCCTTTTATGGGCTAGGTTAGGAGCACTTGAAGAGGCTTGATTTGTTTGATAATTTGTTGTATTTTGTGCCTGGTCTAGTTTCTGTTTAAATTCTTGGTATGACTGCTCAATGTCCTGGCTATTATTATTATTTTTCTTGTTATCATTAGTATTGTTATAATTTTGGTTTTGGCTGGTTGAACTTGACACTTGGTTATAATTTGGACTGTAATTCTTACTTTTAGAATTGTTGCTTTGATTATTATTTTTGTTCTGACTATTTTTTGATTTCGAACGATCAGACCATATGCTATCATAGCAACCCTCTTATTGAGCGATTTGCTTCAACTTGCTTAGGCTGCAAACATAGTGCGCGCTGAGACGAAGACGAAGATGAAGACGAAGCTGAAGACGAAAAACAGTGCTGAACAAATTACATGAATTCGCTCGCCCGCAAGCATAGTGCGTGCTGAGACGAAGACGAAGATGAAGACGAAACGCAAGCAATCAGCTTCAAACGCTGCTGTACTGATTTTGAAGACGAATCGCTTGCTATTTCACCGTTGGTTTTCGATTTGGTCTGACTACGCTTTGGCGCCGAACATGCTAGAATTTGCACAGTTGGTTTTTGTGATTTGACGGACGCACATGTTTTGTGAAAATGTCTGCAATTAACGAAGAATTAATTGCAGCAGTATTTAAAAAACGCTGTTTATGGGACCAGCAAAATAAACTCTACCACAATAGGCAAATAATTGACCAAAATTGGAACGAAATTTCAAACGAATTGAATGTTGATGGTAAGTAATTTAATTAATGTTGGCGAAGACGTTAATAGTGTAGATATTGAGGTGCCGCAATATGAGGAAGAAAGCGACATAAGTAAGTTTGAAGTGCAAACGTCCACCCCACCCCGTGATGGTGGAACTTTTGCTTCCTCAGCGATTTACACAATGAAAAATTCTGGAGATTTACAGTTTCCGAAGGATTCTTATTTGCCCAATACCACAATATCTATGCCATATGTGTTGCTTGCAGATGAAGCTTATCCGCTTTTGGACTGGGTCCTTCGATCATATGCCAGAAGAAATCTAACATTGGAAAATGAATATTTTAATAGTCGTTTGTCCAGAGCGCGAAGGTGTGTGGAATGTGCATTTGGTATAATTAACTCCAAATGGAGAATATTATGGAAGCCAATTGAAACGACACCATCTAACGCAGAAATTATTGTTAAAGCAATTTGTATACTGCATAATACAATGTTAGATTTAGAAGATCTGGACACGCACATGACAGAGGGAGAAAAATTTATAAGCAACAAACCAAACAAGAGCAACAGTCGAGTTGCACACGACAGTAGGATACCCTTGGACGTATGTTGCCATAAAAAGTATTTAATTGTATAATACTAATTGCAAGCTATAAATTAATAATAATACTGGAGTGCGCTGCCACCTTGCTTCAATTTCAATATTTTGCCAATAATTTATCGCCGCAATTCCCTAAAGCGGTGTGAGCAGTAGATATCGGTATTTCTTTATAAATTTTAAATTGGTTAATATCGATAACAAGGTCCAAGGGTATAACAATAAAAAAATAATAATGATTATCAAACCAATTTTCCATTCAATGGTTATACTTAACTATTCGATAATTAAATTTAAATTATTAAAATATGCCTACATACATATTTACATATATCCTGTCATTTAGATTTCTTAATTTCTAACCTATTCCAAACATTACAAACTCATGCCTGAATACTAACAGATATCCCATTGTGATGGCTATGCAAAACCTCAAAAGTCCTAGCACTAATCTTTTCATTATCTAGTATATTTGAAAACGCCCAATCAATATGTGTATCCATATTGGTAGTGGACGTTTTCAAATCTAACAAACTCCTTAATCCTTTGCTAATCAAAAAATTATAAATACTCTTACACCTGTTAAAGGTTTTGAGGCACAAATTAAAATCTCCTAAAACTAGCAAGCTATCCCCTAAATCACCTAAACGAGAAAATTGATGAATTATCTCCTCAAATTCTATTTTAAATGTGGACAGAGGAAAGTCTGGACTTTTATATAATATAAGAAAACTTATGGCATCAAACCTAAATATGCCGAACTCAAAAACTACTGAGCCAAAAGTTTTTCTACTGCTAAAGGTATGGGAAACTCTATCTACTAGCTCGTTCTTTACATAAATTATGATGCCTGTTAAAGGCCTAATTGATTCAAGTTGAACCACAATAGTGAACCCAGGTATTTCTACAGTTTCATTGCTTATGGAAGTTTCCACGAAACATAATATTGATGACTGAAGCATCAGCTTGTCCGATCGAATATCTTCAAGATGGGAATTCAAGCTCTGAGTATTATGGAAGAAAATGTTAAGGGCAGAACTGTTAATTAAATAATCGTAATGAGTACACAGTAGTTTTTCAGTCCGCAATTTCTTCAATTGGGCTTTCACTTTATCATTATTTTGGGGAGACTTAGGAGGAACAAAATTCCCAATAATGAATAATCCTAAAGCAGTAGTTGCTCTACTGCAAGCTACGTATAATGCAGCACGCTGCATTCTGGAATTAGCATGGACTACCACTTTGCCATACGTAGCTCCCTGACTCTTATGAATTGTGATGCCTTCAGCAGGCACAATTGGGAACTGCCTACGGTCAATGTTAATTTGTGCGTTATTTGAATATTGAAAACTGCGAACAATTTTCTGAATAGGAGTCCATGAAGGATCTGTACGATGTGTACACTTCGAACGCGCAGATTCTCCTACAGTTTCCTCTGTAAATTTCATCCATAAAATGTTGGGAGTGTTGGATGTATTGAAATCTATTTGCATCAACACACCTGATGCCCCGTTTACTAATCCATCCCCTGTGTCTACATTGACCGTCATCATGTACTTGGCAGTATTTTTTAGGAGAAGAGACGTACAGAGTCCCTGTGTAGCGGAAGTTTTAAAACCCTTCACTTCTTCTAATATTCTTTGTTTCCTAGCTGGTTCCAAATGGCCCGCCTTAATAATATACATTATATAAATCAACCTCATTATTATTACTAAACAGATGAATTGCATCATCGGGCACTGCCGATGGTTCGCATATTCTAGATTGGAAAAGGACATTATCATCGGCTGTCATACAACCCGATGCCATATTATTTAAGGCAGAAGCGAAAAGCTGATCGTCACGTTGACGCATTATCTCTGTGAGCTCAAAATACAAAAAAAGGTCCCAGAGATACGTACCAAATATTTCATGGTAAGGGTCAGTGGTATTTGGATCGAAAATCCAACTACCTCCTACGGGCTGTAACTGTCTAAGATCACCGAATACGATGATAGAAACACCACCAAAAGGAGAAGTATTTTTGAAAATTTGCTTCAAACGAGAATCTAAATAAGAAAACATTAGAGAGCTAACCATTGATATTTCATCAATAATAATTAATTTAAGGTCGATTAACCTTGAATGAAGGCTATTAACTAAATCATGGCTTAACGCCCTTAGAGGTGCTGAGCGAGATTGATTAACAGGAAGTGAAAACATGGAATGCAGTGTCGAACCACTAATTCCGAATGCTGCTTTTCCTGTTGGTGCACATAAGAGGATTTTAATAGATGTCGGATCAGCTCCTGGTATACTGTTATACATTACGGATAATGACTGAAAAATTGCTGATATAAGTCGACTCTTTCCGACTCCGGCGCCGCCTCCAACAAATTCATAAAAGACTGTATTGATTTTGGCATTATGCAAAGCATGTGTAAAATATAGCTTCTGCTTTAAATTAAGAGATCTAACTATATTAGCTAAGCTTTCCTGAGAAACTAAGGCTGGAAGCTTGATAAAACGGACATTACTATCTTCATCATTCATATCAATATTTCCATCCACATTTAAAACATTTAGATGTGGATCTATTTCAGGCAATCCTAAAACTGTGAAGCCATCATCTACCACTTCCTGTTCTCCTACTTGATTATTCTCATTTTCTGCTTCCTCTGTTAAGTGGCTCAGAGCATCTTCTAGTTCCCTATCATCTAGTAAATTATATTTTCTGCGATTGTTCTCTACTAACTCCGAATTTTCCCTACAGAACAATTCACAGTCATGTGTGACTAAATCCAAATGCTCATCTCGCCATGGGGCGTAAAGCATTTTTAGCTCTCTGAAATAGTCACTTGTTTCTGTATTGACATTAAATCTCCTATACCTAATTATGCACGCAGTGGTCCTCTTTCTGATGAAGCCACTATTATCGCGAAGAGCGTAAACTATTGATTCAGAAGCCCTAGGCACATCATCGTCAAAGTCATCTGCATTTTCTTGGCGAGCTCCTCGTTCTGATTTGCAGTAGCTATAAAAAGCGGATATCTCAGTGCCAAATATAAATTTGTTACCTAAATGTTGTAACTTTTGCTTAATAGTTACATTGTTATTGTCTTTAATCTCATTGATTGCCTCACGCATCAACATTGAGATACCTCTCTGAGACTTGTTAATATAATTAACGACGTAGCTGCAGCAAGCATAGGGGTCTAAAATAAACTGAATATCCATATTTGCTCGCTGCAACAAAAGGAGGTGCTTGTTATAAGCGTTAAGCTTGATTGCTGCAAAAGATCGCTTCAAAAAAACTTTTGGTTTCTTTATACTTGATCTTACAGCATTAATGTAGCCCTAATAACTAAGGTTAAGTTGATCGTGGGACAAAAAGTTGTTAAAATCGTTAAAATTTTCTACGCTTTCACGATCAAATGGGAAGTCGAGCAGACTTTGAATTTTTTCGAAATTCCTACGATGCTCGGCCAAATTTGGAGCATTTTCTTCTAAAGGGAGAAGAATTTCTGTTTGAGGCATGGGAGGGTATGGGATACCAAATCTACAAATTTGTTTTGACCTAATTTCTCGCCTGCAAGAGTGCCCGTGGCTATGGAGTTGATACTCCAAATATGGAGCAACGTCCGGGCAACTAGAATCAGCAGTAATAAACTGATCAATAAAGGACTTCACAGGCATAAATGTGGACTCATTCTTTAGGTCGAGCTTTGGGGCGTCTTTCAGCCAGAACATGCCATGTATATGTGGAGAGCCTCTTTGCTGAAACTCCACTCGCCAATAAAACTTGATGACCTGGTGACAACCAAAGACACCGCCTTCCTTTTTCATCAGTTTTAAAACCTGTCTATATCGAAAATCGAAATATCTGGCACAGGTCACTGGGTCTGCTCTAATGAGACGAGCTTTCTCATTAAACCCCAAATTTAACGCTTCTTCTTCGGATACTTCTAGCTTGTCTACATTTTTACATAGCAAGACTAAAAGCTCCGGCCACCTAGTTTCCGCTGCGGAAAATGTTATAAAAAAAGTTGGAAGCCCTACCTGCCTAATCATAGCCATCACTTTCTTTTTCTCGTCCTCCCAATGAGCAGGAGACGTGCGAATACCTTTTAAAAAGCCTATAGCCATCATCATGAAGTATTAACCTATTTAAAGTTTCATCATTACGCACATCAGCAGCCGAAATGCCTTGAGTGGCAGAGTGCTTACGTAAGCAAATTGATGTGCTATTCCTAATGCTAATCATTTCTAACTTTTTGAAGTTATGAAATAATTTATCAGTTCTACAACCTCTTCTATCAAAATTCCTAAGCTCTGATCTAACTATAGTTGTAAAACTTTCCTGACATTTCCTTTTAATGCCTGCAAATATTGTGGGAAAAGCCAGCTCCTCTGAATCACAATCGGTTATCATGTCAAGAGGTCGCTGACCCTCTCCTGGTGCTATAGCAATTCGAGGAATATCTATGTTTTCAACAGGGACATTTTCCATGAAGGTTTCTTGACCTCCTGGATTCAACTCTACCTCTTCTTCTACTACTCTATGCTCATTAGGTTGTGCTGCCTTTTCTAACATTTGACACACAATGTCCCTGTCGTCTGCTGACGCAACAAATGGTACAGTCTCAGCTGAGTAAGAAGACAACCACTGCTCATTGATAGTAACCTGGTGCTTCTTATAAAGTTCTGTGTTCACTAAATACCGAATTGCATCAACTATCTTTGAGGGCCTTATGGTTTCAGCCATGAAATCATGGTTATACTCCATCCTACGCTTAAGATGAATCTGAACTACTTCGGCTTCATTAAATGCCCTGGGAAGGGAAGTTACAACATTTGCAACTGGAATTGGCACATTGATCACTGCTCCTTTAATGGCACTTTGACGTCCATATCCAAGAGACTTTATGATCATAAAAGGAAGACGGGGAGAAATCAGCCTTTCTTCTAGAGGCGTCAAGCCTTTCAGGCATTCCGGAAGCTCCGGAAAATTTAGGCCATTTGTAATAGAAGCCTTTGGTTTTTTCCCTGACTTAATACTGCGGCTGCAGGTTTTGCAAAAGCTAAACCTATTATTATGGGATGGAAACATAGAGGAAAGATACAAAATATCAACACTATCTGCCTCACTACACTTTTCCTCTATGACCTCACGCGAAATTTTGTCCACTTGATGTGGAAAACACAAACCTTTGCAACATATGCAAACCTGATCGGGTCCCTGCTTGACTGTCTTATTAAAATTGGCTATTAGGCAATCTAAACTAGTTTTAACCTGCGATATCCTATCATCTGGAAGGGTATTCGCACGGTCCACTCTATTGCGGGACGCGTTTCTCCTATTCTCTGCTATCCTATTGGTGCAAATACTCCTATATAGACTCACTCTTTGCGACATATTCCTATGGGCTTCAAAGGCCTCACGTTGAGCTCGAATTCGAGCACTGCGGCGTGTACTAGTATTGCGTACCTGCTCAACAATCCTACGAATAGGATTGTTTCTAACCTGAGACCTTTGACTTCTATCTATTGCCCTTTCTAAAATTCGCGTCTCCTGATTTTGTCGCTGAATCGCCCTTCTAACAGCATCTCGTCCGCTTTCGTTGGACTTGAATTGTGGACATTGCCTGCGCCTCGATCGACGCAAAGTATTGGCAAGTTGTTCGGCATTTCTAGTTGAATGATCAGTTCGTCGAACACGGCGACGAACTGCATCCTGCTCTCTTTCCTGAGATCGAAACTCAGCATCTTGCCTGCGACTCGAACGACGCGAAGTGTTGGCAAGTTGTTCGTCTGTTTTAATTGCAAAATCACTGCGACGTACACGGCGACGAACTGCATCCTGCTCTCTTTCCTGAGATCGAAACTCAGCATCTTGCCTGCGACTCGAACGACGCGAAGTGTTGGCAAGTTGTTCGTCTGTTTTAATTGCAGAATCACTGCGACGTACACGGCGACGAACTGCATCCTGCTCTCTTTCCTGAGATCGAAACTCAGCATCTTGCCTGCGACTCGAACGACGCGAAGTGTTGGCAAGTTGTTCGTCTGTTTTAATTGCAGAATCACTGCGACGTACACGGCGACGAACTGCATCCTGCTCTCTTTCCTGAGATCGAAGGTCAGCATCTCGCCTGCGCCTCGAACGACGCGAAGTGTCAGCAAGTTGTTCTTGTAATCTGATTGGCGAAGAAGCCCGAAGAGTAGTGTGACGAATTGTGTCCGGTAATTGCTCAACGGCCCTAAATGTTCTATTACTTCTGCGGACTCGATGCTGTTGACTATCTCTAACCCTTTCAGCTTCCCTAAATTCGAAATTTTGCCTACGTTCTCTATGTGCCTCTAGATTATTTACGCGTTCCTGCTCAGAAAAGTCTATATCTGACCTATTCAAACGATTTCTTTTTCGCTGTGTTTGACTCCTATTGCAAGCTGACTTTCTCTTAAGTCTAGGCATCTTCTAATATATAAGTTTTAAAATAATATATAGGTATGTTAAAAATAAAATTCTTATAAATTAATTTAATTTGAATATATATTTATCAAAAATTAATATATAGTTTTATATATAAAATAAAGTTAGTATATTTATTTATATATATAAATATATTCATATATTTAAATAGATATATATATATATTATAATTATATTCATATATTTAAATAAATATATGTATATTATTTAAAATAATTATATTATAAATGAAAATAAATATCTAATGAAAGAACAAATAATAATAAAATTTAATAAGGAAAATAAAAATAAACAAAATGTGGAAAAAAGAATAAATATAAATCAAAGAAACGAACCGATACCGATGTTCACGTACAATCACACACACTTCAGAAGAGTCTATACACATATATGTATGCATGCACAAAAATACGTTACGCTGTGTACCGCACTTTTCTAAAATTGCGCGCCACGTTCCGGGCAGGGCGCAATCATGCACACGCATAAAAAATGTTCCGTTAACGCATAACAATCACACACGAGGATTTACTTATTATATACTCGACTTATATTAATTTGCATTAAATGTTAAATGTATCACGAACACGCGAATTAATTATATATTATTTTATATTTAATATCGAAAATACAAATGATAATCGACAATCGACGACGACACCGAACACGCCAATCGCAAACTACAAATTAACATAACACTGAAGCGCGCTGCCACCTTGCAACAATTTTGATACGTTGCCAATAATTTATCGCCGCAATTAAAAAGTGCGCGAAACCTTAAATTTATAATAATGATCTATTGAATCTAATATACATACAAAATATACATATATTAAAAAAACAAAGTAGAAGAAATGTTAGTACATTTTTTTCAAACATAGTTTCAATAGACGTGGGGATATAATATAATTTACACATATTAATATAATTTATATGCAAAACATATGAAATATATATCGATATGTTTAATATATATTAAAAGCTATCGATATGATAGCTCATAATATATCGTGAAATCTAAATTAATTCTTTCATGCACAAGTAATTTAGTTCTGACGTCATCGTCAACTTCTTTGCTTTCTTCATATTCATATATACGCCACCTATTGGTTGAGTGTTAGCATATATTTATGCACATGTATTTTCGGTAATTGACATGTGCATGGAAAAGAAGAGTCGAGAAACAGCTCGCGCTTCGCGCTCGCATCGTTGTCCTTTTCTTTCATGCATAAGGAATTTAGTTCTGACGTCATCGACAAGTTCTTTGCTGGTCGAAGTGTCGAAATGGTTTATCTAATAACTTCAGTGTTTATTGTCTGATCGGATTGCAATTTGGAGGATAAGTTCATATATTATTTATCTATATATATGCTAAAGCAGAACGTTAAGAAATGAGTTTTTCGAATGTAAATAGCAATGTAAACCAAAATTGGCGGTTTGCGGGGGCGGTAGGCGTGTTATTCCAAATTGAAAATAAACTTGATCTGCGTATGGTATACAGGAATCTTCATGCTAAATTTGGTGTCCGTAGCTTTTGTAATAGCTGAGATCGGCGCGTTCATCCAGACAGACAGACAGACGGACAGACGGACAGACAGACGGACATGGCTCAATCGACTCGGCTATTGATCCTGAGCAAGAATATATAGACTTTATGGGGTCTCCGACGCCTCCTTCTGCCTGTTACATACATTTGCACAAAGTTAGTATACCCTTTTTTGACCATTTTCAATGGTCCAAGGGTATAAAAATATATTGGAAAGTTCAAAGAAAAGAGGTCGATTCATCAGAGACACGTTTCGTACTTATGTTTTCAGCCATAGAAATGCTGATAGTATTTAAATTTTCAATTTTATTATGTATTTCATTTTGATTAAAATTAATTAAAATACTTACCATCAACATTTAATTCGTTT
Source organism: Zaprionus ornatus (assembly GCA_018904035.1). NCBI lineage: Eukaryota > Metazoa > Arthropoda > Insecta > Diptera > Drosophilidae > Zaprionus > Zaprionus ornatus. The sequence continues at coordinate 475,354 of JAEIFZ010000103.1, forward strand.
GAAATTTCGTTCCAATTTTGGTCAATTATTTGCCTATTGTGGTAGAGTTTATTTTGCTGGTCCCATAAACAGCGTTTTTTAAATACTGCTGCAATTAATTCTTCGTTAATTGCAGACATTTTCACAAAACATGTGCGTCCGTCAAATCACAAAAACCAACTGTGCAAATTCTAGCATGTTCGGCGCCAAAGCATAGTCAGACCAAATCGAAAACCAAGGGTAAAATAGCAAGCGATTCGTCTTCAAAATCAGTACTGCAGCGTTTGAAGCTGATTGCTTGCGTTTCGTCTTCATCTTCGTCTTCGTCTCAGCACGAACTATGCTTGCGGGCGAGCGAATTCATATGATTTGTTCTGCACTGTTTTTCGTCTTCAGCTTCGTCTTCATCTTCGTCTTCGTTTCAGCGCGCACTATGTTTGCAGCCTTACAGTTGTTATGCTAGCTAACTGCATAGTCTATCAGGGAGTTTTCTTATAATTACGTCTTTGACAGTATTATTCATTCCGTTCGTATATATGTGGTTATTAAACGGGTTGTTTTCTAAATCTAACTTATTTGTTATTATGAAACATTTTTCTTCGAACTTTTCGATAAACTTACGAACTGATCCATTGAATGGTGTAATGTACTGTCTTCTCAGTAGTTCCTCGAATGGGGTTTGTGTTTTGAATTCCGATATTAGGGCTTCCTTAAGATCAATCCAGGTGATGGCTGAACTTAACTGGGACACACGCTGGGTATTACTCAATTCTTCGTATGAATGAACTCAGTTCCGATGTTGTACCATTAAATACTGGCACTTATCTAATCTGACCGAGCGCTTGGTTCAGATGATTTTCGGAAAGGAGTTGAATTTGATGTGGTTTTTAGCATTTTGTATTGCTGGTTGTTTTACACTCGGTTAGCTTTTCGGTAGAGTTTTATTTATTGTTTTGGGGTTTTGATCTGGGACGACAATTGTCCTTTAGCGGTGTTTACTGCAGCACTGAGTTATGAATTTTTTTTTTGGAAAATTGTTTACTTCCAGTAGCGGTCACACTTTTACAGCGGGAAACCAAGTTGAAGTGTTTAACGGAGCACCGATATTATTATTTTTTTTTTTTGTGGATTATAGTTTTCCTGTAGCCTTTAGTTGGCTTCGCAAACGAAGTTATTTAATCACACGCGGTACCTAGGCGGATTGTAACCTTCCTGTAGCATTTAATTTGGCCATGAAAACGAAGGTGTTAAATCACACGCGGTTCTTTGGCGGATATCGATCAACGTTTTAATCAATATCCTACCGGCTGCGCCAATAACAAGTTCGCGGTTGGTATTTATAAAAAAAAAAAATTTTTTTTAATAAAAACAAAAAAAAAACCCCAGAAAAAAACCGTCCATTAAAAAAAAAAAAAAAAAAAAAAAAAAAAAAAAAAAAAAAAAACCCAAAAAAAACCTAAGTCTAAATTTAATTTATTTTAAAAATAAAAAAAAAAAAAATAAAATTTTAATTTAAAAAAAAAAAGAACCACCCACGAGGAAAAAATAGAAAGAAAAAAAAAACAGAAAAAAATGAGTAAGCCAAATTAGGAAAATACCTTCCAAGGAAAAGAAAAAAAAAAAAAAGAAAGAGGAGGTTGTTATTGTCGCCGAATAAATGTAGCGCAATAAATGTTTATGTCTAAGCAGGCGGAATTGTCGACGAATGGGGGGAAAAAAATTTTTTTTTAAAAAGGAGAAGGATGTTTTTTTTGTATATGTCGCAGTTTCGTTGTTATTCGCCATAATGCTAGCGCAGTGAGTTTCGATCGCACTGAAGTACTACGCACAACTGCCTTGTGTCGCACACTTCTTCTACGTGCTTACCATCGAACCACACTCGGCGTCAGCGACAACACGCTGGCGCCGCGCTAAATCGGTTCTTCCCAAAACTACAAACTACAGGCAACCAATAACTGCGCAAATAGAGGCTGATGCAATATTTCCATTATGATGAAATACACTACCAGAATACCCATACACTAACACATGCAAAATTATGCTCCGACACGGCCATCCTGACCATTACACGACCTCGTGAAATATTATCATAATGCTTTTTCTTTAATGCAACAAAACCATTTTCAAATTACACTTACATTAACAAATTAAATTTCACATTTCAATATCATTCTTAGAGTAATACAAAACTTTTTAACATAATTCATTCATCATTTCATTACAATATCTAATGCGCCACACGCCATGATCAAAACAATTGTTTTGCACTTGTGCTTACATTATTATTATAAAATTCATTATAAGCCCTTCAGGCCTCCGCAGTGTCACTTGCTAAAGCTTATATTCTAATCATTTCATTACTGTCTCTTTCAACAGCTTTCTTTTCCATTTCCTTATCACTGTCTCTTTCAACAGCTTCATTTTCCATCTCTTCATCACTGTCTCTTTCAACAGTTTCATTTTCCATTTCTTCATTACTGTCTCTTTCAACAGTTTCATTTTCAACCATTTCATTTAAATTCTTTTTACATTTTTCTAATTCTTCTTGTACTTGCCAATCTGGCATTTTTCTTATGTCATCGTGAGCATATTTATATTTTCTATTGTTCGTCAACGACCTGAGCATATATCTATCCCCCTCCAACAATTCGGTTATTTCAAAAGGCCCTCTAAACTTCGGACTTAACTTTGTTTGATGCCTTTCTTCATTTTTTAACAACACGAAATCTCCAACTTGACATTTAACAACTTTGGCTTTTCCTTTATCAAATTGCTTCTTGTTATATGCTGCTGCAGCTGAAATATTGTGAACTGCCTGTGCTCTTACTTCTGCCAAATCAATCTCGTCTGCCGTATCGCAAGGTGGAAGCAACCCCAACGGGCGGGCAACTTTGCCAATAAACAGTTCTAAGGGACTTGCCTTGGTTGCTTTACTAACCGTGCAGTTTAACGCTAATTGAACCTCTCCCAACGCATCTTGCCAAGCGCGGCTGCTAGTCTCAACTGCAGTCAATAAGTTCTTTAAGGTGCTCATAATGCGTTCGACTTGCCCATTAGCTCTACTTGCACCAGTCGCGATCAAATGCAAATTTATTTTCTGTTGATCACAAAACTCACTAAATTTAGTGCTGGCAAAACACCTACCCTGATCTGCTATAATGCGATTTGGCACCCCAAACAAAGATATAGCCGACGACACAGCCTTTATGCAATTCTCAGCGTCAATCTTAATAGTGTGGATTAGGTAAACGAATTTAGTAAAGGCATCTACTTGGACGATTATATACTCTTTCTGATCAGCCTTGCCACTCAACTTTCCAGTAATATCAATATGAACGGTGTGCCAAGGTATGTTTACTTTTGGTATTGGGTGAAGGCTAGCTTGAATTTTGCCGGAAGAAGTCTTTGACATTTTACAAGTAATGCAGTTTTCAACGAACTTTCGAATATATTTAGACATGTTTGCAAACCAGTAAAAGTCATAGGCCTTATCTAATGTCTTCTCCCAACCCAGGTGCATAACTGCCTCATGAATTTGATTTATAACAGACCATCTAAATGATCTTGGAACAATTGATAAGGAACGGGTTCTGCCGTTTCGCTGAATTTTCCTATATAATATTCCGCTTCTCAATTCATAAGTTTTTGCAACATCCGCAGGAAGAGAAAAATCTTTCAATTTATTTACGATATCAACTATTTCGAAATCCTGTCGCTGTTCAGCCAAAAGCCAATTACTGGATATTTCTGCTAGATTAACTCTTTTTTCAGGAATCTTGCACTTTGTAGCAATTACATCAGCTGAAGTCAAATTTCTCGAAAAGAAGTCAACATGTGCCATTCGTTTACCTTCTCTATATTGCAAGTCGAATGTAAACGACTGTAAATAAGCCCACCATCTTTGTACCCTGGGAGATAGGTCAAGTTTGGTCCTTGATGCCTTAAGCGAGTTACAGTCAGTAAAGACAACAAAATTTCTACCCAGTAAATAATGCCGAAAATGTTTTATAGCCAAAACAACGGCAAGAGTCTCCAATTCATAAGAATGGTATCGTGACTCAACAAGTGAAGCAGCCTTACTAAAATATTCGACGACATGAGGCCTATTATTGATTTTGTGTAATAGGATGGCACCGTATCCACGAGAACTTGCATCTGTATGCAACTCTATTGGATGTCGCGGGTCAAATATTACTAAAACTGGCTTTTGTGTGAGAATAGAGATAATCCTTTGTCTAATTTGTTCATGCTCTGCATTCCAAATAAATTCACTCCTTTCCGAAGTCAAAAGATATAGCGGCTTCATAAAGCAAGAAAATCCCTGTATAAATTGTCTAAAATAAGAAGCTAATCCTATAAATTGTCGTAAAGAAGAGACCGATTGAGGGGGTGGTAAAGCAGTTAACGCTGCAATTTTTAACGAGTTTGGACGAATTTCACCTGCACTCACTTCGTATCCCAAATATTGAACTGTTGACTTAAGAAAAGAACATTTTTTTAAATTAAATGCAAATCCTGCCTTGGTGAGACAATCAAGAGTAATCTGTAACCTTTCTAAGGCGTCACTTTTTGTTGAAGTAGCCACCATTACGTCATCCATATATACGACAACAAATGTATTTGCAAGATCTCCAAGTGCTTGCATCACTGTACGCTGAAAAGGACGGCAGGAGCATTTTGAGCCCAACGGCTTCCAAAAATGAGCCCAAACGGCATTGCCAAAAATTCGTATTGCCAATCTGGGGTGACAAAAGCTGTACACTCTACCGAATCTGCATGCAAGGGAATTTGGTAGTACCCACTTGCCATGTCTAAGCATGTAAAATAATTTGCTCCATGAAGTCTAGCTATCTGATCTGATATAAGAGGCAAAGGATATCTATCTGAGACCGTATTTGAATTTAATTCTCGATAATCAACGCATAAACGCTGAGAACCGTCCAATAGCTCCTTAATTTTTTTCACGCACTAATTCTCTTTCATTTGGACTAAGCCTATATGGTCTTCTTTGAACAATTTTATTTGGGTCTACCAATTTAATTTTCATTTCCCCTGAGCTAACTCTAGACAAAGGAATTCCGTTAATAAAAGATTTTGAGTATTTTCCCATTAGACCCTTTAATTTGCTCATATCTTCACCAACAAGATCAGTATTTAACTCGCAAAGTTGTTTATCATTTGAACAATAATTTACAGTTTTTGATCTGATAATTTCAAATTGGCCAGGTGATACTATTACATTAAATCCTGAGAACAACACTTCTCGACCAATAATGATATCATTTCTTAAATGCACATCGTCCAAAACATGAAACAATATCTCAATACAATAGTTGTTAATTTTTACGTTACTAAGTATTTGCAATGTGCTACAAATACTACCATTGCCAATACCTTTCAACAGCACTACATTGTTAATTCTTTTACCAACAAATTTGTTACTTAGCTTTTGTTTAATTAAAGAACATTCCGATCCAGAGTCAAAAGTTATTGGATATGTCTCGCACTGATGAACCATCTCGCCCTTGGGTTCAACAACTTCACAAAGTTCCGCCCTTTTCACCTGAAGCGTGCCTTTTTCTTTCTTCGGTTTACTGCAATATGTTGAAATATGGCCACGTTCTCCACAGTTAAAACAGGTTACATCCGATTTTTGATGGTGACCAACTGCGCTTCTATCGTTGCTGTCCTTAGCACGAGATGAAAGATTTTGCTGCTGTTTAGTTCTGCATTCGATCATCTTGTGGCCTAGTTTTCCACAGAAATGACATCTTATTGTTGAAGGTTTATGACGCTTTATTTCAGACGGAGCCGCTTCTTCTTGCAGAGTTTTCTTCCTTTTGTTGAAGGTAAATGCTTTAAGCTCCGTTTGCAATTCACTTCTGGTCCGTACATTTGAAGTAAATGTCAATCGCTGCAATCTGCTATCCACATGTGCCATCTTAGCAAGCGTTACTGAAGCTGCAATTTCCTCCACATTCATATCACGCCATTTCGTAATAAGTGACGTCATCATGCGACTAGCATAATTGGAAAGGCATTCACCGTCAGTTGGACAATCTGCCAGCATTGCCAAAAACATAGCCGCTGGAGTTTCCGCACTTGCAAAACGTTGAACGAAAAGTTCTTTAAATTCGGCCCAAGTTATGCCAGGATAACAAATTTTCTGCGAAGCACTACCTTCCATCGCTGCACTCAAAGCCATCACCAACGCGCTGCCTTTTATGGTGTTTTCTGCGAAAATTATGTCCACTGTAGAGCACCACGCCGTTGCATCGACGCCAGCACCGTCTGCGTTGAATTTGGGTAGCACTACCGAATTTTTATTTGTTGTTTCGGATGTCGTTGTTTGCAGTGTTTTAACAAGCTCGATAAAGTTTTTATTTTGACATATCATTTTTAGACATATCAGGTAGCGAGCCCGATCCCACTTCTGATGTCGCAGTTTCGTTGTTATTCGCCATAATGCTAGCGCAGTGAGTTTCGATCGCACTGAAGTACTACGCACAACTGCCTTGTGTCGCACACTTCTTCTACGTGCTTACCATCGAACCACACTCGGCGTCAGCGACAACACGCTGGCGCCGCGCTAAATCGGTTCTTCCCAAAACTACAAACTACAGGCAACCAATAACTGCGCAAATAGAGGCTGATGCAATATTTCCATTATGATGAAATACACTACCAGAATACCCATACACTAACACATGCAAAATTATGCTCCGACATATACATAAATGTTTGTCTTATATGCTAAGTACAATGGTCAAGTGTAAGTATGTATGTGGAAGTATTTGTGGGTGTGTATGTGTGGACAAGTGGTGCACTATGGTACATATATTACTATTTAGTTATAGGACTGACAGTTTTTTCGTGTTGTTTTGTATAACATATATATATTTTTGCACGTTTATGTTATTACTTTTCGTGTTTGTTTCTGCTTATTTTAACTTAAGCTATTTACAACTAGCCTATAATTGTTATTGTGCATTTGAAAGTCTCTTTGAATGTAAACCTTTCACCCTCTATCCTAACTTTGCATTTTTCCAACTTTTAAAAATCCTTGTACAAAGTATGCTTTACGTACTCAAGAAATCACATTTTTTGATGCTTTGCGTTTCCATTATATATTCAAATTACTATATATTGAATATTATTTCAATCTATTTCTTCTGACTATACTATCTTTTGAAATTTAGACTTAATATTATAAAATATGTTCATGTGCAGTGTGTGTGAAATAATTGAATATTATCTGTAATTAGAAAGTGAATGTGCTGTTATCACAACGATCAACTTCCACATCGCCCAACATACACAACACTCGTCGGGTTAGTTGAAGATCTTCTCAAAATGTTTATATAGTGAAGAAGCAAGTGCACGAGTTTGATAATGAATTGAAGTTTAATACACTCTTTAACATAATTTCTATATTTTTTTTATAGAATACAATGCCATGCAAGAGGGCTTTCTTTGCTCTACGAATTCTGTGAACAAGTTTTGGCTGGACTCAGAGAATCAGAAAGAGGATCTCTACTTCTGGAAAGGCCACGCAACAAGACAAAAATAAAAAGAAAGAGCATACTGCCGAAAAGGAGCATGCAAGACCGGTTCCATCTAAGTTACCTAGACAGACTCAGACGCGTAGCACAAAAATGCATGACTCCATAAAGCTATTTGATGCTCATCTTATATTTGACGTTTTTCTTACGTGTTTAGTCGTTATGCCTCAGCAGATGATGAATAAGTTCTCGAATGCAGATATTGCATCGTTGAAGATCTTTGGAACGAATCTGTCAGGGCTTTCGACATTACTTTCACATACAGCAGAAAAACCCGGCACCGTTCCATGTACGCAATCATTGGTCATGCAGTTTAAAGTGTTGCTACATAGTCTGTCAATAAATGCAGCTCTGCTGCCATCACTGCGGGCTCAACATCGCATGAATTACGTCAGCTTGATGGGTGTGACAGGGTAACGTGCCAAATTTGTCATCAATTTGCCAACGCATAAGTTAACTACAGAAACTTTTGTTACTCCTCTCGACGGCCGATACAATGAACCCTTAGTACTTTGCCTGCAAGAATTGCTCAACAAAGTATTCTAAGGAAAACAAGAGTTCAAAAATCCTAAATCAACAATATTATAAACATCCGCCGCTCAATCAAGTTCAAACCACTCCAATGCTCCGCCTAGCTGCCGATCACGCCATCAGCGACGACGCCAACGTTCTGCCGACGCCTCTGCCAGACACCCACAGTTTACTTAGGGCTTACTCTAATTCTCAATGTTCAGTTCTTAATTTGAATCCGAAATAAAAGGTCAACCTCGCAGATTGAACTCGTTTTAATTTCCACAAAGGAAAATATTAACTGGCGCCCGAGCAGGGACCTGATGAGAAGGAAATCTTGTTAAGTCAGATTAGTACATTAGTACGACTCCATCAGTCCCAAAAACCCCTGTTGCATTCTTTGGTACGCGGATTTACTAAAGGCAACCCATAGGCGGTCTACGTGTTCTGTAAGGTACGACCGCAGAACATCCTCTACGCGTGTGCATCGCAGGATCCCGAGTAACAACGTAAAAAGGACAACATCCGGATCACCAGGAGGAGTAGCCGTATCAAGTTAGCAATGTAAGTAGAGTTAAGTGAATCAGATTACCTAAAACGAAATAAGAAGATAAGAAAACTAAAGCACAAATAATTCAAAGTAAAAATAGCGAAATGTTAAAAGCAAAAACAAAGTGAAAGTGTTTAAAGACATTGACGAAAGTCTGTGAATAAAATAAATAAGCGTAAAGCAATAAAATAAAATATCACTGCACTACCAATAAAAAAAGCAGTATAACAAGCTCATTCTTGCGAATCCCAAGGGACCCTCCAAGGTAGAAGAGCAAAACCAGACACTGGTTTTCAACAATTAAAATAAATTAAATTCACTTTAAACAGAACACAGTTCTTTGATCACGTTCCTTTGCTAAAACTAAATAAAGTAAAATTCGAAACTAAAAGCAATTACAATTACAATTACAAGTTTTATGATTCATAATTTAAAGTAAATTTCAATTAAATAAAATTTTTAATACGCGATTAAATTTTACTATAAAATAATTAAATTAGGAGTCAGTTTCAATATTAACGTGCTATAAAATTTTGCTCTTAAACACTATTGATTATTAAGATCTATTTAAATTTTAAATCAAATATAAATTAACTAAATAATTGAACGGATTTATCAACAAATCTTAAGTGACACAATTTAAAATATTTTGTTCCCTCATTCATTTTATACATTCTATTGCTATAACCATACTTAGTTACGTGTAACCATACTAAACAAGTTGACTATTCGATATCACAGTAATTCTTTACCTCAATGGAAATTTCTCCTTATGGAAAATTTCAACAATTTAATTAGACCACCAGTGCTCAACTTAGAAACAGAATCTGAGGCAATAAACCGAACAGAACCTAACGCACCTAATCTAATTCAACAACACAGACAAGTCGCAAGACAAGAAACACACCAACAAAACAGAAACATAATGGCACAGCCCGAACAACTAGCCGAAATCGTTCGTCAGATTCTGGCCGAACAACTCCCAACTCTCTTGCATCAAAGTCAAAGTTCTAGCTTTGATTTCGCAAATGTCGAGAGCCAGGGTATTAACCCAGAACATCAACATAATTTACAAGATTTAGACAAAGTCCCCGATATTGTAAGATCTTTGCATGATTTTTCCGGTGACCCAGCTGAATTCGGTTCCTGGAAAAGGAGTGTAGATAGAATATTAGAAACTTATGCTCACACCGTAGGTACAGCAAAGTATTTCGGTATTTTGCACACAATCTCAAAGTGCTTAACATTACATTACGCAGACAAACGAGATATTTCCACCTTGGAATATCAAATGACAACAATATTCCAAAAGCCCAATCAGACAGTTGAAGAATTCCATCAAGTTGTTTACAGACATTTGTCTCTAATACTCAATAAAATAAGTTGCATGGAATTGGGCAGGGAATCAGAATTGGTTATGACCAAGTCGTACAGGGATAAAGCTTTAGATACCTTTATCCGAGGTCTCCGTGGCGACCTCCCCCGGTTGCTGGGCATAAAAGAACCCACTGACTTGCCATCTGCTTTGCACTTGTGCCTAAAGTTGGAAAACCAGACTTACCGTATCAATCACGCTTCGGGCAAAATTCAACAGAACACTTTTAGAAGCACACCTCAAGGGCCGCCTCCACGCCCACTACCTATACCCAATAATATGGGTTACCAAACCAGACCAATACTACCCCCCAGACCCATGCCAGCAGGAGTGTTTAATGCTAACTTTAGACACCCACAATACCGACCAGCACCGAATAATTTTGGGCAACAATTTCGACAAGCTCCGATAGCACAACCCCCATCACACCAACCGTATCCACCACCTCGTCTGATTGCAACAAAACCCCAACCACGACCAGAGCCAATGGACGTGGACAGAAGCCTTCACTCTAGGCAAATTAATTATATGAACAGGCCTCAATTTGATGCCTCTGGTAAACGACCCCCAATACCTATTACAGATCCAGCCAAAAGACAAAGAAATTTTAATATCCAAACTGAAATCGAACAACAAACTGAGGCAGAACAAGGAGCACCGACAATGGCCGATTACGAACAGACTTTAGCAGAACAAGATGAACAGACAGACTATGAACAAACACTTGGTGAATACACAGAAGTGATTGACAGCAATGACCAAGAACCAGAGCATGACTATTCCTATCTCAATTTTTTAGGGTAACTGACTCTTCACTGCCATATTTTGAATGTAAGGAGAGGAGTGGAGAAATCTTAAAAATATTAATTGATACCGGCTCTAATCGAAATTATATTCAACCAAAACATGTCTCAAACCCGTTACCAAACAAAACCATAATCAATGCTGTCTCTGTAGGTGGCGATATAAAAATAACTCATCACAAAAACGCCAATTTATTTAACGATCTAAATACAATAGTTAAATTTTTCCTATTACCAACTCTCAAAACTTTTGACGCGATATTAGGCAATGCCAGCTTAAAAGAATTAGGCGCAGTCATTGACACAAAAAACCAAATAATGCATTTAAAAATGGCACAAATATTCCCATTAAAGAAAATAAATTTGAATCAGTCAATGTAATAATACCAAGGTTGGATCACCTTACACACAATCAGCGATTTGAATTAAATCGCTTACTCAAACATTACCCAACCTTATTTGCCGAACCGGATGACAAACTGACCTACCTCACAAATGTGAAAGCCGAAATACGAATAAACACTGACACACCAGTTTACTCTAGATTTTATCAGTACCCAATGGCTTTAAAAGCTTAGGTTGACAAACAGGTTAAAGACCTTTTAGAGAATGACATAATACGACCATCGCCTTCCCCATTTAATTCACCTGTGTGGATCGTTCCAATAAAACAGGATGCTTCCAACGTAAAAAAATATAGAATGGTCATTGATTATAGAAAACTGAATAATGTAACAATACCTGACAAATACCCTATACCCTATACCCTAATAACAAGCTTTTTTTCCGTTTTAGACCTTAAAAGCGGATTTCACCAAATTCCATTAAAAGAGAAAGATATAGAAAAAACAGCATTTTCCGTAAACAATGGAAAGTACGAGTTTACTAGGCTCCCCTTTGGTTTAAAAAATGCCCCTTCAATATTCCAACGCGCCCTTGACGACATCCTTAGGGAACACATAGGAAACATTTGGTTCATTTACATTGATGACATTATTGTTTTTAGCAAAGACGAAGAGTCTCATTGCAAAAATCTGAAAACAATTTTTGAAACACTAAGTGCAGCAAACGTTAAATGCCAACTAGACAAGTGCGAGTTCTTTAAGAACAAAGTAGAATTCTTAGGATTCGTTATATCAGATAAAGGAATAGAGACTAACCCAACAATGGTAGAAGCCATAGCTAACTATCCGAGACCAAAGACCTTAAAGGAATTAAGATCCTTCCTTGGGCTATCAGGATACCTCAGGAGGTTTATACTGGGCTATGCTACAATGGCCAAGCCACTGACTGATTTGCTTAGAGGGGAAGACGGACGCATTTCAAAGGGAATGTCGGCAAAGAAATTGATTCACTTAGACGATAAAGCAATAAAAGCATTCGAACAGTTGCGCAGTACACTGATATCCAAAGATGTAATACTCCAATACCCAGACTTTGATAATGAATTCACACTAACGACAGACGCCTCTGACTATGCGATAGGAGCAGTATTATCACAATCCAACAGACCAATTTCATTTATATCTAGAACACTTTCCAAAACTGAAGAACAATACGAAACGGCAAAGAAAGAAATGTTAGCAATACATTGGGCTGTTAATTTCTTCAAGGGATATCTTTACGGTGGTTCAAAGGTAAAAATCTATACCGATCACGAACCACTTACGCACGATTGCAATTGGAAAGGTGGGATAGCTATTAGAAGGTGGAAGTCTTATTTGGATGAATATAATAAAGAATTGCTCTACAAGCCAGGGAAAGAAAATGTAGTAGCAGACGCACTATCGAGGGCACCAAGGCAAGTTGAAATTAATTCATTGACAGCAACTCAACATAGCGCTCAAAGTTCTAGCCACAATTTGATATCAAATGTTGAATCTCCGATTAATGTTTTTAAAAACCAAATTTTTATACTTAAAGAAGAGCCACCTGACTATAAATTTACCCTTCCATTTCCCACATTCCATAGGCATACAATATCGCAGCCAACATACTCAGACGATGATTTAATACAAATTTTAAGAAAACATCTTTATCCCACAGTCATTAATGGCATTCACACAACAGAAGTTATAATGGGCCAAATACAACGAATTTATCCAGAACATTTTCGATCTTTTAAAGTCAGATTTAGTCAAAACCGGGTAGAAGACATAGTTAATGAAACAGATCAAGACGAACTTATCCTTAAAACTCATAATAGGGCACATAGAAATGCTGAATGAATAAAATCCAATTATCCGAAAAATGCTATTTTCCCAAAATGAAATCTAATATTTTAACATTAGTAAAACAGTGTCAGGTGTGCAAGGAAGGAAAATATGATAGGCATCCCACAAACCCAGAAATAATGGAAACTCCAATTCCTGAGTTTCCGGGATACACAATCCATATAGATATTTTCTCTACAAAAAAAAAACTGGTAATAACGGCAATTGACAAATTTTCTAAACTTGCGCAAGCAAAATTAATAAATTCAAAATCAATAGAAGACATAAGAAAACCCTTACATGACATCCTATTCTATTTTGGCGTACCAAAATACGTCGTAATGGATAATGAAAAATCTTTTAATTCCGCTACAATAACTTTTATGATGAGAGACCAGCTGGGCATACAAATTTTTAAAGCACCCCCTTATAAAAGTTCCGTAAACGGACAAATAGAACGGTTTCATTCTACCCTCGCTGAAATTATGAGATGCTTAAAAACTAAACAGTTACACCGAACTTTTGAAGAACTATTAGATTCAGCTGTCTACGAATACAACTTCACAATTCACTCTGTAACAAAAAAGCGTCCATTAGAAATATTTTTTGGCAGAAATATAACCACTGACCCAGGAGAATATGACAAAATCAGACAAGATAACATCGAAAAACTGAAATCAAAACAAGCAACAGACTTAAAAAACCATAATGAACAAGAGCAACAGTCGAGTTGCACACGACAGTAGGATACCCTTGGACGTATGTTGCCATAAAAAGTATTTAATTGTATAATACTAATTGCAAGCTATAAATTAATAATAATACTGGAGTGCGCTGCCACCTTGCTTCAATTTCGATATTTTGCCAATAATTTATCGCCGCAATTCCCTAAAGCGGTGTGAGCAGTAGATATCGGTATTTCTTTATAAATTTTAAATTGGTTAATATCGATAACAAGGTCCAAGGGTATAACAATAAAAAAATAATAATAATTATCAAACCAATTTTCCATTCAATGGTTATACTTAACTATTAGATAATTAAATTTAAATTATTAAAATATGCCTACATACATATTTACATATATCCTGTCATTTAGATTTCTTAATTTCTAACCTATTCCAAACATTACAAACTCATGCCTGAATACTAACAGAAATCCCATTGTGATGGCTATGCAAAACCTCAAAAATCCTAGCACTAATCTTTTCATTATCTAGTATATTTGAAAACGCCCAATCAATATGTGTATCCAACTTGGTAGTGGACGTTTTCAAATCTAACAAACTCCTTAATCCTTTGCTAATCAAAAAATTATAAATACTCTTACACCTGTTAAAGGTTTTGAGGCACAAATTAAAATCTCCTAAAACTAGCAAGCTATCCCCTAAATCACCTAAACGAGAAAATTGATGAATTATCTCCTCAAATTCTATTTTAAATGTGGACAGAGGAAAGTCTGGACTTTTATATAATATAAGAAAACTTATGGCATCAAACCTAAATATGCCGAACTCAAAAACTACTGAGCCAAAAGTTTTTCTACTGCTAAAGGTATGGGAAACTCTATCTACTAGCTCGTTCTTTACATAAATTATGATGCCTGTTAAAGGCCTAATTGATTCAAGTTGAACCACAATAGTGAACCCAGGTATTTCTACAGTTTCATTGCTTATGGAAGTTTCCACGAAACATAATATTGATGACTGAAGCATCAGCTTGTCCGATCGAATATCTTCAAGATGGGAATTCAAGCTCTGAGTATTATGGAAGAAAATGTTAAGGGCAGAACTGTTAATTAAATAATCGTAATGAGTACACAGTAGTTTTTCAGTCCGCAATTTCTTCAATTGGGCTTTCACTTTATCATTATTTTGGGGAGACTTAGGAGGAACAAAATTCCCAATAATGAATAATCCTAAAGCCGTAGTTGCTCTACTGCAAGCTACGTATAATGCAGCACGCTGCATTCTGGAATTAGCATGGACTACCACTTTGCCATACGTAGCTCCCTGACTCTTATGAATTGTGATGCCTTCAGCAGGCACAATTGGAAACTGCCTACGGTCAATGTTAATTTGTGCGTTATTTGAATATTGAAAACTGCGAACAATTTTCTGAATAGGAGTCCATGAAGGATCTGTACGATGTGTACACTTCGAACGCGCAGATTCTCCTACAGTTTCCTCTGTAAATTTCATCCATAAAATGTTGGGAGTGTTGGATGTATTGAAATCTATTTGCATCAACACACCTGATGCCCCGTTTACTAATCCATCCCCTGTGTCTACATTGACCGTCATCATGTTCTTGGCAGTATTTTTTAGGAGAAGAGACGTACAGAGTCCCTGTGTAGCGGAAGTTTTAAAACCCTTCACTTCTTCTAATATTCTTTGTTTCCTAGCTGGTTCCAAATGGCCCGCCTTAATAAAATCTTCAGCAGTAGAGAAAAATTGCTCAGTAGCAATTGAGTTAAGTTTCGTTACATTAAATAAATCAACCTCATTATTATTACTAAACAGATGAATTGCATCATCGGGCACTGCCGATGGTTCGCATATTCTAGATTGGAAAAGGACAATATCATCGGCTGTCATACAACCCGATGCCATATTATTTAAGGCAGAAGCGAAAAGCTGATCGTCACGTTGACGCATTATCTCTGTGAGCTCAAAATACAAAAAAAGGTCCCAGAGATACGTACCAAATATTTCATGGTAAGGGTCAGTGGTATTTGGATCGAAAATCCAACTACCTCCTACGGGCTGTAACTGTCTAAGATCACCGAATACGATGATAGAAACACCACCAAAAGGAGAAGTATTTTTGAAAATTTGCTTCAAACGAGAATCTAAATAAGAAAACATTAGAGAGCTAACCATTGATATTTCATCAATAATAATTAATTTAAGATCGATTAACCTTGAATGAAGGCTATTAACTAAATCATGGCTTAAGGCCCTTAGAGGTGCTGAGCGAGATTGATTAACAGGAAGTGAAAACATGGAATGCAGTGTCGAACCACTAATTCCGAATGCTGCTTTTCCTGTTGGTGCACATAAGAGGATTTTAACAGATGTCGGATCAGCTCCTGGTATACTGTTATACATTACGGATAATGACTGAAAAATTGCTGATATAAGTCGACTCTTTCCGACTCCGGCGTCGCCTCCAACAAATTCATAAAAGACTGTATTGATTTTGGCATTATGCAAAGCATGTGTAAAATATAGCTTCTGCTTTAAATTAAGAGATCTAACTATATTAGCTAAGCTTTCCTGAGAAACTAAGGCTGGAAGCTTGATAAAATGGACATTACTATCTTCATCATTCATATCAATATTTCCATCCACATTTAAAACATTTAGATGTGGATCTATTTCAGGCAATCCTAAAACTGTGAAGCCATCATCTACCACTTCCTGTTCTCCTACTTGATTATTCTCATTTTCTGCTTGCTCTGTTAAGTGGCTCAGAGCATCTTCTAGTTCCCTATCATCTAGTAAATTATATTATATATGTGTGACTAAATCCAAATGCTCATCTCGCCATGGGGCGTAAAGCATTTTTAGCTCTCTGAAATAGTCACTTGATTCTGTATTGACATTAAATCTCCTATACCTAATTATGCACGCAGTGGTCCTCTTTCTGATGAAGCCACTATTATCGCGAAGAGCGTAAACTATTGATTCAGAAGCCCTAGGCACATCATCGTCAAAGTCATCTGCATTTTCTTGGCGAGCTCCTCGTTCTGATTTGCAGTAGCTATAAAAAGCGGATATCTCAGTGCCAAATATAAATTTGTTACCTAAATGTTGTAACTTTTGCTTAATAGTTACATTGTTATTGTCTTTAATCTCATTGATTGCCTCACGCATCAACATTGAGATACCTCTCTGAGACTTGTTAATATAATTAACGACGTAGCTGCAGCAAGCATAGGGGTCTTAAATAAACTGAATATCCATATTTGCTCGCTGCAACAAAAGGAGGTGCTTGTTATAAGCGTTAAGCTTGATTGCTGCAAAAGATCGCTTCAAAAAAACTTTTGGTTTCTTTATACTTGATCTTACAGCATTAATGTAGCCCTAATAACTAAGGTTAAGTTGATCGTGGGACAAAAAGTTGTTAAAATCGTTAAAATTTTCAACGCTTTCACGATCAAATGGGAAGTCGAGCAGACTTTGAATTTTTTCGAAATTCCTACGATGCTCGGCCAAATTTGGAGCATTTTCTTCTAAAGGGGGAAGAATTTCTGTTTGAGGCATGGGAGGGTATGGGATACCAAATCTACAAATTTGTTTTGACCTAATTTCTCGCCTGCAAGAGTGCCCGTGACTATGGAGTTGATACTCCAAATATGGAGCAACGTCCGGGCAACTAGAATCAGCAGTAATAAACTGATCAATAAAGGACTTCACAGGCATAAATGTGGACTCATTCTTTAGGTCGAGCTTTGGGGCGTCTTTCAGCCAGAACATGCCATGTATATGTGGAGAGCCTCTTTGCTGAAACTCCACTCGCCAATAAAACTTGATGACCTGGTGACAACCAAAGACACCGCCTTCCTTTTTCATCAGTTTTAAAACCTGTCTATATCGAAAATCGAAATATCTGGCACAGGTCACTGGGTCTGCTCTAATGAGACGAGCTTTCTCATTAAACCCCAAATTTAACGCTTCTTCTTCGGATACTTCTAGCTTGTCTACATTTTTACATAGCAAGACTAAAAGCTCCGGCCACCTAGTTTCCGCTGCGAAAAATGTTATAAAAAAAGTTGGAAGCCCTACCTGCCTAATCATAGCCATCACTCTCTTTTTCTCGTCCTCCCAATGAGCAGGAGACGTGCGAATACCTTTTAAAAGCCTATAGCCATCATCATGAAGTATTAACCTATTTAAAGTTTCATCATTACGCACATCAGCAGCCGAAATGCCTTGAGTGGCAGAGTGCTTACGTAAGCAAATTGATGTGCTATTCCTAATGCTAATCATTTCTAACTTTTTGAAGTTATGAAATAATTTATCTGTTCTACAACCTCTTCTATCAAAATTCCTAAGCTCTGATCTAACTATAGTTGTAAAACTTTCCTGACATTTCCTTTTAATGCCTGCAAATATTGTGGGAAAAGCCAGCTCCTCTGAATCACAATCGGTTATCATGTCAAGAGGTCGCTGACCCTCTCCTGGTGCTATAGCAATTCGAGGAATATCTATGTTTTCAACAGGGACATTTTCCATGAAGGTTTCTTGACCTCCTGGATTCAACTCTACCTCTTCTTCTACTACTCTATGCTCATTAGGTTGTGCTGCCTTTTCTAACATTTGACACACAATGTCCCTGTCGTCTGCTGACGCAACAAATGGTACAGTCTCAGCTGAGTAAGAAGACAACCACTGCTCATTGATAGTAACCTGGTGCTTCTTATAAAGTTCTGTGTTCACTAAATACCGAATTGCATCAACTATCTTTGAGGGCCTTATGGTTTCAGCCATGAAATCATGGTTATACTCCATCCTACGCTTAAGATGAATCTGAACTACTTCGGCTTCATTAAATGCCCTGGGAAGGGAAGTTACAACATTTGCAACTGGAATTGGCACATTGATCACTGCTCCTTTAATGGCACTTTGACGTCCATATCCAAGAGACTTTATGATCATAAAAGGAAGACGGGGAGAAATCAGCCTTTCTTCTAGAGGCGTCAAGCCTTTCAGGCATTCCGGAAGCTCCGGAAAATTTAGGCCATTTGTAATAGAAGCCTTTGGTTTTTTCCCTGACTTAATACTGCGGCTGCAGGTTTTGCAAAAGCTAAACCTATTATTATGGGATGGAAACATAGAGGAAAGATACAAAATATCAACACTATCTGCCTCACTACACTTTTCCTCTATGACCTCACGCGAAATTTTGTCCACTTGATGTGGAAACCACAAACCTTTGCAACATATGCAAACCTGATCGGGTCCCTGCTTGACTGTCTTATTAAAATTGGCTATTAGGCAATCTAAACTAGTTTTAACCTGCGATATCCTATCATCTGGAAGGGTATTCGCACGGTCCACTCTATTGCGGGACGCGTTTCTCCTATTCTCTGCTATCCTATTGGTGCAAATACTCCTATATAGACTCACTCTTTGCGACATATTCCTATGGGCTTCAAAGGCCTCACGTTGAGCTCGAATTCGAGCACTGCGGCGTGCACTAGTATTGCGTGCCTGCTCAACAATCCTACGAATAGGATTGTTTCTAACCTGAGACCTTTGACTTCTATCTATTGCCCTTTCTAAAATTCGCGTCTCCTGATTTTGTCGCTGAATCGCCCTTCTAACAGCATCTCGTCCGCTTTCGTTGGACCTGAATTGTGGACATTGCCTGCGCCTCGATCGACGCAAAGTATTGGCAAGTTGTTCGGCATTTCTAGTTGAATGATCAGTTCGTCGAACACGGCGACGAACTGCATCCTGCTCTCTTTCCTGAGATCGAAACTCAGCATCTTGCCTGCGACTCGAACGACGCGAAGTGTTGGCAAGTTGTTCGTCTGTTTTAATTGCAGAATCACTGCGACGTACACGGCGACGAACTGCATCCTGCTCTCTTTCCTGAGATCGAAACTCAGCATCTTGCCTGCGACTCGAACGACGCGAAGTGTTGGCAAGTTGTTCGTCTGTTTTAATTGCAGAATCACTGCGACGTACACGGCGACGAACTGCATCCTGCTCTCTTTCCTGAGATCGAAGGTCAGCATCTCGCCTGCGCCTCGAACGACGCGAAGTGTCAGCAAGTTGTTCTTGTAATCTGATTGGCGAAGAAGCCCGAAGAGTAGTGTGACGAATTGTGTCCGGTAATTGCTCAACGGCCCTAAATGTTCTATTACTTCTGCGGACTCGATGCTGTTGACTATCTCTAACCCTTTCAGCTTCCCTAAATTCGAAATTTTGCCTACGTTCTCTATGTGCCTCTAGATTATTTACGCGTTCCTGCTCAGAAAAGTCTATATCTGACCTATTCAAACGATTTCTTTTTCGCTGTGTTTGACTCCTATTGCAAGCTGACTTTCTCTTAAGTCTAGGCATCTTCTAATATATAAGTTTTAAAATAATATATAGGTATGTTAAAAATAAAATTCTTATAAATTAATTTAATTTGAATATATATTTATCAAAAATTAATATATAGTTATATATATAAAATAAAGTTAGTATATTTATTTATATATATAAATATATTCATATATTTAAATAGATATATATATATTATAATTATATTCATATATTTAAATAAATATATGTATATTATTTAAAATAATTATATTATAAATGAAAATAAATATCTAATGAAAGAACAAATAATAATAAAATTTAATAAGGAAAATAAAAATAAACAAAATGTGGAAAAAGAATAAATATAAATCAAAGAAATAATAAATTAAACCTGCAAGAAATTCCAGCGAAAATTCCAATTTGAATCGCGGAAACGAACCGATACCGATGTTCACGTACAATCACACACACTTCAGAAGAGTCTATACACATATATGTATGCATGCACAAAAATACGTTACGCTGTGTACCGCACTTTTCTAAAATTGCGCGCCACGTTCCGGGCAGGGCGCAATCATTCACACGCATAAAAAATGTTCCGTTAACGCATAACAATCACACACGAGGATTTACTTATTATATACTCGACTTATATTAATTTGCATTAAATGTTAAATGTATCACGAACACGCGAATTAATTATATATTATTTTATATTTAATATCGAAAATACAAATGATAATCGACAATCGACGACGACACCGAACACGCCAATCGCAAACTACAAATTAACATAACATTGAAGCGCGCTGCCACCTTGCAACAATTTTGATACGTTGCCAATAATTTATCGCCGCAATTAAAAAGTGCGCGAAACCTTAAATTTATAATAATGATCTATAGAATCTAATATACATACAAAATATACATATATTAAAAAAACAAAGTAGAAGAAATGTTAGTACATTTTTTTCAAACATAGTTTCAATAGACGTGGGGATATAATATAATTTACACATATTAATATAATTTATATGCAAAACATATGAAATATATATCGATATGTTTAATATATATTAAAAGCTATCGATATGATAGCTCATAATATATCGTGAAATCTAAATTAATATTTATTTAATAAAAAGTCAATATATAAATTATTAAATAATAATAATAATAATAATATGTCTATATTAGAAATCTAGTAAATACCTGCATTCATGCATGCCGATCAACCACGCTATTGGTTGTATATAATTTTACATATGTATGTATGAACACAAATTAAGTATGTATAAGTGTTTGCATTAATGCACATGTATTTTGGGTAATTGACATGTGCATGAAAAAGAAGAGTCGAGAAACAGCTCGCGCTCGCATCGTTTATCCTTTTCTTTCATGCACAAGTAATTTAGTTCTGACGTCATCGACAACTTCTTTGCTTTCTTCATATTCATATATACGCCACCTATTGGTTGAGTGTTAGCATATATTTATGCACATGTATTTTCGGTAATTGATATGTGCATGGAAAAGAAGAGTCGAGAAACAGCTCGCGCTTCGCGCTCGCATCGTTGTCCTTTTCTTTCATGCATAAGGAATTTAGTTCTGACGTCATCGACAAGTTCTTTGCTGGTCGAAGTGTCGAAATGGTTTATCTAATAACTTCAGTGTTTATTGTCTGATCGGATTGCAATTTGGAGGATAAGTTCATATATTATTTATCTATATATATGCTAAAGCAGAACGTTAAGAAATGAGTTCTTCGAATGTAAATAGCAATGTAAACCAAAATTGGCGGTTTGCGGGGGCGGTAGGCGTGTTATTCCAAATTGAAAATAAACTTGATCTGCGTATGGTATACAGGAATCTTCATGCTAAATTTGGTGTCCGTAGCTTTTGTAATAGCTGAGATCGGCGCGTTCATCCAGACAGACAGACAGACGGACAGACGGACAGACAGACGGACATGGCTCAATCGACTCGGCTATTGATCCTGAGCAAGAATATATCTACTTTATGGGGTCTCCTACGCCCCCTTCTGCCTGTTACATACATTTGCACAAAGTTAGTATACCCTTTTTTGACCATTTTCAATGGTCCAAGGGTATAAAAACGCAATAAGATCAAAGACTATGAGCCAGGGCAAATAGTGTTTATAAAGCAAAACACAAGACTAGGTTCTAAACTGTCCCCAGGTACAAGACAGAAACAGTAAAAGAAAATAGACATACAACTATTATCACAGAAACAGGAAGAATCGTTCACAAGAGTAACATAAAACAAGAGTAATAATAAAATTTTTTTAGTCCGATACTGCCTAGGGAAACATGTCCGTATTCGTCTGAAGTAAGAAACATAAAATGAAATAAAAACTAACTCACAATTGTTGTCCGTTTGCGGGTATCGATCCGATCGTGAGGGATCGGCCTATACCCTTAAAAAATTAATTCGTTCACTGAATAAATGATTTCATATACATTTTTTTTTCTTCTTCTCCTTTTCCCCATTACAGGATTTTTTTATTTTTAATGCTTCTGCCATTAGCATTGGCAAATATGGAAATCACTAATTACACCGACGATCAAACCGTCTCAGTGTACAAAGGATTAGGGAAACTACAAATATCATCAACTAAATTAATCCATCTAATAGACCTAGAACAGCTAGAAACAGAATTGTACAAAATACGAGAACACACAATTAATGACTTAAAAGAGCGCTACCTCTACCATACACTAACACACGAAATAGTTCAGGCATTTACCGCATTAAGTACTCTGACCTCAAAATATCGCAAAGTTCGATCAATCAATTGGATTGGTTCAGCTTGGAAATTTGTGGCAGAAAATCCGGATCATGACGACTTAACTATGATCGAAAATAATTTAAATAGCCTTATAACTAACAATAACGATCAGGTAATAGTTAATAAACAACTGCAAAGTAGAATCAATAATTTAACAACAATCTCAAATATGCTTACGAACTCAATAAAAAAGGATAACAATTTTAACAATGAAATAGCAACAAGTCTGCAAAATCAGGTCAGATTGATAAAAGAAGAAATTGTAAACATTAAATATGCCATTAAATGGGCAAAAATTAACGTAATTAACACACTCTTTTTAAACGAATTTGAACTAAATGAAGTAAATAAAATATTTCAAAAAAACAATATTACCTCTTTATCAATCGAAGAAATGCTAGAATTTGTTGATGTTTCAGTATTACATAATAAAACAGCGATTATCTATATCATCAAAATACCAGAACTAGACCCCACTACCTATCAAGATATGTTGATAAAACCCGTTATAAAAAATAACTTTATTGTACACTTAGAAACGAATGAAATATTCATAGCGCAAAAAGAAATCATTAATGTACCCAAAAACTGTAAAATATCCAATTACTTAAAAATATGTAAAAAAGAAAACACTGTAAATCTAAAACAAACAAAATGTATTGCTAAGTTAATTGAGGGAAAGGAAGCGCTGTGTGACTTCAGTAATGCAGAACATATTCAGGAAATAGAGGAGATCGATGGCAGCTTAATATTACTTAACAACTACACCGGCAACTTAATACACAACAACATAACTTACAATCTAAAAGGAACATACCTGGTTCATTTCTGGAACGATACCGTTCAAATACCAGGTGTACAAGTATGGAATGTCGGTTCAACATATAGATGTCTAGCAAACGTAAATATTTATCGATTGTCATGAAACTTTGACCTTGTGAAGTGTCAACCTTGACTGTCGAACCACCATAGTTTTGCGCAAATAGAGCGTCATTATCGTTTACTCTCAGTGCAGTCAACATGTCGAGTTTCGTGCCGAATAAAGAGCAAACGCGGACAGTGTTAATTTTCTGTTTTCATTTGAAGAAAACAGCTGCGGAATCGCACCGAATGCTTGTTGAAGCCTTTGGCGAACAAGTACCAACTGCGAAAACGTGTGAACGGTGGTTTCAACGCTTCAAAAGTGGTGATTTTGACGTCCACGACGAAGAGCCACCAAAAAGGGACGAAGACGCCGAACTGCAAACATTATTGGATGAAGACGATGCGAAACGGTGAATACGGCACGCTACCAACAACAATTGATCAATTTGAATCAATTGATCAGAGAAAACGACCGGAATATCAAAAAAAGCAACACAAGGTCATTTTTCTCCATGACAACGCTCCATCACATACGGCAAGAGCGGTTCACGACACGTTGGAAACACTCAATTGGGAAGTGCTTCCGCATGCGGCTTACTCACCATACCTGGCCCCATCCGATTACCACCTATTCGCTTCGATGGGACACGCACTCGCTTGACCAGCGCTTCGATTCTTACGAAAGTGTGAAAAAATGGCTCGATGAATGGTTCGCCGCAAAAGACGATGAGTTCTACTAGCGTGGAATCCACAAATTGCCCGAGAGATGGGAAAAATGTGTAGCTAGCGACGGCAAATACTTTGAATACATGATTTTTTCTTTTTCCACAAAATTTAAAGTGTTTTTTTGATTTAATAACTTTTATGATGAGAGACCAGCTGGGCATACAAATTTTTAAAGCACCCCCTTATAAAAGTTCCGTAAACGGACAAATAGAACGGTTTCATTCTACCCTCGCTGAAATTATGAGATGCTTAAAAACTAAACAGTTACACCGAACTTTTGAAGAACTGTTAGATTCAACTGTCTACGAATACAACTTCACAATTCACTCTGTAACAAAAAAGCATCCATTAGAAATATTTTTTGGCAGAAATATAACCACTGACCCAGGAGAATATGACAAAATCAGACAAGATAACATCGAAAAACTGAAATCAAAACAAGCAACAGACTTAAAAAACCTTAATGAACGAGAGCAACAGTCGAGCGGCACTCGACAGTGGGATACCCTTGGACGTATGTTGCCATGAAAAGTATTTAAATGAATAATACTAATCACAAGCTACAAATTAATCATAACACTGCAATGCGCTGCCACCTTGCTTCAATTTCGATACGTTGCCAATAATTTATCGCCGCAATTTCCTAGAACGCGAAAGACTACAAAAATCGGTGGGAGCAGTATATATCGGAATTACTTTATAAATTTTGAATTGGCCAATATCGATAACTTGCAATATATCGAGTAATCAAAATTAATATTTATTTAATTGCATTTTATGGTTTTGTATTTTTTATTGACCCTAAAATATGAATTATTAAATAATAATCATAGCTGCACGTACGCATATTATGAATATTATGAATATGGACACATGCATGCAACTGCTTGCATACATTCATATTCATCTATACGCCACCTATTGGTTGAGTGTTAGCATATATTAATGCACATGTATTTTCGGTAATTGACATGTGCATGGAAAAGAATCGCATCGTTTGTCCTTTTTTTCATGACAAGTAATTTAGTTCTGACGTCATCGACAACTTCTTTGCTGGTCGAAGGGTCGAAATGGTTTATCTAATAACTTCAGTGTTTATTGTCCGATCGGATTGCAATTTGGAGGATAAGTTCATATAGTATTTATCTATATATATGCTAAATAATATGCAGAACGTTAAGAAATGAGTATTTCGAATGTAAATAGCAATGTAAACCAAAACTGGCGATTTGCGAGGGCGGTAGACGTGTTATTCCAAATTGAAAATAAACTTCATCTGCGTATGGTATACAGGAATCTTCATGCTAAATTTGGTGTCCGTAGCTTTTGTAATAGCTGAGATGGACGCGTTCATCCAGACAGACAGACAGACGGACAGACGGACAGACAGACGGACATGGCTCAATCGACTCAGCTATTGATCCTGAGCAAGAATATATCTACTTTATGGGGTCTCCGACGCCTCCTTCTGCCTGTTACATACATTTGCACAAAGTTAGTATACCCTTTTTTGACCATTTTCAACGGTCCAAGGGTATAAAAATATTGCATAATAAATAAATCAGAATCAATCAAATCAAATTGGGGGAAAACTATTTTTAATTGAAATTTAATTTAACATGAGAAGTATTTTTTAGGAGAAGAGACGTACAGAGTCCCTGTGTAGCGGAAGTTTTAAAACCCTTCACTTCTTCTAATATTCTTTGTTTCCTAGCTGGTTCCAAATGGCCCGCCTTAATAAAATCTTCAGCAGTAGAGAAAAATTGCTCAGTAGCAATTGAGTTAAGTTTCGTTACATTAAATAAATCAACCTCATTATTATTACTAAACAGATGAATTGCATCATCGGGCACTGCCGATGGTTCGCATATTCTAGATTGGAAAAGGACAATATCATCGGCTGTCATACAACCCGATGCCATATTATTTAAGGCAGAAGCGAAAAGCTGATCGTCACGTTGACGCATTATCTCTGTGAGATCAAAATACAAAAGGTCCCAGAGATACGTACCAAATATTTCATGGTAAGGGTCAGTGGTATTTGGATCGAAAATCCAACTACCTCCTACGGGCTGTAACTGTCTAAGATCACCGAATACGATGATAGAAACACCACCAAAAGGAGAAGTATTTTTGAAAATTTGCTTCAAACGAGAATCTAAATAAGAAAACATTAGAGAGCTAACCATTGATATTTCATCAATAATAATTAATTTAAGATCGATTAACCTTGAATGAAGGCTATTAACTAAATCATGGCTTAAGGCCCTTAGAGGTTCTGAGCGAGATTGATTAACAGGAAGTGAAAACATGGAATGCAGTGTCGAACCACTAATTCCGAATGCTGCTTTTCCTGTTGGTGCACATAAGAGGATTTTAACAGATGTCGGATCAGCTCCTGGTATACTGTTATACATTACGGATAATGACTGAAAAATTGCTGATATAAGTCGACTCTTTCCGACTCCGGCGTCGCCTCCAACAAATTCATAAAAGACTGTATTGATTTTGGCATTATGCAAAGCATGTGTAAAATATAGCTTCTGCTTTAAATTAAGAGATCTAACTATATTAGCTAAGCTTTCCTGAGAAACTAAGGCTGGAAGCTTGATAAAACGGACATTACTATCTTCATCATTCATATCAATATTTCCATCCACATTTAAAACATTTAGATGTGGATCTATTTCAGGCAATCCTAAAACTGTGAAGCCATCATCTACCACTTCCTGTTCTCCTACTTGATTATTCTCATTTTCTGCTTCCTCTTCTAGTTCCCTATCATCTAGTAAATTATATTTTCTGCGATTGTTCTCTACTAACTCCGAATTTTCCCTACAGAACAATTCACAGTCATGTGTGACTAAATCCAAATGCTCATCTCGCCATGGGGCGTAAAGCATTTTTAGCTCTCTGAAATAGTCACTTGTTTCTGTATTGACATTAAATCTCCTATACCTAATTATGCACGCAGTGGTCCTCTTTCTGATGAAGCCACTATTATCGCGAAGAGCGTAAACTATTGATTCAGAAGCCCTAGGCACATCATCGTCAGAGTCATCTGCATTTTCTTGGCGAGCTCCTCGTTCTGATTTGCTGTAGCTATAAAAAGCTGCAAAATCGGCTAGGCATAAGCTCTCTAAAGCGTCTGGGCGCTGAATATAATGATCTAGAAGTCCTAAGTAAAAAATTTCCCTAGAGTCTTCGGGCAGATTTTGAAGTTGCTGTCTAGATTTCAGCATTCTGACCCGTTTTTCTGGAACGTGTGTATTAATATACACACTGGCACTACTGCAGGCGGACAAATGCATACCTAAACAGCAGTAGACGGCTTCCTGAGCGGATATCTCAGTGCCAAATATAAATTTGTTACCTAAATGTTGTAACTTTTGCTTAATAGTTACATTGTTATTGTCTTTAATCTCATTGATTGCCTCACGCATCAACATTGAGATACCTCTCTGAGACTTGTTAATATAATTAACGACGTAGCTGCAGCAAGCATAGGGGTCTAAAATAAACTGAATATCCATATTTGCTCGCTGCAACAAAAGGAGGTGCTTGTTATAAGCGAAAAGCTTGATTGCTGCAAAAGATCGCTTCAAAAAAACTTTTGGTTTCTTTATACTTGATCTTACAGCATTAATGTAGCCCTCATAACTAAGGTTAAGTTGATCGTGGGACAAAAAGTTGTTAAAATCGTTAAAATTTTCTACGCTTTCACGATCAAATGGGAAGTCGCGCAGACTTTGAATTTTTTCGAAATTCCTACGATGCTCGGCCAAATTTGGAGCATTTTCTTCTAAAGGGAGAAGAATTTCTGTTTGAGGCATGGGAGGGTATGGGATACCAAATCTACAAATTTGTTTTGACCTAATTTCTCGCCTGCAAGAGTGCCCGTGACTATGGAGTTGATACTCCAAATATGGAGCAACGTCCGGGCAACTAGAATCAGCAGTAATAAACTGATCAATAAAGGACTTCACAGGCATAAATGTGGACTCATTCTTTAGGTCGAGCTTTGGGGCGTCTTTCAGCCAGAACATGCCATGTATATGTGGAGAGCCTCTTTGCTGAAACTCCACTCGCCAATAAAACTTGATGACCTGGTGACAACCAAAGACACCGCCTTCCTTTTTCATCAGTTTTAAAACCTGTCTATATCGAAAATTGAAATATCTGGCACAGGTCACTGGGTCTGCTCTAATGAGACGAGCTTTCTCATTAAACCCCAAATTTAACGCTTCTTCTTCGGATACTTCTAGCTTGTCTACATTTTTACATAGCAAGACTAAAAGCTCCGGCCACCTAGTTTCCGCTGCGGAAAATGTTATAAAAAAAGTTGGAAGCTCTACCTGCCTAATCATAGCCATCACTTTCTTTTTCTCGTCCTCCCAATGAGCAGGAGACGTGCGAATACCTTTTAAAAGCCTATAGCCATCATCATGAAGTATTAACCTATTTAAAGTTTCATCATTACGCACATCAGCAGCCGAAATGCCTTGAGTGGCAGAGTGCTTACGTAAGCAAATTGATGTGCTATTCCTAATGCTAATCATTTCTAACTTTTTGAAGTTATGAAATAATTTATCAGTTCTACAACCTCTTCTATCAAAATTCCTAAGCTCTGATCTAATTATAGTTGTAAAACTTTCCTGACATTTCCTTTTAATGCCTGCAAATATTGTGGGAAAAGCCAGCTCCTCTGAATCACAATCGGTTATCATGTCAAGAGGTCGCTGACCCTCTCCTGGTGCTATAGCAATTCGAGGAATACGAGGGTCGTTTGATAAGTCCGTGACTTTTTGTATTTGCCGCGCACCTGCTCTAAATACAACACTGCTCCTGTCAGCAGTTATCGATTAACAGCTGACTGTAAAATTTTGAGAAAGCTGCGTTTCTTAGTTTGCGTTTTATAGGCATTGAAAGCAGACGATCTCGTGAATTTTAACGAAAATGGAAAAAGTGAATTTCGTGTGCTAATTAAGCATTATTTTTTGCGTAAAAAATCCATCACCGAAACCAAGGAAAGACTTGATAAATATTATGGGGACTCTGCACCATCAATTTCAATGGTTAAGAAATGGTTTACTGAGTTCCGTTGTGGTCGTACCAGTACAAGTGATGCCGAACGTTCAGGTCGCCCAAAAGAGGTCGTCATGCCAGAAATCGTCGACAAAATCCATGGAATGATATTGGATGATCGGAGAATGAAAGTGCGTGAGGTAGCTGAGGCTGTAGGCATCTCAACTGAACGGGTACATCACATTTTACATGAATATTTGGACATGAAAAAGCTTTCCGCGCGATGGGTGCCGCGATTGCTCACACACGACCATAAGCGCAACCGTGTGACCATTTCAAAGGAGTGTTTGGCGATGTTCAACCGCAATCCAAACGAATTTTTGCGCCGTTTCGTTACCGTAGACGAAACATGGATCCACCACACCACACCAGAGACCAAAGAACAATCAAGACAGTGGGTTTCTCCGGGTGAACGTGCACCAAAGAAGGCCAAGGTGGGTCTGTCGGCCAACAAGGTCATGGCCACAGTTTTTTGGGATGCACAAGGTATCATTCACATCGATTACCTTGAAAAGGGTAAAACGATCACCGGCGAATATTATTCAGAGCTTTTGGACAGATTCGATATTGATTTGAAGCAGAAACGACCGCATTTGGCGAAAAAAAAGTGCTGTTCCATCAGGACAATGCACGGGTGCACACGTGTGTAGTCAGCATGGCAAAATTTCATAAATTGGGCTACGAACTGCTACCCCATCCAGCATATTCTCCAGATTTAGCCCCCTGTGACTATTTTTTGTTTCCAAACATGAAGAAATGGCTCGGCGGTAAGAGATTCGGGTCAAATGAAGAGGTCATCACAGAAACAAACGACTATTTTGAGGGCCTTGAGAAAACCTATTATTTGGAAGGAATAAAAAAATTGGAAAAACGCTGGACTAAATGTATAGAGCTAAAAGGAGATTATGTTGAGAAATAAAACGCTTCTTTGACGAAAAAAATATATTTTATTCAAAAAGTCACGGACTTATCAAACGACCCTCGTATCTATGTTTTCAACAGGGACATTTCCATGAAGGTTTCTTGACCTCCTGGATTCAACTCTACCTCTTCTTCTACTACTCTATGCTCATTAGGTTGTGCTGCCTTTTCTAACATTTGACACACAATGTCCCTGACGTCTGCTGACGCAACAAATGGTACAGTCTCAGCTGAGTAAGAAGACAACCACTGCTCATTGATAGTAACCTGGTGCTTCTTATAAAGTTCTGTGTTCACTAAATACCGAATTGCATCAACTATCTTTGAGGGCCTTATGGTTTCAGCCATGAAATCATGGTTATACTCCATCCTACGCTTAAGATGAATCTGAACTACTTCGGCTTCATTAAATGCCCTGGGAAGGGAAGTTACAACATTTGCAACTGGAATTGGCACATTGATCACTGCTCCTTTAATGGCACTTTGACGTCCATATCCAAGAGACTTTATGATCACAAAAGGAAGACGGGGAGAAATCAGCCTTTCTTCTAGAGGCGTCAAGCCTTTCAGGCATTCCGGAAGCTCCGGAAAATTTAGGCCATTTGTAATAGAAGCCTTTGGTTTTTTCCCTGACTTAATACTGCGGCTGCAGGTTTTGCAAAAGCTAAACCTATTATTATGGGATGGAAACATAGAGGAAAGATACAAAATATCAACACTATCTGCCTCACTACACTTTTTCCTCTATGACCTCACGCGAAATTTTGTCCACTTGATGTGGAAACCACAAACCTTTGCAACATATGCAAACCTGATCGGGTCCCTGCTTGACTGTCTTATTAAAATTGGCTATTAGGCAATCTAAACTAGTTTTAACCTGCGATATCCTATCATCTGGAAGGGTATTCGCACGGTCCACTCTATTGCGGGACGCGTTTCTCCTATTCTCTGCTATCCTATTGGTGCAAATACTCCTATATAGACTCACTCTTTGCGACATATTCCTATGGGCTTCAAAGGCCTCACGTTGAGCTCGAATTCGAGCACTGCGGCGTGCACTAGTATTGCGTGCCTGCTCAACAATCCTACGAATAGGATTGTTTCTAACCTGAGACCTTTGACTTCTATCTATTGCCCTTTCTAAAATTCGCGTCTCCTGATTTTGTCGCTGAATCGCCCTTCTAACAGCATCTCGTCCGCTTTCGTTGGACCTGAATTGTGGACATTGCCTGCGCCTCGATCGACGCAAAGTATTGGCAAGTTGTTCGGCATTTCTAGTTGAATGATCAGTTCGTCGAACACGGCGACGAACTGCATCCTGCTCTCTTTCCTGAGATCGAAACTCAGCATCTTGCCTGCGACTCGAACGACGCGAAGTGTTGGCAAGTTGTTCGTCTGTTTTAATTGCAGAATCACTGCGACGTACACGGCGACGAAATGCATCCTGCTCTCTTTCCTGAGATCGAAACTCAGCATCTTGCCTGCGACTCGAACGACGCGAAGTGTTGGCAAGTTGTTCGTCTGTTTTAATTGCAGAATCACTGCGACGTACACGGCGACGAACTGCATCCTGCTCTCTTTCCTGAGATCGAAGGTCAGCATCTCGCCTGCGCCTCGAACGACGCGAAGTGTCAGCAAGTTGTTCTTGTAATCTGATTGGCGAAGAAGCCCGAAGAGTAGTGTGACGAATTGTGTCCGGTAATTGCTCAACGGCCCTAAATGTTCTATTACTTCTGCGGACTCGATGCTGTTAACTATCTCTAACCCTTTCAGCTTCCCTAAATTCGAAATTTTGCCTACGTTCTCTATGTGCCTCTAGATTATTTACGCGTTCCTGCTCAGAAAAGTCTATATCTGACCTATTCAAACGATTTCTTTTTCGCTGTGTTTGACTCCTATTGCAAGCTGACTTTCTCTTAAGTCTAGGCATCTTCTAATATATAAGTTTTAAAATAATATATAGGTATGTTTAAAATAAAATTCTTATAAATTAATTTAATTTGAATATATATTAATCAAAAATTAATATATAGTTATATATATAAAATAAAGTTAGTATATTTATTTATATATATAAATATATTCATATATTTAAATAGATATATATATATTATAATTATATTCATATATTTAAATAAATATATGTATATTATTTAAAATAATTATATTATAAATGAAAATAAATATCTAATGAAAGAACAAATAATAATAAAATTTAATTAGGAAAATAAAAATAAACAAAATGTGGAAAAAAGAATAAATATAAATCAAAGAAATAATAAATTAAACCTGCAAGAAATTCCAGCGAAAATTCCAATTTGAATCGCGGAAACGAACCGATACCGATGTTCACGTACAATCACACACACTTCAGAAGAGTCTATACACATATATGTATGCATGCACAAAAATACGTTACGCTGTGTACCGCACTTTTCTAAAATTGCGCGCCACGTTCCGGGCAGGGCGCAATCATTCGCACGCATAAAAAATGTTCCGTTAACGCATAACAATCACACACGAGGATTTACTTATTATATACTCGACTTATATTAATTTGCATTAAATGTTAAATGTATCACGAACACGCGAATTAATTATATATTATTTTATATTTAATATCGAAAATACAAATGATAATCGACAATCGACGACGACACCGAACACGCCAATCGCAAACTACAAATTAACATAACACTGAAGCGCGCTGCCACCTTGCAACAATTTTGATACGTTGCCAATAATTTATCGCCGCAATTAAAAAGTGCGCGAAACCTTAAATTTATAATAATGATCTATAGAATCTAATATACATACAAAATATACATATATTAAAAAAACAAAGTAGAAGAAATGTTAGTACATTTTTTTCAAACATAGTTTCAATAGACGTGGGGATATAATATAATTTACACATATTAATATAATTTATATGCAAAACATATGAAATATATATCGATATGTTTAATATATATTAAAAGCTATCGATATGATAGCTCATAATATATCGTGAAATCTAAATTAATATTTATTTAATAAAAAGTCAATATATAAATTATTAAATAATAATAATAATATGTCTATATTAGAAATCTAGTAAATACCTGCATTCATGCATGCCGATCAACCACGCTATTGGTTGTATATAATTTTACATATGTATGTGTGAACACAAATTAAGTATGTATAAGTGTTTGCATTTATGCACATGTATTTTGGGTAATTGACATGTGCATGAAAAAGAAGAGTCGAGAAACAGCTCGCGCTTCGCGCTCCCATTGTTTGTCCTTTTCTTTCATGCACAAGTAATTTAGTTCTGACGTCATCGACAACTTCTTTGCTTTCTTCATATTCATATATACGCCACCTATTGGTTGAGTGTTAGCATATATTTATGCACATGTATTTTCGGTAATTGACATGTGCATGGAAAAGAAGAGTCGAGAAACAGCTCGCGCTTCGCGCTCTCATCGTTGTCCTTTTCTTTCATGCATAAGGAATTTAGTTCTGACGTCATCGACAAGTTCTTTGCTGGTCGAAGTGTCGAAATGGTTTATCTAATAACTTCAGTGTTTATTGTCTGATCGGATTGCAATTTGGAGGATAAGTTCATATATTATTTATCTATATATATGCTAAAGCAGAACGTTAAGAAATGAGTTCTTCGAATGTAAATAGCAATGTAAACCAAAATTGGCGGTTTGCGGGGGCGGTAGGCGTGTTATTCCAAATTGAAAATAAACTTGATCTGCGTATGGTATACAGGAATCTTCATGCTAAATTTGGTGTCCGTAGCTTTTGTAATAGCTGAGATCGGCGCGTTCATCCAGACAGACAGACAGACGGACAGACGGACAGACAGACGGACATGGCTCAATCGACTCGGCTATTGATCCTGAGCAAGAATATATCTACTTTATGGGGTCTCCGACGCCTCCTTCTGCCTGTTACATACATTTGCACAAAGTTAGTATACCCTTTTTTGACCATTTTCAATGGTCCAAGGGTATAAAAACGCAATAAGATCAAAGACTATGAGCCAGGGCAAATAGTGTTTATAAAGCAAAACACAAGACTAGGTTCTAAACTGTCCCCAGGTACAAGACAGAAACAGTAAAAGAAAATAGACATACAACTTTTATCACAGAAACAGGAAGAATCGTTCACAAGAGTAACATAAAACAAGAGTAATAATAAAATTTTTTTAGTCCGATACTGCCTAGGGAAACATGTCCGTATTCGTCTGAAGTAAGAAACATAAAATGAAATAAAAATTTTTATAATAAATACCCTCTAACTCACAACTGTTGTCCGTTTGCGGGTATCGATCCGATCGTGAGGGATCGGCCTATACCCTTAAAAAATTAATTCGTTCACTGAATAAATGATTTCATATACATTTTTTTTTCTTCTTCTCCTTTTCCCCATTACAGGATTTTTTTATTTTTAATGCTTCTGCCATTAGCATTGGCAAATATGGAAATCACTAATTACACCGACGCTTAAACCGTCTCAGTGTACAAAGGATTAGGGAAACTACAAATATCATCAACTAAATTAATCCATCTAATAGACCTAGAACAGCTAGAAACAGAATTGTACAAAATACGAGAACACACAATTAATGACTTAAAAGAAAGCTACCTCTACCATACACTAACACACGAAATAGTTCAGGCATTTACCGCATTAAGTACTCTGACCTCAAAATATCGCAAAGTTCGATCAATCAATTGGATTGGTTCAGCTTGGAAATTTGTGGCAGAAAATCCGGATCATGACGACTTAACTATGATCGAAAATAATTTAAATAGCCTTATAACTAACAATAACGATCAGGTAATAGTTAATAAACAACTGCAAAGTAGAATCAATAATTTAACAACAATCTCAAATATGCTTACGAACTCAATAAAAAAGGATAACAATTTTAACAATGAAATAGCAACAAGTCTGCAAAATCAGGTCAGATTGATAAAAGAAGAAATTGTAAACATTAAATATGCCATTCAATGGGCAAAAATTAACGTAATTAACACACTCTTTTTAAACGAATTTGAACTAAATGAAGTAAATAAAATATTTCAAAAAAACAATATTACCTCTTTATCAATCGAAGAAATGCTAGAATTTGTTGATGTTTCAGTATTACATAATAAAACAGCGATTATCTATATCATCAAAATACCAGAACTAGACCCCACTACCTATCAAGATATGTTGATAAAACCCGTTATAAAAAATAACTTTATTGTACACTTAGAAACGAATGAAATATTCATAGCGCAAAAAGAAATCATTCATGTACCCAAAAACTGTAAAATATCCAATTACTTAAAAATATGTAAAAAAGAAAACACTGTAAATCTAAAACAAACAAAATGTATTGCTAAGTTAATTGAGGGAAAGGAAGCGCTGTGTGACTTCAGTAATGCAGAACATATTCAGGAAATAGAGGAGATCGATGGCAGCTTAATATTACTTAACAACTACACCGGCAACTTAATACACAACAACATAACTTACAATCTAAAAGGAACATACCTGGTTCATTTCTGGAACGATACCGTTCAAATACCATAAATAGCAAGCAATTCAACAATAAAGAAAAATCTATCCTAAAACCCGGAACACAAATAATTCAAATGTCACCCATAGAAGTGGAGAGGTTAAAAATTTTGTCATTGGAATCACTGGAGGCCCTCAACATCAAAAACACAAAGCACTTAAATAACGTAACAACACACTCTACCATAAACCGCATCGCGATCTTGTGCTTACTGGGCACCGTCATACTTCTTTCAATAATCTCCAAAATCCACTTTAAGCCCAGAGAGAAAGTAACCATTCAAATTCAACAAGAGCTTCCCACGCTTAATAATAAACCTAAAATAAATAATTTAAAGCCAAAGCCGATACAGCCCGAATTCAACAATATTCCCTATTTCTAACACCCACTTGAGGACAAGTAGGATCCTAAGGGGGGAGAGTTAACAACAGAAACTTTTGTTACTCCTCTCGACGGCCGATACAATGAACCCTTAGTACTTTGCCTGCAAGAATTGTGCAACAAAGTATTCTAAGGAAAACAAGAGTTCAAAAATCCTAAATCAACAATATTATAAACATCCGCCGCGACGAACCCACGCAACACCGAAATTGCAGAGATTGCAATTCGATCAAACCACTCCAATGGTCCGCCTAGCTGCCGATCACGCCATCAGCGACGACGCCAACGTTCTGCCGACGCCTCTGCCAGACACCCACAGCTTACTTAGGGCTTACTCTAATTCTCAATGTTCAGTTCTTAATTTGAATCCGAAATAAAAGGTCAACCTCGCAGATTGGACTCGTTTTAATTTCCACAAAGGAAAATATTAACTCATATGCTCGGCATCAATACAAAGATACAGTTGAGTAAATAAAAAGAGTATGTGTTGGAATAAATGTGTATGCCTCGATATGTAATGTTAATTAGCATAAGATTAAATCGGCTGTTATCAAATACTTAACGTAATGTTAAATTAACATAATTACTTCTCTTGCTCAAAATATGTACAACGGAATGGAAGTGCACGAAGCACAAACTAAATTAAATAAATAAACATTAAAACTAAAATAAAGAAATCCACTTTATTATTAACATGGTAGCAGAGCAAGGTTGAAAATCCAAAGTCTCTTAACTAAATCCAAGTTCGAGAAAAATAAATGGTGTTCAAGTGAAGCGACAAAAGGAACAAGTGTATAAGACATTGAAAAGAGAAATACAATATTAAAAGTGTGAACTATTAAAAAATACAAATACGCAAACAAGACTATTGAAAAATAATAAACAAATAAACGGAAAAACATTAAAAACATAAACTAAAAGGGTTTGATGGCAACAGATTAAAATCCAAAATCCACGTGCACGCTTTGATAAAAGAAAAGTGTAAAAAAAAAAAAAAAAAGGTGTTACTCTATATAAAAATGAGCAAAAAATGAACGAAACAGAAAGAGACATAAAAGAAGTGTACAAACAGATTAATAGTGAAGCGGGAAAAATGAGTGCAAACTCAAACATTGAAGACATTGTTATGCCCATATTCGATGGGGTAAATTTTGGAAGCTGGAAGTTCAGATTAATGACAATACTAGAATACAAAGAGTGCAAAGAACCAGCAGTGCGAACAAGAACAACGGAAGATAATGTAACAACATGGATGAAAACAGACTTGAAAGCAAAAACAATTTTAATCAGTACAATATCAGACAAACAGTTAGAATATGTTAGTGAGTGCCAAGCGACATTACAAATTATGGACAAGCTAAACGAAATGTATTCGGTAAAATCAACAGCCCTGCAAATACTGTGCAGAGGAAAAATCGACGAAATCCAACTAAAAGACTATGAAACAGTGGAAGAATTTTTTATTGAATTCGAGAAAGCAGTGAATAAATTTAAAAACGCTGGAGGCACCATAGACGAAAACGAAAAAATGCGGTATCTGTTAAAAGCGCTACCAACAAGCTACAGTTACATTGGAGACTTCTTAGACGT
The DNA here is from genome assembly GCA_018904035.1 of Zaprionus ornatus. NCBI lineage: Eukaryota > Metazoa > Arthropoda > Insecta > Diptera > Drosophilidae > Zaprionus > Zaprionus ornatus. The sequence continues at coordinate 513,334 of JAEIFZ010000103.1, forward strand.
GATTCCGGAAGCTCAACGAACGGTAGAGTACGTAAAATCAAAAGTGAAAGAAAAAAGCTATAACAGAGGTCCAGGGGACAGACAAAATAACGTAAGCACATTTAACACCAAAACTAAAAAAGAATGCTATGTGTGTGGCAAAACAGGTCATATCCAGAGGGACTGCTGGCATGCTGAGCAAAATGCGAGAGGCGAAAACAGACAACAACAACAAGACAACAGGCGGCGATATCAGAATACGAATCAAAGAGGCGGTCGAGGCAGAGGTCAACGTCATGGAAGTGGTCGAGGACGTGGAACTGGACGTGGACATTACTCAGGAGACGGGAACCAAGGAAGACAACAAGAAAACAGCGACGGCGTACAGTCATGGACAATTAGAATGATTATTATTATTATTATTATAGAAGAGGGAGTCTCCCAGCGGAGAAAGCGCGAGGCACTGCGACCAATATGATCTTTTGTACCCAGAATGCTCTCCCTGTCATGACAAAAGCTGTTCTGCTTCCCTAATGAAGCATAACAGATCTTTCGTCGAGGAACGGACAATCTGCTCTGGAGTTGCGATTTCCACGTGCAGATGTTTCCTCCTTGTCCATACCAAGGCCGGACAGTCACATAGAATGTGTTTGGTAGATTCATCGTCCTCTTTGCAGAGCCTGCACTCCGCGTCCGAGGATAAATGCATTTTTTTGAGGTGGTAGTTCACCAAGTGGTGGCCACTTAGGTAGCCAACAAGGAGATAGAGGTCTCTCCTGGAGAGCTGCTTGGTCCTTCGATCAACTTTGGGATTGGTAAGCTCTTTAGCCTGCCGCATCCCTGGTTGGAAGAACCAGTAGCGTTCAGTCAATCTTCCAGCCCAGGTTTTCACAAGGGAGGAGATAGTAGACCACCCCACGCCACAGAAGGGTTCGGGGCCGAGCAAGGTGGCTGATGACCCAGCCCTCGCTAGTTCGTCCGCCAGCTCATTGCCCTGGAAGCCAGAGTGCCCAGGTACCCAAATTAGGGTGACTTTATTCCTTATCGACAGCCTCTGGAGACAATTCCAGCAGTCAGCCACCATACGCGAGCCTATTCTTTTTGAGGAGAGGGCTAGTATGGCCGCTTGGCTGTCCGAGAAGATGTATATTTTCGCTCCTCTAGTCCCCTTCTCAAGGATAAGACGGCAGCAGAACTCAATGGCGTGAACCTCTGATTGGAAAACTGTGGGCCAGTTGCCCATAGCAATCGAGGTCCTGGAGTTGGGACCATGTATTCCAGCTCCAACCCCCTGTTCAGTCTTTGACCCGTCGGTGTACCAATGTATGCCATTTGGGTCTCTGATGGGGTTGCCAGCATCCCAAACCCTGCGGTCCGGGATGAGGGTTCTAAATTTTGCACCAAAGAAGAGTTCCTTGGTCATAGAATCTGATCTAGTGCAGATCTCTAAGCCAGGAATGTCTTTGAGTAGGCTAGCATGCCCAGATTCGGTAGCTAGAAGCCCAGATTGGAGCTTGATTCTAAGAAGGCTCATAGCAGCAACTTCTTTTATACGGATATGCAGCGGAGTCAGATTCAAAATCGATTCCATTGCTGCAGTGGGACAGGTGCGGAGTGCACCCGTTAAGGAAAGGCAAAGCAGCCTATGCAATTTCGTGCATTTATTGATGGCAGTGACCTGCGTAACCTTGGGCCACCACACAATAGCAGCGTAGGTTACGATCGGTCTTACCATCATCTCAAAAAGCCACCTAATGGTGCAGGATTTGAGACCCCATATTCTACCGAAAAGCCTTCTACATGCCCACATGGCATGAGTGGCCTTTGATAGAGTGTTATGCAGGTGGGAGTTCCAGTTTAGTCGCTTATCAAGGGTTACCCCTAGATACTTGACTTCGTTGGAAAGTTCCACAGGAGAGCCGCCAATATGTAATTGACCAATGTCAATAGAGTAACGCTTAGTGAAGGGAACAATGATTGCCTTTTGAGGATTGATGCTAAGACCTACATCATCGCACCATCTACTGACCGTGTTCAGAGCTGATTGCATCAGCTCTGTCACGGTGTTGGCATAGTTCCCGTTCACTACGAGAGCCAGGTCGTCGGCATAGCCAATCGCTTCCACGCCCTGTTCTGCGAGTATGATTAGTAGTTCGTCAACTACTAGGGACCAGAGCAAAGGGGATAGAACCCCTCCCTGGGGACACCCTTTTACCGCACTAATGTGGGCGGTCGTCGTGTCCAGGGTAGAGGAGATAGTCCGGTGTTTGAGCATGGCGTCAATCCACCGGATTATGGGACGGGCAATGTTCCTGCGCTCAAGCGCAGTAGAGATAGACCCGTAGCCGGTATTATCGAAAGCACCCTCTATATCAAGAAAAGAGCACAAAGCAATGTTCTTTGATACGAAGGCCTTTTCGATCTTACTCACTAATTTGTGGAGAGCGACCTCTGTCGATCTACCGGCTATATACGCGAACTGCGTGGGGTGCAGAGGGTTGTTTTCCTGCAGAGAGCACCGAATGTGAAAGTCTAGGAGCCTTTCCGCAGTCTTAAGCAGAAAGGAGGTAAGGCTGATCGGTCGGTAGGACTTAGGCTGGTCAAGAGGACGATTCCCCTGTTTGGGGATGAATACCACATTGACTCTCCTCCAAGAGTTGGGTATGTGTCCCCACGTGAGACTGGCTCTAAGAAGGCCGACCAGTGGATCAAGGATATGATCCAGACTGTTTTGGAGAAGGGCTGGAAAGATTTGATCACCCCCTGGGGCTTTGAAGGGAGCGAACGAATCTACAGCCCATTTGACCTTTTCAGGATCGAAGATGGTACCAGATAAACTGGTTCCACGTGAGTCAGGTGACCAGGTGGCGTCAACGTGACTGGATAGATCTGGGTTGGCCACGGAACCTGGGAAGTGAACTTGTAGTAAAAGTTCAAGTGCTTCCCTACGATCTTGAGTGAAAGAGCCATCTGCTCTTTTAAGAAGCCCTATACCATTAGACGATCCTTTGGCTAATACCTTGTGGAGCCTCGCTGCCTCTGGCAGAGATTCTATGCTACCACAGTAGCTGCGCCACGTATCGCGTTTGGAGCGTCTAATGTTCTTATTATAGTTTGTGAGAGCGTCCCTATAGACGTCCCAACTTATACGGTTAGATCTGGCCTTGTTAAAAAGGCTTCTAACCTTCCTTCTTTGAGCAGCCAGCTCTTCGTTCCACCAAGGAACTTTACGGTTGACCGTTAGTGTCTTCCGAACTGAGCTGGCTTCGAAGGACGTAATAAGCACATCTTGGAGCAGGTTGGCAGCAAGTTCTATCTCACTGACAGAGTTAGGATTGCTGATCAACATGTCTGCTTTCAAAGCCACAGAGGCTTTGAAGAGTTCCCAATTTGTCTTTTTAGGACAAAAGGAGTTCTGGCGGATCTCGATTTGGCCAGGAAGGTCGAACCTGATGTGCTGATGGTCCGACAAGGTGGCTTCGTCTGTGACCCGCCAGTTTATAAGCGAACTCGCAATTGAGTTGCTTATTAGGGTGAGATCTAATACCTCTTCCCTAATAGAATTAATAAACGTCGGTTTACATCCGACGTTCGCTATGTCTAAATGACAACACATTAGATAGTCAAGGAGAGACTCACCACGTTTGTTGACGTCGCTGCTCCGCCAGATTGTGTGATGGGCGTTGGCATCACAGCCAATCACGAGCGGCTTGTTGTGGAGGCGGCAGAATCCCACAAGCCGCTGAACCTCTGCGGGGGGTACATCATCCACATCGCCCGGGAAGTAAGCAGAGGCGATCACCACTTCCCGGACGCCATCAGCAGTGGCTACCTCCATAGCCGTTGCCACCAGGTCTCTGTGAATGAAGTTGGTTAAAGGAAAGTGTCTCACACTGTTATTGATCAGTATAGCAGTGCGAGGGGCACCTCCCATACGGTCATATAATAACTTACATGATCCGCATGATAGTCCACGGACGAGGCCACCTATTAACCATGGCTCTTGGACGAGAGCCAGGTCAATCTCCTCTTTACAGACGACCCTGCACAGGGTGGCTGACGCTCCTCTGGCGTGGTGCAGGTTCGCCTGGAGCACTCTAGTTGCGCTCCGCATCCTCTCTCAGCGCCTTGGTGACAAGGCCACATGCCTTGCCCCCCGAGAGTCGTTGCCTCGGATGCCCTTCGGCAGTCTGGATGAGCTGCTCGGGGGAGGACGCCTAGCGATCCCAGTCGCGGGAGGTGCCCTTGCGGGTTGTTTGCGCCCAGCGCTGACTGTGGGTCTGGCAGGGGCCAGGAGGCGCCCGCTGCCAGCCACCGGCCTGGTGCGGCCCGTTGAGGGGTTGGGGGCGGAGACCAGAATGGTCGGGGGTTTGGGGATGGGGGCTTTCAGCGCCACTGCGGCCGCAGCACTGGTGGACGCCACCGGTGCGGCAGCCACTTTTGTCGCATAGGTAGGGGCCACCTTTGACGCTTCCGGAGGGGCGCTGGGAGGGGGGAATGGTTGGAGAGGGGGATGGGGGGACGGGCCGGGGAGGGAGAGGCTCTGGGGACGGAGTTCTTCAGGAGAAGTTTGACTCGTCCAAAGACGAATTTCACCTTCCCGTTGCACTCCGTCAGAGCCTTATACGACTCCTCGTCGACCAACATCGCGAGGTGAGTCGTAGTACCGCTAAGGGTATGCTGGACCACACGCCACAGTTTTGTCGAGAACAACTCCTCGTTTTGGATACCAAGGTATCGCAAAATATCGGCGGGTGTGAGTCCAGCACTACTGGGGAAGTATCCTCTAATGAGGTGAGCTTTGGGGAACTCAGACTCCTCCAGTAGTTTAATGTCAAGGGAGCTGATGGACCTGATGTGTCCAACGGCTCCCCTGACCCAGTCGGCAGTGCGGCTTTCCTCGCACACCAGGAGCAGCCACTCATTTCGAGGTATGCAACCCTCGAAACCCGGACTGGCACCCGATGTGGGATGAAGCAGCAGAGCCTTGGCAATGCTAGCTTTAGAATGATGATATTAGAATGATAAGAAACGAAAAAATAATAAAATGTAATAACAGCGAAAGTAGTAACGAAACTACAGTAAACTGGTTATTAGATAGTGGATGCACTGATCACATCATAAACGATTGTAGACTTTTTAAGAACTTTGTAAATTTAAAAAATTTTTTAATTTTTAATTTAATTTAGTTTAGTTTATAGTCGAACTATGATCAGTCGACTTTTTTAAAAGTAAAGAAACAATTAAAATTAGATTTAAATTATTTAAGTTGAATTTTAAACTAGAGGTAATTTTAAATTAAAGGTAAAACCTTAAATGTAAAAAAAAAAGAAAAAATTAAAAATTGTGCAAATGTGCAAACGTGCAAACTGGGATAAAGAAAAGCCGATCCAACATTTGTTGCAGAGGATTGGGGAAAACCCAGAAAAACCCAATCAGATCAGGAGAGTTAGTGTTAGTAACCAAATGTAAGAGTGTTAAAGCATGCAGTATGTTGAAAGTACTACTATGAATACAAAGAAGATAATTATGTATTTGACTAAATTCTAGATAAGTGGGCGAGGAGTTGTAATTTTAAGGTAGATATCAAGTTGTTATTGTTAGCTACAATTAAGTATAGTTTATTATAATCCGAACATAATACCCTGAATGGCTCATGCAGGGCATAGTTCGAGCTACAATTGGGAAGTTTTAGAGGAAGGTAATTACGGGTGATTCTACCAGGGACAGAAAAGTGTAGTCTACTAAGTAAGTCGCTACTATCTATGTCACCTTGGATAAGGTTGTTAATAAATATAACACCAAGCATGGTTCTACGATTAGCTAGAGAAGGCAGATTAAGTAACAAAAGTCTACTAGGATAGGAAGGAAGTCTTGAATTTACATCCCAGTTAAGGCCTCGCAAGGCAAACATTAAGAAGTTTTTCTGTACGGATTCAATGCGGTCTCTATGAACTGTGTACTGAGGGTTCCAGACACATGATCCGTACTCGAGAATTGGACGAACAAGCGAAGTGAAGAGAGTCTTAGTTAAGTAAGGATCGTCAAACTCCTTAGACCATCTCTTAATAAAGCCGAGTACACCCATAGCTTTATTAACCATTGATGATATATGTTCAGAAAACTTGAGTTTTCGGTCCAAACGGACACCTAGATCATCAACCAGGGAAATTCTTTCCAAGGTACAACCACAAAGAGAGTATGATACGTACTTTGGGCAGGCACGTGAGAATGTCATCAGCTTGCATTTTGAGCTGTTCAGATTAAGGAGATTTGCACGACACCAAGAAAAGAAACAATCTAGGTCAGATTGAAGGCGAGAATGACAGGAGTCGTCTCTAAATTGAAAACAGAGCTTGACATCATCCGCGTACATGAGAGTACGTGAGTTAAGTATGACCGTTGGGAGGTCATTGATGAAAAGTGTAAAAAGCAGGGGACCTAAGTGGCTTCCCTGAGGAACACCAGATGTGGCATGAACGGGATAGGAACGAGTATTTTTAAAGAGGACTCGTTGGGTTCTGTCACTCAAATAGCTCACAATCCAACTAAGAAGTTTTGGTGAGAAACCGAGAAGATTTAGTTTATGTGCAAGAAGGGAATGGTTGACTGAGTCAAATGCCTTACTGAAATCAGTATAAATGACATCAGTTTGAAGATTTTCCTGAAATCCTTTTACCACAAAGGATGTCAGCTCAAGCAGATTTGTCGTGGTAGAACGACGCTTTACAAATCCGTGTTGAAAAGGGGATATAACGGATCTACTAAAATGCTGCAAGTGAGGAGTAATAACATTCTCGAAGAATTTCGGTATAGCCGACAATTTAGAGATACCTCTATAATTGCTTGCATCAGACTTGCTGCCCTTTTTATGTAAAGGGATGATAAAGGATTCCTTCCATATGGATGGAAACGAGGCAGTTACTAAGGACAGCGAAAATAGTTTGAGCAATGGCTTACATAAGGAGTTGGCACAGTATCGAAGTACACAGGCGGGGATACCATCGGGACCTGGTGAGAAGACTGGTTTAACCAATCGAAGATCCCTAATAAGCGAACTTTCATTCAGTAAAGGTGTGAAGATGCCATTCGAGCTTGGTACGCTATATGGATAGGAGTGAATGTTTGGCGTAGAGGAAGAATAAGTTGTTTGAAAAAACTTGGCAAACATATCGGCAATGGCCTGATCTGTGTTCGCCTCAGCATTATCGAACATAAGTTTAGAAGGAAAGCCCGCTGACCTACGCTTCATGTTAACAAAACTATAAAACTGTTTAGGATTCTGAAAGAACTGAATCCTACATTTGGTCAAATAGTTTTTATAACACTTCGCGTTAAGCACGGTAAAATTTGCCCGAGCAGTTAGGTAGCGGGAAAAGACAAGCGGTGAGTTTTTCAGCTTGTATTTCTTAAATAAGCTACTCTTTAAGTTTTTTAAGCGAGACAACTCTTTTGTAAACCAAGGAGGCCTACTTGAGCTTGTCGGATAGAAAAACGGAACACAGATATCAAAAGCAGAGTTAAGGGTTTTATAAAATATATTGATAGCCACTGACATATCAGTTGATAGATAAAAGTCAGACCAATCACAATATAAAATTAAATAATTTAAGTGTTCAAAGTCTGCTTTCTTAAAGCAGCGCACGCGATTGCACGGCTTTACACTTTTATCCACAAAGCTAATACCCAAGTCGAGATTCACTTCGAAAGTGGGATGATAAGGATCTTCAGGTAGGGAAAGAGGTTGTGCCCTGTCTAAAATCACCCTGGAAGGATCTGAGACGAAACATAGATCAAGCGATCTGTTTAAAGTGTTTTTGACATGATTAACCTGCGACAAAGACATGTCAAACAAACCGTCAAACAGATCATGTTGCCGGGAGGGCAGAAGGAAGTGTTCCTCCGCAATGGATGTCCAATTACATTCCGGGATATTAAAGTCACCCAGGACTATGAAATGATCTCTGTCTGATAACAGATTAAAAATAGTCTTAATTGCAGACAAATGTTGCGAGTAGACTGATAATTCCGATGACGGCGGAATATAGGAGCAGGTTATATACAAGAAAAAACCGGGAAAGTGTAATTTTACACAGATTAATTCGATGTCGAATTGAAACTCCGGCTGTAAGAGGTCCGACATAATGGAGGAGTCTACTGCAATCAGTACTCCACCACCCCGTCGGTCAGGTCGATCAATCCTGTAAGTTGTATACCTATCTGGAAAGACTTCAGAGCTTAGAATCTCTGGTTTTAACCAGATTGATGTTAAAGTAGCCGATGGCAAACAATTGCAAGCGACAAAGATTGGAAATGTAGAAACATATTTTAGAACATACAACAATGAAAATTTGATCAATATTAAAAACGTATACTTTGTAAAAGGCATAAAACAAAATTTGCTAAGCATATCAAAGATAACTGAAAATAAATGTACAGTCGTAGTCAGAAATAATGATACAAAAATCTACAACGAAAAAAGAGAATTGTTGACAGTTGCAAATAAAATTGATAGTTTATATAATGTAAAAAGCTTCATGCTAAAAAATAAAACAAATGAAATATACACAAATGTAACAAAATTAACTGAAAAGGAAAAATGGCACAGGGCACTAGGCCACGTAAATTTTCAATATTTGAATAGAATTATTAAGAGTAAAATGCTAGATGGTCTGCCTGATAAAATCGAGAATACCGAAATGAAATGCGCGAATTGTATACAAAGTAAAATGTCAAACGAACCATTCGAGAACAATAGAAAGAAAACTAAAGAAACATTAGAGTTAATACATACAGACTTAAACGGACCACACAGCACAACAGGTTATTGTGGGGAAAAATATTTTTTGACATTTGTTGACGACTTTAGTAAATGCGCGAGAATTTATTGTATTAGAAATAAATCTGAAACTGCGAGCTGCTTAAAAGAATATGTAAATTATGTTGAGAATCAGTTCAGTAAGAAAGTAAAACAAATACAATGCGATAACGGTAAAGAATATATGAATAGAGAAATATCAAACTTTGTAAAATATAAGGGAATTCAGTTAACTACATGTCCACCGTATGTACATGAATTAAACGGCGTAGCAGAAAGATACAATAGATCGGCAATGGATATTGCTAGGTGCTTGATGAGAGAGGCAAACATTCATAGGCGATATTGGCCAGAAGTTATGAACACAGTAGCTTATTTAAAAAATCGAACAATCGCAAACACTGCAGTTAATAAAAGCCCATACGAAATATTTTTCGGCATAAAACAAAATGTAGAAAATTTGAAAATATACGGAAGTAGAGTTTTTGTTAGAGTTCCGGAAGTACGCAGAAAGAGCAAATGGGATAACAAATCGGAATTAGGAGTTTTAGTCGGATATAATACAAACGGATATAGAGTTTTACTAAACAATAGAGTAATAAACGCAAGACATGTTCAAGTTGTAGAAGAGAAAACAAAATTAATTTGCCTAGAGAAAAACAAACAGAATGATAATGAAAGTCAAATAAATGAAAATGAAGAAGATTATGAAGATAACGCTAAGACACACGAACTAAATGACATGGACGAAGTTAATTCAAAAACTAGCGATGAAAGCGAGAGTGAGGAGAACAAAGAACATTTAGCAGTGCAGAGAACATCAAATAGAAAGAAAAGCCCAGTAAATCTATACGGTAACCCAGTAACACATTTTATTTATATCAATTATGTAAATGCAATTGTACCAAACACTTATGAAGAGGCGATGAATAGCAATGAAAAAATAGAATGGCTCAAAGCAATGAACACAGAAATGCAATGCTTAAATAAAAATAATACGTGGCAAATTGTAGAAAAACCGATAAACAAAAAGATTATAGATGTTAAATGGGTCTACAAAAGAAAAGTGATGGGACTTACAAAGCTAGACTAGTAGTAAGAGGTTTCCAACAAAGAGAACGACTAGAAAACGTATATTCACCAGTAGGAAAAATGCAAACATTAAAAGTATTACTATCATATTGTTGTAAAAATGGTCTGTTTATAAATCAGATGGATGTCGAAACAGCTTTTTTAAATGGCTATGTAAAATCAGAAGTTTATGTAAATGAACCGAAGGGTTACGAAACAGGAGAAAACAAAGTTTATAAATTGATTAAGGCATTATATGGATTGAGAGAAAGCCCAAGAGCATGGTACGAATGTTTACATAAATATCTCGACAAATTAAATTTTAAGAGAAGCAATTACGATTATTGTTTATATGTAAAAAGAGTGGATAAAGATGAAGTATATATCTTAGTATTCGTAGATGACATCCTGATATGCAGTAAGAACAAAACAAAAATAACAGAAATAAAAGACAGTTTAATGAACAAATTTACAATGAAAGATTTAGGAAAAATCGGCAGTTATATTGGAATAGAAATTAATTATAGTACTGAAAGTAAGAAAATGACGTTAAATCAAAAAAGATATATTGAATAACTAGCAATGAAGTATGATCTCGAAAATGCTAAACTGTACGAAACTCCAATGGAAACAAACTTAAAATTAGATCAAGCAACTGAATGTGATGAAAAAATTAAATACAGAAATTTGATAGGTGAATTATTATATATAAGCGCAGGTACAAGACCAGATATATCATATTCCGTAAATTATCTAAGCAGATATCAAAGTTGTTATAATTCAACTCACTATAAATACGCGTTAAGAGTATTAAAATATTTATATAAGACAAGAGATTTGAATTTAACTTTTGAAGAGAATAAAAATAATCAAATACTAGATTGTATGGTAGACTCAGATTATGCAGGAGATAATGTTGATAGAAAATCCACAACGGGATTTATAATAAGAATGTATGGAAATATAATATATTGGAAAACTCACAAACAACACACTGTAACAAAATGCTCAACGTTTGCAGAGTACATTGCCCTGTCGGAAGCAGTAACAGAAATATTATTTGTCAAAAACATGCTATGTGAAATATTTAATATTAATAACGAAAAAGCGATAAAGATTTATGAAGATAATTCAGGCGCAGTAGCGATTGCTAAATTTGGTAATTTTACAAAAAATTCGAAGCACATTGAAGTGCAGTATCACTATGTAAACGAAAATTATGAAAAAGGTATTATAGACATTGTAATGATTGAATCTAGACTTAATATAGCAGACATGTTAACCAAAGCGTTAGACAAACAAAAATTTATAAGAAATAGAAATGCTGTAAAGTTAAAGTAATGAAAGATAAAACGAAGACAACAAATTTAAGAGCCGTGTTGGAATAAATGTGTATGCCTCGATATGTAATGTTAATTAGCATAAGATTAAATCGGCTGTTATCAAATACTTAACGTAATGTTAAATTAACATAATTACTTCTCTTGCTCAAAATATGTACAACGGAATGGAAGTGCACGAAGCACAAACTAAATTAAATAAATAAACATTAAAACTAAAATAAAGAAATCCACTTTATTATTAACAGTATGGAACAAGAAATCAACGCTAATTTTGAATCTTTTTACATAATGAAATAAATCTGCCATCGGAGGCTTGCATTGGCCTGCCACCCGTACATGTGCTGCCAGAATAAATAACGGATAATAGACAGGTGCAAGCAGAGTCCATTGAGAGCATTGTTCTTCGTAAGGGTGACTATGTGAATGCCAGCACTGAGATTGGCGAATTCGAACGTTGCCTAACGACTCATCTTCTCAACCACTTGGTCTTTGTGCAGAAGGTTTTTATGCGTGACTTGAGTAATCGGGAATTCGTTTTTCAAGGCACACATTGACTTCAATCTTTTGCTTGACCAAATCATAAGGAATATGATCTTTGACGAGGCCGAACCCGAGTTCCATCAATATGCCTATTTCCATATGAACAGCTGCTTAACAAAAACGCTGCTGACGTTAAAGCGTCCCCTGGTTTACTACAACAGATAGCCGTGGACAAAGCCATATTGGTGTTGTTGAATAATAATAATGCGTACGAATATTAGGCCAAGAAACATGCGAATCGTTTCTATGAACACACGCCACATATCACATAACAGGTGTTTTTGATCGTGTTGCATTTGGCCAAATTGCTAGTTCAAATCTGTCGACGTTATTCCTGCAGCTAACCGTGGAGGACATGGTCATTTGTCTGCCCTTAAAACAGGTTAACACATGTGCTAGTTTGAACGACTCAATTAAAGAATGAATCTTAACATTTACTCTATTATAGTCCTATGGCTCCCGTTCGTATAAGGATTTTGACACCAAGGGCGTTGGGTAACTGGAAACCGAGTAGCGTGGAGCCGAATCACCAGACAGCGATGAAAGTGATCCCAGTTGTCGGGATACGCCGTGACATGATAAAGAAATGGCAGCCATAGCTATGCTGGAAGGCTTCTGGATATCATTGCTTCTAATGATGAAATCGCCAGTTTGAAGAGCACACCCGCATTGTGTCATTCGCGCAGTTCCTCACTGAAAACGAGAGTTGGTAGAGTCTGTAATGTACAGCACTTCCAATTGTATTGTAAATAAAAAAAAGTAAAAGAAAAAAAAACGATTTTGTTGAAAAATACGCTTAACTCTGAAAAACGATGAATTTGAATTTGTGAGAAAAACATAACAAAATCCGAAAACGGTTACTATCTTGATAATTCGGAGTCATTATCAGATGACTCTAATCCAACTCTAATCACGGCAAAGCTCCAATTGGAGCTTTGAGTTGCATAGTAGTTGTGCACTGCTCGAGAGGCACTTACTCCCTCATAGAGTTCTTTTCTCTTTTGGCATTCGCAACGAGCAGACGTGGAGTCTGCGAAAAAAAAAGAAAGTTTTTTACCTTTAAGAAAAATGTGGATTTTTGTAAAAAAAAGAGTAAAATTAAAGTTTGAAAAGTGCTGTGTAATATTTTTTTGAATGTAAGAAGCAAATCTGTGAGTATTCAAAAATTTATCAGTTTTATCTGATTAAATCTAATACAGATTTAATTTTTTTATACAGAGCATGCACATTGCAACGGCCAGTAGAGCACCCCGGCTGTTAGAGTGCACGTCTCTGCGGATAGGGCTCCACAGTGCCTTAGATCGGGGTTCTGTGCAGAAAATGAACTGCACACTCGGCAGATCTGCACACTTTTCTTTTGGAAAACGGAAAAAATCTTGGCGAGCAGCGAACGCATAACCTCGCTGACTCGCCCTGCCAAAACTGGAAGAAGAGAAAAAAATATAACCTCTACTTATGTATTTATGTACCTCTATAATCTACATACATATACATCAACACATATACAACTATATAGATGTAAGTTATATAGTAGATACCAGTGCAACTACAAAACAACTATATTTAAAGAATTTATACAAAATGCAACATACATAAATAGGGATGCACAAACTTACATATTACTATACACATACATCCACACAGTTACACGTTATCAATTAATTAGCATTTAAAAAGATTAAAAATAATGCAGAAAGGAAAAAAAACCAAAAGTAGTATTAACATGAGCAAATGAGAAAAAGAAGGAACAAAACAAAGAATTAGTTTAACTGGCCTTTAATCTAAATTCTCATACTTTTGATTTTCAATTCTATTCATTTTTTTATAATTTTCTTATTTGTTGATTATTTTTATTTTAATTTCTGGCATTGTAAATTTTTTTGGGCGACTGCCAACTCTATATTTTTTATATATTTGTGGGAGGCAAGGCATTTTATTTGGCAATATACCTTACATGGGTATATAAGTTAACAAACAAGAGATATCAATACTTTATTGGCTCCACTCGCATTAGTTATTAATCTACCCTCACTAAAATTAAGCTTACTCATTAGATTTTTGGGGTCAGCACACTCAACGCGAGCGACCAACGACGGTAACCTGACACTTGCTGATACCGCATGTGCTACGTTGTCGCCTATGGTATGCTGAGTCGGCTTGCCGACTCTCAGCATTGCATAAACATTTCCTCTTTAGCTTTAGATTCCACTTTATACATTTTGTACTTTTAGTTTTATATTGATCATACAAAAGCACAAGCTGCTCCGGCAATTGCCGTTAAAAATCTAAATATCTTTTATTGCTGAGTCCCTAGGCCAGTGATAAGGAGAGCCAGTTGCTTTCCCACCATATTCTTCATAATCTTCAGTTGCTGCTACCACATCCTCAAGTCTACCCGCCGTTAATAGGAACGACCAACCACAAGCTGCCGCCCATCAGAGATTACCCGTCTGAGGCAACGGAACATTTTAATTGGCGCCCAACGGAAAAGGATTCACACCTTAGAGAGTCAGGATTAGATTGCTCCAAAAAATTTAAGTTGTAAAGAAATCCGAATAAAAATAGTGAAATAAAATAAAAGCAAGTAATTGTGTGCAAGATAAAATTCTTTTACCCAAACAAAATTCACCAGTTATTTGTAGTCGGCTTAGCTAAAAATAATTTTGAAGTGTCAACCAACAGATCCTGCGTGAGTCGCTCATGAGTTTTCCAGGTCCATACAGACCAGTAAAGGTAGAATACGACTTTGAAGATAGTTGGGATTCAAATTAAGACATTCAAGGAGTTAATTCGACAACGAACGACATGGACGTGAACCAGGTTCAGGCTCTAATCGAGAGTGCATTAGCTCACTAAGAGAGGCGATTCCAGGCACAACTTACCACAATGAACGAACATTTACAACGTATATGGTAAGTATAGAATTTCCACAAATAATCACGTATGAGAGAATAACTGCCAACCCAGAAATTGCTTGTGACCTTTCACTTGACATCATAAAATCGGTACCAGAATTTAGTGGTACTCAGGAAGAATACGTGTCGTGGAGGCAGACAGCCACCGACTCATATGAAATTTTTAGACCATATAATGGAAGCAATGTCCACTATCAAGCTGTGACCATAATCAGGAACAAAATTAGGGGTTCAGCGAGAGCATTACAATTTTCGCACAACACTGTGCTAAACTTTGATGCCATTATAGCAAGGTTAGATTGCACCTATGCTGATAAGACCTCATTACGCATGCTGCGCCAGGCATTAGACATGGTTAGGCAAGGCGACTTAAGTTTAGTGGACTATTACGATGAAGTCGAAAGAAAACTCACTTTAGTGACGAACAAAGTCATTATGACCCATGAACAAGAAGGCGCGAATTTGCTCAACGCAGAAGTCAGATCCGATGCACTTCATGCATTCGTATCTGGTTTAAAAAAATCTCTCAGATCAGTTGTTTTCTCGGCTCAGCCGAGAGACTTACCGTCTGCTCTGGCTTTAGCTAGGGAGGCAGAGCTGTTGAAGAACGAGCTCAGGCTAGTGAAAATAATAAAGACCGCTCGCAGGGCAGATCAAACAGAAATAACAGAGACGAGCAGGACCAGGATAAAACCCCGCATTATGTCAGGAGAAACAAAAACAAAAGGCAAGAACCGAATAATAGGGAAAAACAAGAACAAGCCCCTGAACCTATGGAAGTAGATTGATCGTCGAAGTTTAGACAACGGACCAACTTTGACAAAAGTCAGACAAATGACCAATACGCACAGAAAAGAAGGAATTCGTCTGAACGTGTTACAGGCCCAAGACGCCAGCGTATAAATAATATAGTGTAGACCCCCACAACTTCCAAAGAACAGGAGGCAGAATATGAAAAGGCAGCCACTGCTGCAGTAAACGACATTGACGATGACAATGACTCCACATATAATGATGACTCACTAAAACGCTCCCAGTTGCCATTTATCGAACGCCAATTGGCTGGGAGAATACTAAAAATACTAATAGATTCAGGGGCGGCCAAAAATTATGTAAAGCCCATAAAGGAGCTAAAAATATAACGCCAGTCGCCAAACCTTTCACTGTTAGCTCAATACACGGCTTCAGTGATATTAAAAACAAGTGCTCAATGAGAGTATTTAACCGCACAACCCCTTTCTTTTTACTAGACTCACTCGGCACATTTGACGCATCATAGGCTTCGACTTGCTAACGCGAGCTGGAGAAACATTAAAAGTATAAATTTTGCCGTCTATCATTTGGGCTCAAAAATGCAGGCAGCATTTTTCAAAGAGCCATAGATGATGTTCTGAGAGAACACATCGGGAAAATATGTTACGTCTATGTAGACGACGTAATAAAATTCTCCGAAAGCGAAGCCGATCATCTCAGACATATTGAAATGATTTTAAAATGCTTGATTGATTTCCCAAGAAAAACAAAATTTTTCAGGGATAACATAGAGTACCTCGGATTTATAGTTACCAGAGGGGGAGCGAGAACAGACCCAGAAAAGGCTAAAGGCATAAAAGAATACGTCGAACCCAAGATCTTGTTCCAGTTGAGATCATTTTTAGGCTTGGCGAGCTATTACAGAAGATTTGTCAAAAATTTCGCCTCAATAGCAAGACCTCTGACAGACATACTGAAGGGTGAAAACGGCGCAATAAGTAAACATATGTCAAAGAAAGTTGCAGTTGAATTGAACGAAACTCAGCGCAACGCATTTGAATGTCCGCGGAATATTTTGGCATCAGAAGATGTCCTACCTATATACCCAGATTTCAAAAAACCATTCGACGTAACCACTGACGCATCAGTTTTGGGCCCAGTTTTGTCCCAAGAAGGTAGACCAATCAGTATGATTTCCCGAACACTGAAACAGGCTGAATTTTACTATGCCACAAATGAAAGGGAATTGTTAGCGATAGTGTGGGCTTTGGGTAAATTACAAAATTTTTGGTACGGGACAAAACAAATTAACATCTTTACCGATCACCAACCGCTCACCTTTGCAGTATCGGACAGAAACACAAATGCTAAGGTTTTCTACAAACCAGGAAAAGAAAATGTAGTAGCAGACGCCTTATCTCGACAAGATACCATTAACACTTTATAAGACCAACCGCAATCTAACTCGAATCCACTGACAAACCAGTCAATTGTTTCAGAAACCAAATTTTTTTGGAAGAATCATGTTTCTTCTTGAAACAATGTATAATATTATTCGGCAGCAAAATTCGCCATTTAGTTAACTTCACTGACAAAAACGCCGTATTTGAAATACTCAAAGACATCGTAAACCCAGACGTTGTAAACGCAATATATTGCGATTTACCAACATTAGCTCGTTTTCAAAACGAACTTGTATCACATTTTCCGAGAACCAAGTTCTGGCACTACAAAAATTTCGTGACAGACATAACGGACAAGAACGAGCTGTTGGAGATCATTACTGCCGAACATAACCGTGCGCACCGAGTCTCACAAGAAAACGTCAAACAAATTCTTCGCGACTACTTCTTTCCGAAAATAAACAAATTGGCTTCCGAAGTAGTTGCAAACTGCAGAGTTTGCTCCAAAGCAAAGAACAACAGACACCCCAAGAAATAAGAACTTGGGAAAACACCAATACCGAACTATACTGGGGAAAGATTGCATATTGATATATTCTCAACTGACAAAAAGTTGTTTTTAACATGCGTCGATAAATTTTCAAAATTTGCCATTACGCAACCCGTGGGGTCCAGAGCAATAGTCGACGTTATAAATCCAATAATTCAATTGGTAAATATTTTCCCAAACATTAAGACCATATACTGCGACAATTAAGCCGCCTTTAACTCAGAGACAATCACATCATTGCTTAAAAACAACTACAATATAGATGTCGAAAACGCGCCACTTCACAGTTCTTCAAACGGTCAAGTGGAACGGTTCCACAGCATCCTAGCAGAAATCGCAAGGTGCCTAAAGATGGATAAATAGATCAACGAAACGGTAGAGTTAATTCTAAGGGCAACGGGTGAATACAATAAAACGATACACTCAGTCACAGACAAAACTCCCATGGAAATCGTCCACGCAACACCAACTGAATTACGCCAGACCATACAGGATAGACTAACAAGGGCCCAACAGGACAACCTCGACAAATGTAACCCATCGCGACAAAATAGGGTTTTTGAGGTGGGAGAAAAAGTTTTTTTGAAAAACAATAAAAGACTAGGCAACAAACTGACCCCGTTGTGCACTGAGGAGAGGATACAGGCCGACCTGGGAACGTCGGTACTCATTAAGGGTAGGGTGGTCCATAAGGACAACCTAAAGTAAACTCGGACATTCAATAGGCTAATTATAAGTAAGCTAAAACACAAACTTATTCATTACTATTTCTCCATTACAGGCTTATGATCATAATCTTTTACACTCTAGCACATGCGCGGATTACCGATTTTTCTCATGCCAACTACATACCCGTAATAGACGGAAATGTTTTCGTTTTTGAGCAACGCGAATTTTTGAATCATACTAGTAACGTGTCCCATTTTAAAAGTATTGTATAATAGACGAAACCGAAACATAAGGGGCTTACTATCCACGCTGACCATAGAATCGCTAGGAGCTTAGATTTTTTGGGCACAGCCCTCAAGGTTGTCGCTGGCACCCCAGACGCGTCAGACTTTCAAAAAATTAGAATGTCTGAAACCCAATTAATTGAATCAAATAATAGACAGGTAATAATTAATTCAAAGACCCAAGAACAGATCAACCAACTCACTGATACAATTAACAAAATAATTAAAGCAAAAAGGAACGACACTCCACATATACAATATATGAAGCTTTATTAGCCCGAAATAGAATGTTGATCACCGAAATACAAAATCTAATGCTCAGAATTACCTTAGCTAAATCAAATATAATCAACCCTACAATTCTCGATCATTCAGACTTGAGATCTCATATTGAACAAACGATAGATACACCAATAGTCAGCTTAATGGAAGCTTCAAATATCAAGGTCTTTCAGTCCAAGAACATGATCCACATATTAATATCCTATCCTAGGGTTAAGTAATTGCAAAAAGATTACAATTTTCCCCGTATCACACCAACATGTAATCCTACAACTAGATGACAACACCTTAGCTGAATGTGAGAGTAACATTTCAGCTCTCACCGAATGTATCAGTACAACACAAGACACATTCTGCAAGCTTGCGCGCCACGACACCTGTGCACGATCGCTCCACGCAGGAGGCACTGCCCATTGTAACACTCAGCCCAGCCACCTGAAAGTTATCACTCTCATCGATGAAGGCGTCATGATCGTCAACGAAAGTCCAGCGCGCATCAGCACAGACGATGGCCCAGAGCTGTTAACTAATGGCACACATCTCGTCACGTTCGAACACTCCGCCATCATAAATGGCACCAAATATGTGAACCATCGCACAACCATAAGTAAAACACCGGGTATAGCAGGGTCATCACTTTTAAACATCATTGGTCATGATCCAGTACTCAGATTGCCGCTACTCCACAGAATGAACAGCCAAAATTTGCGCATCATTGAAGACTTCAAAAAGGAAGTGGAAATAGCAGGTTCACCTAAAACATGGTTCGCAATTGGAGTAGGTCAGAGCGTCATTTTATTCGGCTCACTCCTCCTTTTCCAAGTAATAAGAAGAAGACGAGACTCGATAGAAGTACAAAAGGCCATTGACAAATTCAGCGTGACCGAGGACGGTCCACGATCTTAAAAGGGGAGTAGTTAACAAACAAGAGATATCAATACTTTATTGGCTCCACTCGCATTAGTTATTAATCTACCCTTACTATAATTAAGCTTACTCATTAGATTTTTGGGGTCAGCACACTCAACGCGAGCGACCAACGACGGTAACCTGACACTTTCTGATACCGCAAGTGCTACGTTGTCGCCTATGGTATGCTGAGTCGGCTTGCCGACTCTCAGCATTGCATAAACATTTCCTCTTTAGCTTTAGATTCCACTTTATACATTTTGTACTTTTAGTTTTATATTGATCATACAACAGCACAAGCTGAAAATAAAAATCTAAATATCTTTTATTATTGAGTCCCTAGGCCAGTGATAAGGAGAGCCAGTTGCTTTTATTTATTTATGTATTTATTGTTTTATTTATTTATTTATTTATTTAATGTCAACTAAAACAGTCGACTTAAAATTAAAATTAAAATTAAATTACATCAAATTTAAATTGGAAATTTTTTTAAAAAAAAAAAGAAAATAAAGTAGATTTTGAAATTAAAATTTTGCAATAAGTCAAGAATTTAAAATTAATTAAAAATATGTATTTTTAAATTTAGGCTGGGGATAACAAAACAAGAATTCTCGATCCAACATTTGCTGCAAAGGATTGGGGAAAACCCAGTAAAACCCAATCAGATCGGTAGATTAATATTAGTTGTTAGCATGTAGTGTTAATTGATTGAGGATAGACAGTTTAACAGAGTAAAGGAGGACTCGGAGTTGAAAACTCTAGACAGTCTGTTGTAGTCAGCACAGAGAACTCGGAAAGGATCATGGAAGCTGTTGTTAGTATTATAAAAGGCCAAGGATAGTGGCATAAAGTTACGAGTAACTCTAGGAGGAATACAGAAATTAAATTGAGTAAGCAGAGTAGGGGAATTTATATTATACTTTATTAGCTTTACAATAAACATAACGCCTAACATAATACGACGGTTAGTTAAATAAGGTAGGTTAATTAGAAGTAGTCTACTAGAGTATGGTGGTAAGTCTACACCCGGAACCCAATTAAAACTGCGCAAGGCAAAGAGTAGAAACTGCTTTTGAACAGACTCAATTCTATCTTGGCGAATATGGTATTGCGGCGACCACACGCAAGACCCATGTTCAAGAGTTGGACGAACAAGAGAAGTCTAAAGCAACTTTGTCGTTTAAGGATCCTCGAATTCTTTGGCCCATCTTTTGATGAACCCGAGTAGTCGAAATGCCTTATTGACAATTTGTGTAATGTGACGATCAAATTTCAATTTATGATCAAAGAGGATACCTAAATCAGCTACTTCAGATATTCTTAAGAGTGGGGTTAAGTTAAGATTGTAATTGATGACATGATAGTTAAATCTGTTAAATGACATAACCTTGCACTTCCAACAGTTCAGGTGCAGCAGATTATGGCTGCACCATTCAAAAAACAAATCAAGATCTGTTTGAAGAAGGTTATTTTCTGGATCATTGTGTGTCAAACAGAGTTTCACATCATCAGCATACATAAGAATGTTAGAGTGAAGGAGTATTGAAGGAAGATCGTTAATAAAAAGGTTAAATAGCAATGGTCCAAGGTGGCTGCCCTGAGGAACACCAGAAGTAACTAAGATCGGCTTAGAAAGACATTCTTTAAAAAGAACTCGTTGAGACCTGTTAGTTAAATAATCAGATATCTACAGAAGGAGCTTTTGAGGAAAACCAATCAAATTTATCTTATGAATTAAGAGATTATGATTTACGGAGTCAAATGCTTTACAGAAGTCAGTATAGACCACATCCGTTTGCATTTTGTTCCGAAATCCTAGATTGATGTGAGATGAGAATTCTAAAAGATTAGTAGCTGTTGATCTTGCCTTTATAAACCCATGTTGATGGGGTGAAATTATAGATTTACACACAAAAGTTAACTGAGCCGTAAAATTTTTTTCAAAAATCTTAGGAATTGCGGACAACTTGGAAATACATCTATAGTTCTTCACATCATGGTTAGAACCACTTTTGTGAAGAGGAATGGAAAAAGAGTTTTTCCAAATAGGTGGGAAATAACTATTGGATAGTGACAAGTCAAATACTTTTGAATTGGATTCAAAATCGAATCAGCACAAAATCTAAGTACGCATGCTGGAATTCCGTCAGGGCCAGGAGAAAAAACGGGTTTTATCAATTTAAGATCAATTAGTAGAGAGGTTTTGTCGATAGAAGGACAGAAGACAGTGTTAAAATTTTCTATATTATAAGGGTATAGATGTAAAGGGGAACTATAAGGTTCAGTTAAATAGGTTGATTGAAAAAAGACTGCAAACAAATCGGCAGCTGCCTGATAATCAGTTGCTTCCTTATTTTCGTATGATAGAGAGGGAGGAAATCTACTTGATTTACATTTTAAGTTAACAAAGTTATAAAACTGCTTTGGGTCCTGAGCAAACTGCAAACGGCAGCGACGCAAATACTTTTTGTAACAATTTGCGTTCAGAGCAATAAAGTTTGCTCTTGCAGCAATATAACGTGTAAAATTAGAAGGATTACGAGTTAATTTAAACTTTTTAAAATACCGCGATTTCAAATTGTTCAGCCTCACTACCTCGTGAAAACCAAGGTGGCCTATTTGACTTTACGGGAAAAGTAACAGGAACACATTGATCAAAAGATAAGTTCGTAGATGAATAAAAAAATGAAATGCATTTATTTAGATCAGAACATGAATAAAGAAATGACCAATCATGTTCCAAAATTAAACAATTCAATTTTTGAAAATCGGTCCTACGAAAACAACGTGATTTTATTATATGGGAAACAATTGCAGTTTGCATAGAAGTTGGCAGAGTTAGAACCAGGTCCAATGTAGGATGATAGAGATCTTCAGGAAGAACTAAGGGATTCATTCTAGAGATAGTGTTTAGTAAAATGTCAGAAGAGAAAATTAAATCAAGCATTCTACCACTACAATTAGGAACAGTATTTATTTGATAAAGAGATAGCTCCGAAAGGCCATTTAAAAAAGAGTTATATACAGAGGGCACCAATATATCTGACTGAGAAGACCAAGTAACTTCTGGTAAGTTGAAATCACCAAAAACTAGCAGATAATCTCTATCAGATAGTTTAGAGGGAACGGATTGGATAGATTCCCACCATATTCTTCATAATCTTCAGTTGCTGCTACCACATCCTCAAGTCTACCCACCGTTAATAGGAACGACCAACCACAAGGTGCCGTCCATCAGAGATTACCCGTCTGAGGCAACGGAACATTTTAATTTATATAATATGTATATGTCGGGTTGTTAATATCAGGAGCCTCGTGGTCCGTCCGTCCGTCCATATCGGCGTCACTCATAATGGTTTTACAGTACGCAATTTTTACAGCTGTGCGCATTCAACGAGTCCACTTGCGTCTGCTTTGGCTTCTCAATGATTAATGTGTAGTTTCGTGCAGGCTGCTTTTTCTCTTCTAAATTTTTGGCATTCCCTTTTCATTATGTCGCTTTCTCACTCTAACCAAGCAGTGCAAGTGGCCACGTTCAGCAACAGCTCTATCGCTCGCATACCCATTATTTTCGCCCCGACACGGCCATTCTGACATTTACACGTCCTCGTGTAAGCTTTTGATACCGAGATACCAGGGTATCAAGATCACATACTTTCATCACTACTCAATACCATTTCTTTTCATTAATTTGATTTTATTATATGTCTTTCTTAAATCTTAATTTTGTGAAGAAACAAAATAACTAACATTTCATTGTTGCTGAGATAACTTATTCTATTTTCATATTCAGTTTCATCGATCAGTAATACATCAGCTTACAACTTATCTTAACATTATCATTTATCGATTGCTAGTTTCGATCTTCCGCCAGTTCACACACACTTGATTATTGATTCAATACAAACTCATCGTCTCTCCTGGACGGATCTCTCTTGCTACAAACAACAGGTGACACAGATATCTCTTCGTCTCGCTAGACGGATAACTCTTTATTACTTATTCATCGTCTCACCTCGACAGATAACTCTCAATATATCGTCTTGCCTCGACGGTAACTCGCAATTCATCGTCTCACCTAGACGGATATCTCTCGTTCACAAAAGAACTCATTGGCGGGCTTTTCTCTTCATTCAACTGTTTCTATTGTATTTTTCAGTTATTTCTCTATTTAACTCATTAGGCATTTCTGCATCCGGCATTTTTCGTATATCTTCATGGCAATACTTGAACTCGTCAACGACTTTAGCGTATACATGTCACCCTCTAATAATTCAGTTACTAACAAGAGCAACAGTCGAGTTGCACACGACAGTAGGATACCCTTGGACGTATGTTGCCATAAAAAGTATTTAATTGTATAATACTAATTGCAAGCTATAAATTAATAATAATACTGGAGTGCGCTGCCACCTTGCTTCAATTTCGATATTTTGCCAATAATTTATCGCCGCAATTCCCTAAAGCGGTGTGAGCAGTAGATATCGGTATTTCTTTATAAATTTTAAATTGGTTAATATCGATAACAAGGTCCAAGGGTATAACAATAAAAAATAATAATAATTATCAAACCAATTTTCCATTCAATGGTTATACTTAACTATTAGATAATTAAATTTAAATTATTAAAATATGCCTACATACATATTTACATATATCCTGTCATTTAGATTTCTTAATTTCTAACCTATTCCAAACATTACAAACTCATGCCTGAATACTAACAGATATCCCATTGTGATGGCTATGCAAAACCTCAAAAGTCCTAGCACTAATCTTTTCATTATCTAGTATATTTGAAAACGCCCAATCAATATGTGTATCCATATTGGTAGTGGACGTTTTCAAATCTAACAAACTCCTTAATCCTTTGCTAATCAAAAAATTATAAATACTCTTACACCTGTTAAAGGTTTTGAGGCACAAATTAAAATCTCCTAAAACTAGCAAGCTATCCCCTAAATCACCTAAACGAGAAAATTGATGAATTATCTCCTCAAATTCTATTTTAAATGTGGACAGAGGAAAGTCTGGACTTTTATATAATATAAGAAAACTTAAGGCATCAAACCTAAATATGCCGAACTCAAAAACTACTGAGCCAAAAGTTTTTCTACTGCTAAAGGTATGGGAAACTCTATCTACTAGCTCGTTCTTTACATAAATTATGATGCCTGTTAAAGGCCTAATTGATTCAAGTTGAACCACAATAGTGAACCCAGGTATTTCTACAGTTTCATTGCTTATGGAAGTTTCCACGAAACATAATATTGATGACTGAAGCATCAGCTTGTCCGATCGAATATCTTCAAGATGGGAATTCAAGCTCTGAGTATTATGGAAGAAAATGTTAAGGGCAGAACTGTTAATTAAATAATCGTAATGAGTACACAGTAGTTTTTCAGTCCGCAATTTCTTCAATTGGGCTTTCACTTTATCATTATTTTGGGGAGACTTAGGAGGAACAAAATTCCCAATAATGAATAATCCTAAAGCCGTAGTTGCTCTACTGCAAGCTACGTATAATGCAGCACGCTGCATTCTGGAATTAGCATGGACTACCACTTTGCCATACGTAGCTCCCTGACTCTTATGAATTGTGATGCCTTCAGCAGGCACAATTGGAAACTGCCTACGGTCAATGTTAATTTGTGCGTTATTTGAATATTGAAAACTGCGAACAATTTTCTGAATAGGAGTCCATGAAGGATCTGTACGATGTGTACACTTCGAACGCCCAGATTCTCCTACAGTTTCCTCTGTAAATTTCATCCATAAAATGTTGGGGGTGTTGGATGTATTGAAATCTATTTGCATAAACACACCTGATGCCCCGTTTACTAATCCATCCCCTGTGTCTACATTGACCGTCATCATGTACTTGGCAGTATTTTTTAGGAGAAGAGACGTACAGAGTCCCTGTGTAGCGGAAGTTTTAAAACCCTTCACTTCTTCTAATATTCTTTGTTTCCTAGCTGGTTCCAAATGGCCCGCCTTAATAAAATCTTCAGCAGTAGAGAAAAATTGCTCAGTAGCAATTGAGTTAAGTTTCGTTACATTAAATAAATCAACCTCATTATTATTACTAAACAGATGAATTGCATCATCGGGCACTGCCGATGGTTCGCATATTCTAGATTGGAAAAGGACAATATCATCGGCTGTCATACAACCCGATGCCATATTATTTAAGGCAGAAGCGAAAAGCTGATCGTCACGTTGACGCATTATCTCTGTGAGCTCAAAATACAAAAAAAGGTCCCTGTTTACGGGTACACTGATTTGTGCAACCGCCTTACTTCAATTCAAATTAAAAGCAAGGGTTTAATATTATAATTTATTGTGCCGCTGCATTTTTTTACATGTGATGCGAGAAGAGACTGTTTCACAAGAGTTTTTAGTTAGACTAAACAGCTGCTAATATGAGATTTAACAGGTAGTTAACATAAGACTTAACAGTTGCATAGAAAATAGAGTTTAACAGCTGATTCTATTCGTGTGGCAACCTTGAGCTTAGATAAAGCAGTGATCTGCCGCGAACATACTCCCCCCATTGGAAGGATCAACTTTCAATCGATTTGGTCTCGATTGGCAGCACTGCTATCTTGGCGATGGCTCTCTTTGTCAATCCTGTGGCTGTGCGTATGACTGCTACTCTGACTGCGCCGTCGTCTCCAACTATTGTGCTTTCAATTCGGCCGAGAGGCCACTTGAGCGGAGGCACGTTTTCTTCCTTCAACAGCACGATGTCTCCAGGATGAATGTTTGGCTTGCGAGAGTGCCATTTGGTGCGCTCCTGTAGCGCAGAGAGGTACGAGATACTCCATTTCTGCCAGAAAGTTTGCTGCATGTGGCAAACACGCTGCCAGCGACTAAGGCGATCCATGCTGAGGTGAGTCAGGCTCGGCTCATCGATGTTCGCATTCGCTTTGCCCCAAAGGAAGTGACCCGGTGTGAGGATGTCTAGCTCGCTTGGATTTTCTGAAATGGAACATAGAGGCCTTGAGTTCAGCATAGCTGAGATCTGACAAATGAGCGTGCGAAGCTCATGAAATGTGAGGGTTGAGTTGCCAACGATGCGGTAGAAGTGGTGCTTCGCTGCCTTTACAGCAGCTTCCCATAACCCGCCAAAATGCGGAGATCGTGGTGGAATAAAGTGCCAATTTATTCCGAGTGCGAGGGCGTCGTTGACAATTTTCTGGCGCTGAGGTTCACTGATGAAGAGATCCTTAAGCTCGGCTAGCTCGTTTCGAGCGCCGACGAAATTTGTTGCGTTGTCCGTCCAAATGTCGCGTGGCTTCCCTCGAAGACTGATGAAGCGTTTTAGAGCAGCGATGAAAGACGGTGTCGACAGGTCCTCCACGAGCTCTAGATGGCATGCCTTTGTTGAGAAGCAAATGAATATTGCTATATAGCATTTTGTAGGCGCACGATTTCTCACTTCTGATTTGAAGAAGAAGGGGCCACAAAAATCTATGCCGGTTACATAAAACGTAGGGCTGGGTGTTACGCGGGCTGCTGGTAGTGGAGCCATTACTTGCTGCAGTGTGGTAGGTCGAGCGTGAAAGCAACGTATGCATTTGTTGACAACACTAGAGACGGCTTTTAGCCCTCCTATGGGCCAGTAGCGTTGCCTTATGTTTGCAAGTAGGCATTGCGGACCAGCGTGAAGAAATTTAACGTGGTAGTGCATGATTATTGACCGCGTCACAGGATGCTGTTTGGGCAATAAGATTGGATGCTTGGCCTCATACTCCAAGTATGAGTTATGCAGCCTTCCTCCAACTCGCATAAGACCTATAGAGTCCATGAATGGTTACAATGATTTCAGCGGACTCCTTCCAGGCAGCGACTTGCTCTCTCTGAGTGCTTTGTAGTCCTCGAAAAAATGAATCTTCTGGATGTTTCGAATCATGAGATGGGTGCCCGATTTAATTTCCTGCAGTGTGATAGAGCCCCTTTGTTTTGGAGAGTCTCTGTTCACAAATCGATGTACATACGCAAATATTCGCTCCAGCTTTGCAAAGGAGTTGTGAAACTTACAATCAGTTGCGATGTCTTTGTATGACGTAGAAATGAGAACTTTGCTTCGTCGCTCTGGAAGTTCCACTGATGGCACTACCGTTTTCGGCCATTTTGACATGGGAAGGCGCAAAAAGGAAGGTCCATAATGCCATAGTTGCGAGTTGATTAATTCAAGTGGGGTGCATCCTCGCGATAAGACGTCAGCTGGGTTCAGTTGCGAAGTGACATGATGCCAAGTCATGCCTCTCGTTAGGTCCTGGATTTGCGTTACCCGATTTGCCACAAACACGTTGTAGTTGGACGGGGAGTCGCGTAACCATGCTAACGCTATTGTTGAA
Source organism: Zaprionus ornatus (assembly GCA_018904035.1). Taxonomy (NCBI): domain Eukaryota; kingdom Metazoa; phylum Arthropoda; class Insecta; order Diptera; family Drosophilidae; genus Zaprionus; species Zaprionus ornatus. The sequence continues at coordinate 541,213 of JAEIFZ010000103.1, forward strand.
TCCGTCCAGCAATGATATTCACATTTGAATGAAATGTCTTTTGCGACGATTGATATGAGTTCCGATAGGATTAGTGCAGAAGAGAGTTCCAGTTTAGGTATTGTTAATGTTTTTAACGGAGCTACTCTCGATTTTGAGCACAGCAAATGCGTTGAATAGTCTCCATCAACTTCAGATCGCACGTAGATGCATGCTCCATACGCTGCTATACTGGCGTCGCAGAAACCGTGGATCTCATATTTTCCTGCAGGTGCCATGATGAAGCGTGGAAACTTAAGGCTGTGAACAAAGGATAACTGCGATGTGATTTCCGTCCACGCTGAATGAAGATGCTGCGGAAGGCTCTCATCCCAATCGATGTTTTCCTTCCAGAGTGCTTGCATGAACACTTTCATCCTTGTAATGATAGGAGAGATGAGTCCCAATGGGTCGTAGAATTTTGCCAGTGTGGATAATACGCTGCGCTTTGTAGTTGGTCCGTTAGGGATAATGTCGGTGAAATTGAAAAGCAGGAAGTCCGATGCGGGGTCCCAGGCTAAACCGAGCGCCTTGGCAATACTTGTGCCGTCGTGAAACTGCATAAGCTTTTCGCAGTCAGTTTCGGCTTCACCCTCAAGAGCGGCAGGCTCATTCGAGCACCACTTCCTTATTGGAAATAGTCCTCTGGCGAGCAATTGCTTGACTTGCTGTCGAATTTCCGTCGCTTCCTTGATGGAGTCACCACCTGAGATCAAGTCGTCCACGTAGAAATCTTTTCGGACGATCCTTGCGGCAAGCGGAAATGATGGTTCCTCATCGTAGGTCAGCTGATGCATGGCGCGAATTGCGAGAAATGCTGCAGGCTTTGTTCCGTACGTAACTGTATTCAGGGTGTACACGTTTATTGCTTCGTCGGGATTGTTGCGCCACAGAATGCATTGCAGGTGTTGATCTGGTGGCGAAATACGCACGCAACGATACATTTTGGAAATATCTCCACACATAGCAACCTTGAAGAAACGAAATCTGATCAGTATGTTAAAAAGCTTGGATTGAATGGTTGGGCCAGCAAACAAAAGATCATTAAGAGATGCGCCAGTTGTAGTTTTTGCTGATCCGTCAAAAACTACGCGCAACTTTGTGGATGTGCTGTCCGGTTTTTCTACACAGTGGTGAGGCAGATAAAACCGCGGTCCGTCATGATGGCTGGAGGCTAATGACATGTGTCCTAGGTCGATGTATTCCTGAAGAAATGCTGAATACTGCTCTTTCAGCTGTTGATTCCTTTGGAGTCTAGACTCGAGAGACTTGAAGCGCCTCAAAGCCCGATGAAATGAGTCTCCAAGGGCATCCAGATCCTCCTTTGCTGGTAAACGCACTGAGTATTGTCCAGTCTCCAGGCGCGTGTAGCCTTTCAAGAATAAATTTTCACAAATCATGTCTTCCTCCGTGACAGTTGATGCGGAACCATAGCAACTGTCAATTTCCCAGAATCGTTTGACTATATCGGTGAGGTTGTCATCCTCAGGAGAATCCCTGCGTACGGCTGCCAACGCATGATGCTTGATAGGCTGAGAAAAAGCTCCGGAAACGATCCATCCAAGCCTTGTCTTTTGGAAAATTGGCAAGTGTCTGGCTATGTGGGTCTGCCCCACGCAAAGCAATTCAAAGAACAGGCCGGCGCCAAGTAATACATCGATTCGCTGCGATTTGTAGAACGATGGATCGGCGAGTGCTATATTCTTCGGGATATTCCAGCTGGTTATGTCGATTCCGATATGAGGATGGTAGTCCGTGATCGTCCGTGTGACAACAGCCGAAAATGCTGCGCTGTATTTCCGATCAAGCGATTGGGCAGCAAGATCGACTGCTGCGTTCGACGACAGAGAGGCTTCGCCTATTCCGGAAATTGAAACTGTTGATTTTCGTGTGACCAGTTGCAACTGGTTGGCCAGCCGACTGGTGACGAAATTCAGTTGTGATGCTGAGTCGAGCAAGGCACGACATGGTATAAAAGTACCCGCTCTGTTTTTGATGTAGATGATGGCTGTGGGCAGCAATACGTAGTCAGCTGACTGCTTTTCTGTGGGCTCAGGTGCGAAGTTCGAGCCAGTTGTGATTAGCGTTTGCTGCTGCTGAATTGTTCCATGCTGTGCATTGGAGGCATTTGACGTCGAGGGAATTTGGCCTGTATGCAGCAGGGTGTGATGTTTCTGCTGGCAGTGTCTGCAATGTCCAGCTCGACATTGCTGTAAGGCATGACCTTTACGAAGGCAGTTGAAGCATAGGTGCAGACGCTTAGCTTCATTAAAGCGGAGAGAGGGAGATAGGTTGGCAAAACGAGGACATTTAGGTAAGTAGTGATCCTTTGAGTCGCATAAAAGGCACGCGTTTGCTATGCTGCTAGAGGCTACAAGTGAATTTCGACCATTCTTCTTGTGCGCATCCTGTAGGCTGGCTGATTGCAGTGTAACGCCTTCCATGTTTTCCAGTTTTCGACATCTGCGCTCGATAAAGGACGCCATATTTGACCACTTCGGGATCTTCTCAAATTCCAGAGCCTCTTCCCATTTTTCCTGTGTGTTTGCGTCTAGCTTGCGACTTATTATGTTAATAAGTAGGCCATCTGCGATCTGCTCACTTGTTGCAATTGTGCCGAGAGCTCGAAGGTGAGCGTTTACGTTGTCGCTGAGCGCACGTAGGCTCTGTGCAGATCCTTTTTCAACACCTGGCAACCCAAAGATCGAGCGTATGTGCCCCTGAAATTGAAGCAACTTGTTATCAAAGCGTCTTATAAGTAGTTCTACTGCCTTATCGTAGTTTGCTTCAGAGGGTTCCAATGACTTGATGGTGTCAATTGCGGCACCTTCCAGACAAGAACGCAGGTGCTGTAGCTTTTCAATCTTGCTCAGATTCTCATTGCTACCAACAACTGTGTTGAACATCGCATAGAACTCGGGCCAATCTTCATATTTTCCATTAAATGTTGGCAGTTGCATCTCCGGTAGTCGAGACCGGCGACTGCAAGTTTGATTCACAGTGTCGTTGAGTCTGGGAATAGTCGTTGAATTGAGAGCAGTGTGACGAGCCTTGAGTGCGTCCAATTGTCGGGTGAGCCTTGCTTTAACCTTAAAATAAATTTCGGCGAATTCAACGCGCGTGTTCGATGCCATCTCCGACAAGTCAAGCTTCTCAAGCGCGGTCTGAGCATCGACGAATTCGGCCTGCATCCCGTTTACGGCATCGATTCTCACGGACAAATCGCTCTCGTCAAAACTCTCAATTTGCTCGTCAGAATTGAAGAACTCGAGCATGGAGGTCAGTTGACGTTTTATTTGGGAGCACTTTTGGCGATAAAAGTCACTAGGATTTGGTTCAGCCATTTTATTTGGTGTTCACTGTAACCAAAACCAAACGCGCGCGAAAAATGTATTTTTTGTCACCACGAAAACGTAAGAAAACGAAGGAGATGAGAACGATTACTGTTGTTTGTATATAAGCACAGTTGAAACGGTTAAATATACTTGCACTATGTATAGCCACTTATGCATGTATGTAGATGATAGGGCGATGTATGTGTGCGCAAAGTTTACTTGTTGAGGGCCAAATTTGTTTGCGAGTGTGTAATAATATTTATATTAAGACAGCTTAGCGCTGAGAATATTAATCGACAATATTCTGCGGAATAACAAATGTATGGCGCGAACTCAAAAGTTGCAAAAAACGTATGCACTTATGTATGTATGTACGCGATACCGAAAAATGTTTGTGTGTATGTACGTATGTACGCGAACGAAAAATGTTTGTGTGTATGTACGTATGTACGTAGTTGTGTGTATGCACGCGAACGAAAGCGAGATCGAAAGTTCACTTATTGAGGGCCAAATTTGTTTGCGAGAGTGTGTAATAATATTTCTATTAAAACAGCTTAGAAATGAGAATATTAATCGACAATATTCTGCGGAGTAACAAATGAATGGCGCGAACTCAAAAGTTGCAGAACGACGTATGTACATATGTACGCGTGCGAAAGCGAGATCGAAAATGTTTGTAGGTACATATGTACGCGAAACCGAGATGAAAAAATGCGACGGCAGCGATTGCGCGAATAAATTACGAATAATTGAAATCACGTCGGGGTCACCAATGTTTACGGGTACACTGATTTGTGCAACCGCCTTACTTCAATTCAAATTAAAAGCAAGGGTTTAATATTATAATTTATTGTGCCGCTGCATTTTTTTACATGTGATGCGAGAAGAGACTGTTTCACAAGAGTTTTTAGTTAGACTAAACAGCTGCTAATATGAGATTTAACAGGTAGTTAACATAAGACTTAACAGTTGCATAGAAAATAGAGTTTAACAGCTGATTCTATTCGTGTGGCAACCTTGAGCTTAGATAAAGCAGTGATCTGCCGCGAACAGTCCCAGAGATACGTAGCAAATATTTCATGGTAAGGGTCAGTGGTATTTGGATCGAAAATCCAACTACCTCCTACGGGCTGTAACTGTCTAAGATCACCGAATACGATGATAGAAACACCACCAAAAGGAGAAGTATTTTTGAAAATTTGCTTCAAACGAGAATCTAAATAAGAAAACATTAGAGAGCTAACCATTGATATTTCATCAATAATAATTAATTTAAGATCGATTAACCTTGAATGAAGGCTATTAACTAAATCATGGCTTAAGGCCCTTAGAGGTGCTGAGCGAGATTGATTAACAGGAAGTGAAAACATGGAATGCAGTGTCGAACCACTAATTCCGAATGCTGCTTTTCCTGTTGGTGCACATAAGAGGATTTTAACAGATGTCGGATCAGCTCCTGGTATACTGTTATACGTTACGGATAATGACTGAAAAATTGCTGATATAAGTCGACTCTTTCCGACTCCGGCGCCGCCTCCAACAAATTCATAAAAGACTGTATTGATTTTGGCATTATGCAAAGCATGTGTAAAATATAGCTTCTGCTTTAAATTAAGAGATCTAACTATATTAGCTAAGCTTTCCTGAGAAACTAAGGCTGGAAGCTTGATAAAACGGACATTACTATCTTCATCATTCATATCAATATTTCCATCCACATTTAAAACATTTAGATGTGGATCTATTTCAGGCAATCCTAAAACTGTGAAGCCATCATCTACCACTTCCTGTTCTCCTACTTGATTATTCTCATTTTCTGCTTGCTCTGTTAAGTGGCTCAGAGCATCTTCTAGTTCCCTATCATCTAGTAAATTATATTTTCTGCGATTGTTCTCTACTAACTCCGAATTTTCCCTACAGAACAATTCACAGTCATGTGTGAAATCATTTTTAGCTCTCTGAAATAGTCACTTGATTCTGTATTGACATTAAATCTCCTATACCTAATTATGCACGCAGTGGTCCTCTTTCTGATGAAGCCACTATTATCGCGAAGAGCGTAAACTATTGATTCAGAAGCCCTAGGCACATCATCGTCAAAGTCATCTGCATTTTCTTGGCGAGCTCCTCGTTCTGATTTGCAGTAGCTATAAAAAGCGGATATCTCAGTGCCAAATATAAATTTGTTACCTAAATGTTGTAACTTTTGCTTAATAGTTACATTGTTATTGTCTTTAATCTCATTGATTGCCTCACGCATCAACATTGAGATACCTCTCTGAGACTTGTTAATATAATTAACGACGTAGCTGCAGCAAGCATAGGGGTCTAAAATAAACTGAATATCCATATTTGCTCGCTGCAACAAAAGGAGGTGCTTGTTATAAGCGTTAAGCTTGATTGCTGCAAAAGATCGCTTCAAAAATACTTTTGGTTTCTTTATACTTGATCTTACAGCATTAATGTAGCCCTAATTTTCTACGCTTTCACGATCAAATGGGAAGTCGAGCAGACTTTGAATTTTTTCGAAATTCCTACGATGCTCGGCCAAATTTGGAGCATTTTCTTCTAAAGGGAGAAGAATTTCTGTTTGAGGCATGGGAGGGTATGGGATACCAAATCTACAAATTTGTTTTGACCTAATTTCTCGCCTGCAAGAGTGCCCGTGACTATGGAGTTGATACTCCAAATATGGAGCAACGTCCGGGCAACTAGAATCAGCAGTAATAAACTGATCAATAAAAGACTTCACAGGCATAAATGTGGACTCATTCTTTAGGTCGAGCTTTGGGGCGTCTTTCAGCCAGAACATGCCATGTATATGTGGAGAGCCTCTTTGCTGAAACTCCACTCGCCAATAAAACTTGATGACCTGGTGACAACCAAAGACACCGCCTTCCTTTTTCATCAGTTTTAAAACCTGTCTATATCGAAAATCGAAATATCTGGCACAGGTCACTGGGTCTGCTCTAATGAGACGAGCTTTCTCATTAAACCCCAAATTTAACGCTTCTTCTTCGGATACTTCTAGCTTGTCTACATTTTTACATAGCAAGACTAAAAGCTCCGGCCACCTAGTTTCCGCTGCGGAAAATGTTATAAAAAAAGTTGGAAGCCCTACCTGCCTAATCATAGCCATCACTTTCTTTTTCTCGTCCTCCCAATGAGCAGGAGACGTGCGAATACCTTTTAAAAGCCTATAGCCATCATCATGAAGTATTAACCTATTTAAAGTTTCATCATTACGCACATCAGCAGCCGAAATGCCTTGAGTGGCAGAGTGCTTACGTAAGCAAATTGATGTGCTATTCCTAATGCTAATCATTTCTAACTTTTGAAGTTATGAAATAATTTATCAGTTCTACAACCTCTTCTATCAAAATTCCTAAGCTCTGATCTAACTATAGTTGTAAAACTTTCCTGACATTTCCTTTTAATGCCTGCAAATATTGTGGGAAAAGCCAGCTCCTCTGAATCACAATCGGTTATCATGTCAAGAGGTCGCTGACCCTCTCCTGGTGCTATAGCAATTCGAGGAATATCTATGTTTTCAACAGGGACATTTTCCATGAAGGTTTCTTGACCTCCTGGATTCAACTCTTCCTCTTCTTCTACTACTCTATGCTCATTAGGTTGTGCTGCCTTTTCTAACATTTGACACACAATGTCCCTGTCGTCTGCTGACGCAACAAATGGTACAGTCTCAGCTGAGTAAGAAGACAACCACTGCTCATTGATAGTAACCTGGTGCTTCTTATAAAGTTCTGTGTTCACTAAATACCGAATTGCATCAACTATCTTCGAGGGCCTTATGGTTTCAGCCATGAAATCATGGTTATACTCCATCCTACGCTTAAGATGAATCTGAACTACTTCGGCTTCATTAAATGCCCTGGGAAGGGAAGTTACAACATTTGCAACTGGAATTGGCACATTGATCACTGCTCCTTTAATGGCACTTTGACGTCCATATCCAAGAGACTTTATGATCATAAAAGGAAGACGGGGAGAAATCAGCCTTTCTTCTAGAGGCGTCAAGCCTTTCAGGCATTCCGGAAGCTCCGGAAAATTTAGGCCATTTGTAATAGAAGCCTTTGGTTTTTTCCCTGACTTAATACTGCGGCTGCAGGTTTTGCAAAAGCTAAACCTATTATTATGGGATGGAAACATAGAGGAAAGATACAAAATATCAACACTATCTGCCTCACTACACTTTTCCTCTATGATCTCACGCGAAATTTTGTCCACTTGATGTGGAAACCACAAACCTTGCAACATATGCAAACCTGATCGGGTCCCTGCTTGACTGTCTTATTAAAATTGGCTATTAGGCAATCTAAACTAGTTTTAACCTGCGATATCCTATCATCTGGAAGGGTATTCGCACGGTCCACTCTATTGCGGGACGCGTTTCTCCTATTCTCTGCTATCCTATTGGTGCAAATACTCCTATATAGACTCACTCTTTGCGACATATTCCTATGGGCTTCAAAGGCCTCACGTTGAGCTCGAATTCGAGCACTGCGGCGTGTACTAGTATTGCGTACCTGCTCAACAATCCTACGAATAGGATTGTTTCTAACCTGAGACCTTTGACTTCTATCTATTGCCCTTTCTAAAATTCGCGTCTCCTGATTTTGTCGCTGAATCGCCCTTCTAACAGCATCTCGTCCGCTTTCGTTGGACCTGAATTGTGGACATTGCCTGCGCCTCGACCGACGCAAAGTATTGGCAAGTTGTTCGGCATTTCTAGTTGAATGATCAGTTCGTCGAACACGGCGACGAACTGCATCCTGCTCTCTTTCCTGAGATCGAAACTCAGCATCTTGCCTGCGACTCGAACGACGCGAAGTGTTGGCAAGTTGTTCGTCTGTTTTAATTGCAAAATCACTGCGACGTACAGGGCGACGAACTGCATCCTGCTCTCTTTCCTGAGATCGAAACTCAGCATCTTGCCTGCGACTCGAACGACGCGAAGTGTTGGCAAGTTGTTCTTGTAATCTGATTGGCGAAGAAGCCCGAAGAGTAGTGTGACGAATTGTGTCCGGTAATTGCTCAACGGCCCTAAATGTTCTATTACTTCTGCGGACTCGATGCTGTTGACTATCTCTAACCCTTTCAGCTTCCCTAAATTCGAAATTTTGCCTACGTTCTCTATGTGCCTCTAGATTATTTACGCGTTCCTGCTCAGAAAAGTCTATATCTGACCTATTCAAACGATTTCTTTTTCGCTGTGTTTGACTCCTATTGCAAGCTGACTTTCTCTTAAGTCTAGGCATCTTCTAATATATAAGTTTTAAAATAATATATAGGTATGTTAAAAATAAAATTCTTATAAATTAATTTAATTTGAATATATATTTATCAAAAATTAATATATAGTTATATATATAAAATAAAGTTAGTATATTTATTTATATATATAAATATATTCATATATTTAAATAGATATATATATATTATAATTATATTCATATATTTAAATAAATACCATATATGTATATTATTTAAAATAATTATATTATAAATGAAAATAAATATCTAATGAAAGAACAAATAATAATAAAATTTAATAAGGAAAATAAAAATAAACAAAATGTGGAAAAAGGAATAAATATAAATCAAAGAAATAATAAATTAAACCTGCAAGAAATTCCAGCGAAAATTCCAATTTGAATCGCGGAAACGAACCGATACTGATGTTCACGTACAATCACTCACACTTCAGAAGAGTCTATACACATATATGTATGCATGCACAAAAATACGTTACGCTGTGTACCGCACTTTTCTAAAATTGCCGGCCACGTTCCGGGCAGGGCGCAATCATTCACACGCATCAAAAATGTTCCGTTAACGCATAACAATCACACACGAGGATTTACTTATTATATACTCGACTTATATTAATTTGCATTAAATGTTAAATGTATCATGAAAACGCGAATTAATTATATATTATTTTATATTTAATATCGAAAATACAAATGATAATCGACAATCGACGACGACACCGAACACGCCAATCGCAAACTACAAATTAACATAACACTGAAGCGCGCTGCCACCTTGCAACAATTTTGATACGTTGCCAATAATTTATCGCCGCAATTAAAAAGTGCGCGAAACCTTAAATTTATAATAATGATCTATAGAATCTAATATACATACAAAATATACATATATTAAAAAAACAAAGTAGAAGAAATGTTAGTACATTTTTTTCAAACATAGTTTCAATAGACGTGGGGATATAATATAATTTACACATATTAATATAATTTATATGCAAAACATATGAAATATATATCGATATGTTTAATATATATTAAAAGCTATCGATATGATAGCTCATAATATATCGTGAAATCTAAATTAATATTTATTTAATAAAAAGTCAATATATAAATTATTAAATAATAATAATAATATGTCTATATTAGAAATCTAGTAAATACCTGCATTCATGCATGCCGATCAACCACGCTATTGGTTGTATATAATTTTACATATGTATGTGTGAACACAAATTAAGTATGTATAAGTGTTTGCATTTATGCACATGTATTTTGGGTAATTGACATGTGCATGAAAAAGAAGAGTCGAGAAACAGCTCGCGCTTCGCGCTCGCATCGTTTATCCTTTTCTTTCATGCACAAGTAATTTAGTTCTGACGTCATCGACAACTTCATTGCTTTCTTCATATTCATATATACGCCACCTATTGGTTGAGTGTTAGCATATATTTATGCACATGTATTTTCGGTAATTGACATGTGCATGGAAAAGAAGAGTCGAGAAACAGCTCGCGCTTCGCGCTCGCATCGTTGTCCTTTTCTTTCATGCATAAGGAATTTAGTTCTGACGTCATCGACAAGTTCTTTGCTGGTCGAAGTGTCGAAATGGTTTATCTAATAACTTCAGTGTTTGTCTGATCGGATTGCAATTTGGAGGATAAGTTCATATATTATTTATCTATATATATGCTAAAGCAGAACGTTAAGATATGAGTTCTTCAAATGTAAATAGCAATGTAAACCAAAATTGGCGGTTTGCGGGGGCGGTAGGCGTGTTATTCCAAATTGAAAATAAACTTGATCTGCGTATGGTATACAGGAATCTACATGCTAAATTTGGTGTCCGTAGCTTTTGTAATAGCTGAGATCGGCGCGTTCATCCAGACAGACAGACAGACGGACAGACGGACAGACAGACGGACATGGCTCAATCGACTCGGCTATTGATCCTGAGCAAGAATATATATACTTTATGGGGTCTCCGACGCCTCCTTCTGCCTGTTACATACATTTGCACAAAGTTAGTATACCCTTTTTTGACCATTTTCAATGGTCCAAGGGTATAAAAACGGTCCTCTGAATTTCGGATCTAACTGGGTCTGGTGTCTTTCTTCATTTTTCAATAGCACATAGTCACCTACGTGGTGTTTGTCAACGGCTGCCCTACTGCTATCAAGTCTGGATTTATCGTAAGACGCTAAGGAATCCATATTTTCTGTCGCATGAGCTCTAACAGTTGCCAAATCTATTTCACAATCGGTCTCACATGGGGGAACTAACCCAAGGGGTCGAGCCTGTTTACCAATTAACATCTCCAACGGACTTGCCTCAGTGGCACGAGAAATTGTACAATTCAGTGCAAGTTGGACTTCGCCAAGTGTCGTTGACTTACGAGGGTCGTTTGATAAGTCCGTGACTTTTTGAATAAAATATATTTTTTTCGTCAAAGAAGCGTTTTATTTCTCAACATAATCTCCTTTTAGCTCTATACATTTAGTCCAGCGTTTTTCCAATTTTTTTATTCCTTCCAAATAATAGGTTTTCTCAAGGCCCTCAAAATAGTCGTTTGTTTCTGTGATGACCTCTTCATTTGACCCGAATCTCTTACCGCCGAGCCATTTCTTCATGTTTGGAAACAAAAAATAGTCACAGGGGGCTAAATCTGGAGAATATGCTGGATGGGGTAGCAGTTCGTAGCCCAATTTATGAAATTTTGCCATGCTGACTACACACGTGTGCACCCGTGCATTGTCCTGATGGAACAGCACTTTTTTTCGCCAAATGCGGTCGTTTCTGCTTCAAATCAATATCGAATCTGTCCAAAAGCTCTGAATAATATTCGCCGGTGATCGTTTTACCCTTTTCAAGGTAATCGATGTGAATGATACCTTGTGCATCCCAAAAAACTGTGGCCATGACCTTGTTGGCCGACAGACCCACCTTGGCCTTCTTTGGTGCACGTTCACCCGGAGAAACCCACTGTCTTGATTGTTCTTTGGTCTCTGGTGTGGTGTGGTGGATCCATGTTTCGTCTACGGTAACGAAACGGCGCAAAAATTCGTTTGGATTGCGGTTGAACATCGCCAAACACTCCTTTGAAATGGTCACACGGTTGCGCTTATGGTCGTGTGTGAGCAATCGCGGCACCCATCGCGCGGAAAGCTTTTTCATGTCCAAATATTCATGTAAAATGTGATGTACCCGTTCAGTTGAGATGCCTACAGCCTCAGCTACCTCACGCACTTTCATTCTCCGATCATCCAATATCATTCCATGGATTTTGTCGACGATTTCTGGCATGACGACCTCTTTTGGGCGACCTGAACGTTCGGCATCACTTGTACTGGTACGACCACAACGGAACTCAGTAAACCATTTCTTAACCATTGAAATTGATGGTGCAGAGTCCCCATAATATTTATCAAGTCTTTCCTTGGTTTCGGTGATGGATTTTTTACGCAAAAAATAATGCTTAATTAGCACACGAAATTCACTTTTTTCCATTTTCGTTAAAATTCACGAGATCGTCTGCTTTCAATGCCTATAAAACGCAAACTAAGAAACGCAGCTTTCTCAAAATTTTACAGTCAGCTGTTAATCGATAACTGCTGACAGGAGCAGTGTTGTATTTAGAGCAGGTGCGCGGCAAATACAAAAAGTCACGGACTTATCAAACGACCCTCGTAATTCTACCACTGACAACAAATTTTTCAGTATACTCATCACCCGTTCCACTTTCCCATTTGCACGGCTCATTCCCGTAGCAATCAAGTGAAGTTGAATTTTCTGTGATACTCAAAACTCTGAAAACTTAGAGCTAGTGAAGCATCTGGTAATCCAAATAAGGATACGGAAGATTTCATAGCGTTAACACAGCTTTCCGCATCTATCTTTAAGGTGTGATACGTAGTGGTGATCGGCTGTGCTTTGATTTCGCTCCTATTATTTTATTTTTTAAACTCCAAATTAACGAGATTTGCTGTATTCATTGTGTTTTGAATTTGTGATTTAGCAGTGTACAGTGTCTGTGCTAATAAGTGAGATTCACTGGTGTCTGGTATAACCACTAATATTGTGTTTAAAGTAGATTTTTATTCTTGATTAGCTGACGCGTCTTTGGCGTCTTGTTATTTTTGTTTTTGTTTCTATTTCGTACTCCCACGCTCATTCTCGCTTTCATCGGTCTCTGAGTGTGCTGCGCTGTGCTAAGAGTTATTGTTGTGCTGTTGCTCTTTCTTGATTTCGTGTCTACACTTTCTCGCGCTCTCGTTCTCACGCTTTCTTATGATCTCTTGTTAACTACGCTAGTGTTAGTGGTAACCAGCTGTGTAACATTAGATTACTTTTGCTTTCTTGCTCTTTTTTAACTTTTTCTTCTTGGAACTTATTTTTCGTATTTCGCTTTAACATTTTTGTTTGTTTTTTTGGTGTTCCCTACCATATTTTTTGTAGGCATATTAGTTCGCAATAAAATTGATGGTGTACTCCGCAACTTCTTGCAAATGCAAGTCCGATTCAAAGCCAGACTTTGTTGCTGATTGTGTGATAAATTCTATCACATGAAATGCATCGGCCTAACAGCACGAATCAAAGACTCCTTCAACAACAATGAATCTGGCCTGAAATGGTCATGCAAAGTTTGTCGGGTGAAAGAGCTAACTTTGAGTAAAATTCTTAGGGAGACTAAATTGAATGTGAAGAACTATAGATGTATTTCCAAACTGTCCGCAATTCCTAAGATTTTTTAAAAAAAATTTACGGCTCAGTTAACTTTTATCTGTAAATCTATAATTTCATCCCATCAACATGGGTTTATAAAGGCAAGATCAACAGCTACTAATCTTTTAGAATTCTCATCTGTCATCAATCTAGGATTTCGGAACAAAATGCAAACTGATGTGGTCTATACTGACTTCAGTAAAGCATTTGACTCCGTAAATCATAATCTCTTAATTCATAAGTTAAATTTGATTGGTTTTCCTCAAAAGCTCCTTCTGTGGATATCTGATTATTTAACTAACACGTCTCAACGAGTTCTTTTTAAAGACCGCCTTTCTAAGCCGATCGTACTTACTTCTGGTGTTCCTCAGGGCAGCCACCTTGTACCATTGCTATTTAACCTTTTTATTAACGATCTTCCTTCAATACTCCTTCACTCTAACATTCTTATGTTTGCTGATGATGTAAAAATCTGTTTGACACACAACGATCCTTCAAATAACCTTCTTCAAACAGATCATGATTTGGTTTTTGAATGATGCCGCCATAATCTGCTGCATCTTAAGGTACAGAGGTAACAATTGAGTCCTGTAACTAACTTCACAGAGACCTGGTGGGAACGGCTATAGAGGTAGCCACTGCTGATGGCGTCCGGGAAGTAGTGATCGCCTCTGCTTACTTCCCGGGCGATGTGGATGATGCACCCCCCGTAAGGGTTCAGCGGCTTGTGGGATTCTGCCGCCTTCACAACAAGCCGCTTGTGATCCGCTGTGATGCCAACGCCCACCACACAATCTGGGGGAGCAGCGATGTCAATAAACGTGGTGAGTCTCTCTTAGATTATCTAATGTGTTGTCATTTAGATAAAGCCAACGTAGGGTGTAAACCCACGTTTATAAACTCTATTAGGGAAGAGGTTTTAGATCTCACCCTAGTCAGCAACTCAATTGCGAGTTCGCTTGTTAACTGGCGCGTCACTGAATATTGCCCGTCCCAAAATCCGGTGGATTGACGCCATGCTCAAACACCGGACTATCTCCTCTACCCTGGACACGACGACCGCCCATATTAATGCGGTTAAAGGGTGTCCCCAGGGAGGGGTCCTATCCCCTTTGCTCTGGTCTCTAGTAGTCGACGAACTACTAATTATACTTGCAGGACAGGGCGTGGAAGCGATTGGCTATGCCGACGACCTGGCTCTCGTAGTGAACGGGAACTATGCCAACACCGTGACAGAGTTGATGCAATCAGCTCTGAACACGGTCAGTAGGTGGTGTGAAGATGTAGGTCTTAGCATCACCCCACAAAAGGCAATCATTGTTCCCTTCACTAAGCGTTACTCTGTTGACATTGGTCAATTATACATTGGCGGCTCTCCCGTGGACCTTTTCAATGAAGTCAAATATCTAGGGGTAACCCTTGATAAACGACTAAACTAAAAATCCCACTTACTTAACACTCTATCAAAGGCTACTCATGCCATGTGGGCATGCAGAAGACTCTTCGGTAGAATCTGGTGTCTCAAATCCTGCACCATCCGGTGGCTATTTGAGATGATTTTAAGACCGATCGTAACCTACGCTGCTATTGTTTGGTGGCCTAAGGTTACGCAGGTCACTGCCATCAACAAATGCACGAAACTGCATAGGCTGCTCTGCCTCTCCTTGACGGGTGCACTTCGCACCTGTCCCACCGCAGCTATGGAATCAATTTTGAATCTGACTCCGCTGCACATCCGCATTAAAGAAGTTGCTGCTATGAGCCTTCTTAGAATAAAGCTGCAATCTGGGCTTCTAGCTACCGAATCAGGGCATGCTAGCTTAATCAAAGATATTCCTGCCCTAGAGATCTGCACCAGATCAGATTCTATGACCAAGGAACTCTTCTTTGGTGCAAAATTCAGAACCCTCATCCCGGACCGTAGGGACTGGGATGCTGGCAACCCCATCAGAGACCCCAATTGTATACATTGGTATACCGACGGGTCAAAGACTAATCAGGGGCTTGGAGCTGGGATACATGGTCCCAACTCCAAAACCTCGATTGCTATGGGCAACTGGCCTACAGTTTTCCAATCAGAGGTTCACGCCATCGAGTTCTGCTGCCGTCTTCTCCTTGAGAAGGGGATTAGAGCAGCGAACATATACATCTTCTCGGACAGCCAAGCGGCCATACTGGCCCTCTCCACAAAAAGAGTATGCTCGCGTATGGTGGCTGACTGCTGGAACTGTCTCCAGCGGTAGTCGAATAAGAATAAAGTTACCCTAATTTGGGTACCTGGGCATTCCAGGGCAACGAGCAGGCGGACGAACTAGCGAGGGCTGGGTCATCAGCCCCCCTGCTTGGCCCCGAACCCTTCTGTGGCGTGGGGTGGTCAACTATCTCCTTCCTGGTGAAAACCTGGGCTGGAAGATTGACCGAACACTACTGGTTCTTCCAACCAGGGATGCGGCAGGCTAAAGAGCTCACCAATCCTAAAGTTGATTGAAGGACCAAGCTACTCTCTAGGAGAAACCTTTACCAACTTGTTGGCTACCTTAGTAGCCACCACTTGGTGAACTATCACCTTACCAAGATGCAGAGTGCAGGCTCTGCAAAGAGGACGACGAGTCTACTAAACACATTCTATGTGACTGTCCGGCCTTGGTATGGACTAGGAGGAAGTCCCGAGCATATTGTCCGTTCCTCGACGAAAGATCTGTTATGCTTCTATTGGGAGGCAGAACTTTTGTCATTATAGGGAGAGCTTTTGTCATTATAGGGAGAGCATTCTAGGTACAAAAGATCTTCATGGTCGCAGTGCCTCGCGCCTTCTCCGCTGGGAGACTCCCTCTTTTATAATAATAATACACATAATTTTATACCACTATCCTTGGCCTTTTGTAATACTAACTACAGCTTGCATAACCCTTTTCGAGTTCTCTGTGGTGACTACAACAGACTGTCTAGAGTTTTCAACTCCGAGTCGTCCCTTTACTCTGTTAAACTGTCTATCCTTAATCAATTAACACTACATGCTACTACTGATCTGATTGAGTTTTACTGGGTTTTCCCCAATCCTTTGCAGCAAATGTTTGATCGAGAATTCTTGTTTCGTTATTCCCAGCCTAAATTTAAAAACATATATTTTTAAAAAATTTTATATTTTTGACATATTGCAAAATTTAGTTTTAAAATCTAAATTATTTTCTTTTTTTAAATTTCCAATTTTAATTTAATATAATCTAATTTTAATTTTAAGTCGACTGATTTAGTTGACGTTAAATAAATAAATAAATAAATAAATACAGATAAACAAAATTTGTATAGGCATCGATCTGAACAATGACATATTCAAATCGCTCTTGCCACTTAATTTCCCCATAATATCTATATGAATGGTGTGCCACGGTATACTTGTCTTCAGAATGGAATGAAGTTCCGCCTGAACCTTCCCGGACAATGATTTCACGGATCGACAAGTTATTCAGTTTGAAACAAATTTTCGTATATACTTGTTCATTTTAGCGAACCAATAATACTGGTACACTTTATCAAGTGTCTTTTGCCACCCTAAATGCATTATTGACTCGTGTACCTGGTTAATTACTGACCATTTGAAAGCTCTGGGTACAACTGGTAAATAACTTGTTCTACCTAGTCTCTGGACGTTGCGATATAATACGCCTTTTCGCAGATCATACTTTTTGGCCAGTTTTTCGGCCAATTCATCTGACTCCAATTTGCTAACAATTTCTATTATCTCGGGAACTAAGCGTTGCTCAGCAAGAAGCCAAGTACTTGTAATTTCGGACAGATTTACTCGTTTTTCGGGAATCTTGGTTATTGACAGAATGTGTTCGGATGATAAAGGATTTCTTGATAGGAAGTCGACATGAGCCCCATACGCTTACCCTCTCTATCCTGAATTTCAAAATTAAACGATTGTAAGTAGGCCCACCAGCGGTGAACTCTGGGGGTTAAATCTACTTTTGTGCGATAAGCGAAAATGTTGTAGGAGGCCAGGCCAATGAATTGTCTAACGTCGGAGACAGTTTGAGGAGGAGGCAAGGAGCTTAATGAAGCTATCTCTCGCACATTCGGGCGAATCTCTCCAGATCGCACTTCATAGCCCAAATACTGGACTGCTCTTTTGAGAAAACTACATTTAGCAAGATTAAAGGTAAAACCAGCCTTTGTAAGAACATCCAAAACAGTTGTTAGCCTTTCCAAAGCCTATTCCTTGGTTGGCGATACTACCATTATATCGTCCATGTAAAATATTACAAAAGAATTAGCAAGGTCACCAAGTGCATTTATGACTACGCGCTGGAAAACTGATGGCGCATTTTTGAGGCCAAAATGCAATGTAAGAAATTCAAATTGACCGTCTGGGGTCAGTATATTCCACGGATTCAGGATGAATCGGGATTTGGTGGAAACCACTCGCCATATCTAAGCATGTGAATAATTTGCTCCGCGAAGTCTAGCAATTTGATCGCTGATAAGCGGTAAGGGGTATTTATCAGAAATCGTGTTCGAATTTAGCTCTCTAAAATCAACACACAGATGGTCGGTGCCGTTCTTCTTTTTGACAAGCAACATGCGGCTGGTAAAGGGAGAACAACTTGGGCGAACAATATTACATATTATCAATTCGCTCACCTGCATACGAACTACTTCTCTCTCTTCGGGGCTAAGTCTGTAAGGTCGGCGCTGGACAGTTTTAGTTGGATCAATTAAACGGATTTTCATTTCGCCATGTATTTACTCGGGTATGAGGTATCCCATTGGTAAATGAAGTCGAGTGCTTTTCCAGTAGCTCGATTAATTTAGCTTTCTCATTGTCGACTAACTCGGTGTCAATATCGGACAAGGTAAACGATCGCTCAGTAACGCATCAATTATTAACAGTTTTTTTGATTTTACTACTTTAAAATTATCGGATGCCAAAATTATATAAAAGCCTTGTTTGAGTATTTTTCGCCCTATCAGAATATCACTCCTCAATTGCTCATTCGGGACTACATGAAATAATATTTCAATAATATTTTCGTTTACAGATTTGCAATGTACTACATACACTGCCACCACCAATGCCTTTTATCATTACAATATTGTTTATACGTTTACCAGATAACTTATTACTAATGTCGTCTTTAAAAAGGGAGCACTCTGCACCGGAATCGAAACAAATTGGATAGATCTCACCTCATTGATGCAAACTTCCCTTTGGCTCAGTCACACAACATTGGTTAACAGGCCTCTGTTGAGTCACATCTTGCTTGGCTGCACTTCCATTTTTCGGGCACTGGTTGGAGAAATGTCCCAGTTGGCCGCACCGATAGCACGTAACATTTGATTTTTCACGCTGCGGTTTCGCCTCTCTATCTTGTCGCATTTTACTTCGACATTCGGCAATTCGATGTCCCGGCTTTGAACAGAAGTGGCATACCACTGGCGATGCCTTACGGTTCTTCTGGTTAAGTCCAAGGTTGTCATCTCGAGCATGTCGCCTCTTGTCGAACGTAAACGCTTTTAACTCCGCCTGGTACGCACATTGGATGTGAAGAGAACGCGTTGCAAACGACTGTCAATGTTTGCCATATGCGCAAGAACATGAAACGGCAATTTGGGTAGCTTAACATCATAACTGGGTTGCTGCTCGCGTGCCGACAACTGCACGCCACTGCCCCTCAGTAAATGCTGGATGTGGCACCGATCCCACTTCTGATGTCGGGTTGTTAATATCAGGAGCCTCGTTGTCACATAGATCAGTATAATCCTTAATGTTGCCGGATAAGTGATAAAGGCTGTAAATTTCTCGATTTAATTATCCCAGTCTAGTGTGCTGATCAGTTTGGTAAAAGGCAGGAGTTTTTGGGGTGCCAGGCCCGCTGCGTCTTCCAGTGATGCAAGCAGGGGGCTTCCAAGGCACTTCGCTCTCGAGGTCATGAGAGCGAGGCAGTCGCAGATGAGGTGCTGCAGAGTTTCTTTTACTTCTGGTACCTTGCATTTCCTGCATTCGTCATTGTCGGTAATGCCCAACTTCTTAGCGTGAGTTGCGGTCAGGCAGCGACCCGTGATTGTTCTACAGTCTCAACTCGGGAGCTGAATGACATATTGGGCTAATTTCGCGTTTGTATTGTTGCACATAGTGCGGGCTATCTTGCAGTTTATTGTGCTGTGCCACCTTCTTCCTGCTATTACCGCAGCGGCTTGTTCTAGGCTGTGGCTTATAGATCGCAGCGGTGGCTTCAGGTCTTCAGCTGTCAGTTGTCTAGATTCGGCACCCTCTTTCGCTAGCCTGTCTGCCATCTCGTTTCCGTCAATGCCCTGGTGGCTGGGAACCCAAAAGATGCGCACCTTCGAGCGGCTGCTTAATGCATCTAATGCTTCTCTGCTTGCCAGTACACTTTCGGAGCTGATGACATAGGATTGCATAGATTTGATAGCCACCTGACTGTCGACAAAGATGCTGACCCGGTTCTTGTTGAGTGTTGTCGCAAGTTCTGTAGCCTTCTTTATGGCAAAGACTTCCGCTTGGATCTGCATAGTAGACCGCGGCGCCCACGCCGGCTTCCATTTTAGATCCGTCTGTAAATATCTTCATTGCGTTTTAGTCCATGCCGATTTTCCAATCTTCATGTCCCATTAGAGTGGGCGTTCTAGAGAAGTTCTTTATTGGAATCATATAGTCCGTGCTATCGGATGATTCTCCTCCTACTTCGCTGTGCCCATAATTTGCGAAGGCCATATTTCCCGTAGAACAAAGACGTTGCGCGGTCTTTTGTGCTAGTAGTTTAGCCTGTATGTCAATGGGGAGAACTCCAAGTATCACTTCCAAGGCCTTTGTTGGAGTAGATCTCAGTGCCCCAGTAATGCACATCAGTGCGCGTGTTTGTACCCTTTCCATTGTTAGGAGGTATGTGAATTTCTTAGAGGCCTTCCACCATACTAGGACACCGTAGAGTAGTATTGGACGAACAATTGAGATGAAGATCCAGTGCATCAGTTTGGGAGACAAGCCCCACGTGCTACTTAGCATCTTTTGCGATGCATATAGTGCACTTGTGGCGTTCTTTACCCTTACCTCGACATTGGTTTTCCAGCTCAACTTGCTGTCCAGTACTATTCCTAGATACTTCATGCTCTTTTTTGGCTCGAGCATGGCACCTTTTATAGATGGCGGAGTCCATTGCGGTATCTTGTATCTCTTGGTAAAGAGAATTAGATCCCTCTTGTCCGCATTGATACTGAGTCCGACCTCCATCACCTCTTTAAGTGTACTGTCCGTGACAGAGCTGATCGTCATTAGACATTTGCCCACGATAATTATGGCTATGTCATCTGCATAGGCGGTTATCTTTGGGACTTTCCGTTTAAATTTGCTTAAGACGTCGTTTACCACTAAATTCCACAACAGCGGCGACAACACTCCGCCTTGTGGCGTGCCTCTGTGCGCTGCTTTTGTTTTGGTTGTGGTTCCCCATTCGGCTCTTACTCTTCTGCATCTCAATAGATTTCCTATCCAAGAGTTTACAGCCTCGTGGGTTTCTGCAGCTCTCAGGCTCCGCATGATCGCTTCCGTAGATACATTGTTGAATGCACCTGAGATGTCCAGGAACGCTCCTAAGGCAAATTCCGTGTGGTGTAGGGCTTTTGTGTAGGCGTGTTGGTTGGATTCTACGAGTCGGTTCATGCCTCCTCTTATGTGTAGTTCCAGGAGTTTTTCGAAGGTTTTTAGCAGGAAAGAGGTGAGACTGATCGGCCTGTAATCTTTCGGCTGCATGTGACTGCATTTTCCTGCTTTTGGCAGGAACACAACACGTGCTGTCCTCCAGGGTACAGGTACATATCCCTGCCTCAGACATGCTTTGAATATCGATTCCAGCTATGGAGTGACCTTTTCTTTGCTCTTCTGCAGCATGGTTTGTATAACACTATGTAGCCCAGGCGATTTGTAGCTTGCAAAGGAGTCTATGGCCCAATGGATTTTGGGTGGTGTGATTATATTCCCAAGTACATCGGACACTGGATTCGTGTGCACTGATTGTTGTGGATCGAGTACATCTGTGCATCCGGGAAAGTGCTCGCTTAGAAGGGCATCAGTCGCTTCTCTGCTGCTCCTCGTCCATTGGCCATCGCTAGTTCTTAGTTGGCTCTGAATTGCCGATTGGCTCGACAGAAGCTTCCTAAGCCTGACGGTTTCCGTGACCTTCTCTATGCCAGAGTAGTTTCTTTTGGCTGTCTGGACCTTTATCTTAAAGTCACGGAGCCTTGTCCTGTATTCATCCCATACAATATCTTCGTTTGCTTGTTTAGCTAGATTGAAGATTTCTTGTAGGTCGGTGCGTTGTGCCTTCAATTGTGGGTTCCAGCAGGGTGGCCTATGTTTCCTACTTGATGATTGAGGTCTTGCACCCTGCTTTGAAGGCTGGGGTTAGGTGATGACAGAGAGTCATCATGGACTTCTTAATGTCCACCGTTGATAAGATTGGTGTTGGTGATGGGAGTGTCCTTGTCACTTTGGTCTTAACCATGTCCCAGTTGGTGTTCCGGGGATTTTTGAAAAGACTTTTTGTCACTGTGCACTCGAGTTGAACTTCGAACTGGATATACCTATGGTCAGAGAAGGAAGGTTTTCTGAGAACCCTCCACTCCATGACTTCGGTATTTGTTCATAAATGACTGTAAAGCTATAACGCAAGATGAGGTGGGAAATACTTAGGTGGGTTCCTCTCCCCTGTTAGCGATCTTAAGGTTAAATTTTAGAATGAAGACTAAAAGTGACATTTAGAATGAAGACTAAAAGTGACTCACCTCTATTGTTCACGTCTTTGCAGCCCAATAGAGTGTGCTGAGCGTTGGCGTCAGCGCCTATCACCAGGGGTTGCCTCTTCTGGCTCACCTCCTGGATCGGCGATTCCCTGTCATGCGCTAGATAGCAGGATGCCATCAGGAGTGGTTCATCCCTGTGCTGTAATTAGACATAAGATAAGCATAGATGCCTTTTCTTACCAGAATTTCAGTTCTAGCTTTACTTACGGTGGTCGGGTAGAAGATGCCGTAGTTGCTAGACCCTAGCCCAGCGATCTTGTTTCCCGATGAGATCCAGGGCTCCTGGACTAGAGCCACGTCGATGGACTCCTCCTCCAGGGTTAAGAGGAGTTCCGCCGACGCCAACTTGCTCTTATGGAGATTTAGCTGAAGGATCCGTAGCTTCATGGCTATTTTGCCGGCCTCCAGCGTGTTGGCATTGGTGTCGTTCGGGTGGGTTTTCTTGAGTCTTAGGTATACATTGCCTACTCCCCACGCCATCTTCCCAAACCTCCGGTATAGGAGATCCTCGGCCTCCGGTAGGAGGTAGGCGGTAGGCACGTCCGGATTCTGCCATCGGAGTAGTTTGACCGCCTGTTCCTTAGGTACGACCCTCGGGAAGAGTACCTTCGCTTTTGGTACTGACGGAATACAGGTTCTGACAACTACCTACTGCTTAGCACCTTCCCACGGGGCGTCCATCATGGCCACAGTTTCGGTGATCCACTTCAGGGTGAGGTCATCCTTGCAGCTCAGTATTTTTACCCCGTTAAGCCATCCAAGGTGGTAGGCTGAGTCTCTGGCTCCTCCATTCGTTTGAATAGGGCGTCCAACAGCCTCAGCTCTACCATCTTCCACTTCTCGGGTGTTATTTTGCCGTGGGGGTTACTGCGGTCGATGAGCACGACGACTAAGTAACGACGCGCCACATCGCTCACCGTCTCCCTTTTTGGCGGTGGCTGCTTTGTACTGGGCTTTGGCTCTCAAGCCCTCCTTTGTCCTTTTGGACCCTTCCCTACTAGGGGAGAAATTAAATTAGTGAAACAGAAATAAAAGATAGAATTAAACAAAATTACAGAAATTTAAAAAGAAATGAAGAAAGATTAAAAACATGAATTGGGAAAGAAAACAAATAGGTATTAAATAAATTCAATTAAAGTTAGCAACCGAAACAGGAAATTGAATTAAAGTAATGAATGGTTTGAAAATAAAGAAACAAAATGGAACAAATAAACTAATTAACAACATAACGATAAAAGAATTGAATGAAATAAGGTTTAATAACATTAAATTCTCATTTTTTTCGTTTTATCAACTAGATAACATTGCCTTATATACAATTTTTATACCCTTGGACCATTGAAAATGGTCAACAATGGGTATACTAACTTTGTGTATGTAACGGGCAGAAGGAGGCGTCGGAGACCCCATAAAGTATATAAATTCTTGCTCATGATCAATAGCCGAGTCGATTGAGCCATGTCCGTCTGTCTGTCCGTCTGTCTGTCTGTCTGGATGAACGCGCCGCTCTCAGCTATTACAAAAGCTAGCGACACCAAATTTAGCATGAAGATTCCTGTATACCATACGCAGATCAAGTTTATTTTCAATTTGGAATAACACGCCTACCGCCCCCGCAAACCGCCAATTTTGATTTACATTGCGATTTACATTCAAAATACTCATTTCTTAATGTTCTGCTTTAGCATAAATATAGATAAATACCATATTAACTTATCCTTCAAATTGCAATCCGATCGGACAATAAACACTGAAGTTATTACATAAATCATTTCGACCTTTCGACCAGCAAAGAAATTGTCGATGACGTCAGAACTAATTTACTTCTGCAGGAAAGAAAAGGACAACGATGCGAGCGCGAAGCGCGAGCTGTTTCTCGATTCTTCTTTTCCATGCACATGCCAATTACCGAAAATACATGTGCATAAATATATGCTAATACTCAACCAATAGGTGGCGTGGTAAATGAATATGAATGTATGCAAGTATTTATGGTACATGCATTTGTACATATTTATAATATTCATGCTTACATGCACATATGATTATTATTTAATAATTCATATTTTAAGGTCAGTAAAAAATACAAAACTTTAAAATGCAATTAAATAAATATTAATTTTGATTACTTGATATATTGCAAGTTATCGATATTGGCCAATTCAAAATCTATAAAGAAATACCGATATATGCTGCTCACACCGTTTTTTGCAGTCTTTCGCGCGCTATTAAAATTGCGGCGATAAATTATTAACAACGTACCGAAATTTATGCAAGGTGGCAGCGCACTGCAGTGTTATGATTAATTTGTAGCTTGCGATTAGTATCATACAATTAGATACTTTTTACGGCAACATACGTCCAAGGGTATCCCACTGTCGCGTGCCGCTCGACTGTTGCTCTCGTTTTTCTTATTATTAAATGAATAAATTTATTATAATGTTTTGGTAAATAAATATAGTTTTCCTTATGTGAAAAGGCGAAGGGTATAATGAAAGGGTAACATTTAAATTAGGGGTTTACCATATAGTGCCAAAGGTAAATCATGGAGGGCGGGTACTGAGGCGGGTTACTATACCAACAATGTAACCTCATTTTTAATAGATATACTAGCATAGCAGCATCATACAGCCATGAGCTTTCGAAATGTTCTTTCTTCTAAATTATTTAATGCATTAATTATAAATCTTGTTCATGAAAGTAATAGGCACGGGACTATAAATTTAATTCAATGTGGGTTTCTGATATACCTAGTTGATCTAAAATATTATCAATTCTAGGCAGTGGGAATTTATCGGACTACAGTTTTTTATTAATTTGACGATAGTCAATTTCTAATCGCCATTTTTTCTTGTCAGAACCGGGAAGAGATTTCTTTGGAACTAACAAAAGTGGGCTGTTATATGGGGACACAGACGGTTCGACTATTTTGTTATCAATTAACTTTTCTAACAGGTAGAAACCTGTACTTGAATTTCGTCAAGTTGACTTTGAGGATTCCTATAATTTTTAATATATACTGGCTCATCATCTGTCAATCTTAGCTTTTGTTTGTAGAAATTATTTGTTGTAATTGATTCGGTTTCAAGTCCGAATACATCGCTATACTTGGTGCATAAATCTCTTAGTGTAGATTTGAATTGCGGTGGAAAATTTTTTGTTAATTGAGACATGACAGTTTTTTCTCTCGCTTCAGAATTGTTTTGAACTATGTCATAGTTCGAAAGTGATTCATATTGTAGATCTTTTATATTTACTATTTGATCTTTACCAGTTGTATTCAGTAATCGGACAAATGCATTTTTGGTTGTTGCAACTGTGTTTGCAACATAAATGCCATTTTGAATTTCCTGGTTAGGTATTAAAACACTATCTTCATTTGAGGATAGTTGTATTTTTCGGACAACCTGGGATCTTGTCTCATCTTGAGCCAATCTTCTGTTTGATTAAAATCTAATTGACAATTGAATTTCTTTATTAAATCAATGCCAAATATTCCATCACATGGGATTAGGAAATGTGAATCTACTATATGAAAATCGTGTGGAATTATGTAATTGCCTGTCTGTATCTCAATTGAAGTTAATCCTTTGGATTGAATTAATTAATGTCCTATTCCTTGAATATTAATTTTATTGGTTCCTTGAATATCATTAAAGATATCAGAATTTTGTTTTAGAAGAGAAATATCTGCACCTGTGTCTATTAAAAAGACAAGTTTTTTATTTGTTTCTACATTGACAAAATTTACAAATATGTTTTTGCTAAGATTAATTGTGTGAACCTTGTAACTATTTATTGTTGAGCAGCTAAAGATTGTTCGGAGTTTCCCGAGTTATTTTGGGCTACTAATTGTTCCATCTCTTGCGTGTAGAGGTTGGCTGTTTTGTTCTTTTGCTGCAGATTTAGCAATTTCTCCCTTCACTGTTCTCGAGAGTTTATCTTTAATTTCCTGTATTGTTTTTTCTGTGCTAATGGGATTCCTTGCATGACCTTTTAGTTTGGTCTTAATGACATTGACTGCTAAAGTCTCATGTTCTCCTTTTATCGAATCTAACAAGTTCAGAGCGTCTTTGAAACTCTGTAGGTTTTCGGCTTTGCCGTCGTACTCAAATAATAGAGACGAGACTGTCTTTAGGAAATCTACTTCTGATTGTGCCATCTTATTTACTATTTTATTTTCTGTTGGCTTACTATTTCTTTCCTCAGCAATTACGTCTAGTAATAGTTCAGCTGGGAAATTTAGTGTATTCGGAACAAGTACTTGTAACTTGTGCCTTTGTGACACATATAATATGTTCTCTCTTAATCGAGATATATCTTTTACTTGTGTCTGTTGTAACGAAGATAATTTCGTATTGTGGTCAAGTATTATGACACGGGCCTCGATATATTTTCCTAATAGTGTCTCTAAATGATGTATCTTCGTATCGTTACTTATTGGTGCACTCTTATTGAGGCACTTAAATGATCTATCAAAGTCTTTGCGCAGTTTTTTGATTTTAGCTATTATATTTAGGCAATCCATCAAGTTAGAATCTGGGGTTTTAATCAAAAGATTTTATATTATGTTTTAAAATTTATTTATATGTTCATAACTTGCTTTGTTTCTGTCATTTTTGTGTTTTTTTTTTATTTCTTTTTGAAGCTTTTGACAAGACAGTTTTATGCTTGCTTATGTAACGTCCAGTTCAAACTGAAACGGGAAAAAAAAGAAAAATATTAATAAAGCGCCATCTATGGTTAAAAGTCAGTATGTCTACTTATCCGGGATGTTGCCAAAGATTTTGAGGCACGAAGAGAGCGAGGTTAACATGGCAGGCCATCGTTCGCTGGGTCCCAAGCGGTACTTTGCCATTTTTTTTTTTCCCCAAGTCAGTCGTTCCGAGTCAGCCATTGTGAGTGCAAGTAAATCTGCAAAGTTATCCAGAAATTTTAGTGTCCAGTGATTTTGTGGGAAAAATTAATTAAATACTTACCTGTATCCATTGCTGGTGAGTCCTCCGGATAAGATCTGGAAGAGAAGAACAGATTTGTATTGTTAAATTCTGACAAAATCATGGTTGCAGAACTGGACCCAGGAGTCCAAAGGGCACGCCACTTGAACTGCCAGGAGACAAAGGGCAGCCGATTATACTGCATCTGGTCGAGCGGTGCCTATTGGCCGCGACTGCGTGCATTATTTCGGCAGCAGGAAGTTTGGCATCGTCATCCCTGCTCCCAGCAGCCATCACGACGGCTAGAGAAATTCTGGACTGGCACCAACAAAAAAAAAAAAAATATGAAAAAAAAATTTACTTGTATCGCACATTAATTCCCGCCAAAATCCCAGCAGCCATCACGACGACTAGGGAAATTCTTAAACCACCAGCACCTTAAATACCGCCAAAATCATAGCAGCCATCACGACGGCTAGGGAAATTCTTAAACCACCAGCACCTTAAATACTGCCAAAATCATAGCAGCCATCACGACGGCTAGGGAAATTCTTAAACCACCAGCACCTTAAATACCGCCAAAATCATAGCGGCCAACACGTCAGACATCCTTTTGCGAAGTTAATACAAATTTAAGCAAACGGCACCACAAAAAAAAAACATTTTAAATCGTTTTTTTTTTATTTTTTAATTTAGTTAAAAAAATTTTTCCTTGTTTAATTGAAATTTTCACATTATTTAAATAATTTATTAAAAGTTTCGTTAGTATTTGTCCCTCTACTTTATATTTGTTCTGCTGCAAATTTGTCAGCTGTTGTATTTAAGGCTCGAAATGTAGGTCATTGACTTGAGTGAATTAAGAATTGAGTTTGAAACGCGAGAAAAGAATATACCCAAAAGCACTCAGGAGACATACAAGAAAATTTAGAGTAAAGAGGAGACAGAATTAAAACATACAACTGTATGTGGCTATGTACGTGTATGCAAGTGCATAGGCATACATAATTACATATGTGTTAATTTCGTGGTATTTCAAGGTCGGTTTGTGTATCTACATATGTAAATTATAAACCTTTTTTTCTTAGCACCTCTTCGAAAGCGCTTTCGTCGCGGGATGTGGAAAACAAAGTGAGTAAACAACACATAAACACTTTCATGGCTAACATATGTTAGAATATGCACTTAAATTTTTAAAAACCAATCACAATCATCACAAAACAAAAAAAAAGTAACCTTTGAAACATCCACGTAACTAAAGTATGCTCCGCCACCAATAAAACTACTTACTTACTTTTTATACCCTTGGACCATTGAAAATGGTCAAAAAAGGGTATACTAACTTTGTGCAAATGTATGTAACAGGCAGAAGGAGGCGTCGGAGACCCCATAAAGTATATATATTCTTGCTCAGGATCAATAGCCGAGTCGATTGAGCCATGTCCGTCTGTCTGTCCGTCTGTCTGTCTGTCTGGATGAACGCGCCGATCTCAGCTATTACAAAAGCTACGGACACCAAATTTAGCATGAAGATTCCTGTATACCATACGCAGATCAAGTTTATTTTCAATTTGGAATAACACGCCTACCGCCCCCGCAAACCGCCAATTTTGGTTTACATTGCTATTTACATTCGAAGAACTCATTTCTTAACGTTCTGCTTTAGCATATATATAGATAAATAATATATGAACTTATCCTCCAAATTGCAATCCGATCAGACAATAAACACTGAAGTTATTAGATAAACCATTTCGACACTTCGACCAGCAAAGAACTTGTCGATGACGTCAGAACTAAATTCCTTATGCATGAAAGAAAAGGACAACGATGCGAGCGCGAAGCGCGAGCTGTTTCTCGACTCTTCTTTTCCATGCACATGTCAATTACCGAAAATACATGTGCATAAATATATGCTAACACTCAACCAATAGGTGGCGTATATATGAATATGAAGAAAGCAAAGAAGTTGTCGATGACGTCAGAACTAAATTACTTGTGCATGAAAGAAAAGGATAAACGATGCGAGCGCGAAGCGCGAGCTGTTTCTCGACTCTTCTTTTTCATGCACATGTCAATTACCCAAAATACATGTGCATTAATGCAAACACTTATACATACTTAATTTGTGTTCACACATACATATGTAAAATTATATACAACCAATAGCGTGGTTGATCGGCATGCATGAATGCAGGTATTTACTAGATTTCTAATATAGACATATTATTATTATTATTTAATAATTTATATATTGACTTTTTATTAAATAAATATTAATTTAGATTTCACGATATATTATGAGCTATCATATCGATAGCTTTTAATATATATTAAACATATCGATATATATTTCATATGTTTTGCATATAAATTATATTAATATGTGTAAATTATATTATATCCCCACGTCTATTGAAACTATGTTTGAAAAAAATGTACTAACATTTCTTCTACTTTGTTTTTTTAATATATGTATATTTTGTATGTATATTAGATTCTATAGATCATTATTATAAATTTAAGGTTTCGCGCACTTTTTAATTGCGGCGATAAATTATTGGCAACGTATCAAAATTGTTGCAAGGTGGCAGCGCGCTTCAGTGTTATGTTAATTTGTAGTTTGCGATTGGCGTGTTCGGTGTCGTCGTCGATTGTCGATTATCATTTCTATTTTCGATATTAAATATAAAATAATATATAATTAATTCGCGTGTTCGTGATACATTTAACATTTAATGCAAATTAATATAAGTCGAGTATATAATAAGTAAATCCTCGTGTGTGATTGTTATGCGTTAACGGAACATTTTTTATGCGTGTGAATGATTGCGCCCTGCCCGGAACGTGGCGCGCAATTTTAGAAAAGTGCGGTACACAGCGTAACGTATTTTTGTGCATGCATACATATATGTGTATAGACTCTTCTGAAGTGTGTGTGATTGTACGTGAACATCGGTATCGGTTCGTTTCCGCGATTCAAATTGGAATTTTCGCTGGAATTTCTTGCAGGTTTAATTTATTATTTCTTTGATTTATATTTATTCTTTTTTCCACATTTTGTTTATTTTTATTTTCCTTATTAAATTTTATTATTATTTGTTCTTTCATTAGATATTTATTTTCATTTATAATATAATTATTTTAAATAATATACATATATTTATTTAAATATATGAATATAATTATAATATATATATATCTATTTAAATATATGAATATATTTATATATATAAATAAATATACTAACTTTATTTTATATATATAACTATATATTAATTTTTGATAAATATATATTCAAATTAAATTAATTTATAAGAATTTTATTTTTAACATACCTATATATTATTTTAAAACTTATATATTAGAAGATGCCTAGACTTAAGAGAAAGTCAGCTTGCAATAGGAGTCAAACACAGCGAAAAAGAAATCGTTTGAATAGGTCAGATATAGACTTTTCTGAGCAGGAACGCGTAAATAATCTAGAGGCACATAGAGAACGTAGGCAAAATTTCGAATTTAGGGAAGCTGAAAGGGTTAGAGATAGTCAACAGCATCGAGTCCGCAGAAGTAATAGAACATTTAGGGCCGTTGAGCAATTACCGGACACAATTCGTCACACTACTCTTCGGGCTTCTTCGCCAATCAGATTACAAGAACAACTTGCTGACACTTCGCGTCGTTCGAGGCGCAGGCGAGATGCTGACCTTCGATCTCAGGAAAGAGAGCAGGATGCAGTTCGTCGCCGTGTACGTCGCAGTGATTCTGCAATTAAAACAGACGAACAACTTGCCAACACTTCGCGTCGTTCGAGTCGCAGGCAAGATGCTGAGTTTCGATCTCAGGAAAGAGAGCAGGATGCAGTTCGTCGGCGTGTACGTCGCAGTGATTCTGCAATTAAAACAGACGAACAACTTGCCAACACTTCGCGTCGTTCGAGTCGCAGGCAAGATGCTGAGTTTCGATCTCAGGAAAGAGAGCAGGATGCAGTTCGTCGCCGTGTACGTCGCAGTGATTCTGCAATTAAAACAGACGAACAACTTGCCAACACTTCGCGTCGTTCGAGTCTCAGGCAAGATGCTGAGTTTCGATCTCAGGAAAGAGAGCAGGATGCAGTTCGTCGCCGTGTTCGACGAACTGATCATTCAACTAGAAATGCCGAACAACTTGCCAATACTTTGCGTCGATCGAGGCGCAGGCAATGTCCACAATTCAGGTCCAACGAAAGCGGACGAGATGCTGTTAGAAGGGCGATTCAGCGACAAAATCAGGAGACGCGAATTTTAGAAAGGGCAATAGATAGAAGTCAAAGGTCTCAGGTTAGAAACAATCCTATTCGTAGGATTGTTGAGCAGGTACGCAATACTAGTACACGCCGCAGTGCTCGAATTCGAGCTCAACGTGAGGCCTTTGAAGCCCATAGGAATATGTCGCAAAGAGTGAGTCTATATAGGAGTATTTGCACCAATAGGATAGCAGAGAATAGGAGAAACGCGTCCCGCAATAGAGTGGACCGTGCGAATACCCTTCCAGATGATAGGATATCGCAGGTTAAAACTAGTTTAGATTGCCTAATAGCCAATTTTAATAAGACAGTCAAGCAGGGACCCGATCAGGTTTGCATATGTTGCAAAGGTTTGTGGTTTCCACATCAAGTGGACAAAATTTCGCGTGAGGTCATAGAGGAAAAGTGTAGTGAGGCAGATAGTGTTGATATTTTGTATCTTTCCTCTATGTTTCCATCCCATAATAATAGGTTTAGCTTTTGCAAAACCTGCAGCCGCAGTATTAAGTCAGGGAAAAAACCAAAGGCTTCTATTACAAATGGCCTAAATTTTCCGGAGCTTCCGGAATGCCTGAAAGGCTTGACGCCTCTAGAAGAAAGGCTGATTTCTCCCCGTCTTCCTTTTATGATCATAAAGTCTCTTGGATATGGACGTCAAAGTGCCATTAAAGGAGCAGTGATCAATGTGCCAATTCCAGTTGCAAATGTTGTAACTTCCTTTCACAGGGCATTTAATGAAGCCGAAGTAGTTCAGATTCATCTTAAGCGTAGGATGGAGTATAACCATGATTTCATGGCTGAAACCATAAGGCCCTCAAAGATAGTTGATGCAATTCGGTATTTAGTGAACACAGAACTTTATAAGAAGCACCAGGTTACTATCAATGAGCAGTGGTTGTCTTCTTACTCAGCTGAGACTGTACCATTTGTTGCGTCAGCAGACGACAGGGACATTGTGTGTCAAATGTTAGAAAAGGCAGCACAACCTAATGAGCATAGAGTAGTAGAAGAAGAGGTAGAGTTGAATCCAGGAGGTCAAGAAACCTTCATGGAAAATGTCCCTGTTGAAAACATAGATATTCCTCGAATTGCTATAGCACCAGGAGAGGGTCAGCGACCTCTTGACATGATAACCGATTGTGATTCAGAGGAGCTGGCTTTTCCCACAATATTTGCAGGCATTAAAAGGAAATGTCAGGAAAGTTTTACAACTATAGTTAGATCAGAGCTTAGGAATTTTGATAGAAGAGGTTGTAGAACTGATAAATTATTTCATAACTTCAAAAAGTTAGAAATGATTAGCATTAGGAATAGCACATCAATTTGCTTACGTAAGCACTCTGCCACTCAAGGCATTTCGGCTGCTGATGTGCGTAATGATGAAACTTTAAATAGGTTAATACTTCATGATGATGGCTATAGGCTTTTAAAAGGTATTCGCACGTCTCCTGCTCATTGGGAGGACGAGAAAAAGAAAGTGATGGCTATGATTAGGCAGGTATGGCTTCCAACTTTTTTATAACATTTTCCGCACCGGAAACTAGGTGGCCGGAGCTTTTAGTCTTGCTATGTAAAAATGTAGACAAGCTAGAAGTATCCGAAGAAGAAGCGTTAAATTTGGGGTTTAATGAGAAAGCTCGTCTCATTAGAGCAGACCCAGTGACCTGTGCCAGATATTTCGATTTTCGATATAGACAGGTTTTAAAACTGATGAAAAAGGAAGGCGGTGTCTTTGGTTGTCACCAGGTCATCAAGTTTTATTGGCGAGTGGAGTTTCAGCAAAGAGGCTCTCCACATATACATGGCATGTTCTGGCTGAAAGACGCCCCAAAGCTCGACCTAAAGAATGAGTCCACATTTATGCCTGTGAAGTCCTTTATTGATCAGTTTATTACTGCTGATTCTAGTTGCCCGGACGTTGCTCCATATTTGGAGTATCAACTCTATAGTCACGGGCACTCTTGCAGGCGAGAAATTAGGTCAAAACAAATTTGTAGATTTGGTATCCCATACCCTCCCATGCCTCAAACAGAAATTCTTCTCCCTTTAGAAGAAAATGCTCCAAATTTGGCCGAGCATCGTAGGAATTTCGAAAAAATTCAAAGTCTGCTCGACTTCCCATTTGATCGTGAAAGCGTAGAAAATTTTAACGATTTT
This sequence comes from Zaprionus ornatus, assembly GCA_018904035.1. Taxonomy (NCBI): domain Eukaryota; kingdom Metazoa; phylum Arthropoda; class Insecta; order Diptera; family Drosophilidae; genus Zaprionus; species Zaprionus ornatus. Next base: position 574,778 of record JAEIFZ010000103.1, read on the forward strand.
AACAACTTTTTGTCCCACGATCAACTTAACCTTAGTTATGAGGGCTACATTAATGCTGTAAGATCAAGTATAAAGAAACCAAAAGTTTTTTTGAAGCGATCTTTTGCAGCAATCAAGCTTATCGCTTATAACAAGCACCTCCTTTTGTTGCAGCGAGCAAATATGGATATTCAGTTTATTTTAGACCCCTATGCTTGCTGCAGCTACGTCGTTAATTATATTAACAAGTCTCAGAGAGGTATCTCAATGTTGATGCGTGAGGCAATCAATGAGATTAAAGACAATAACAATGTAACTATTAAGCAAAAGTTACAACATTTAGGTAACAAATTTATATTTGGCACTGAGATATCCGCTTTTTATAGCTACTGCAAATCAGAACGAGGAGCTCGCCAAGAAAATGCAGATGACTTTGACGATGATGTGCCTAGGGCTTCTGAATCAATAGTTTACGCTCTTCGCGATAATAGTGGCTTCATCAGAAAGAGGACCACTGCGTGCATTAGGTATAGGAGATTTAATGTCAATACAGAAACAAGTGACTATTTCAGAGAGCTAAAAATGCTTTACGCCCCATGGCGAGATGAGCATTTGGATTTAGTCACACATGACTGTGAATTGTTCTGTAGGGAAAATTCGGAGTTAGTAGAGAACAATCGCAGAATATATAATTTACTAGATGATAGGGAACTAGAAGATGCTCTGAGCCACTTAACAGAGGAAGCAGAAAATGAGAATAATCAAGTAGGAGAACAGGAAGTGGTAGATGATGGCTTCACAGTTTTAGGATTGCCTGAAATAGATCCAAATCTAAATGTTTTAAATGTGGATGGAAATATTGATATGAATGATGAAGATAGTAATGTCCGTTTTATCAAGCTTCCAGCCTTAGTTTCTCAGGAAAGCTTAGCTAATATAGTTAGATCTCTTAATTTAAAGCAGAAGCTATATTTTACACATGCTTTGCATAATGCCAAAATCAATACAGTCTTTTATGAATTTGTTGGAGGCGGCGCCGGAGTCGGAAAGAGTCGACTTATATCAGCAATTTTTCAGTCATTATCCGTAATGTATAACAGTATACCAGGAGCTGATCCGACATCTGTTAAAATCCTTTTATGTGCACCAACAGGAAAAGCAGCATTCGGAATTAGTGGTTCGACACTGCATTCCATGTTTTCACTTCCTGTTAATCAATCTCGCTCAGCACCTCTAAGGGCCTTAAGCCATAATTTAGTTAATAGCCTTCATTCAAGGTTAATCGATCTTAAATTAATTATTATTGATGAAATATCAATGGTTAGCTCTCTAATGTTTTCTTATTTAGATTCTCGTTTGAAGCAAATTTTCAAAAATACTTCTCCTTTTGGTGGTGTTTCTATCATCGTATTCGGTGATCTTAGACAGTTACAGCCCGTAGGAGGTAGTTGGATTTTCGATCCAAATACCACTGACCCTTACCATGAAATATTTGCTACGTATCTCTGGGACCTTTTTTTGTATTTTGAGCTCACAGAGATAATGCGTCAACGTGACGATCAGCTTTTCGCTTCTGCCTTAAATAATATGGCATCGGGTTGTATGACAGCCGATGATATTGTCCTTTTCCAATCTAGAATATGCGAACCATCGGCAGTGCCCGATGATGCAATTCATCTGTTTAGTAATAATAATGAGGTTGATTTATTTAATGTAACGAAACTTAACTCAATTGCTACTGAGCAATTTTTCTCTCTCTGAAGATTTTATTAAGGCGGGCCATTTGGAACCAGCTAGGAAACAAAGAATATTAGAAGAAGTGAAGGGTTTTAAAACTTCCGCTACACAGGGACTCTGTACGTCTCTTCTCCTAAAAAATACTGCCAAGTACATGATGACGGTCAATGTAGACACAGGGGATGGATTAGTAAACGGGGCATCAGGTGTGTTGATGCAAATAGATTTCAATACATCCAACACTCCCAACATTTTATGGATGAAATTTACAGAGGAAACTGTAGGAGAATCTGCGCGTTCGAAGTGTACACATCGTACAGATCCTTCATGGACTCCTATTCAGAAAATTGTTCGCAGTTTTCAATATTCAAATAACGCACAAATTAACATTGACCGTAGGCAGTTTCCAATTGTGCCTGCTGAAGGCATCACAATTCATAAGAGTCAGGGAGCTACGTATGGCAAAGTGGTAGTCCATGCTAATTCCAGAATGCAGCGTGCTGCATTATACGTAGCTTGCAGTAGAGCAACTACGGCTTTAGGATTATTCATTATTGGGAATTTTGTTCCTCCTAAGTCTCCCCAAAATAATGATAAAGTGAAAGCCCAATTGAAGAAATTGCGGACTGAAAAACTACTGTGTAATCATAACGATTATTTAATTAACAGTTCTTCCCCTTACATTTTCTTCCATTTTGTTCAGAGCTTGAATTCCCATCTTGAAGATATTCCATCGGACAAGCTGATGCTTCAGTGATCAATATTATGCTTCGTGGAAACTTCCATAAGCAATGAAACTGTAGAAATACCTGGGTTCACTATTGTGGTTCAACTTGAATCAATTAGGCCTTTAACAGGCATCATAAATTATGCGAAGAACGAGCTAGTAGGTAGAGTTTCGCATACCTTTAGCAGTAGAAAAAACTTTTGGCTCAGTAGTTTTTGAGTTCGGCATATTTAGGTTTGATGCCATAAGTTTTCTTATATTATATAAAAGTCCAGACTTTCCTCTGTCCACATTTAAAATAGAATTTGAGGAGATAATTCATCATTTTTCTCGTTTAGGTGATTTAGGGGATAGCTTGCTAGTTTTAGGAGATTTTAATTTGTGCCTCAAAACCTTAAACAGGTGTAAGAGTGTTTATAATTTTTTGATTAGCAAAGGATTAAGGAGTTTGTTAGATTTGAAAACGTCCACTACTAATATGGATACACATATTGATTGGGCGTTTTCAAATATACTAGATAATGAAAAGATTAGTGCTAGGACTTTTGAGGTTTTGTATAGCCATCACAATGGGATATCTGTTAGTATTCAGGCATGAGTTTGTAATGTTTGGAATATGTTAGAAATTAAGAAATCTAAATGACAGGATATATGTAAATATGTATGTAGGCATATTTTAATAATTTAAATTTAATTATCTAATAGTTAAGTATAACCATTGAATGGAAAATTGGTTTGATAATTATTATTATTTTTTATTGTTATACCCTTGGACCTTGTTATCGATATTAACCAATTTAAAATTTATAAAGAAATACCGATATCTACTGCTCACACCGCTTTAGGGAATTGCGGCGATAAATTATTGGCAAAATATCGAAATTGAAGCAAGGTGGCAGCGCACTCCAGTATTATTATTAATTTATAGCTTGCAATTAGTATTATACAATTAAATACTTTTTATGGCAACATACGTCCAAGGGTATCCTACTGTCGTGTGCAACTCGACTGTTGCTCTTGTTTTATTTATCACATCCGAGCAAAAATTAAGAAAATAATCAATTTGCGATCACACTACACGCACTTTTTTTAAAGTATTACGCGACACTGATTCTCTCGATTACAATTCTCCATTCTCTCCATTCAGTTAATTTGAGTGAAAATAGAAGTGTGACCATGTCACATTTCTTTTTTTTGACCCTCGTTTTATATTTTAGTGTCATGTCAGGATATAAGTTTAAATTGTTTAAATGTTAGGTGTAATTTTTTTTAAATATGAAATAAATTAATTATAACGATTGAACCCAAGCTAATGTAATCTCTAAAAGGGGTCGCCATCCAAGATGCACCCACAGGAATGGGGCGTCCAAAGGCAGGGCGGGCTAAACTGGCCACGTAACATCTGTGTGCCAACCTTATACTCCAGTTTGCCAATATTACCTATGCAAAGTGAAGGGTTGCCGATATCTCTCCAACGTCTTAGTTCGTTATCGTCAACACGTAATTTTATATAAATTATATTGTAGGTCTTGGACTTGGCCATTTTAAGGATCACCACCCCTTAGCCGACGAGCAGGAGCCGGAAATTTAAACGTGCGGTCAAGTCCATGAATTCCAAGAACCTATAGGGAATGGCAACCAAATGCCAACCGTTACAGTTATAATTTATTTTGGCGCCCAACGTGGGGCCTTACTTTGGTAGGACTCACTAATGCAACCCAAAACTTTTCTATAATTTTAAATTTCCTGTCCATTGCCATTGTCACAAATAGATGGAATGCATTTAATTTGCAGCAGGCAGAAAATGCCCACTGTTGATGTCAAGGTATTGGTCTCTCTTCAAGCTGAAATTTGATACGGCCAATTTGGATTCTCGATACAAAGATTAAGGATTTGTCGAGCCAGTTGGTACGGGTTAAATTGTCAGTCTTGAATATAATCGCTTCGAGTTGTAGATCGGACCTGAAGGGTGGTGTTGGATGGATTCAAGCAGCTGATTATAAATTAGGGCTTGCCAGCAAAATCAAAGTTCAACAGAGTTTTGATCACACGAGTGATTTTTATCTAATCAAAATTTTTTTTTCAATAGACGCAAACAATAGTATAAGGAATAAAGAGATTACAGCAGTGAGGGTTCAATTTACTTATGAATTTTATTATTTGATTTATTACAATTTTATTAGTGTTTGATTTATTATTTGAATAATTATTATATTTTATTTTTTGTCTTTTATTTGAATGAATTCGAGTAATTGAATTTATACAAATTTTCTTTTAAATCGATTCATTATTTTTATTTTGTGTCTAGTACTTGAATGATACATTTTAATTGTCTATCTAAAAAAAATTTCTTTTGCTTATCAATTTGTTTTACATTTATTTAAATTTTTTCTTTTAAACATTTATCAATTATTTAATTAGGATTTTTCATTATTACAATAAATTTCGTGTTCGAGTGATTAGTTCTATTCGTTACTTATTTTAATTTATGGTTGTCAAGAGTTTACATTTTGCGTTTCTTAATTTTGTTAACAATTTGAGTGCGGGTTCCTGATCAGATTACATTTTATTACAGTGTTTTAATTAATTTTGATTCTCCTTTAGAATTACAATTACAAATCATTAGAGTTATGCCGCTAACAAGGTCAAACGAAGACTTAACTGCAACTGGCAATCAGACTGTCTGTGGCATATGTTCTGCGATAGTGCTAAACCCAAGTGATAGCCAAAAGACACCCTGCGGTCACGAATTTCATAAAACGTGTATAAAATCGCATATTAAGTCGAGTAGCAACTGTCCCATTTGCAAAGTTAGTTGGACCCCAGCTGCTAAACAGGCGACAAATTCTCCTGCATACGGAACCAGATCTCAATCGGCAGTAGCGACGGTTACAGCAGCTAGTATGGCAGAGGAGCCAGCGTCTTCATCAGCATCTGCGAAGTTAACATCAGATTTAATTAGTAGAATGCAAAATCAGATTATGTCCGCACTTACTGTGCAAATAACCAAGCTGATAGAGGAAAATGTTGAAGCTTGTGTCAGCCGTAGGAGCGTGACGCCTCAGCGCAGTGAAAACGAGTACACTGGTTCGAATGGACTGGTAGGATTTCTGGAAGAAGTTCCTCCTGTGATTATTCCACCTGCCAGACCAGCGTCACTATCTCAGGGTAGTTACCAGTCCGATCTGCTGCAAAGACCAGACAAAGTGGGTCACATTTTGAATGGTTGGAAACTGAAATTTACGGGTGAGGGGTTATCCATAGACAATTTTATATATAGAGTGGAAGCATTAACTCACCAAACGCTATTTGAGGGAAAGGCAGCTGAATTCTACTGGCGACATCACAAAGCAGTAGGCCAAGTGCGTTGGGACATATTATGTGAAGCGCTTCGTAAGCAATTTCGGGATCAACGGGATGACGCGGATGTGGAAGACCTTGTCCGTGGTCGAAAACAAAAGGCAAATGAGTCCTTTGAGGCATTTTACGATGATATAGCCCGATTAATTCATCAAATGGAGAGACCGATAACAAAAACAAGTTTGGTTAGAATTTTAAAAGCAAACTTACTCCCAGATATAAGGCATGAGATCTTACATTTGGATATCAGTTCCGTATCCGAACTGCGTGATGTTTGCAGGAGACGAGAGGCGTTCCTTGAAGACATCAAACCACAAATGAGTAGCAGCAAAGCGGTTTCGTTTAGGCGTAACGTGGCAGAAATAGTCGAGTGCGATGAGGCATTAGATCAAGGGGAGCGAGAGAAAGAAGAAGTAGGAGCACTGGCGTTAATTTGTTGGAATTGTAGGAAGGAAGGCCATAGGTATCAAGATTGTTTGGCTGAACGACGAGTCTTTTGTTACGGGTGTGGCACAGATAAAATCTACAAGCCCAATTGTGCCCGCTGCCAAGCAAAAAACTCGAAAGGCAGCACACCGTTTTCACACAGACAAATGAACTCGAGTGTGCAGCCTCGAACAATTCAAAACAAGGATTAGAGGATTCGTCAATAATTCCTGCCATTTCTTATGCAGAGCCCATTATGAACATACCACGAATATTAATTCCAACCATATCCTATAGTTGCAAGTCGCACTCACGCAGTTCTAAACGCCTTAGATCATTTTGGAAAGGAGTAAAGAATATAGGGAAGGCTGTGAGTAGATTGTCGGCGCTAGAACTAAATGCTGCAGATCCACGTCCATATGCTAGAGTTAAATTATTAGAGCGCGAAATTTTCGGATTATTAGATTCGGGCGCTACGATGACCTGCATCGGTGGAAGCTTAGCCAAGGAACTGTTAGAGAAAAAAATCACGTTTAAAAGGCTTCACTCAGATGCAAGTACAGCAGATGGAAATAAGCAACAAATAGTAGGAATTTTGCGAACCGAAATTAATTACAGAAATTTAAATAAATTAATAAGTATATATATAATTCCAACTTTACGGTTAGATTTATATTTAGGTATAGATTTTTGGCAGCTATACGACTTACTGCCAACTGATTTATCAGTGTCAGCAATTAGCCAAGAAGAAAATAAGCATAAACTCTCTAGTGTACAAAAACAAAAGTTGGAAAAAGTTATAAAATTATTTCCATCTTTTGCAGAGGAAGGATTAGGAAGGACAACCATATTGTCACATAATATAGATGTCGGAACAGCTAAGCCGATAAAACAGAGACACTATCCAGTGTCGCCAGCCATGGAGAAACTTATCTATACCGAAGTAGACAGGATGTTGCAGTTAGGGGTGATTGAGGAATCGGAAAGCGCATGGTCCTCGCCAATTGTGATTGTAAATAAGCCAGGAAAGATTCGATTATGCCTAGACAGTCGGAAAATAAACTCAGTAACGGAAAAGGATGCGTTTCCTCTGCCTCAAATTGGGGGTATACTTAGCAGATTGCCTAGAGCTGAATTCATAACCAGTCTAGATTTAAAAGACGCTTTTTGGCAGATACCCTTAGACATAAATTCTCGACCTATAACTGCTTTCACAGTCCCCGGACGCCCACTTGACCAATTTAAAGTAATGCCTTTTGGGCTTTGCAATGCACCGCAAACAATGTCACGCTTAATGGACAAAGTCATCTCTCCTCAGTTACGAAATGAGGTTTTTATTTATTTAGATGATTTGCTGGTTGTGTCAGTGGATTTCGAACGACATTTAGACGTCCTTAAGGAAGTTGCAAACAATCTCAGACGAGCAAATTTGACGATAAAAGTTGGAAAAAGTCATTTTTGTAAACGAGAGGTTAACTATTTGGGACACATAGTAGGAAATGGAGGCATAAGGACTGATCCCGAAAAGATTTCAGCAATAAAGAACTTCCCAGTTCCTAAAACAATTAAAGCCTTGAGGAGTTTCTTGGGCTTATGTGGCTGGTATCGCAAATTTATCGCAAACTTTGCTGATGTAACAGCTCCTTTAACAGACCTGTTATCTACAAAAAAAACAGTTTGCTTTTACTGACGGAGGCATTGTCTGCTTTTGATAATTTAAAATCCAAACTCAGTGAAGCACCAACCCTGCAAAGCCCAGACTTCTCAATGCCGTTCTTTATCCGTTGCGACGCTTGTAAAACAGGAGTAGGAGGGGTGTTGGTTCAAGTATCAGAAGAGGGCGATGAAATGCCTATCGCCTATGTCTCTAAGAAATTAAACAAAGCACAGCAAGCATATTCGGTAACTGAGCAGGAATGCTTAGCTGCTCTGGTTTGCCTAAAAACTTTTCGGCCATATGTCGAAGGCCATGAGTTTACAATTATCACTGATCACGCTTCGCTAAAATGGTTGATGATCAAACTGACCTGAGCAGTAGATTGGCAAGGTGGGCTCTAAAATTACAAGGCTATAAATTTCAAATAGTGCATAGGAAGGGAAAGCTTAATGTGGTACCGGATACTTTGTCACGTATTACCGACGAAAATATAGCGTCAGTGGACGGTCAAGACGGTACATTAGTGGATTTAAAATCCCCACATTTCGTCTCTGAAGAGTATGTGAAATTTACGAATTGAGACCATGCAAGCAAAGTTTCCCGACTTAAAACTTGAAGATGGTTATGTGTATCGGCGAACTGAACATACTATTGGCGAGGTCCTACACGACGTTTATGTTTGGAAGCTATGGATACCGAAGGCAATGACAAAAGAAGTCATAGCCAAAGCACATGACTCGGTCTTATGTGCACATGGAGGTATCCACAAAACCATTGAGAGGTTGAGAAAATATTATTTCTGGCCAGGATTGGTGGAAGACGTAAAGGCTTTTATCAACAATTGTGAAGTTTTCAAAACTTTAAAAGCACCGAACAAAGTACTTCGACCACCAATGGGAAAGTTAATTGAGAGTCAAAGGTTCTTCCAGCGCCTTTATATCGACTTTCTTGGGCCTTATCCACGTTCACGCGGTGGGAAAATAGGTATTTTTATAGTACTGGATCACTTCTCAAAGTTTGTGTGCCTTAAGGCAGTTAAGAAAATGTCAGCGGATGTAATATTAGATTACATGGAGAAGGCGCTCTTTTATACATTTGGTGTGCCTGAAGTAGTGTTTTCAGACAATGGTTCACAGTTTAGGTCTGACAAGTTTAAAAAACTGCTAATTCGTTTTCAAATAAGTCACATGCTGTCTGCTGTGCATGCACCTCAGGCAAACGCTTCCGAACGCGTAAACCGGTCAATTATTGCAGCTATAAGGTCATATATAAAACCAGATCAGAAGGACTGGGATGCAAGCCTGAGCCAAATATCGTGCGCTTTAAGATCGGGTATACATTCAGCAATTGGCACTACGCCATATTATATGGCATTTGGTCAACAAATTGTCTGGATCCACTTACTCTCTGTTGAGAAAATTAGAGTTGCTAGAGGATAGATCGCTGCCTTTTACACGGGAAGATTCTTTAGAAATTATACGGAAAAGAGCAGGAGATGTTATGAAAAGGCAACATGACAAAAACGAAAGATTGTATAATTTACGCTCAAAGGCCATTGAATTTAAAGAAGGAGACGAAGTGTTCAGGCGGAACTTTAAACAGAGCGACTTTCAAACTGGTTATAATGCTAAACTGGGGCCAAAGTTTGTAAAAGCTAGAATTCGGAGAAAGTTGGGGAATGCGAATTACGAGCTTGAGGACTTGCAGGGTAACTTTATCGGCAACTACCATGCCAAAGATATTCGGCAGTAGCTTTGAGGTTACAGATGATCAGCCTTGTGAATAAAATGATCCCCAAGTCTGATTTTAGCAGGGGGGAATTTGTAACGTCCAGTTCAAACTGAAACGGGAAAAAAAAGAAAAATATTAATAAAGCGCCATCTATGGTTAAAAGTCAGTATGTCTACTTATCCGGGATGTTGCCAAAGATTTTGAGGCACGAAGAGAGCGAGGTTAACATGGCAGGCCATCGTTCGCTGGGTCCCAAGCGGTACTTTGCCATTTTTTTTTTTCCCCAAGTCAGTCGTTCCGAGTCAGCCATTGTGAGTGCAAGTAAATCTGCAAAGTTATCCAGAAATTTTAGTGTCCAGTGATTTTGTGGGAAAAATTAATTAAATACTTACCTGTATCCATTGCTGGTGAGTCCTCCGGATAAGATCTGGAAGAGAAGAACAGATTTGTATTGTTAAATTCTGACAAAATCATGGTTGCAGAACTGGACCCAGGAGTCCAAAGGGCACGCCACTTGAACTGCCAGGAGACAAAGGGCAGCCGATTATACTGCATCTGGTCGAGCGGTGCCTATTGGCCGCGACTGCGTGCATTATTTCGGCAGCAGGAAGTTTGGCAGCAGCCATCACGACGGCTAGAGAAATTCTAGACTGGCACCAACAAAAAAAAAAAAATATGTAAAAAAAATTTACTTGTATCGCACATTAATTCCCGCCAAAATCCCAGCAGCCATCACGACGGCTAGGGAAATTCTTAAACCACCAGCACCTTAAATACCGCCAAAATCATAGCAGCCATCACGACGGCTAGGGAAATTCTTAAACCACCAGCACCTTAAATACCGCCAAAATCATAGCAGCCATCACGACGGCTAGGGAAATTCTTAAACCACCAGCACCTTAAATACCGCCAAAATCATAGCGGCCAACACGTCAGACATCCTTTTGCGAAGTTAATACAAATTTAAGCAAACGGCACCAAAAAAAAAACATTTTAAATTTCTTTTTTTTATTTTTTAATTTAGTTAAAAAATTTTTTCCTTGTTTAATTGAAATTTTCACATTATTTAAATAATTTATTAAAAGTTTCGTTAGTATTTGTCCCTCTACTTTATATTTGTTCTGCTGCAAATTTGTCAGCTGTTGTATTTAGGGCTCGAAATGTAGGTCATTGACTTGAGTGAATTAAGAATTGAGTTTGAAACGCGAGAAAAGAATATACATAAAAGCACTCAGGAGACATACAAGAAAATTTAGAGTAAAGAGGAGACAGAATTAAAACATACAACTGTATGTGGCTATGTACGTGTATGCAAGCGCATAGGCATACATAATTACATATGTGTTAATTTCGTGGTATTTCAAGGTCGGTTTGTGTATGTGCATATGTAAATTATAAACCTTTTTTCTTAGCACCTCTTCGAAAGCGCTTTCGTCGCGGGATGTGGAAAACAAAGTGAGTAAACAACACATAAACACTTTCATAGCTAACATATGTTAGAATATGCACTTAAATTTTTAAAAACAAATCACAATCATCACAAAATAAAAAAAAAGTAACCTTTGAAACATCCACGTAACTAAAGTATGCTCCGCCACCAATAAAACCACTTACTTACTTTTTTTATTTATCACATCCGAGCAAAAATTAAGAAAATAATCAATTTACGATCACACTACACGCACTTTTTTTAAAGTATTACGCGACACTGATTCTCTCGATTTCAATTCTCCATTCTCTCCATTCAGTTAATTTGAGTGAAAATAGAAGTGTGACCATGTCACATTTCTTTTTTTTGACCCTCAGCTGATTTAGCCAGTAGACTTTATTTTTAAATTAACTATTTATACAATTTCGTTTTATATTTTAGTGTCATGTCAGGTTATAAGTTTAAATTGTTTAAATGTTAGGTGTAATTTTTTTTAAATATGAAATAAATTAATTATAACGATTGAACCCAAGCTAATGTAATCTCTAAAAGGGGTCGCCATCCAAGATGCACCCACAGGAATGGGGCGACCAAAGGCAGGGCGGGCTAAACTGGCCACATAACATCTGTGTGCCAACCTTATACTCCAGTTTGCCAATATTACCTATGCAAAGTGAAGGGTTGCCGATATCTCTCCGACGTCTTAGTTCGTTATCGTCAGCAGGTAATTTTATATAAATTATATTGTAGGTCTTGGACTTGGCCATTTTAAGGATCACCACCCCTTAGCCGACGAGCAGGAGCCGGAAATTTAAACGTGCGGTCAAGTCCATGAATTCAAACAGCCTATAGGGAATGGCAACCAATTGCCAACCGTTACACTTACCAGTGTTAACATTTTTTGTTTCGTTTTCGCTTTATTTATTGCCTTTCAGCTATCAAACCCTGTCCAAGTCATTAGCTCTGCTTATATATCTTTTCTTAAGGCATTTACTATGCATTTTATATAGTTTATAACATACATTTATCAACATAATTATTGTCATAATGACTAAACAAATTATTATGTAATCCAGGTTTAAAGGTTGGCAGTGGAGTCCCCTGACTTAACATCTACTAGACCCATGTTTGAAAAGAAGTTTTCTCCTAATACAGTTTTTTCTGAATATATTGCGTTGAGATATAATTTACTTATAGAGTTGTTAAATGACATTTACTTATTGTTTATTTATCAATTTTGTCTTTGATTCACTTTTTTTTTTAAATTTTAAAATATCTTTTTTGTTTTTTTTTGTTTGGCTTTACAGGCCGAACTTCTCATCGGGCAGAAAAGATTCCGCTCAATGTTATAATTGGTTATTATAATTACGAAAAAAAATTTTGCAACGCAGTGCTATAAAAAAAAATTTGCGCTCTTGGAAACGCTGTCGGTTCTGGCTCTGACTCTTTGGGAATCCAGTCGTTGACGCAGTGAACGGATAGTTCACCGCGTTTTCCTATTTGGTGCTCCAGTCGTTGTTGCTGCTGCTGTTGTTGGGTAGAGGCTTAACTTGATGCGTTAAGCGGTGCCGGTGCTGGCTGCACAAGCTGCTGTTGTTACACAGGCCTCCTTCGCCTGGCTGGGGTCCTTACGATGATCGCAGGTGTATACGCAGTAGGGGCTCCATTGTCCCTCGCAGTCCAACGGGCATTGTTCTCTGTAGACTGGTATGCTGGCTCTGGGTGGTGGTGATATAGTTTTAGTTTTCAATTTATATGTGGGTTTAATAAGTGAGAGAGTTTGGGTTTGGTTTTTAACTGGAGCTTTTTGTAACTCTTGTTGCAAGTCAAGCTCCGCTTGTAATTTGAGAGTAATTTGGCGTTTGAGAATATAATAGCCACTTTAGGTGAGCTATTCTCTTTTTTAGTTTTTGCCGCACACCGCCGCGCTTTTTTCCCATTGCCTTACTCTACTCACTCAGATCTTTGTTTTCCACTGCCTTCCCAGTCCAGTCCAGTGAGAACTATGTGTTTTATTGTTTATTGATTCTGTCAGAGCAAAGGCCTTAGGTCCTGGGTCCTTCGTAGTCCTTAGGCCGTAGTCCTTAGGCCTTGTGTCACGGTCGCCATGTATTGTTTTTAACACAGAATTAAATATCTTTTTGAATTTCTTTATTTTATTTGATGGAGCAGGGAAGGTCCCGCTCCATTCGAAGTAAATTCGTTAATATTCTTATGATCTACATACAAAGGTTTCTTAGCCTAAGTCGAGGAGCAGCGCTGCCAGCGTAGCCTGCCGCGCAGCGACGCTTATATGCATATCTTATATACTATATATATATATATATATATATATATATTGTCACCGAGCGACGGTGCTGGAGGAGGAGTGCTATAGGAACACACAGTAAGCTATCAGCGCTTGGCCAGCGTGAAAACTGCTGACCATACCATTAATGTACACATTGCAAATAGGTTCAATGTGCTTGTATATTATGATTACATATAGGTACAGTGGTTAACCGATATGTGTGCTATACTGTTAACAAAAACTTTAAAAAAATTAAGCGATCGCGGCTTCACTTATCCCAAGTGCTTATGTTATAGTAGCAAACTAATTTAGTTTTCGAAGCTGAAGAATAGGAAAAATGATTTTTGGCATTGACCGAAAAACTTCGTCCACTCTTCAGAGCCGGGATGTTTAAATTAGTTGTCGGGAAATTATATCCGTTTTATTTGCATTAAGTTCTGACTGGAACTATACTCCTAAGGATCGTATCTCAGAGAATATCCGACGGACCTGCTAATACACAGTGATCGGAAATAATTGTTCATTTTAAAGTAAATTCTGGAAATTAATTCACTAGACCTTCCACAATGGGATTAAAATAAATATAAAATAGAGCAGGAAGCATATTTCTCATTCAATAAAAATATGGCCCACTTTTTCACTAAATAGGAAGCGAAGTAAACTTACCAATAGACTAACGCATTCACAATAATGAAGAGAAACCTCAATACTGAATCGAACCTTCTATTGAGGCTACCGAAATCACTAGAATGTGATGAGTCGTTGTCTATTGACCATCAAAAAAGTTTTCATTGTTTGAGTATTCAGCAGAGGAATTCGGCCTAATATGGAAGCGTGAAAAATTTATAAATTAAAGAGTCATTGCGTGTGTATGACCCAAGCGGTCTGCTGTTATTTTAGTAAAAGCTAATTGAAACTACCCTTTGATCAACTTCCCTGAGTAGCATAAGGAAAACAAATAAGTTAAGAATTATTAAACATAAATAAAATAATAAATAAACATTTTATGATAAACTAACAAAACAAACAAAAAAAAAATTAATAATACAATTTTTTCTGAACATTTAGAGAACAAATATGCCTTTAGCACGCAGTAGAGAGGACTTGCAGGTACATGCATCTGCAGTAGAGCCTGAAGGTACTTGCAATCTTTGTTTAGAGCATCTGCTGGCAAAAGATAACATAGTTAATACTAAATTTGGCCATAGATTTCACCATCAGTGTATCGTGGCACATCTAGAAAAATATCCAGAATGTCCTGAGTGCAAAGCACCTGGTGCAATACAGGACTTGCATTACTCAGCACAACTAGAGCCTCAAGTAAGCATTAGTAAAGGTGCCATTCCAAAAGTATATATAGTAACACAAGAAGTAAAGGAAAACCCGATACTGGGGTAACCATAAATCATCAAGTAGATGAGGAGATAGGGGCAGCTGACTTAGATGAGTCACAAAGCCAAGATACTCAGCCAAAAAATTAACGATCCACCCAAGGTCGACAGCCTAGGGGTGGCGGAGGTCGAAATAGAAATATTCGCTATCAGCCGCGAATTTCCGATCCGCCTACATATCATTTTAGAGAAATCGATTATGACAGAATTTTTAGTAAGATCGAACATCTCATGATCACTTTCAACTTTCACAGTGAACGGACGTGTTTTTTTTGTGCGCTTCGATTTGATTTTTTGATTTGAATTCAAAACAACCGGTGTTTTGTTTAAATATCTAAATTTTAATATATCCCTTTGCTAGCCCGTTCACGACGCGTGTGCATGCCTTATATTGTAGATTAGTCAAACTAAACTTTGCTAATTTTACATTTGTTGTGCATTGGTTCTGCTTGTCCAGTGTTTTGTTTTTGTCTTCTTATTTTCGGTAAGCGACGTTGTTGTAGTTAGTTCACCGCTATAGCTCTCTCTCCTTATTCTCTCCTAATTCTTTGAGTGCGCCTAAGCAGCTCTCACGCTTTGCCGCTCTCTTTGCTGCACTGTTGTTGCTCTATCTTTCTGCTCTCTGTGCTCACTGCTCTTTACGCGCGCTAATTTCTTTCTCTCGCGCACATACCTTTTCTTGTTTTTGTTCGTATTCCTTTTGGCATTTCTCGTTTTACAGTAGGTGCCCACTATAATGGACGGGGTAATTTGTTTCAAAAAATCCTGCCTTAAGCAGGTGACTGCCGCCCAGGCAAGCATTTCGTGCTGGCTATGTACCAACGTAGTACACGCGAAGTGTGCCGGATTTTCTGGCCCGACGGCTGACGCCAGGCTGCGATGTGTGTAGGGAGGTGGAGAACGACATGTGTTCGTTTATGCGTCAAACGAAGACTGGATTTAAGGAAACTTTCCGACCAGTTCTCGGCGCTGGATTCTTCTTTCAATAACCTTAAGTTATTGAATGAATCCCCAAAGCGTAAGAAATCCACACGGGCAGAGAAGTCTTCTGTTAGCGCCACCCAGCTCCCTCTAATTGACCAGCCAGGTACGCCAGTGACACAGCCGCTGATGCCGTTCACCAATCCTCCGATGGTAACGAGATCTGCGGTTCTTCTAGAGAATGTCATTGGGGTGTGCAATCAGTGACGCCTAAACCATCCGATATGTCTGCTGGGGTCTCGTTGCCTGTGCCACAGTTATTAGATTTTCATAGGGCGTGTTCAAGTTCTGGATTACCAGAAGAGAACCTCTGCTCTGGTATTATACCGGAGGCGCCAAAAAAGCTTGTAGGTGTTCCACAAAGGAAACAAATTTTTGTTTCCAGGCTTGCCCCTGAACTCACATCAAACGATGTTACTGCTTATATTCAAGCAAAAATACAAGCCTTGGATATAAAAGTGGAAAAATTTAAGTTTTCTTATGAGAGGGACATATCGTCCTTCAAAATAAGTGTCCCCAACGAACTCTTTGGCATTATATGTTCCGCACAATTTTGGCCGGAACACGTAATTTTAAAGAGTTCGAAGCAAAGAAAGAAAAAAATCGCCCACCGATTAAACTCCCTTTGCCTTCTTTAGCATCTCCCAAGAAAAATCCGAGCAAAAAAAACTAACAAGCTTCTTAACTCTTTCATATCAAAATGTTAGAGGTCTTTGTACTAAACTTTCAACTTTATATTTAAACAGTCTCTCTTTTTCTTCTCAAGTTCTTGTGTTTACTGAGACTTGGTTAAAGCCGGAGATCCTTAACTCTGAAGTCTTTCCAAATAAGTACACAACCTACAACCTACAACCTAGGTGTGATCGACCTGACCGTCGTGGTGGTGGAGTTCTTATTGCAGTTGATTCCACCATCAATTCGGAACTTTTACAACCGGAGATTCAATCTGCTATTGAATTACTCTGTGTAAAATTACACTTCCCCGGCTTCTTTCATTATATAACCTGTTCTTATATTCCGCCGTCATCGGAGTTATCAGTCTATTTGCAACATTTGTCGGCAATAAAGACTATATTTAATCTGTTATCAGACAGAGATCACTTTTCAGTCCTTGGGGACTTTAATATTTCTAATTGTAATTGGACAACAAGTGTTGACTCAAATACTCTGTTGCCTTCACGGCAACATGACCTTTTCGACGGTCTGTTTGATATGTCATTGTCACAGGTCAATCATATCTTAAACTGTAGTAACAGATCGTTAGATTTATGCTTTGTCTCCGATCCATCTAGAGTGAGTCTAAACAGGACACAACCACTTTCTCTTCCTGAAGATCCTTACCATCCCACTCTTGAAGTTACTTTTGAGTTTGTCGCATGTATGGATAAACATGAAAAACTGTGTAATCGTGTACGCTGCTTTAGAAAAGCAGATTTTAACTTATTAAATTCGTTAATTTCTAATTTTGATTGGTCGGAACTATATTTGTCTACAGATATTTCAGTAGCGACCAATATTTTTTATAACACAATTAATTCATTTTTTGATATTTGTGTTCCGTGCTTTTATCCAACTTCCTCGAGTAAGCCGCCATGGTTCACAAGAGAGTTGTCACGGTTAAAAAATTTAAAGTCGAGTCTATTTAAAAAGTATAAAAACAATAATTCGCCTTCAGCCTTTTCTCGCTACTTAAGCGCGCGGTCAGATTTTACAGTCTTAAACGCGAAATGTTATAAGACCTATTTAACTCGTTGCAAGGTTCAGTTTACTCAGAACCCCAAACAGTTTTATAGTTTTGTTAACACGAAGCGCAAGTCTCCCGCATTTCCTACGAAACTAACGTTTGAAAATGCTTGTGCAGATACCGACCAAACCATGGCCGATTTGTTTGCAAAGTTTTTTCAAACGACATATTCACCCTCTACACATCACACTCACTTTTATCCATACAACATTCCAAGTTCGAATGGTATCTTCACTCCCTTTCTAAACGAAAGCTCACTTGTCAAGGTTCTTTATTTAGTTAAGCCAGTTTTCTCACCTGGCCCTGACGGTGTTCCCGCTTGTATACTTCGGTTCTGTGCCAACTCCTTAAGTAAGCCATTGCTCAAACTATTTTCGCTGTCCTTAGAAACTTCACTCTTTCCTTCTATTTGGAAAGAATCTTTTATTATTCCCCTTCATAAAAAGGGCAGCAAGTCTGATGCAAGCAATTATAGAGGTATCTCTAAACTGTCGGCTATACCTAAATTTTTCGAGAATGTTATAACTCCTCAATTGCAACATTCCTGTAGATCCGTTATTTCTCCTTTTCAACACGGATTTATAAAGCGTCGTTCAACTACGACAAATTTACTTGAGCTGACATCCTTTGTGGTAAAAGGATTTCAGGAAAATCTTCAAACTGATGTTATTTATACTGATTTCAGTAAAGCTTTTGACTCAGTGAATCACTCCCTTCTGGCACATAAGCTTGACCTTCTAGGTTTTTCACCAAAAATACTTAGTTGGATTGTTAGCTATCTGACTGACAGAACTCAAAGAGTCCTCTTTAAAACCACCCTTTCAAACCCACTTCATGCCACATCTGGGGTTCCTCAAGGGAGTCACCTCGGTCCCCTACTTTTTACGCTTTTCATCAATGACCTTCCTTTGGTCATACGTAACTCCCGTACTCTCATGTACCAATTTAAAGACGACCACTGTCACTCACTCTTACAAGCCGACCTAAATAGTTTTTATTCTTGGTGTTGTGCCAATTTTTTAAACCTGAACAGCTCTAAATGCAAGCTGATGACATTCTCTCGAGCCAGTCCAAAATATGCTTCTTATACTCTTTGTGGTTGTGCCTTGGAAAGAATCACCCTAGTTGATGATTTGGGGGTTCTTTTGGACCGAAAACTTAAGTTTTCCAATCATATTTCTAATATGGTCAATAAAGCCATGGGTGTCTTAGGCTTTATTAAGAGATGGTCTAAGGAATTTGACGATCCTTATCTTACAAAGACCCTCTACATCTCACTTGTTCGTCCCATTCTCGAATACGGGTCATGCGTATGGTGTCCCCAGTACACTATTCATAAGGAACGCATAGAATCTGTACAGAAAAACTTTTTACTTTTTGCCTTACGTGGCCTTAACTGGGATGAAAATTTAAGACTGCCTTCCTATACTAATAGACTTCTATTATTAAACCTGCCTTCCCTAACCAATCGCAGAACCATGCTAGGTGTCTTATTTATTAACAACCTTATGCAAGGTGACATTGACAGTGAGACCCTGGTAAGGCAGCTACACTTCTCTGTCCCTTGCAGAGCGACACGTAATTACCTTCCACTAACTCTTCCTTATTGTAGATCGAACTATGCACTGCACGATCCGTTCAGGGTATTATGTTCGGACTACAATAAACTTCAACACGTCATAGCTAGCACTAACTCTATCGCTGCTATGAAGTCTTTAATTCTTGTCTATCTAGCACGTAATTAGTATTAGTATTAATTAGTAATAGTATCCTCCTAATATTATTCCTCGTCATTCTATCTTCTTTTTCTTAATTTTCATTTTTCACTTGCATGTCGCGTGTATCCTCTATTCGACTTTTTTATTCCCTATATCGCGTTAATTTTTTTTCTCTCGCGTTTCTACTCGCATTTTTACCGCGTTTCCGTGTCGTCCGTTATGCGACGGTGCCTCTCGGTCGGTCAGGCGGGAGGTGGACTTCGTCTGGGTTCCGCGCGCAACAAGCATCGGCTTGGTGTCGTTTGGACCACTTGCTAATACATTCATTGTATTCAACGTCCAATATCATATCTCATACAAGCCAAATTTGACAATTTAAACCTATCAAACGTCTTACATTCTCCTAACATTTCTCGGCAACTTCAATCTCCGCGTGTATCTCACATTAGTGCTGCTTTGGTAAGGCCGAGTAACACGCGCTCGAACACAATGTTGTGTCAGAGTGTTCAGAGTTGGAGATTAAAATACGACTTCAGGAGTTTTTATACAGAGTAAGACCATAGATAGTTTAAACCATAGATAGTTTAAACGGTGATTTTGCTATTGTATGCAAAAACTTACATACAAGTAAAGCAAGAGAATGGTATTGGAGGTACCGTAAAAAGAACCCTTTGGTAGTATGGGAAGATTTTGTGCCGCACTAAAAAATCAGTATCAGGACCATAAAGACGATGATGTCCTTATGGAAGAAATTCGTGCACGAAAGCAGAAAGAGGGAGAGCCCTTTGACTCGTTTTATGAGGACATTATGTCAATCGTTTCTCGACTAACTATTCCTTTAGACGAGTTTAAACTTGTTCAGCAGCTACAAAGAAATTTGATTCCAGAGCTAAGACAAGTATTATTATACATCTCCATTCATTCTGCTGCTCATCTGCGACAACTGGTCCAGAAACGTGAAAATATGTTGGAGATGCGGATTTTAAGCAATCCAGCAAGGTCAATATTCCACCGAGGGTGTTTAAAAGAGCCGTTGCTGCTGTGGAGACTGAAGAGTCCTTACAGTCGGCCTCAGAGACGGTGTCTGTATCTGTTGAGCCTTTGCAACTTTCCAAACGACCTATGGTCTGCTGGAACTGTGATCAGCCAGGACACCCATGGGACATGTGCCTCGCAGAACGAAGAATCTGTTGCTATGGTTGCGGAGCAAAAGATTTCTATAAACCTTAAACTCCAACATGCCTTAAGAAAGCGGGCTCATTCGTCGACAGCAGGCGAATGTCCCAAAACTAGAATCCGCAAATTTATTTATTTATTTATTTATTTAATTTAGTTTATAGTCGAACTATGATCAGTCGACTTTTTAAAAGTAAAGAAACAATTAAAATTAGATTTAAATTATTTAAATTTAGAGGTAATTTTAAATTAAGGGTAAAACCTTAAATGTAAAGAAAAGAAAAAAATTATTTAAAAATTGTGCAAACTGGGATAAAGAAAAGCCGATCCAACATTTGTTGCAGAGGATTGGGGAAAACCCAGAAAAACCCAATCAGATCAGGAGAGTTAGTGTTAGTAACCAAATGCTAATAAAATTATGAGTAGAGTGTTAAAGCATGCAGTATGTTGAAAGTACTACTATGAATACAAAGAAGATAATTATGTATTTGACTAAATTCTAGATAAGTGGGCGAGGAGTTGTAATTTTAAGGTAGATATCAAGTTGTTATTGTTAGCTACAATGAAGTATAGTTAATTATAGTCCGAACATAATACCCTGAATGGCTCATGCAGGGCATAGTTCGAGCTACAATTGGGAAGTTTTAGAGGAAGGTAATTACGGGTGATTCTACCAGGGACAGAAAAGTGTAGTCTACTAAGTAAGTCGCTACTATCTATGTCACCTTGGATAAGGTTGTTAATAAATATAACACCAAGCATGGTTCTACGATTGGCTAGAGAAGGCAGATTAAGTAACAAAAGTCTACTAGGATAGGAAGGAAGTCTTGAATTTACATCCCAGTTAAGGCCTCGCAAGGCAAACATTAAGAAGTTTTTCTGTACGGATTCAATGCGGTCTCTATGAACTGTGTACTGAGGGTTCCAGACACATGATCCGTACTCGAGAATTGGACGAACAAGCGAAGTGAAGAGAGTCTTAGTTAAGTAAGGATCATCAAACTCCTTGGACCATCTCTTAATAAAGCCGAGTACACCCATAGCTTTATTAACCATTGATGATATATGTTCGGAAAACTTGAGTTTTCGGTCCAAACGGATACCTAGATCATCAAACAGGGAAATTCTTTCGAAGGTACAACCACAAAGAGAGTATGATACGTACTTTGAGCAGGCACGTGAGAATGTCATCAGCTTGCATTTTGAGCTGTTCAGATTAAGCAGATTTGCACGTCACCAAGAAAAGAAACAATCTAGGTCAGATTGAAGGCGAGAATGACAGGAGTCGTCTCTAAATTGAAAACAGAGCTTGACATCATCCGCGTACATAAGAGTACGTGAGTTAAGTATGACCGTTGGGAGGTCATTGATGAAAAATTTTAAAAAGCAGGGGACCTAAGTGGCTTCCCTGAGGAACACCAGATGTGGCATGAACGGGATAGGAACGAGTATTTTTAAAGAGGACTTGTTGGGTTCTGTCACTCAAATAGCTCACAATCCAACTAAGAAGTTTTGGTGAGAAACCGAGAAGATTTAGTTTATGTGCAAGAAGGAAATGGTTGACTGAATCAAATGCCTTACTGAAATCAGTATAAATGACATCAGTTTGAAGATTTTCCTGAAATCCTTTTACCACAAAGGATGTCAGCTCAAGCAGATTTGTCGTGGTAGAGCGACGCTTCACAAATCCGTGTTGAAAAGGGGATATAACGGATCTACTAAAATGCTGCAAGTGAAGAGTAATAACATTCTCGAAGAATTTCGGTATAGCCGATAATTTAGAGATACCTCTATAATTGCTTGCATCAGACTTGCTGCCCTTTTTATGTAAAGGGATGATAAAGGATTCCTTCCATATGGATGGAAACGAGGCAGTTACTAAGGACAGCGAAAATAGTTTGAGCAATGGCTTACATAAGGAGTTGGCACAGTATCGAAGTACACAGGCGGGGATACCATCGGGACCTGGTGAGAAGACTGGTTTAACCAATCGAAGATCCCTAATAAGTGAACTTTCATTCAGTAAAGGTGTGAAGATGCCATTCGAGCTTGGTACGCTATATGGATAGGAGTGAATGTTTGGCGTAGAGGAAGAATAAGTTGTTTGAAAAAACTTGGCAAACATATCGGCAATGGCCTGATCTGTGTTCGTCTCAGCGTTATCGAACATAAGTTTAGAAGGAAAGCCCGCTGACCTACGCTTCATGTTAACAAAACTATAAAACTGTTTAGGATTCTGAAAGAACTGAATCCTACATCTGGTCAAATAGTTTTTATAACACTTCACGTTAAGCACGGTAAAATTTGCCCGAGCAGTTAGGTAGCGGGAAAAGACACGCGGTGAGTTTTTCAGCTTGTATTTCTTAAATAAGCTACGCTTTAAGTTTTTTAAGCGAGACAACTCTTTTGTAAACCAAGGAGGCCTACTTGAGCTTGTCGGATAGAAAAACGGAACACAGATATCAAAAGCAGAGTAAAGGGTTTTATAAAATATATTGATAGCCACTGACATATCAGTTGATAGATAAAAGTCAGACCAATCACAATATGAAATTAAATAATTTAAGTATTCGAAGTCTGCTTTCTTAAAGCAGCGCACGCGATTGCACGGCTTTACACTTTTATCCACAAAGCTAATACCCAAGTCGAGATTCACTTCGAAAGTGGGATGATAAGGATCTTCAGGTAGGGAAAGAGGTTGTGCCCTGTCTAAAATCACCCTGGAAGGATCTGAGACGAAACATAGATCAAGCGATCTGTTTAAAGTGTTTTTGACGTGATTAACCTGCGACAAAGACATGTCAAACAAACCGTCAAACAGATCATGTTGCCGGGAGGGCAGAAGGAAGTTTCCCTCCGCAATGGATGTCCAATTACATTCCGGGATATTAAAGTCACCCAGGACTATGAAATGATCTCTGTCTGATAACAGATTAAAAATAGTCTTAATTGCAGACAAATGTTGCGAGTAGACTGATAATTCCGATGACGGCGGAATATAGGAGCAGGTTATATACAAGAAAAAACCGGGAAAGTGTAGTTTTACACAGATTAATTCGATGTCGAATTGAAACTCCGGCTGTAAGAGGTCCGACATAATGGAGGAGTCTACTGCAATCAGTACTCCACCACCCCGTCGGTCAGGTCGATCAAGCCCGTAAGTTGTATACCTATCTGGAAAGACTTCAGAGCTTAGAATCTCTGGTTTTAACCAGGTTTCGGTAAAGGCAATAATTTGGGAGTAAAGACAAGACTATGAAGATAAAGACTAGAGATTTTACTACAGAGGCCTCTAACATTTTGATAGGAAAGAATTAAGGAAGAAAGAATCTTTGTGTGTCCCCTAGCATTTTCAAAGGCATGAAGAGAAGAGAACTTCAGTTTTTTGAGGACTTTGCACTTGTTGTAGGTCCACTTGGCGATGTAACGGCCAATGTGGGAAGAGTGACGGTCGTTCGGCTTTTTTGTTTTGGAGTGAACTCCTTAACAATAAGGTCGGGCGGCCAGAAAGAAGCTGCGCAAACGTCTTTAAACTGTTCTGCAGGGAGAATAATTTTGAAAGAAGAAATGTCGCGCTTTAATTTGAAGTTGAATTTTTAACTATCAAATCATTTACAGGCATCCTTTCGAGAATGTACGATTGTACATCTTCTATGGTTGTGTCTGGAGCCAAGCGAGAGATAAACACCAATTTTTTGGGTTTAATCGCAATCAGAGGTTTTATACTCGGTGCCTGACTAGCAGGCATGATTGCGGGAACATTACCCGTCACGTTGTTATCATTGCTCGTAATGGGAGTAGGCACAAGAGGGGCAGCAAGAGGTTTCGGTGCGGTAACATTGCTGCTAGTTTTTTTTTTTTTTGTGCAACTAGAAGAGCAAGACGGTATAGGGAAAATTAGACTTACCATAGAAGATCAGAAGATGAAGCCTTGGAAGAAGGTAGATTGGTGGTCTTTAAATTCGTAGTAACTGAATCTAAAAGAATATTAAGAGGAGCAGGTGGCTTACTAAGAGCCGTAAAAGCGTTGAATTGGGTCTCCATCTCCAAAAATTCAGATTGGAGATTAGAGAAAGCTGTGCGTATCCGATAAAACCCGAGTTTGGTTTTATTGTGGATTTTCCGTAGATCGGATTCACCCACACGGCACGCTTCGCACGACCATTTAAGGCCTACATTGGCGTTGACGGCATCTCTAACCCGCACAGTTAGGCCACAGCATTTTAAGTGACTAAAATTGTCACAGAGCCAGCAACCAATGTAGTCCGCATTAGCATCTAAAGAGCATTTGCAATTTGCTGCAGAGCACGACACCATGTTAATAAAATAAATATGCCTTCGAATAGTAGGGGACAACGAAGAGAGCAATAGAATATTAAGACAAATTTCTTGAGAGAGCAAGAAACAGTTACAGCGCCGAAAATAGGCAAGCTAGCGAGAACGAAAATAAAAAAACAAATATAGCGAGCACTCGAGGTAAACAAAACAACAACAGCTGTTACTTCTACAACAAAAGCACTACACAACTTACTCAGAGAGCGAAATTTACTTTCGTGAGCGGGAGAGCGGGAGAGCAAGGAAAGTGTGAGAATATTAGTAAAAACAAAAACAAAAAAACTTGACGCCAAGACGCGCAAGTGAAAAGAATTAAAATTTTTGTAAGCGAATTTACTAATAAGGCAGGATTAGTATGCTACTTTAAGCTTTTACTCACAGGGTTAGCACTAGTAAGATACGGCAGTATTAATGAAAGCACATAAGCAAATCAATTAAACAGAATTATTAAGAAACACAGGGAGCAAAAGCGAAACACGTCCAACCACCACGAGTAAGTTATTATCAATCAGATTGCCCACTGCAGATGCTTGCACTTTTAAAAAAAGCATCTCCACATTCACACTCGGACATTCTTTAACTACGTCAAATAAAACAATATCATGAGAGATTAGCTCATTATAATCAGATCAGAGCAAAAATATTTTCAGAAGTAACTACCCTTGATCGTGTTACAAAACGGAACACTCTTCGTATGCGAAATATGTGGCAATGGATTAAATGCACGCGTAAACTGCTTGTATCTTCGGCTGTAGAAACCCAGACAGATGGTCGTCTTTATGCTTCTATTACCTTTTTAAGTCTAATAGAAATTGGCTTATTAGACACAGGAGCCAATATAAGTTATTTTGGAGCAGACTTGGTTGCCCAAGATTGGTCATCCTGTCCAAGTTTTAAAAAATATCATCACGTGTAAAAACAGCTGATGGAAGCAGCCACCAATTAATTGGTTTTATTAGCACGGATGTAGCTTATAATGGGCTAACAAAACGTCTCGATTTTTATGTTATTCCATCAATAAACAAGCGTGTCATCTTAGGGATAGATTTTTTGAGAATTTTTCAGCTAGCACCAGGTGTAATATCTAGCATTGATACTTCTAATCCAATGGTAGATACTACAGATACTAATCTTAAAAAATGTCCACTTTCTTCATCTCAAGAAAAGCGATTAGAGAGCGTAATTAATTTATTTCCTATAAAGGACAGGGATTGGGAAAAACATCCTTTTCAAGCCATGATATTGACGTCGGTGAGGCTAAGCCAATAAAACAGAGTTTTTATCCCGTTTCTCCCGCTATAGAGAAACTTATCTACGTAGAGGTGGACAGAATGTTGTCAGAAAGCGTCATTAAGCCATCGAAGAGTCCTTGGAGCTCTCCGATGAGGCTCATTATTAAGCCAGGCAAGATACGCCTTTGTTTAGATGCACGACGCATTAAACAGTGCACTAAAAAAGACGCGTACCCGCTGCCAAATATAGATTCCATTTTTTCTCGGCTTCGCAAAGCCAATATCATAACCTGGATCTGAAGGATGCATTCTGGCCAATACCCTTCACAGCCATTATAGCCATTATAGCTTTTACAGTGCCAGGGCGGCCACTATATCAATTTACAGTGATGCTGTTTGGTCTCTGTAATGCTCCACAGACCATGTGTTGGTTAGTCGATGAATTCATCCCTACAGACTTGAAAACATGTGTTTTTGGTTACCTTGATGATGTGTGTGTAGTGTCAGAAGACTTTGACACACACATGTCCATTCTTATCAGGTTACCAGAACCAGCGTTTAAAAAACTGCCGTAAGTTTCATTTCACATGATTTTGCTTCTGCTTCTGCTTCTGAAAAATCAGAAGTCGCAGTCAAAGCATAAGTAAAAGTCACGCAGCGACGAATGTCAAAAATCAAAAGCAGCAAACAGTCGACAGCACCGACTTATGCTGCTGCGACTGTTCATCAGCAGCAATAGCAGCAAAAATCAAAAGCAGCAAACAGTCGACAGCACCGACTTAGCCTGCTGCGACTTTTCATCAGCAGCAATAGCAGCAAAAATCAAAAGCAGCAAACAGTCGACAGCACCGACTTATGCTACTGCGGTAGCTGTAGTAGCGACTTACCATACGTCTACGATTAAAAGCAACAGCAAAGCAGAAAGCAAAAAAACGAAAAACGGCGACTGCTGCTAATTTTTGACATTCGTCGCTGCGTGATTTTTACTTATGCTTTGACTGCGACTTCTGATTTTTCAGAAGCAGAAGCAGAAGCAATTGTTCACTTTCTGATATCGCTCGCAGCAGAAGCAGTGAAAAGCAAAAATATTGCGACTTCTGCTAATTCGACTGCAGCTTTTCAAACACTGATAAAAACAATAAAATAAAAACGCTGGAGGCACCATAGACGAAAACGAAAAAATGCGGTATCTGTTAAAAGCGCTACCAACAAGCTACAGTTATATTGGAGACTTCTTAGATGTGATTCCGAAAGCACAACGAATTGTAGAGTACGTAAAACCAAAAGTGAAAGAAAAAAGCTATAACAGAGGTCCAGTGGACAGACAAAATAACGTAAGCACATTTAACACCAAAATTAAAAAAGAATGCTATGTGTGTGGCAAAACAGGTCATATTCAGAGGGACTGCTGGCATGCTGAGCAAAATGCGAGAGGGGAAAACAGACAACAACAACAAGACAACAGGCGGCGATATCAGAATACGAATCAAAGAGGCGGTCGAGGCAGAGGTCAAAATCATGGAAGTGGTCGACGACGTGGAACTGGACGTGGACATTACTCAGGAGACGGGAACCAAGGAAGACAACAAGAAAACAGCGACGGCGTACGGTCATGGACAATAAGAATGATAAGAAACGAAAAAATAATAAAATGTAATAACAGCGAAAGTAGCAACGAAACTACAGTAAACTGTGTACATTTGAAAAATCCGATTGATGTTAAAGTAGCCGATGGCAGCGATTGCAAGCGATAAAGATTGGAAATGTAGAAACATATTTTAGAACAAACAATAATGAAAATTTGATCAACATTAAAAATGTATATTTTGTAAAAGGCATAAAACAAAATTTGCTAAGCATATCAAAGACAACTGAAAATAAATGTACAGTCGTAGCCAGAAATAATGATACAAAAATCTATAACGAAAAAAGAGAATTGTTGACAGTTGCAAATAAAATTTATAGTTTATATTATGTAAAAAGCTTCATGCTAAAAAATAAAACAAATGTAATAATACAAATGTAACTAAATTAACTGAAAAAGAACGAGAACAACAGTCGAGCGGCACGCGACAGTGGGATACCCTTAAAAAGTATCTAATTGTATAATACTAATCGCAAGCTACAAATTAATCATAAGACTGCAGTGCGCTGCCACCTTGCATCAATTTCAATACGTTGTCAAAAATTTATCGCCGCAATTTTCCTAGCGCAAGACTGCAAAAAGCGGTGTGAGCAGTATAATTGATAACTTGCAATATATCGAGTAATCAAAATTAATATTTATTTAATTGCATTTTATAGTTTTGTATTTTTTACAGACCCTAAAATATGAATTATTAAATAATAATCATATGTGCACGTAAGCATATTATGAATATTATGAATATGTACACAAGTATGTAAATACTTGCATACATTCATATTCATTTACCACGCCACCTATTGGTTGAGTATTAGTATATATTTATGCACATGTATTTTCGGTAATCGACATGTGCATGGAAAAGAAGAGTCGAGAAACAGATCGCGCTTCGCGCTCGCATCGTTCGTTCTTTTCTTTCCTGCACAAGTAATTTAGTTCTGACGTCATCGACAACTTCTTTGCTGGTCGAAGGGTCGAAATGGTTTATCTAATAACTTCAGTGTTTATTGTCCGAACGGATTGCAATACGGAGGATAAGTTCATATAGTATTTATCTATATATATACTAAAGCAGAACGTTAAGAAATGAGTAAATCGCCATGTAAATCAAAATTGGTGGTTTGCGGGGGTGGTAGGCGTGTTATTCCAAATTGAAAATAAACTTGATCTGCGTATGGTATACAGGAATCTTCATGCTAAATTTGGTGTCCCTAGCTTTTGTAATAGCTGAGATCGGCGCGTTCATCCAGACAGACAGACGGACATGGCTCAATCGACTCAGCTAATGATCCTGAGCAAGAATATATATACTTTTTTGACCATTTTCAATGGTCCAAGGGTATGATAATAGACAGTTTAATGAACAAATTTACAATGAAAGATTTAGGAAAAATCGGCAGTTATATTGGAATAGAAATTAATTATAGTACTGAAAGTAAGAAAATTACATTAAATCAAAAAAGATATATTAAATCACTAGCAATTAAGTATGATCTCGAAAATGCTAAGCTATACGAAACTCCAATGGAAACAAACTTAAAATTAGAACAAGCAACTGAATGTGATGAAAAAATTAAATACAGAAACTTGATAGGTATAAGCGCAGGCACAAGACCAGATATATCATATTCCGTAAATTACTTAAGCGGATATCAAAGTTGTTATTATTCAACACACTATAAATACGCGATGAGAGTATAAAATATTTATATAAGACAAGAGATCTGAATTTAACTTTTGAAGAGAATAAAAATAATGAAATACTAGATTGTATGGTAGCCTCAGATTATACAGGATGATAGAAAATCCACAACGGGATTTATAATTAGAATGTATGGAAATATAATATATTGGAAAATACAAAAAATTCGAAGCACATTGAAGTGCAGTATCATTATGTTAACAAAAATTATGAATAAGGTATTATAGACATTGTAAAGATAGAATCTAGACTTAATATAGCAAACATGTTAACAAAAGCGTTAGACAAAGAAAAATTTATAAGATATAGAAATGCTGTAAAGTTAAAGTAATTAAAGATAAAATCAAGACAACAAATTTAAGATGCGTGTTGGAATAAATGTGTATGCCTTGATATGTAATGTTAATTAACATAAGAATAAATCAGCTGATTTCGAAAACTTAATGTAATGTTAAATAACATAATTATGTCACTTGCTCTAAATATGTAAAACGGAATATTATCCAATATCCATTCTATCAAAGGCATGCAGAAGACTCTTTGGTAGAATCTGGGGTCTTAAATCCTGCACCATCCGGTGGTTATTTGAGATAATGGTAAGACCAGTCGTAACCTACGCTGCGATTGTGTGGTGGCCAAAGGTTACACAGGTCACTGCCATCAGTAAATGCACAAAACAGAATAGGCATTTCTGCCTTCCCTTGAAGAGTGCACTTCGCACCTGCCCCACCGCAGCAAGGGAATCGATTTTGAATCTGACTCCGCTGCACATCCGCATAAAAGAAGTTGCTGCCATGAGCCTTCTTAGCTCCAATTAAGCTCCAATCTGGGCTTCTAGCTACCGAATCAGGGAAAGCTAGTTTAATCAAAGATATTCCTGGCTTAGAGATCTGCACCAGTTCAGATTCTATGACCAAGGAACTCTTCTTTGGTGCAAAATTTAGAATCCTCATCCCAGACCGTCGAGACTGGGATGCTGGCAGCCCCATCAGAGACCCCAATGGTGTACATTGGTACACCGACAGGTCAATGACTGAACAGGGTGTTGGAGCTGGGATATATGGTCTCAACTCCAAAACCTCGATTGCTATGGGCAACTGGCCCACAGTTTTTCAATCAGAGGTTCATGACATTGAGTTCTGCTGCCGTCTTATCCTTGGATAAGGGGATTAGAGGAGCGAATATATACATCTTCTCGGTCAGCCAAGCGGCCATACTAGCCCTCTCCTCGAAAAGAGTAAGCTCACGTATGATGGCTGACTGCTGAAACTGTCTCCAGAGGCTTTCGAAAAAGAATAAAGTTACCCTTCTTTGGGTACCTGAACTCTCTGGCTTCCAGGGCAACGAGCCATGCCCATGGAGGTTGACATATCTTCCAATTTTAAACAGCCTACTAATTGGTACTCTCAAAGTAGCGAGCGCAATTCTGAAGGCAATGAAAATCAAAAAAGATATAGTTACTCTGAGCGTATGAGGGCAGAGGAGGCAGATGTTGAATAATATCAACCAATTTAAGGATTCACAGAAGTATCAGGATGCGCTGCGGCAGACGTAGCTAGCATAGCAACTAGCTAGGAGAAATCTAAAGATATTTACTGACACCGGAACGGTAAAAAACTACATTAAGCCCATAAAGGATCATAAAGGAGTTGAATTGGTCGACTCCCCATTTGTTAGCGCAAAAGGTCGTGGTCAAGCTCGGAGAAGCGCCCCAGACGGTGGCCAAGACCGGACTGACGGTCAGGAAGGTTTTGCTGTGTGTTTGGTGGGATGGGCGAGGAATCATCTAATATTGTGTACATTTATATTTTTATATTTTTTTTATTTATATATTTATATTTTTATAAATATCTATATATTATTATACCCTTGGACCATTGAAAATGGTCAAAAAAGGGTATACTAACTTTGTGCAAATGTATGTAACAGGCAGAAGGAGGCGTCGGAGATCCCATAAAGTATATATATTCTTGCTCAGGATCACTAGCCGAGGCGATTGAGCCATATCCGTCTGTCTGTCCGTCTGTATGGATGAACGCGCCGATCTCAGCTATTACAAAAGCTAGGGACACCAAATTTAGCATGAAGATTTCTGTATACCATACGCAGATCAACTTTGTTTTCAATTTGGAATAAAACGCCTACCGCCCCCGCAAACCGCCAATTTTGATTTACATTTCGATTTATATTCGAAGCACTCATTTCTTAACGTTCTGCTTTAGCTTATATATAGATAAATACTATATGAACTTATCCTCCAAAATGCAATCCGATCGGACAATAAACACTGAAGTTATTAGATAAACCATTTCGACCCTTCGACCAGCAAAGAAGTTGTCGATGACGTCAGAAGTAAATTACTTGTGCTGGAAAGAAAAGGACAAACGATGCGAGCGCGAAGCGCGAGTTATTTCTCGACTCTTCTTTTCCATGCACATGTCAATTACCGAAAATACATGTGCATAAATATTTGCTAACACTCGACCAATAGGTGGCGTATAGATGAATATGAATGTATGCAAGTAGTTGCATGCATGTGTACATATTGATAATATTCATAATATTTTATTATTATATAAAAATATCGAAATTGAAGCAAAGTGGCAGCGCACTGCAGTGTTATGATTAATTTTTAGCTTGCGATTAGTATCATACAAATAAAATCTTTTTATGGCAACATAAATAGGTCGAAGGGTATCCCACTGTCGCGTGTAGCTCGACTGTTGCTTGTTTGCTTGTTAGCTGCAGAAGATTGGGGAAAACCTAGTGAAACCCAATCAGATCGGTAGTTTAGGTTTAGTTTAGAATGTAGAGTTAATTGATTAAAACTCTAGACAGTCTATTGAAGGCAGCACAGAGAACGCGGAAAGGATTATGCAACTGTAGTTAGTAAGACAAAAGGCGAGGGATAGTGGCATAAAATTACGAGTGATTCTAGAAGGAATACAGAAATTTATTTGATTAAGCCTTATCTTACCATATTATTGTAGTTTAACGATAAATATACACGTAACACCTAACATAATACGACGATAAGTTAAAGAAGGTAGGTTAATTAGAAGTCAACTCCCAAAACCCAATTAAAACTACGCAAGGCAAAGAGTAGAAACTGCTTTTGAACAGACTCAATTCTATCTTGGTGAATATGGTATTTCAGCGACCACACGCAAGTCCCAAATTCAAGAATTGGACGAACAAGGGAAGTATAAAGCAACCTTGTCGTATCTTCGATTTCTTTGCCCCATCTTTTGATAAAACCGAGTACTTGAAATGATTATGTTTTGTGACGATCACATTTCAATTTATGATCAAAGAGAATACCTAAATCAGTTACTTCTGATATTCTTAAGAGTGGGGTTATGTTAAGATTATAATTGATGACATGATAGCTGCCTCTGTAAAATTACATAACTTTCCACTTCAAACAGTCAAGATGCAGCAGATTATGGCTGCACCAAGCAAAAAACAAATCAAGATCTGTTTAAAGAAGGTTATTTACAGGATCACTGAGTGTCGAAAGGAGTTTCCCATCATTAGCATACATAAGAATATTAGATTGAAGGAGTATTGTAGGAAGGTCGTTAATAAAAAGACTAAATAGAAGAGGTCCAAGGTGGCTGCCATGAGGAACAACAAATGTAACTAAGATCGGCTTAGAAAGACGGTCTTTAAAAAGAATTCGTTGAGACCTGTTACTTAATAATCAAGTATCCACAAAAGGAGCTTTTGAGGAAAACCAATCAAATTTCACTTATGAATTAAGAAGTCAGTTACTGAAGTCAGTATAGACCACATCAGTTTGAAGAAAACTCTAAAAGATTAGTAGCTGTTGATCTTGCTTTTATAAACCCATGTTGATGGGGTGAAATTATAGATTTACACATAAAAGTTAACTGAGCCATAAAATTTTTTTCAAAAATCTTAGGAATTGCGGACAATTTGGAAATACATCTATAGTTCTTCACATCATGGTTAGAACCACTATTGTGAAGAGGAATGGAAAATGAGTTATTCCAAATAGGTGGGAAATAACTATTGGATAGTGACAAGTCAAGTAGCTTATGAATTGGCTTCAAAATGGAATCAGCACAAAATCTAAGTACGCATGCTGGAACTCCGTCAGGGCCAGGAGAGAAAACGGGTTTTATCGATTTAAGATCATTAAGTAAAGAGGTTTGTCGATAGAAGGATAGAAAAGAGTGTTAAAACTTTGTATACTGTAAGGGTATGGATGTAAAGGGGAACTATAAGGTTCAGTTGAATAAGTTGACTGAAAAAAGTCTGCAAACAAATCGGTCGCTGCCTGATCATCAGTTGCTTCCTTATTTTCGTGTGTAGAGAGTAAGGAAATCTACTTGATTTACGTTTTAAGTTGACAAAGTTATAAAACTGCTTTGGATCCTGAGCAAACTGCAAACGGCAGCGACGCAAATACTTTTTGTAATCATTTGCATTCAGAGCAATCAAGTTTGCTCTTGCAGCAATATAACGTGTAAAACCAGAAGGATTACGAGTTAATTTAAACTTTTTAAAATACCGCGATTTCTAATTTTTCAACCTTACTAACTCACGTGAAAACCAAGGAGGCCTATTAGACTTTACAGGAAAAGTAACAGGAACACATTGATCAAAAAATGAGTTCATAGAGGAATAAAAAAATGAAATGCATGTATTTAGGTCAGAACATGAATAAAGAAATGACCAATCATGTTCCAGAATTAAACAATTTAATTTTTGAAAATAGGTCCTACGAAAACAACGTGATTTTATTATAGGGGAAACAATTGCAGTTTGCATAGAAGTTGGCAGAGTTAGAACCAGGTCCAATGTAGGATAATAGGGATCTTCAGGAAGAACTAAGGGATTTATTCTAGAGATAGTATTTAGTAAAATGTCAGAAGAGAAAATTAAATCAAGCATTCTACTACTACAATTTTAAAAGTGTTTATTTGATAAAGAGATAGCGCCGAGAGGCCATTTAAAAAAGAGTTAAATACAGAGGGCACCAATATATCGGATCGAGATGACCAAGTAACTTCTGGCAAGTTGAAATCACCAAAAACTAGCAGATAATTTCTATCAGATAGTTTGGAGGCAACAGATTGGATAGATGAAAGATGGTCCAGGTAGACAGATATATCAGATGAGGGAGGAATATTTGAACAGGTAATGTAAATTGAAATTTTCGTCATTTTAACACATATAAATTCTAAGGAAGAACAATGGTCTAATTGAACAAGTTCAGAAGGAAGATCAGATTTTACAGCTATAAGAACACCACCTGGAGGTGATAAACGGTCACATCTGAAGGAGGTGTACTTATTAGGAAAAATTGAGCAGTTTTCTACATCAGTTTTTAACCAGGTTTCGGTAAATATTAAAATTTGATGATCGAACGATACACTATTCAAAAACAAATTAGAGAGCTTAGAATTTAAGCCTCTAACGTTTTGATAAGCGAAGTAAAGATGGAAGTAAGTCAGGCGGCAAGAAGGTTCCGCTGCAAACAGATTGAAAATTGTCTGCAGGAATAGTATATATATAGATGAATAATATATGAACTTATCCTCCAAATTGCAATCCGATCGGACAATAAACACTGAAGTTATTAGATAAACCATTTCGACCCTTCGACCAGCAAAGAAGTTGTCGATGACGTCAGACCTAAATTACTTGTGCAGGAAAGAAAAGGACAAACTATACGAGCCCGAAGCGTGAGCTGTTTTTCGACTCCTCTTTTCCATGCACATGTCAATTACCAAAAATGAATGTGCATACATGCAAGCACTTATACATACTTAATTTGTGTTCACACACACATATGTAAAATTATATACAACCAATAGCGTGGTTGATCGGTATGCGTGAATGCATTTACCAGCTTCATAATATAGACATATTCTTATTATTATTTAATAATTTATAAATATTAATTTAGATTTCACGATATATTATGAGCTATCATATCGATAGCTTTTAATATATATGTGTATATAACATTATATATATTTTTTATATGTTTTGCATATAAATTATATTAATATGTGTAAATTAAATTATCTCCCCACGTCTATTGAGTCTATGTTTGAAAAAAAATTTACTAACATTTTATCGACTTTGTTTTTTTTTAATATATGTATTTTTTATAATATATATTAGATTCTTTAGATCATTATTTTAAATTTAAGGTTTAGCGCACATTTTAATTGCGGCGATAAATTATTCAGTGCTTCAGTGGAATGTTAATTTGTAGTTTGCGATTGGCGTGTCGGTGTCGTTGTCGATTGTCGATTAACATTTGTATTTTCGATATTAAATATAAAATAATATATAATTAATTCGCGTGTTCGTGGTGCATTTAACATTTAATGCAAATTAATATATTGTATATAATAATCTAGAGGCACACAGAGAACGTAAGAAAAATTTCGAATTTAGGGAAGCTGAAAGGGTTAGAGATAGTCAAAAGCATCGAGTCCGCAGAAGTAATAGAACATTTTGGGTTGAGCGATTACCGGACACAATTCGACACTATACTCTTCGGGCTTCTTCGCCAATCAGATTACAAAAACAACTTGCCAACACTTCGCGTCGTTCGAGGCGCAGGCAAGATGCTGAGTTTCGATCTCAGGAAAGAGAGCAGGATGCAGTTCGTCGCCGCGTACGTCGCAGTGATTCTGAAATTAAAACAGACGAACAACTTGCCAACACTTCGCGTCGTTCGAGGCGTAGGCAAGGTGCTGAGTTTCAATCTCAGGAAAGAGGTTAGGATGCAGTTCGTCGCCGTGTTCGATGAACTGATCATTCAACTAGAAATGCCGAACAACCGATCGAGGCGCAGGCAATGTCCACAATTCACGTCCAACGAAAGCGGACGAGATGCTGTTAGAAAGGCGATTCAGCGACAAAATCAGGAGACGCGAATTTTAGAAAGGGCAATCGATAGAAGTCAAAGGTCTCAGGTTAGAAACAATCCTAATTGCAGGATTGTTGAGCAGGCACGCAATACTAGTGCACGCCGCAGTGCTCGAATTCGAGCTCAACGTGAGGCCTTTGAAGCCCATAGGAATATGTCCCAAAAAGTGAGAGTATATAGGAGTAGTTGCACCAATAGGATAGCAGAGAATAGGAGAAATGCGTCCCGCAATAGAGTGGAACGTGCGAATACCCTTCCAGATGATAGGATATCGCAGGTTAAAACTAGTTTAGATTGCCTAATAGCCAATTTTAATAAGACAGTCAAGCAGGGACCCGATCGGGTTTGCATATGTTGCAAAGGTTTGTGGTTTCCACATCAAGTGGACAAAATTTCGCGTGAGGTCATAGAGGAAAAGTGTAGTGAGGCAGATAGTGTAAATATTTTGTATCTTTCCTCTATGTTTCTATCCCATAATAATAGGTTTCACTCGTTAAGTTTATATTAGGTTTGGAATTTAGTTCTAAATTTAATTTGTTAAAATAAATAAATAAATAATAATAGGTTTAGCTTTTGCAAAACCTGCAGCCGCAGTATTAAGTCAGGGAAAAAACCAAAGGCTTCTATTACAAATGGCCTAAATTTTCCGAAAAATCCGTAGTAATTTGGCATCGGGTTGTATGACAGCCGATGATATTGTCCTTTTCCAATCTTGAATATGCGAACCATCGGCAGTGCCCGATGATGCAATTCATCTGTTTATTAATAATAATAAGATAGATTTATTCAACGTAACAAAACTTACCTAAATTGCTACTGATTATTTTCTCCCATAATACTCAGAGCTTGAATTCCCATCTTGAAGATATTCGATCGGACAAGCTGATACTTCAGTCATCAATATTATGCTTCGTGGAAACTTCCATAAGCAATGAAACTGTAGTAATACCTGGGTTTACTATTGTGGTTTAATGTGAATCAATTAGGCCTTTAACAGGCATCATCATTTATGTAAAGAACGAGCTAGTAGATAGAGTCTCCCATACCTCAGCAGCAGAAAAACTTTTGGCTCAGTAGTTTTTAAGTTCGGCATATTTAGGTTTGATGCCATAAGTTTTCTCATATTATATAAAAGTCCAGATTTTCCTCTATCCGCATTTAAAATAGAATTCAGCAATTTTCTCGTTTAGGTGATTTAGGGGATAGCTTGCTAGTTTTAGAAGACCTTAATTTCCTGTAGGAATATTTTTAATTCTTTGATTAGCAAAGGATTTAGGAGTTTGTTAGATTTGAAAACGTCCAATACCAATATAGATACACATATTGATTGGGCGTTTTCAAATATATTAGACAATGAAAAGATTAGTGCTAGGACTTTTGAGGTTTTGCATAGCTACCACAATGGGATATCTGTTAGTATTCAGGATAGCATGAGTCTGTAATAGGTTAGAAATTAAGAAATCTAAATGACAGGATATATGTAACACATCACTCAATAAGTCCGTAGGATAAATAAGAAAAACACCTTTTTTTGACAAAATTCGATTTTATTCATCAACATACATCCCTTCAAGAGTGATACAATCAGTCCAACGCCGCTCTAGCATTTCGACACCTTTTTTGTAAAACGATTTGTCTTTGGCCTCAAAATAAGCCTCCTTTTCGGCGATTACCTCTTCATTCGAGCCAAATTTCTTTCCAGCGAGCATTTTAAATATGTATGTAGGCATATTTTAATAATACTTTAATTTAATTATCAGATGGTTAAGTATAACCATAGAATTGGCTGCACCATTCAAAAAACAAATCAAGATCTGTTTGAAGAAGGTTATTTGAAGGATCATTGTGTGTCAAAGAGAGATTCACATCATCAGCATACTTAAGAATGTTAGAGTGAAGGAATATTGAAGGAAGATCGTTAATAAAAAGGTGGCTGCCCTGAGGAACTCCAGAAGTAACCAAGATCGGCTTAGAAAGACGATCTTTAAAAAGAACTCGTTGAGACCTGTTAGTTAAATAATCAGATATCCACAGAAGGAGCTTTTGAGGAAAACAAATAAAATTTAACTTATGAATTAAGAGATTATGATTTAAGGAGTCAAATGCTTTACTGAAGTCAGTATAGACCACATCAGTTTGAATTTTGTTCCGAAATCCTAGATTAATGAGAATTCTAAAAGATTAGTAGCTGTTGATCTTGCCTTTATAAACCCATGTTGATAGGATGAAATTATAGATTTACACATAAAAGTTAACTGAGCCATAAAATTTTTTTCAAAAATCTTAGGAATTGCGGACAATTTGGAAATACATTTATAGTTCTTCACATCATGGTTAGAACCACTTTTGTAAAAAGGAATGGAAAAAGAGTTTTTCCAAATAGGTGGGAAATAACTATTGGATAGTGACAAGTCAAGTAGCTTATGAATTGGCTTCAAAATCGAATCTAAGTACGCATGCTGGAGCTCCGTCAGGGTCAGGAGAAAAAACGGGTTTTATCGATTTAAGATCATTTAGTAGAGAGGATTTGTCGATAGAAGAACAGAAGACAGTGTTAAAATTTTCTATACTATAAGGGTATGGATGTAAAGGGGAACTGTTAGGTTCAGTTAAATAAGTTGATTGAAGAAAGTCTGCAAACAAATCGGCGGCTGCCTGATCATCAGTTGCTTCCTTATTTTCGTATGATAGAGAGGGGAAATCTACTTGATTTACGTTTTAAGTTAACAAAGTTATAAAACTGCTTTGGGTTCTGAACAAACTGCAAACGGCAGCGACGCAAATACTTTTTGTGACAATTTGCATTCAGAGCAATAAAGTTTGCTCTTGCAGCAATATAACGTGTAAAATCAGAAGGATTAAGAGTTCATTTAAACTTTTTAAAATACCGCGATTTCTAATTTTTCAGCCTTACTAGTTCACGTGAAAACCAAGGAGGCCTATTAGACTTTACAGGAAAAGTAACAGGAACACATTGATCAAAAAATGAGTTGATAGAGGAATAAAAAAATGAAATGCATGTATTTAGGTCAGAACATGAATAAAGAAATGACCAATCATGTTCCAAAATTAAACAATTCAATTTTTGAAAATCGGTCCTACGAAAACAACGTGATTTTATTATAGGGGAAACAATTGCAGTTTGCATAGAAGTTGGGAGAGTTAGAACCAGGTCCAATGTAGGATTATAGAGATCTTCAGGAAGAACTAAGGGATTTATTCTAGAGATAGTATTTAGTAAAATCCCAGAAGAGAAAATTAAATCTACCACTACAATTAGGAAAAGTGTTTATTTGATAAAGAGATAGCTCCGAAAGGCCATTTAAAAAAGAGTTAAATACAGAGGGCACCAATATATCGGATCGAGATGACCAAGTAACTTCTGGCAAGTTGAAATCACCAAAAACTAGCAGATAATTTCTATCAGATAGTTTGGAGGCAACAGATTGGATAGATGAAAGATGGTCCAGGTAGACAGATATATCAGATGAGGGAGGAATATTTGAACAGGTAATGTAAATTGAAATTTTCGTCATTTTAACACATAAAAATTCTAAGGAAGAACAATGGTCTAATGGAACAAGTTCAGAAGGAAGATCAGATTTTACAGCTATAAGAACACCACCTGGAGGTGATAAACGGTCACATCTGAAGGAGGTGTACTTATTAGGAAAAATTGAGCAGTTTTCTACATCGGGTTTTAACCAGGTTTCGGTAAATATTAGAATTTTATGATCGAACGATACACTATTCAAAAACAAATTAGAGAGCTTAGAATTTAAGCCTCTAACGTTTTGATAAGCGAAGTAAAGATGGAATATTTCTACTGGTTTTTTGATGTTCCACTAGAAGAAGAAGAGGTGCGAGAAGTTAAAGGAAGCGGTACCGCAGTTCGATTTTTTAGTTTCGGAGAATACTCTTTTACAATTAAGTCAGGCGGCCAGAAGGTTCCGTTGCAAACAGATTGAAAATTGTCTGCAGGTATACTTATTTAAAAGGATGAGATATCTCGCGTGTAGTTAAATTTAAACTTTTGTACAATAATGTTCGGTACAG
Organism: Zaprionus ornatus; assembly: GCA_018904035.1. Taxonomy (NCBI): domain Eukaryota; kingdom Metazoa; phylum Arthropoda; class Insecta; order Diptera; family Drosophilidae; genus Zaprionus; species Zaprionus ornatus. Next base: position 615,010 of record JAEIFZ010000103.1, read on the forward strand.
AAATTTTTGATTGAATATATGATTTGTGCTTATGTATGAATATGTGCAAGGCGTGAAACGAAAACCTGTTTCTTGGGCTTAACCGCGACAAGCGATTTAACGTTTGAAACAACCGTTTGAGTATTGACGGCAGTGTTATCAAAAGAATTTGGAAGATTCTTTTTGGATAAAGGCGTGACTGGAGAGGTGACGATCAAAAGTGGTGGATCGCACAAAACAGCCGGGGCGGCTGGAGGAATGTTAGGAAACGTAGAAGGGGTTGAGTAGGCAATAACTGGAGATGTTATACCCAAAGGAGTTGCCGGTGGAAGTGCGGAAGGCTCATCGGAAAATTCGAAACAAGTTTCCATGAGTTTCCATATCTGAAAATTCAGATTGGAGATTTGAAAATGCTGCATTTCAATTTAGTCTCCCTAAGCATTTTACGCAAAGTTAGCTCTTTCACCCGACAAACTTTGCATGACCATTTCAGGCCAGATTCATTGTTGTTGAGGGAGTCTTTGATTCGTGCTGTTAGGCCGATGCATTTTATGTGATAGAATTTATCACACAACCAGCAGCAAACAAAGTCTGGCCTTGAATGGCCTTACATTTTCACGAAGTTGCGGACCACACAAACATTTTTATTGAAACTAATATGCTTTGAAAATATGGTGGGGAACACCAAAAAAACAAACAAAATGTTAAAGCAATTTACGAAAGATAAGTTCAAAAAGGAAAAAGTTAAAAAAGAGCAAGAAAGCAAAGGTAATCTAATGTTACACAGCTAGTTACCACTAACACAAGCACAAGCGTAGTTTTCAAAAGAGCGTAAGAAAGCGTGAGAGTGAGAGCGCGAGACAGTGTAGACACGAAAACAAGAAGAAAGCAACAACACAGCTATAAAAAGAGAGCACAGCGCAGCACACTCAGAGAGCGATGCAGGCGAGAATGTGCGTGGGAGTGCGAACTAGTAACAAAAACAAAAATAACAAGACGCTTGTTGATGGCTTTGGCAACTTTGTTGCTAGCGCTGCTAATTTCATCATTTCCTGCAATGCCTCGCCCCTCTCTTTAGCCGTTTTAGTTGTTCTGCTCGCCACCGTCTTTGCTGCCTTCCTCGCCGCCATCTTCGTCGACATCCTCGTCGTCGTCTTTGCTGTTGCAAACTACGTTTTCGTCGCTGTTCCCGTTGCCGCCGTTGTTGTTGCGAGCGCCGTCTGCACCGCTGTTTTCGATGCTACTGTTGTTCTTGTTATTGCGCACGCCGCTTCGGCCGCTATTTTCGCCGTTACCTTTGTTGTTGTGTGCTATTCTCATCGCCGTCTTCGTTGCTATCTCCAGCTTCACTGCCACTTTCGTCGTCTTTCTACTCTTTGTCTTTTCCGTTATTTCTTATGCCTTTTTGAACATTATTACCGCCGCCTTCGTAGAAATTTTCTGCATAGATTTTTAATAATAATAATTTCAATTGATTTCGCTTCTTGTTTGTTAATTTATTCAAAGGCAAAATCAATTCTCTCTTTGTTCCCGTGGTTGGTTTCTTTATCTCGCTCAACCACCCTTTTAATTTGCGCCGTCTATGCACTGTTTATATTTATTTTTAATTGCTTGTCTAAAAACATAATACTTATTTTCCATTTTTAAAAAAAGGGGGTAAAATTTATTTATTGATAGTAAAATTCACATACAGTTCTCCTTACATACGTACATACACATCTACCGGCAGCAATATTTCGGCTACACCGGCACAAGACACACAAATAACCTACCTTCGTTTTTATAATCCACTGGAAATTTTCGTTATAAATATAAATATAGTTATATTATTGTACAAATATATAAATTATTATACATTTGTTTACCCTTTGCCGGCTTTAGTGATCGCAGTTCGATCACAATCGACTGACCACCACTTTTTTCCATTCAGTCAGTGTTATCGTTTCCAGGGCTGCACTAGCTCAAATATTAAAAAATTATTTAGTGGGAAACTGTGACTTTTAAAGTCACTTATTTTTGAATTATCGTCTCCTTGTGCACTGTGTTGTGGTATTACAAAGCGCTGAAACATTGCAAAAGAATTATCGAATATATTTTCCTCCATCTGAGAAAATATATCCTAATAATAAATAAATTTTTATTTATTTTTTACAATATAATTTATTGTTTCTAAATAAATTATATTGCGTCTTTTCTCAGAGTTTCCCGCTGAGTATAATAATTGTTTCGATAATTATTTTCGATTCGATAAAATATTTCGATTCTTATAAATAATATTTATATTATTTTTTTTGCAACGGTTTTTCCAAAAGGTGTTGCCTTGTAATTAAACAACATATTCCTCGCTCAATAGATTCGATAAAGTTCCGATCAATTTACCTCATCTTTTCTGTTGTTTATTATTAAAATAATAATAATCAACTTTCCCCTCCAATTTCCAATTTACCTTTCTGGTTTCTTCATCACCATCAATTGCATCTTTCTCGCCTTTTAAAGGTTCGGTTATGCCAATTGATAGCGATAAAGACACCAAGAAACACCTTATTGTACAAGCGACTCAGCATAGACGTTCAAGTTCTCTTCCAAGTTCCCTTCTTGGCAGAACACCCTCTCCCGCCACACAAAGGAAAGTTTCAACTCCGGCCACACCCAAGGCTAGTCAGGTACCAAAAATTTCGGTGCACGCTCCTCCAATCACTCGCTCAGTTGGTCATCAAATTTCCCAGGCAATAAAAATGGCACTACAAGAGTTCATTAACGCTTCGGATAAGCTCACGCAATTCGAAGCTAGGATTCAAAATTCTCCTACAGCCTCACTTCACACTCACAGAGTGCGTCTTAAGCAGCTCCGCTCCATATGGAGTCTTGTCGAATATAAATAAATACGAACTCTGTTCCAACGCACTGTATCAAACGGAGAAAAATGATGAGGACAAAATCGCCATGCAAGCCCGATATGACCACTGCTATTTAGTTTACGAGGAACTTGCCTCTCAGTTAAATGAGAATATAGAGACCGCAACGGCTCCCTCTCCAGCACCTGCAGTAGCACAAGTAGCCTTCCAGCCACGAACCTTCGATGCTGAAGTTTTCATCGGTGACTATTTAAAATGGCCAACTTTCCGAGATCTCTTCACAGCGGTCTACATTTCCGATCCCAGCTTAAGTCAGATCGAAAAACTTTTCCATCTGAATGCCAAAACAAGTGGCGAAGCGAAGGCAATCGTTTCCAAATCCCCTCTCACGAATGAGGGTTTCTCTTCTGCTTGGAAGAATTTGACGGATAGGCTCGAAAATAAGCGACTGTTAGTAAACACCCAACTTAAAATCCTCTTCAACCTTCCGTCAGTTCCTCACGAGTCTGGAGCCGCCATACAAGTACTTTAAAGCACAATACAAAGTTGCTTAACGGCTCTAGACCATTCCAAAATCAGCACAGAGAACTGGGATTGCTTTCTAGTCTTCCTATGCTCGTCTAAACTCCCAAGGCTGACGTTGTCACTTTGGGAGCAGTCCGTACAAAATAAGGCTGAAATTCCATTGTGAAAGGAAATGTCCGATTTCCTTTCAGAGCGCTATCGCACATTAGAAGCGATAGAGGACTTACAACCTACAACAAGCGCACAGACTAGTTCCAAATCTGCTCGAAAAGAGCCTCCTACAAGGAAGGTCAATTTTTTTGAGACAACGGTTGTAGGAAAACACAAACCTGCAAACTTTGCTCAAAGGAGAACCATCCTATACGTCTGTGTCCGCGCTTTCTCCAAATGGTTGTTGATGAAAGGTCCAATTTCATCAAACAGCAAAAGTTGTGTCTGAACTGCTTCGCAAGAGGACATATCCTTAAAGATTGCACTAGTCAACATAACTGTTTTACGTGCAAGGGTCGCCAGAATACACTCCTGCATCGTGGCACCCCTCCTACTGCGCCCTCTTCAGCAGATTCTGCACCAGCTCCCCAGAATTCTAATATACAGTCTACTCCTTCTACGACTAATATTCAGAATTACTTCACGGCAAACACACAAGGTGTTCTTCTCGGGACTGCTCTTATAAATGTGTGCCATTTGGGCATGACTTATAAAGCACGTGCACTGATCGATCCTGGATCAGAGGCTACGTTCGTTTCCGAACGGATGTTTAACATCATAAAGCCCTACCAAGCCGTGCAAGTTCAAGTAGCTGGCTTAAATCAAGCCATCTCAGCCAATGCACAAAGGTTCTGTCACTTTCAGCTTGGCTCCCCGATCACTCCCAGGTTACAGCTAGAAACTGCAGCCTTTGTTCTGCCTCAATTGGCAGCTAACTTTCCATCTTACACCATTTCCAAGGACCTTCTGAAGGACCTGCCAAACCTCCAACTAGCTGATCCGCACTTCCACCAGAGTTCTCAGATAGACGTGCTCCTAGGAGCCGATATTCTACCATCTATTATAAAGAGTCCAAAATTTGTGGAACCCTGCTCGGTCAAGAGACCATCTTCGGCTGGGTCCTCACAGGACCAGTAGCCAAGTCGAATTCCACGACAGTTTCGTCCTTCACCACGAGGATCAAGATCAGCAATGAACAAAGGCTTGATGATCTTCTCACCAAGTTTTGGGTTGTGGAAGATCTACCAGCAAAGCTGGTAAAAGTTTCTGATTCAGCGTGTGAAAACAATTTTCTTCGCACTTCTAGAACCAAAGAGGGCAGATATGTCGTTACGCTTCCGTTTAAATATCCTGAAACCTTCGAATTAGGACATTCTAGGTCCATCGCACTCGCTCAGTTTCTCAGGAACGAATGTCGTCTAAAGGGGAACTTTCCTTTAAAAGAGCAGTACGACTCCATTATTCAGGAGTATTTAGATTTAGGCCATATGAGGCCAGTCTCCCCAAGTAACGACTGCAACAATTTTTATCTCCCTCATCATGCTGTGTTCAAACCTGAGAGCACCACGACCAGCGTTGTTTTCAACGCCTCCAGTCCGTCCTCCAATGGGAGGAGCTTGAACGATATCCTATATCCAGGACCCGTTCTCCAATCAGATCTGACCATGCAGATCTGGAAATGGCGTTTTTTCCGTTACGTTTTCAATGCTGACATTACAAAGATGTACCGGCAGATACTCGTCCACACGAGTCACACGCCATTTCAACGAATCCTCTTCAGGAATCCAAATGGTGAAGTATGTGATTATGAACTTAACACAGTCACTTTCGGAGTAAACTGCGCTCCATTCTTGGCCATTCGGGTTCTTTGACAGCTCTCCCAGGATGTTAGCAACCATTTTCCTCTCGCCAGCGACATCCAACTACATGTACGTAGACGATGTCCTTGCTGGTGCGCACTCCATAAAGCGCGCCACAGTGTCCATTGAAGAGTTACGCAAAGCTCTTGAGACAGCTGGTTTTCCTTTAAGAAAGTGGACCTCCAACGACAAAGATGTGTTAGCTAATATCCCCAAGGACCATCTATTGATCGCCGATTTCCTCGAACCTTGTGTTGTCCATCAGTGGATATATGCTCTCCAAACACTAATCCATATATCCACCTTCTTCTTTCAGATTAGTGAGATGGCACCACGCAAGGCACAATCACCAGCGAAGCCAAAAGGAGTGAACTCCTTCAGATGCCGCGTCTGCAGAGGAGTCCACGCCTTAAAGAAGTGCCAAAGGTTCCTGCGGCTGGCTGCAGAAAAGCGTCTTCGGGCAGTGTTGATCAATAAATACTGCCCGAACTGTCTTGCCCATGAACATTCCAAGGGTTCATGTCGCAGTGGCGGCACCTGCCGCACATGTGGTGAGGGCCACCACACACTGCTCCACCTTCCAACCACCCCTCAACCCGAGATGCAGGCAACCTCGCCATCCGTGACGCCTCTTCCACCTTCAGAATCTTTGGCGACATCCCCCTCTATGGCAATCAGCATGATGCCGACCGCCATAGTCAACCTGGACGTGGCCGGCAAAATCTTCGAGGTGCGCGTCCATATAGTCGCATGCCCACCTCACTGACAAAGGCCTTTGGCCTCTCCGCCGAAAATGGGTTTTGCCGCGCCTTGTTCAGGTCAAGGGCGTCGCCAGAGTTCTCCATTACAGCGACTCTGAAGATGGAAGATGTGCAGATCAGGACTCGGGCACAAAAGGTCTGCAAACAAGATATCCGGGCATTACGTTGGCGGACACTCGGTGCCATGTGCCGAGCAGAGTCTCCATATTTCTGGGGGCCGACGTCTATGGAGACGTACTCCTTCCAGGGCTTGTTCCATTCCACGGTGGACTGCCGTTGGCCCAGAACACTCTGTTTGGCTGGGTACTATCCGGTGTCTTCAAGACATAGTCCGCCAGCGCTCCTAAAGCCCCTCCAGCGGCATCCAAAGGATCCCGTCTCCACCCTCATAGTTGCAATAGTATTTCAAGGGGGCGGGATGTTTACGTCGAAAACTCGCCGCCGGAAAGTAGGCAACACTTCGGCGTAAACAGTGCGAGAGTCACCTAAGGGCTTTCGCGCTCTTTTATCCAGCTCAGAATGTTAAGCAATAATATGTAATATCATTATCACTCTGTACTTTTAATTGCGATTCCGATCCTTTTCTCCTAATTTCTTTCAAGTCTCTAATTTCACTAACATTATCTAACTCTTCTAATTTTTGTCTTAATACATCAATAAACTTCCCCTTTTGCTCAATTCCAAACAACATCTTGCTCGGAGATTGCGCTACACTTCTTTGTTTGGTGTTATTCAGAGAAAATCCTACGTCTTCAATAACGTATTTCTGCTTAATGCGTCCACATGCTGCATATGCTTTCCTGCTTTATGAACTACCTCAAAATCGTACCCTAATAGTTCTAACGCCCACCTCACAATCCGAGGGTTTAATTCTACTCTATTTAACGTTAACTTTAATGCGTTGCAGTCCGTAACAATTTAAAATCTCTTTCTCTGTGTACATATGTAGATTCTAAATCTTCTTAATGCATATAGGATGGCTAATGTTTCAAGTTCAAAACTATGATATTTGGCCTCATCCTTTGTTGTGGCTTTCGAGTAATAAAATATAGGGTGCCATTTCTAATCCTCTTTCTTTGTGCACTTGCATCTGTAGGTAACTCTTTAATCCTTATAATAATATAACACTAAAACTGGAGCTTCCACTAACTTTTTCTTAAGTGTCTCAAAACATTTTAACTCTTTCTCCTCAAGCGAAAATTCTTTGTCTTTCTTCAATAAGTCATATAAAGGTTTTGCAATCGTTGAAAACCCCTTAATGAATCTTCTAAAAAATGAACATAATCCCAAAAAGCTTCTGACAATCAACATCTTCATAAACGGTTCATTTACTCCATAAATGTCACTTGTGACCTCCATTTGCGTGCACATGTATCGCACGAAAATTCGTTTACTACATCGGTTGCCATGCTCAGCTAGTCCCACTGTACTTCGTTTTCCCTCGCCGCACTTTTTATACCCTTGGACCATTGAAATGGTCAAAAAAGGGAATACTAACTTTGTGCAAATGTATGTAACGGGCAGAAGGAGGCATCGGAGACCCCATAAAGTATATATATTCTTGCTCAGGATCACTAGCCGAGTCAATTGAGCCATGTCCGTCTGTCTGTCTGTCTGTCTGTATGAACGCGCCGATCTCAGCTATTACAAAAGCTAGGGACACCAAATTTAGCATGAAGATTCCTGTATACCATACGCAGATCAAATTTATATTCAATTTGGAATAACACGCTTACCGCCCCCGCAAACCACCAATTTTGATTTACATGGCGATTTACTCATTTCTTAAAGTTCTGCTTTAGTATATATATATATAGATAAATACTATATGAACTTATCCTCCAAATTGCAATCTGATCGGACAATAAACATTGAAGTTATTAGATAAACCATTTCGACCCTTCGACCAGCAAAGAAGTTGTCGATGACGTCAGAACTATATTACTTGCGTAGGAAAGAAAAGGACGAACGATGCGAGCGCGAAGCGCGATCTGTTTCTCGACTCTTCTTTTCCATGCACATGTCTATTACCGAAAATACATGTGCATAAATATATACTAATACTCAACCAATAGGTGGCGTGGTAAATGAATATGAATATATGCAAATATTTACATGCTTGTGTACATATTGATAATATTCATAATATGCTTACGTGCACATATGATTATTATTTAACAATTCATATTTTAGGGTCAGTAAAAAATACAAAACTATAAAATGCAATTAAATAAATATTAATTTTGATTACTCGATATATTGCGAGTTATCGATATTGGCCAAATTAACATTTATAAAGATATACCGATTTAGACGCGCTTTCGCGCGGTAGGAATTCGCGGCGATAAATTATTGGCAACGTATCGAAATTGAAGCAAAGTGGCAGCGCACTGCAGTGTTATGATTAATTTTTAGCTTGCGATTAGTATGATACAATTGAAATCTTTTTATGGCAACATAAATAGGTCGAAGGGTATCCCACTGTCGCGTGTCGCTCGACTGTTGCTCTCGTTAAACAAAATTTCTGGGTCCAACATTTGCTGCAGGAGATTGAGGAAAACCTAGTAAAACCCAATCAGATCGGTAGTTTAGGTTTAGTTTAGAATGTAGAGTCAATTGATTAAAACTCTAGACAGTCTATTGAAGTCAGCACAGAGAACGCGGAAAGGATTATGCAACTGTAGTTAGTAAGACAAAAGGCGAGGGATAGTGGCATAAAATTACGAGTGACTCTAGAAGGAATACAGAAATTTATTTGATTAAGCAAAGTAGGAAAATCTATATTGTACCTTATTATTGTAGTTTAACGATAAATATACACGTAACGGCTAACATAATACGACGATAAGTTAAAGAAGGTAGGTTAATTAGAAGTCAACTCCCGAAACCCAATTAAAACTACGCAAGGCAAAGAGTAGAAACCGCTTTTGAACAGACTCAATTCTATCTTGGTGAATATGGTATTGCGGCGACCACACGCAAGTCCCATATTCAAGAATTGGACGAACAAGGGAAGTATAAAGCAACCTTGTCGTATCCCCGATTTCTTTGCCCCATCTTTTGATAAAACCGAGTACTTGAAATGATTATGTTTTGTGACGATCAAATTTCAATTTATGATCAAAGAGAATACCTAAATCAGTTACTTCTGATATTCTTAAGAGTGGGGTTATGTTAAGATTATAATTGATGTCATGATAGTTGCCTCTGTAAAATGACATAACTTTCCACTTCAAACAGTCAAGATACAGCAGATTATGGCTGCACCAAGCAAAAAACAAATCAAGATCTGTTTAAAGTAGGTTATTTACAGGATCAGTGAGTGTCGAAAGGAGTTTCACATCATCAGCATACATAAGGATGTTAGAGTGAAGGAGTATTGTAGGAAGGTTGTTAATAAAAAGGCTAAATAGAAAAGGTCCAAGGTGGCTGCCCTGAGGAACACCAAAAGTAACTTAGATCGGCTTAGAAAGACGGTCTTTAAAAAGAACTCAGATATCCACAAAAGGAGCTTTTGTGAAAAACCAATCAAATTTCACTTATGAATTAAGAGATTATGATTTACGGAGTCAAATGCTCTACTGAAGTCAGTGTAGACCACATCAGTTTGAATTTTGTTCCGAAATCCTAAATTAATATGAGAAGAAAATTCTAAAAGAATAGAAGCTGTTGATCTAGCCTTTATTAATCCATATTGACGGGGTGAAATTATTGATTTACACATAAAAGCTGTAGGGGTATAATATGTATCCCCCTCTTTAGTGAAACGCAAACGCTCAAATAAGTCTCTCTCTTCGTTTATTTGTACTCGACGTTTTCAGTGTTAGCATTTGAGTGACTCTCTCTCCGTTTGCGATCTGCTTCTACGCATGTTGCTAGAGAGCCGATGTTACGAAACAGACAGAATGCCACCCGAAAGCGAACAATGACTTAAGCATAATGTTTATATACAATTAATATGTCAAACTTATGTACAATGTTGATATGCCAAACTTATATATTATACAATGTGTATGCATACTATGTAGATACCCTCTAGCCTACTACAAAGGTAATAAAGAACAATTTGGAAATATTGTACAACCTATAGTTCTTCACATCATGGTTGGAACCACTTTTGTGAAGAGGAATGGAAAATGTGTTTTTTCCAAATAGGTGGAAAATAACTATTGCATAGGGACAAATCACACACATGCTGGAACTCCGTCAGGGCCAGGAGAGATTTAAGATCACTAAGGTAAGAGGTTTTGACAATAGAAGGACAGAAGAGAAGAAAAAAAAATTTTGTATAATATAGGGGTAGGGTTTAAGAGGGGAACTATTAGGTTCAGTTGAATAAGTTGATTGAAAAAAGGCTGCAAACAAATCGGTGGCTGCCTGATCATTAGTTGCTTCCTTATTTTCATATGATAGAAAGGAAGGAAATCTACTTGATTTACGTTTTAAATTGTCAAAGTTATAAAACTGCTTTGGGTCCTGAGCAATAAGGTTCTCTCTTGCAGCAGTATTACGCGTAAAATCTGAAGGATTACAAGATAATTTAAATCTTCTAAAATACCGGGATTTCAAATTTTACATTCTTACTAACTCACGTGAAAACCAAGGCGGCCAATTGGACTTTACAGGAAAAGTCTCAAAAACACATTCATCAAAAAATGAGTTCTATCGAGTCGCCGCGAATATCCAGGGGATGCCTTTTAACCAAATTTGGCTAGGACAGAGTAAGCTTCGGTGTGTAGCGCAGAGTTATGTGAGTGTTTTATTCTATAGCGAATACAATTATATTACTTTAAATCTAGACATATTCTTATAACGTTCCGCAGTTTCTTTCCCCTCTCTTTGGATATCGCATACGCACTAATTTTACACGCCATTATTAAGCACAATTTTCTCTGAATCAGTGTGTCAGTATATCGCAACAGTAAAATGACATACAATAAAATACTAGAAACGACATTCAAACAATTTAACATTAACTATGGATAGGCAGCTGATCCGTTCCGTGACATCCCCTCCACGTGAAGCAACAGCATTCACCACATCTAAAATTGCTAACTTCAAAGCGGGGTGCATTATCAGCTTTGCTTGATCACCAGTCCTTACTGCCGCGCGTCGTGGCACCCCATCCTTTCCAGTGAACACTTCCTCAATGACGCCTCTTTTCCACTCCCTGCGTGGTATGGCCGGATCACAGATAAACACCAGATCTTCAATGCGCATCGGTTCGGCGAGCTGGCACCATTTCTCCCTGCGGACGAGAGTGGGCAAGTACTCATGTACCCATCGCTTCCAGAATCTGTTCCTCATCATCCTCGCAAGGCGCCACTGTTTCCGTGTGGTGCATCTCGCATAAGCCATCCCATCGTCTCCGGGAAGATTCGGAACGTCTGGCGATCTCTTTAATAAATCATTCGTGTCAGCGGAGCCTCCTGATCCACCGTAATCGGCAGATGTGTGAGAGGGCGAGAGTTCACTATATTCTCCGCCTCGATTAACAAATTTTCGAGCACATGTTCTCTGGGCGCGAGCTCCTTCATTGTGTGCGCCAGCACCTTCTTTACACACTGGACCATTCTTTCCCAGACCCCACCCTCTGCTAGGTTCGCCGGACAGTTAAATATCCATTCTACTCCTTTGAACGACAGCTCGCCCTGAATCCTCGTCGGCTCGAACACCTCGCTGAACCTCTTAGCCTATCCATCTGCTCCCACGAAGTTCTTTCCATTATCGCTCCTTATTCTAACCACCGGTCCACGGCGGCACATGAAGTTCCTTATTGCGATGATGCATGAATCCGTCGATAAGTCATGGGCCATCTCCAAGTGGATGGCTCTCGTTGTTAAGCAGGTGAAAAGGGCCACCCACCTCTTCTCCGTGCGACGGCCGATAGAAACGAGCAGTGGTCCAAAGTAATCCAGGCCAGTGTACTTAAAGGGCCATCCATTTGCCTCGAGCCGATCTTCTGGCAGAGGACCCATCTCGGGCTGTGTACGTCGCGCTTTGCGCAACTTGCATACGTTACAGTTTGCCATTATCTTCCGTAGCAGCCTTCTAATATTTGTGATCCAGAACTTTAGGCGGATCTCGCCGATGGTGGCCTCCAAGTTTTGATGACACATCCTTTCGTGATAGTGATGATCACCGATCAGCGATCACCATATGGTACGCATATCGCAGCGTCGATCCTCCCACTCGCACGCATAATCCCGTCTTCGTCGAAGTACGGCGATAATCCTGACAATTGACTGCTCTTGTCGACCGTCCTTCCGTAAACCTCCTTGGCGAACGCTTCACTTTGCGCTTGCCGTATCAACGCGCGCTGTGTCGCCCGCGACACCGTCGAATGAACCTCAGGACCCACGCTGTTATCCTAACCAACCGGTTGAAATTCGAGAACCGTTCTAGAGAGATGAGCGGCGTGATCGCCATGACCAATGCAAACTCGCATGGCATCTCTTCTTCCTCGGCAGCCTGTGCAGCGCATATGTTACTCGAAGACGATTTGGGCTACTTTCAGGTTCCCGAAGAAATGGCGGTCCGCTTAACCACCGTGAACCTTGACTTATGTCCACACGGCGTTGCGACCTAGTTGCGTCATCTGCCACGTTTTTGGCAGATAGTAGCAATCTCCATTGGGAAGCCTCTGTGGACTCTAAGATTTCGGCCACTCGGTTTCCAACAAATTGCTTATATCTTCTGTGGCTGCTGCCGATACAATGCAGCACAGTCTTAGAGTCAGTCCAAAGTACGCAGCTGCTGATCGCTACGCCGTGATCCTTTTTAACGGTGTCCATCAATCTCGTACCCAGTACAGCTGCTTGAAGTTCCAGTCGTGGGATCGACATCGTCCTCATGGGAGCACATTTCGTTTTGGAACATACAAAATGTGCTTGCACGTCCTCGTTTGCGTATGTGGCCTGCCAATAAGCCGCCGCAGCGAACGCCGATTGGCTGGAATCCACGAAAACGTGCAGCTGCAGTGTCCGTCCAGTGCCGAAATAGTAGCGAGGACAACGGAACTCTTCGATGTACCTCATTTCTTGCCGCCAGCAACCAAATGCTACGGCCAACTCATCTGGTAGCGGCTCATCCCACTTGACTCCTCTCCGCCAAATTTCTCGCATTAACAACTTGGCGGTCACCATGTAGCAGCTCAAGAATCCGATCGGGTCAAACGTGGACATGACGAGGCTTAAAAACTCCCTCTTAGTAGGAACGCGTTTCCCATTCATCACGCTGCTGGGCACTCGATGGTATTTGATGCTGAACTTGAAGTCATCTGTAGCCGGCTGCCAGTACATGCCCAGTACCTTCTCCTCAGATTCGGTCCATTTAACTTTCATGTTGGATCCTTGTGGGTTTAAAGCTTTGACCACATCTGCCGAACTGGAGGAGAACCGACACAAATCAAACCCAGCATTCGCGTGTATTTCTCTCACTCGTGAGGAGACTGCGATGGCTTCGTCCTCGCTCCTGAAGCTGTCCACGTAGTCATCGACGTAGTGGTATTCGTTGATCGCTTGAACCGCACGCGGATCTGTGCTCCTGTACTGTGAAGCGTTGACGATCTTCACGTAGTCCGCCGCACAAGGAGAACATGCTGCTCCGAACGTCATCACCTGCATCTCGTATGTGTCCGGGTCCCGACGATCATTTCCATGTCTCCAAAAGAACCTCTGAGCGCATCTATACTCTGACTGCATCAATACTTGGTGAAACATCTCCTTGATGTCAGCGCAGACGCCAACTGTCCCTTCTCTAAAGTGGAAGAGCACGGCTGGTAGAGGCTTATAGCGCTGAGGGCCTTTCATCAGTGCTGAATTTAGTGACACGTCGTTCACCTTGGCTGCTGCATTGAAGACTAGACGGATTTTGTAATCATCCATAATTCCTTTATAGGCCTGCGCGAAAACCTCGTCGCGCTTCATTTTCCTTTCGATGTTGACGAGTCTCTTGAGTGCCATGTTATAGCTGTCTGGCAATTTCACCTCGTCGTCCTTCCATAGCAGCCCAGTCTGGTAACGATGGCCGACTCGCTTAGTCGTGCCCTCCAGGATCCTTAATGCTCGTGCATCATCACCGGCTGCGACTGGCGGTGCTGGTTTTACTCCGAAGTTCTCAGTTTCGAAATAATCGCTGACCATCTTCTCGAGCAGGATCTTGGAATCGGCAAGTTGCCATTTCCCTTTACTGGTCCGTACACCACCCACTTCTCGTCTTCAGTGGAATACCTAGATGCGCGTGATCCATACCGATCAAAATCCTTGGCGCTGCATTACAGTACGGCTTCACCGGTAGCCGCGCGTACCAGTTAAGTTAAGTTTAAGTTTGATAAACCGTACACATGCCGTAGCCCGTGGCAATTGGATTTGCCAGTTCCGCTGATCTGCAGGCTGACCACCATTGTGCGCTCTCTGGCCGATTTGCCGCCAAACCACTGCACGTTAAGCTGTCGGTGTTCGCCTTTCAGGTCCAAACTCCGAATTAGATCGTGGTCAATAAGCGTGACGGACGATCCTTCATCGAGCAGTGCGTAGGACTCAACTTGTGTAGTATTACCGTACAAAGTCACGGGTAATATCCGGAAAAGCAGATGACTTCTTTCCGAAGCGACGCAGCTCAGATTTCGGTGCGGCGATCCTTGGCCAACCTCCTTGCGTCCTGCATTTTGCCTGCCGGGCGCTGACGTAAAGGGATTTCGGCGTCGCTGACTGTTGTCCCTGTGCAGCTCCCGATCGTTACTGCTGCTACTCCGTTCCTCCCTCACGTGGCCACTGTTCGACTGTGGTGACCTGGGATTCCCGTCTCTGTCGTGCAGCAGGTAGTGGTGTCTCCTTTGGCATCCATAGACACTGCATTTGCTGCCCTTCTTGCAAAACCGGGCCATGTGTCCAATCTCCAGACACGAAAAGCAGATCCTCCGCTTCCTCAACAACTCTATTCGCGCTGCTGGCGACATATGGAAACACTCCTCGCAGTCCTTGATAGCATGCTGCCCGTGACATACTGGGCAACCTTTGGGACAGTCTGTGTGCTGTTCATCCTGATGACTGGTACTTGCGTGCAGTAATCGTCGCTTTTGCTCTTTGTTTCCAACGTCTGTGATGGTGCACACCAGCTTAGCGAGCTCGTTTAACCATTCGCTAAGATGCACCACTGTCGGGTATGGCTCGATCGTAGCTGCGTGCTTTGCCCAGTCCAGCCGCTTGCTCATAGGCAGCTTGGTGATCAGCTCCTCCATTAGGGTGGGGTTCCCTAGGTGTTGGCTGCCGTTTGTTGTTGACTGAAGAAACGCAGCAAGGTTGTTCACCTTTGTAGCGAACGGTATGATCCTGGCGATGATCCTGGGCGGCACATCACGCACGCTCTCTAGTTGACTTCGCATCAGTTGCTCGGGGCGTCCATAACGGAATCGCAGCTGCTCCATAACGGCTTGCACGTTGTTCGGATGTATGAGCAGCGCCTTTACTGCCTCTCGAGCCTCACCTTTCAAGGCTTTCACAAGTCTTTGGTTGTTCTCCAAGGCTGTGCACTGATATGCCGCCGTTGTCTCCATGTAGGTGCACTGGAATAAGGGCCATTCCTCGGGCTGACCATCGAAATCCGGGAGATTAGGCAGTCTGTGTGGTGTCCATCCATTTGGTATACTCGCCGACGCTGTTCCGTAATATCCAATAGAAGGCGCAGTTACCATAAAGTTGCGTTGTGGCTTGAAATGCATGAGCATATCCTGGCTCTGGCTGTACTGTGGCCGAAACGCAGTAAGTCGGTGATGGGCTTGCAGTTGTACAGTAGCTTGTGACATGTTGCCCAATTGTAATATGGCTGCCTTGCGTTGGCGCCAAGTTTCCACTCAACTGTGGCAGCAAGTTTCCACTCAACTGTGGCGGCAAGTTTCCATTTAAAGATGGCGTCACTTCCAATTCCCGTTGCATATTTTCACTCAATGATTCCGTTGCTGCGCGAGTTACCACATGCACCCTTCCCCCGGTCAGCAATACGACTTCAACTCTCAACGGCGGCACTTATATTTACTCTTAAACACTTACACACTAAAATGAAACTCAAATGTATACTTATATATAAGTGAACCCAGACCCAAGAGTACATTGATCCAATTAAAATAAACAAACAGGAAAAGGGCCAGAATGCCGACTAGGCATTGTTGCAACATTGTAAATTCTTAGAAGCACAAAATATGTACTGAGTCGCTTTAAGTATCGAGTGGTGTTGAATAAATTCATTCTGTATCTACTCGTATCATCCGAAACAAACGGACGTATTTTAATTCCAAAATCCTCCCTATATACGAGGGTCGTTTGATAAGTCCGTGACTTTTTGAATAAAATATATTTTTTTCGTCAAAGAAGCGTTTTATTTCTCAACATAATCTCCTTTTAGCTCTATACATTTAGTCCAGCGTTTTTCCAATTTTTTTATTCCTTCCAAATAATAGGTTTTCTCAAGGCCCTCAAAATAGTCGTTTGTTTCTGTGATGACCTCTTCATTTGACCCGAATCTCTTACCGCCGAGCCATTTCTTCATGTTTGGAAACAAAAAATAGTCACAGGGGGCTAAATCTGGAGAATATGCTGGATGGGGTAGCAGTTCGTTGCCCAATTTATGAAATTTTGCCATGCTGACTACACACGTGTGCACCCGTGCATTGTCCTGATGGAACAGCACTTTTTTTCGCCAAATGCGGTCGTTTCTGCTTCAAATCAATATCGAATCTGTCCAAAAGCTCTGAATAATATTCGCCGGTGATCGTTTTACCCTTTTCAAGGTAATCGATGTGAATGATACCTTGTGCATCCCAAAAAACTGTGGCCATGACCTTGTTGGCCGACAGACCCACCTTGGCCTTCTTTGGTGCACGTTCACCCGGAGAAACCCACTGTCTTGATTGTTCTTTGGTCTCTGGTGTGGTGTGGTGGATCCATGTTTCGTCTACGGTAACGAAACGGCGCAAAAATTCGTTTGGATTGCGGTTGAACATCGCCAAACACTCCTTTGAAATGGTCACACGGTTGCGCTTATGGTCGTGTGTGAGCAATCGCGGCACCCATCGCGCGGAAAGCTTTTTCATGTCCAAATATTCATGTAAAATGTGATGTACCCGTTCAGTTGAGATGCCTACAGCCTCAGCTACCTCACGCACTTTCATTCTCCGATCATCCAATATCATTCCATGGATTTTGTCGACGATTTCTGGCATGACGACCTCTTTTGGGCGACCTGAACGTTCGGCATCACTTGTACTGGTACGACCACAACGGAACTCAGTAAACCATTTCTTAACCATTGAAATTGATGGTGCAGAGTCCCCATAATATTTATCAAGTCTTTCCTTGGTTTCGGTGATGGATTTTTTACGCAAAAAATAATGCTTAATTAGCACACGAAATTCACTTTTTTCCATTTTCGTTAAAATTCACGAGATCGTCTGCTTTCAATGCCTATAAAACGCAAACTAAGAAACGCAGCTTTCTCTTTACAGTCAGCTGTTAATCGATAACTGCTGACAGGAGCAGTGTTGTATTTAGAGCAGGTGCGCGGCAAATACAAAAAGTCACGGACTTATCAAACGACCCTCATAAAAATAAAAGTGAATAATACAGCTAAAAATGAAAGTTAAAACTATTCAACGTCATCTCATCCATCGGAAAAGAAGACCCCTTCCCCTTTTGGTTCAGCAAACAAACCCTCTGGAACATCGTTGGATCTATAACTGGCGCAGCCGGACTTAAAGAACTATGCTGTGGGCTCCCATATATTGGCTATGCATGTAAGACAGCAACGGTAGTAGGGAAAACTAAATTATTAATAATAAAAGTGAAATGACAAAAATCATAACGCAAAGTTACACAATCAATCTCAGTACGAAAATCATAATGCATCGTCAGCGAAAACCCAGTGGTCGCATTTGACGGCCGCAGCCACGTATCAGATTGCATATCCAAGCAAGCGAGTACGTGGCAGCATAAGTCCATAGTGAGCAGTGTTCGTTTTAGTGATGTATGCATGTGATGTACATACGAATACCCAGATTCATAAAAAGCAAAAAGGCTTACGCAATAAGGCGACACGAGATAAAGCAACAAAGCTTACGAAAGAATGTGTATAAGATTTATAAAAAAGATACAAGCAATAAGGCTTCCGCAAATAAGTGCGAGATATATCAAGAAGAAATAATAAAGCTTAATCTGAAGAGGCACAACCTGAATGACGAAGACGGGAAATAGTTCTATTACGAGTACCATAACATTCAGAGTTGCAGGGCGCAAAGCTGTATGTTGTTTTCGAATGTACCCGAATTCATTGTTTAAAGGGACGCAAGCTGATGATTAAGCCCACTTAAAGTAATATGAGAATTAACAAATACGAAACGAAAACAAATAAATTACCGATTGCACCAGATTCATAACCTTACACATATACACAAAAAACTAAAAATCCTTCATTACAGGAAATTTTAGAAGACACCTTTACATCAACACACACCACAACACAACGGTTAAAATAAGTTAACTAAGAATAATATTAAGAGACACACTATAAATTAAGAGAACAACACACATTAGAAACTAAGAGATCAACATACTATAATTTAAGATAACGACACACATTAGAAACTAAGATATCAACACATATTAAAAATTAAGGTAATAACACTAAAACACACATTGTTCCGAATCACACACGATTAGATAGGAAGAGAAGAGTAATAGGAATTGACGGGACATAATTGAAACACTAAAATAGGCCCGATAGATTATACAGTTGTATAGAGAGAGTTCATGTCGCATATCAAAAGGTTGTTTCCGAACACCAGAAGCAGAAGTAGAGCTGAAAGAGAAGAATTAGCATCAAGGTCTTTAGAGTCCATTGAAGAAGATTTTATCTTAGGTAGAGAAACAGTTCCGACAATAATGACTTCAAACACTCCACCACTTAACCAACCATTGCCACCTCCGGCAACAACCACCCCGAACGATATTTTTAACACATTACGCATACCCGACGCAATTCGTTTTCTCCCAACATACGACGGTAATTTTAAAACGTTAAACGATTTTATTACCAATGTGGAGGAGATCCTGATGATGATCAGAGCGGCAGATCAGACTCCGTACGGTCATTTGTTAATGAGGACAATCAGAAATAAGATCGAAGGGAAAGCAAACGAAGCACTGATAGCAGAAGGCGTTCCCCTCAACTGTAAGAGCTCTTAGACCCAAAACCCTATCTGAAGCGTATGAAGAAGCTCTCAAGGAAAGAGAGTTATACTTCCAGGATAGGAAGAGGAAAATGCTGGAAACTAACAACCCGAGACAGGGAAAGAGAGGTAGTAACGAAAATCAGGGACAGAATGCAGGAACTTCTTATAGCAACAACGGAAATAACGGTTCTAATTACAACTCTAATAATAACCGATTCCGTAATAATCAAAACTCTAACAATAGTTCCAGATCCAACAGTTCGAATAGAAATAACCAAACTAACACCCCGGCTATAATGCCAAAACCAGAACAAGCCGATTACAATAGTGGACGAACTCAGGGTAATTCTTCAAACCGTTCGGGTCAATATTATAATATCAATGGGACCACCCAGAACACCGATATCGAACAATCGGATGAACAAAATTTTCAAGCTATAGCCTCGGACAACAGACAGGATACATAGAAAAAGACAGGCACGGCTCGTCGTTACCGTTTGTGGAGATAGATTCCCCATTCAGTAGACGACTCAAGTTTCTCATTGATACGGGAGCCACTCATACATTTTTAGACCCTAAATTTACAACAATACAAAACCGGACTAGACTAACGTCGGAATTCAAGATTAAAACAGTCCTTAACGAACACTTACTTAAAGAAAAAGCCGAATTTAAAAGCTTCAAAGAGTTCAAGGTCAACACGACTTTTTCATTCTTATTATTTAAGTTTCACGATTACTTCGACGGCTTATTTGGAATTGATATTTTGTCTAAGCTAAAAGCAACTATCGATTTAGATAATCATTTGCTACGAACAGACACTGCCCAAATTCCGATTAGATTAAAACAGAATAAGACTACCGAAGCGTATGTAATAGAACCCCAAACAAAAACAGTTGTAGCCCTTCCCGTAAACATAGAAAAGGGAGAGTTCTTTTGTAAGGAAATTCAAGTTTTACGAAATGTGGTAATTACAGAGGGATTATATCAAGCAAGTGATAATGTTAGTTTCATGGAAGTTGTAAATTCGGGTGAGGAACAACAAATAATATATTTGGATTCGCCATTGGTAGTATACAAGTGGCCCAAGGAAGTATTTGCGGAGATTAACGTAATTACAGACGTAAGCAATAATCACCCAACCGATAAGATCGATTTTACTCAACTTCGTATAGAACATCTGAATAAAGAGGAGGAATCGGAACTGAAAAGGCTATTTCTAAAATTCCCCAAAATTTTTCATAATGGTTCAGATAAATTGTCATTCTCAAATCAAATTAAACACGATATATCTACTACGGACGACATACCAATATATGTAAGACCTTTCAAATACGCGCAATGCGAAAAGATTGAAATTATGAAACAAATTGATAAACTGTTAGAACAAGACATTATTAAGAACAGCCATTCCCCATGGAGCGCACCAGTTTGGCTGGTTCCAAAGAAAATGGACGCTTCAGGCGAGCCGAAATGGAGAATGGTTGTGGATTTCCGTAAACTTAACGAAAAAACAGTTAAAGATAAATATCCAATGCCAGCGATCAATGACGTATTAGATAAGATCGGCCGTGCGAAGTATTTCTCTGCACTGGACCTGGCAAGCGGTTATCACCAGATAGAGATGGCAAGAAAAGATAGACCAAAAACAGCGTTCACAGCTGTTGGAGGTCACTATGAGTTCACCAGAATGCCGTTCGGGCTAACTAACGCCCCGGCTACCTTTCAAAGGGTTATGGACAACGTATTAAAGGAGCTAATCGGAAAATGCTGTTTAGTCTACCTTGATGATATTGTCGTGTTCTCTAGTTCTCTTCAGGAGCATATGACACACTTAAAGTTGGTTTTTCAGAAATTAGCTCAAGCTAATTTAAAGCTCCAAATAGAAAAGTCAGAATTCTTAAAAAAAGAAATAGAGTACTTAGGTCATATAGTGACAGCAGAGGGGATTAAACCTAATCCTAAGAAAATTGAAGCAATTAAAAAATTTCCTATTCCCCAGACTAAAAAGGAAATTAAATCGTTCCTCGGACTACTAGGTTATTATAGAAAGTTCATTAGGGATTTCGCAAGAATCACTAAGCCATTGACGAGACAGCTAAAAGGCAAATTAAAAACAATAAAGATAGACGAAGAATTTACTGACACTTTCGAGACGTGTAAAACGCTCCTATGCAACGATCCAGTGTTGCAATACCCTGACTTCGACAGAGAATTCATTCTGACAACAGATGCCAGCAATGTGGCAATTGGGTCAGTTTTGTCGCAGGGTACATTAGGGAAAGATAAACCAGGTTCTTTCGCAAGTAGGACTCTTACAGATACGGAATTAAATTATTCCACGGTCGAAAAGGAAATGTTGGCCATAATCTGGGCCACGAAGTACTACAGACCATACTTATATGGACGAAAGTTCAAAATTATCACTGACCACAAACCATTAACTTGGCTAATGAGTTTTAAAGAACCTAACTGGAAACTTGTCCGGTGGAAATTACAACTACTGGAGTTCGATTTTGAAGTCATTTACAAAAAAGGTTCTCAAAACGTAGTGGCAGATGCGTTGAGTAGGGTACAAATAGATGTGAATGTCAATGATCACGAATCAATGGTGGCTTCAGCGGGGGACACCATTCATTCCAGCCTAGAGGAGACTGATGAAAATCTGTTCATATCGGAAAAACCTATAAATGAATTTAAGATTCAACTTATGTTCGAAATAGGTCCGAATTCAAAAGTTAAGACGACGGCTCCCTTTAAGAACAAAATTAGGAAAACCATATACGAACCACAATTCACGGACGAAAATACAACTAAACTATTAAAAAATCTATTAAGACCTAATAAAATATGTGCAATCTTTGCGCCTGATTCGGTATTCCGAAAAATTCAGGGAATTTACGCCAAATATTTTGCTCACAGCAAAATTTACAAGGCGGTAAGATGCACAGTATTTCTACAGGATATAGTTAACACAGATGAACAAGAGAGGAAAATATTAGAACAACATCAAAACTCCCACCATAGGGGAATAGATGAAGTAACCGCCCAGCTGAAAAGAAAATATTATTTCCCTAATATGAAACAAATAATAAGAAAGACAATAAATAATTGTAACATATGCAAATTATTAAAGTATGACCGATCACCACCAAGAATTAAGTACTTGGAGACAGAAACTCCCTCAGCCCCAATGCAAATATTACACACGGACTTGTATACTATTAACGGTAATCACGTAATGACTGTAATCGATAAGTTTTCTAAATTCGCTGCGGCATACACTATCCCCACCAGAAATAGTATAAATATTGTAAAATCAATGCAACAGTTCATACAATATTTCGGTATTCCTAAGAAGATCGTTTGCGATCAAGGAGCGGAATA
This sequence comes from Zaprionus ornatus, assembly GCA_018904035.1. Taxonomy (NCBI): domain Eukaryota; kingdom Metazoa; phylum Arthropoda; class Insecta; order Diptera; family Drosophilidae; genus Zaprionus; species Zaprionus ornatus. Next base: position 637,589 of record JAEIFZ010000103.1, read on the forward strand.
TAATTCGAACTTGTTCAAAGATTTTTGCGCACAGTATGGAATAGAGTTGCACATGACTTCTTTTCAACAGTCATCTAGCAATGCACCAGTAGAGAGGTTGCACTCAACATTAACGGAAATATACAGAATTATAATGGAAAAGAAAAAGACAGAAAACTTAAACATAGAACATGACAGTATATTGACCGAAACTATAATAACTTATAACAATGCCATTCATTCGGCAACAAAACTCACACCGTTCGAACTGTTCTCAGGTAGAACTCATTCTTTTAATAAGAATATCGAATTTAACGACCAACATGACTATCTCAAACAACTAAACGCCTTTAGGGAAAAACTCTACCCGGACGTAACTAAACAAATGAGTTTGATGAAGAGTCAGAATATAGAAAAGTTAAACGAAGGAAGAGAAGACCCACAACACTTAGAAACAGGAGCAATAATATTTAGAAAAGAAAATAGAAGGAATAAACTAACACAGAGTTTCACTAAACATAAAGTGCTAGAAGACAGTGGGCATACCTTAGTATCAGATAGAAAACAAAAGTTACAAAAGTCTAAGTTAAGGAAATCTACTAGAAGTAACAACACAAATTAATTATAAAACAATATCATTTAAAATAGTCCATGAAAATATTTACAGGTTTGCCTTAGCAGAGGGACAATTCGTTAACGTCCAACACTTGGAATCAGGAACACTGATGGTGAGACTAGAATTAGGGACAGCAAAAAATATTCACGATTATAGAATTATTGCGCATGTAATTTGCATCGAAGATTATAAGAAGAACATAGAACAGTTGCAAAGTGCACTACAGGAAATGAAGACAGTAGAATTTTCGGGAGAAACTATTAGAACACTAGAAGGAAAATTGAATCAAGTTAAAGAAAAGATAAATATCCTATCTCCAAAAAAGAGACAGAAAAGAGGAGTAATAAATGGATTAGGAAGTATAATTAAATCAGTAACAGGAAACATGGACTCAGAAGACTCCATTAGAATAAAGGATGAATTTCAGAACATACACGAAAATTTAGGCGAACTAACCTTACAAATGAGTAATGAAAACGAAATCATTGTAAGATTTGAAAATATAACTAAACATATAAACCAGGAACAAATTGTTATAAATAATTTTATAAAAAATTTTAAAAACGAAATTTTTAAGCACTTAACGGAAGAACACAATGAGATACATGCGTTACAGTACACTAACAGATTAGGCTACAATATTGATATATTATACAATCATATCTCTAACATATTAGAAAGCATTTTGCTAACTAAACTAAAAATAATACCTAAATTCATATTATCAATGGAGGAAACAGATAGGATCATGGAAATGTTTTCTGAACAAAATGTAACAATAGAATCTCAAGAACACTTGTATAGGCTATTAGAAATGGATACATTTATAAATAAAACAAATGTCATTTTTTATATAAGAATACCTATATTTGAGCAACAAAATTATAAACTCGCCCGTACTATTCCAATTCCATTAAACAAAACAAAGTTCTTACAAATTCCGAATTATATTCTATTTAACAAAAACATTGTAAAATCCATAAAAGAAAGATGTGACCAAGTTCACGAAATATACATTTGTAAATCTAAGCTAGAGGTAACTCCCAATGGAGAAGAGAGGTGTATTCAATCAATAGCCAATGCGGACCTGGCAGTATGCGACGCAATCGAGGTTGACGAACAGGAACGAATTCTGGAACCGGAAAAGGGAAACATTTAAGTGCTAAATGGAGTCCATACGCAAATAAATTCAAACTGCGTTAAACCATTTTAAGTAACGGGGAATGTCGTTATTACGTACAAAGACTGTCATATTACGATCAATGGATTCACCTATGGAAACGAAGCAATAAAGATGGATGATAAAATCAAACTCGTCATACCCTTGTTCAAAGGAGTGAAGATAAATAATACAATGGAGGACTTAAATTTACAGAAGTTACACTGGGAAAATGTGAAAAGCCGAAATAAATTGGTCTACGTTCACAACGTGACGCAAACCCATTTTGCAGTCATTTACATCGGCCTGGCCATATTAACAGTGATAGTCATACTTATAATGGCTATTAAAAGGAGAGCTGCCGTATTCACACCGTCGCCTCCACTGGTAGATTTCGTGCCGACACTTCCCTCGATGTGGCCGTCACTTCAATCCAGGGGGGGAGGAGTTACCACATGCACCCTTCCCCCGGTCAGCATCGTACCTCCTCCTAAACCGGAACGGGAGAACAACAAAGAGAGTAATACGACTCCAACTCTCAACGGCGGCACTTATATTTACTCTTAAACACTTACACACTAAAATGAAACTCAAATGTATACTTATATATAAGTGAACCCAGACCCAAGAGTACATTGCTCCAACTAAAATAAACAAACAGGAAAAGGGCCAGAATGCTGACTAGGCATTGTTGCAACATTGTAAATTCTTAGAAACATAAAATATGTACTGAGTCGTTTTAAGTATCGAGTGGTGTTGAATAAATTCATTCTGTATCTATCATCCGAAACAAACGGACGTATTTTAATTCCAAAATCCTCCCTATATAAAAATAACAGTGAATAATACAGTTAAAAATAAAAGTTAAAACTATTAAACGTCATCTCATCCATCGGAAAAGAAGACCCCCTTCCCCTTTTGGTTCAGCAAACAAACCCTCTGGAACATCGTTGGATCTATAACTCGCGCGTGACTGGCAGCGTTCCACTCAAACATACCGTTTCACTCGTACATAACGGTGTATTCGCCGTACCGCTTACTCTGTTGCCGCTTAATCCGTTTTCTACGGGATTCCTTCCGGCATCTGCTTGCCCTCCGTTTGCCCTGGCCTTGGTCAACTCCTTTTCCAAGGTGGCGATCCTTTCTAGTAGTCACTACCTTCAGGCTGCGGAGTACCATTCGGATTCCTACCGACAGTTCCGTTTTCCTTTGAAGTTTGATGCCGCTGCTGATCACAAGCCGCACTCGTGAAACTGGCTGGAGTGCCCGTTGGCGTGATCGTCGTTGCGGTAGAAGCACTTGATTGCAGCAATCGAGGGCTGCCCGGGGCGAATGGGTCGTTGGCATCTCGCAGACTGCGTACAAAGATGCGAATAAAAGATATCGAGTCGCCGCGAATATCCAGGGGATGCCTTTTAACCAGCTCTGGCTAGGACAGAGTAAGCTTCGGTGTGTAGCGCAGAGTTATGTGAGTGTTTTATTCTAAAGGGAATACAATTATAATACTCTAAATCTAGACATATTCTTATAACGTACCGCAGTTTCTTTCCCCTCTCTTTGGATATCGCAGATGCACTAATTTTACTCGCCATTATTAAGCACAATTTTCTCTGAATTAGTGTGTCCGAATATCGCAACAGTAAAATGACATACAATAAAATACTAGAAACGACATTCAAACAATTTAACATTAACTATCGATAGGCAGCTGATCCGTTTCGCGACAAGTTCATAGAGGAATAAAAAAATGAAATGCATGTATTTAGTGCACAACATGATGAGTAGGATGATAGGGATCTTCGGGAAGAACAATGGGATTGATTCTAGAGATAGTATGTTATTTAATAGAATGTCGGAAGAGAATACTAAATCAAGCATTATACCACTACAATTAAGAACAGTATTAATTTGATAAAGAGATAGCTCCGAAAGGCTTTTTAAACGAGAGCGACAGTAGAGCGGCACGCGACAGTAGGACACCCTTCGAGGTATGACGTATGACGTAAAATGATCTAATTGTATTATACCAATCGCATGCTACACATTAATCATAATTTGGCCAATATCGATAACTCGCAATATATCGAGTAACCAAAATTAATTTTTTTTAATTGCATTTTATGTTTTTGTATTTTTTACTGACCCTAAAATATGAAGTATTTGAAGGATAAGTTCACATAGTTTTTATACCCTTGGACCATTGAAAATGGTCAAAAAAGGGTATACTAACTTTGTGCAAATGTATGTAACGGGCAGAAGGAGGCGTCAGAGACCCCATAAAGTATATATATTCTTGCTCAGGATTACTAGCCGAGTCGACTAAGCCATATCCGTTTGTCTGTCCGTCTGTCTGTCTATCTTGATGAACGCGTTGATCTCAGCTATTACAAAAGCTAGGGACACCAATTTTAGCATGAAGATTCCTGTATACCATACGCAGATCAAGTTTATTTTCAATTTGGAATAACACGCCTACCGCCCCCGCAAACCTCCAATTTTGATTTACATGGCGATTTACTCATTTCTTAACATTCTGCTTTAGTATATATATAGATAAATACTATATGAACTTATCCTCCGAATTGCAATCAGATCGGACAATAAACACTGAAGTTATTAGCTAAACCATTTCGACCCTTCGACCAGCAAAGAAGTTGTCGATGACGTCAGAACTAAATTACTTGCGTAGGAAAAAAAAGGACAAACGATACGAGCGCGAAGCGTAATTGGATAATGCAGTTGCGCAATGTGGCTATCGCGTATAATTTGAACAAAAAGCAATGTCGCTTTTTGTGGATGGCAAAAGGTGGAAAGGTGTTGCACTTCAATGGCTTCATGCTGACCCAGCACCCATTATTCAACCTTTCAAGGAGTTGTTGCAGCAATTAAAACTGGCATTCGATGGGAAAGTAACTAAAGGAGAATTACGACGAAATTTTGAATGGCCTAACTGGAAGTTTGGAGAGAGTTTCGTACGTCACGAGACGTTAACATGGATGAAGAGGAGTTGGTGGATGGAATTATCGAAGGGATTCCAGTAGACAATCTTCGCATGCAAGCAAAATTGCAGGGTTTTGAGAGTGCTGAGAAAGTGTTGCGGGTCTTTGCTGGGATGGTACTACCGATATGACAACGGAGTGATGCTAAGTTGGAGGCAGCGCGCAGCGGTGCAGTAAAGGAGTTGCGTTGCTATAATTGCAATATGAAAGGGCACTGGAAAAAAGATTGCAAGCTACCATTTCGAGAGTGGAGAACATACTATGGATGTGGATCTGCAGAGCACCTGGTAGCTCAGTGCCCTAAGAGGAAATCGGAGGCTGAAAATAATTATGTAAGACCAGTTGAAATTTATTTTAGCAAAAGTACTCGTGTTGCGACTTCATACATATTTCTGTTAAGGAATTAAGTTTATTGAATTTAAATCTGATTTTGTTTGACTGGATCTTTTAGACCACCACTAGCATTATCGATACTTGTATAAATACCGATGAATAAGAAGCCGCACCTGGAGAAGAGTTTGGTGAAGTGGGCAGTCTCGATAACCAACGGCGGCACAAACACATTAAATTAAATTTTATTTTTATTTTTTCTTTCTTTCTTCTTACTCTTTTACTTTGTATATTTCGTACTATTCTAATTTAACGCCAAAACGACTCGAAGCAGTCAAATAAAGTGTCTCGTTTGATATCCATCAATATTTGAACTCAAAACATCTTTAATTTAATGTGTACCTCAATTATTTTGGTCGTGCATATTAAAAGCGAGCTTTATTGATGTGTGTGTGTGGTGAAATTGTGAAAAGCCGTTACAATTTCTTGTGAAATAGACACATACACACGAGGCGATGCCGGCGTATGATGAAATTACGCAGCGGTAAGCAAATGAAAAAGCAGAACATGGATTTTAATTCGAACGACATGACTGGAAAAGGAACTCCGAGGTCAAAAAGTGGGTCAAATTCTACTGACGAGATGGATTCGAACTTGGATGACACAGTTGTCGAGACTCCTGGAAAATCGGATGCACATGGTGACTTGATACGAAATTTGATGAACATGATGCAGAAAATGGATGAGCGAAACGGTCAATTATATAACTCCGTGAGGAACATGGAGGATCGGCAAAATAAATTGGCCATCTTTGTGGAAAATGTCAACGTAACTCAATCGGAGCTGGCTAAGCAAGTAGTCAGCATAAAGAAGACAATGCTTCATGTCACTGGAGGCACTGCTGGAGGTATATGTGGACAATTGGGCGCCTTGGATGGCGCAGAATCTGTGAGCGTTCCTGGAAGTTCACAGAAACAACTTGATGCTGTTAGAAATTCACGTCTATTGGGCACTAATCGATGTGCGCGTGATGATCGTGGCGCTGCTGGAGGTGCGCTGTATTCAGAAGATAACAGAAGTGAAATTGGAAATGCCGGCACTTTTACAAACGTGCGTGGCAAAATTGGCACTACTGGTGGTGCAGATGACTTTGGCGTCGTAGGATCTGGTGTCGGTACATACGAACCAATGAAAGGCTTATTCAACATGGACGCTAACGAAGGCTCACGTAATCTTGATATAAATGGTTCTGGCGGCTTAGGAGACTCTGGAGATGGTATTGGTATGTACGGGGTCGATGGTTTTGGTGGTGGTTTATTGGGTTCAGCCAGATTGAACAGTAGCAGAAATGTGTTGCAACATCCTCCACTCGTATATCCTCGAAAGCTCATTGATTTGCCTGAGTTTAATGGAAACCCAGAGGATTGGCCCGTATTTTCAACAATGTTTTGGGAGTCGTCGAACGCCTTTGGATATTCTAAGTTGGAAAACCTGTTGAGGCTACAAAAAGCATAAAGGGAGCGGCCAGAGATGAAGTAAAGGGTTTGCTTATAAATCCCATGAATGTTGAACATGTTATGAATCGTCTAGAGTTCACTTATGGGAGGCCGGAGTCATTGATAAGGAGTCAAATGGACATGGTCAGCAAAATCACTACAGTATCAGAGGATAATTTGCAATTGTTGGTGCCATTTGCAACGAAAGTTGAAAATTTGGTTATATTCTTGCAATCGGCTAATGCAACCCAATATTTACAGAATCCTTCCCTGATTGAACAGTTGGTGTGTAAGATACCAATGACCAAACGCATTCAATGGATAGAGTATACAACGACTCTTCGAAATTACCCAAATTTGAAAGACTTTAGTACATGGATCAGCACTATGGCCAGAAGCATTGCAAAGGCAATGATCGTATTCCCAGCAGACGAATCAGAGAAGAAGAACAAACATCAAAAAGTTGTTATGCAGACCACGAAGGATGAGGAATCCAAGAAAGAAACGAAATATAAACCTGAATGTTATGAGTGTCACGGAGATCATTATTTTGACAGATGCAGCGTGTTTTCTAAAGCGAAAACAGAAGACAAATGGTCTATGGTCAAAAAATATCAACTATGTTTTGGATGTTTGCGAAAAGGACATAGACAAAATGTTTGCAAAAATAAAAAGGAATGTAAAAAGGATGGATGCAAGAAACTGCATCATTCATTGCTGCATTCAGAAGAAAAACCATGTAAAGAGAACGCTGCAACAGAAGTTTCCGTAAATACTATAAAACCAGCAAAATCGAAAATAATGTTCAAAGTAGTACCTGTTGAAGTCATTGGACCAAATAGAAAAATTGTAAGGACATATGCATTCTTAGATGAAGGTTCCTCCGCTTCGTTAGTTAATGAACAGTTTGCAGTAAATTTGGGAGTACAGCAGCAGAAAGATAACCTAACATTGAATTGGATAGAAAATCGTACTACTGTGGTTAGCTCAATGGAGTGTAACTTGCGAATAAGGAGACAAGGTCGAAACAGCAAATGGTTGAGGTTTTCTGGAAACACGGTCCCTAATCTGCAGTTACCATTACAATCGTTGGACATAGACGAGCTAATGGAGAAATATAAAAGATTGAGAAATGTCCCCATTGAAGGATACACTGATGCGAATCCAATGCTTTTGATTGGAATAAATAATTGTCACCTGACCGCAACACTGAAAAGCATGATACTGGATGATAACTTGTTGGCAGCAAAGACGTCATTAGGCTGGAGTATCTACGGAAGTTCTGGCGTTTGTAAAGAGAGATCTTTAATTTCAACGATATTCCATGTACGAGAACATGAAGAAACCGAAATGGACAAATTGATTGCGGATTATTTCACGACTGAAAATTTTGGGGTCAACGCAGCTAAGGAACCATTGCAATCGGCTGATGATTTAAGAGCCAGGAGTATTTTAAAGAACACTACTAAACGACTGGAGAACTCATATGAAACTGGGCTCTTATGGAAAAAAGATGATATACATTTCCCAGACAGTTTTGACATGGCGTTCAGTAGATTGCAAGGAGTTGAAAAGAGGATGATGAGCATGGGAAAAATCAACGAATATGATGCTGCGATTATGGACTTCGTGAAGAAAGGATATGCCGAAAAAAATGTCTAAGGAAGAAACTGCAAAGGTTGGTGCGCGAACTTGGTACTTGCCTCATTTTGGTGTTTATAATATAAACAAGCCAAAGAAGATGAGATTGGTCTTTGATGCAGCTGCGACTGTCGATGGAGTATCCCTGAATACAGAACTTTTAAAAGGGCAAGATGAAAACCCACCTTTGACACAAATTCTTTTAAATTTCGCCAAGGAATCGTTGCGGTATGTGCAGACATAAAGGAAATGTTTCTGCAGGTGCAGGTTCGCAAAGAGGATCAAGATTCATTGAGATTTATTTGGAGACATGGCAATCAAAATGCTGAGTTGGACACCTACCGTATGAAAGTAATGATATTTGGAGCTGCTTGCTCTCCTTGTTGTGCTCAGTATGTAAAGAATTTAAATGCCCAAAATGCGACGATGCACAGAGATCAAGTTATTGATGCAATTGAAAATAAACATTATGTGGACGACTTCGTGGCTAGCTTCAGATCTAAGGCAGAAGCTTTAAAAATTAGCGCAGAAGTAAAGAGGGTGCATCAAATGGGTCATTTTGAGCTGCGAGGATTCGTTTCAAACTCCGTATTGGTTCAGCAAAGTTTAAATAGCGGCGTGGAAAGCAACGGCAACAATCAAGAAGCAGTGAAGCTGGATACCGAATCCTATGATAAAATCTTAGGTATGCAATGGAACAGTCAAAAGACGTTTTTGTTTTTGACTTAAAATTGAATCGCGTAGATAAACAAATAGTAGAAGGTCTTCAATGTCCAACGAAGCGTCAGCTATTAAGCATGGTGATGTCTGTCTACGATCCCTTTGGCATGCTCGCGGATTTAATGATATACGGAAAGGTTTTAGTTCAGGATGTATGGCGAACAGGAATCCATTGGAACGATTTATTGCCTGATAATATATTTACTGCATTTAAACAATGGGTTCAGCAGTTCAAAAAGGTCAAGGAATTTAATCTAAGAAGATGTTATTCTCAGAATTTCCGGTGGTCAGACTACGTTGAGTTACACGTCTTTGTCGATGCAAGTGAGCAAGCATTTGCGGCAGTGGCATATTGGCGAATAACTTGTGGTGACAGCGTACAATTAATGTTTGTATGTGGAAAAACGAAATGTGCACCTCTAAAGTTATTAACTATTCCCAGGCTGGAGCTGCAGGCGGCCGTACTTGGTACGCGTCTAAGAAGAACCGTTTTAGAATGCCACGACGTGAATGTGAAGTCTTCAACTTTGTGGACAGACTCAAGAACGGTAGTCTCATGGATCAAATCGGACCATCGTCAATATAAACCATTTGTGGCTCATAGAGTGAGCGAAATTTTGGAAAGTACACAGGAGAATGATTGGTATTGGGTGCCAACAAAACTTAATGCAGCCGATAAAGCCACAAAAACCAGTAATCGATGTGAATACGACGTAAACAGTGTTTGGATAAGTGGACCTGAATTTTTGCTTTTGGAAAAGGAGAAGTGGCCTTCACAAAAATTCATTTCCAACCAAGAAGATATGACTGAACGGCGCAAACAAATCATGTTTTTTGGAAAGATTCAATGGATATCACTAGAAAGGTTTTCAAATTATTCTCGGTTAAAACGTACAGTAGGCTGGATTTGGAGGTTTGTGAGCAAATGTCGCAAAGACCAACATGGAGAATATGACGGAGAGCTGACGACACACGAATTGAACCTGGCAGAATCAACCTTATGCAAAATTACGCAACTTGAAGCATACTGGAAGGAAATAGAAGAACTTCAGGAATCTGGAATCGTATCGAAGGAAAGTCCAATATACTCATTGTCGCCTCAATTGAACGCAAGTGGTGTTATTATTGTTGGAGGAAGGCTGGATTATTGTTTCTCTATTCCGGAGAGGGCACGTCGTCCGATATTGTTACCATCGCGTCACATTTTGTCAGAGTTAATTGTTAGATGGTATCATGTCAGCTATCATCATCAAAACAATGAGCTTATTGTAAACGAAATAAGACGTCAATTCTGGATTGTCAATTTAAGAAAAGCTGTGAGTCGAGCTAAGTCAAGATGTCAACATTGTAAAAACGAGATGGCTAAGCCTTTACCACCGTTGATGGGCCAGTTACCAAAGGATAGAGTGACACCATTTCAACGGCCATTTTCGTACGTTGGATTGGACTACTTTGGTCCAGTCATGGTGACGATTGGACGAAGACAAGAAAAGAGATGGGTAGCACTTTTCACATGCTTAACCATTAGGGCTGTTCATCTGGAGTTAGCGGCAGACTTGTCCACAGACGCATGTGTGTTGTGCATAAGAAATTTTGTAAACCGAAGAGGAATTCCTGTCAAGATCCGTTCTGACATGGGAACTAATTTCATCGGCACCAATAAGGAATTAAAGAACGCAAAGGATTTTTTTGATATGGAATATATAAAATCCGAGTTAGGAAAAAAGGTATCGAGTGGCAGTTTAATTGTCCATCCAATCCGAGCTCTGGCGGATGCTGGGAGCGCATGGTTAGGAGCATAAAACGAGTATTGGCCATAACTTTAAAAGAAAAAGCACCACAAGTGGAAACTTTAAGGAGCCTGCTGATAGAGGCTGAAAATATAATAAACAGTCGACCATTAACTCATTTGCCAATAGATATAAATGATCTGGAACCTCTGACTCCAAACCATTTTTTACTGGGAACAACGAACTCGACGCAAACTCCTGGAAAAGATCTTAACTTGTGCCTACGTAAGCAGTATCGAATCAGTCAACAAATGAAAGACAATTTTTGGCATCGATGGATTCGTGAATATCTACCGACTTTGACACGGCGCACTAAATGGCATGCGCGATCCAAACCCATAGCAAAGGGAGATGTTGTGGTAATTTGTGAGGAGAGCCTTCCAAGAGGCAATTGGAAAAAAGGAGTTGTTCTTCGTACAATTGCAGCCGCGGACGGCCAAATCCGAATAGCTGAAGTAAAAACATCAACTGGACTACTAAAAAGACCAGTTTCAAAGCTTGCAGTGCTAGATGTATTGGGTAAAACTATGGAGTAGTTTTACGGTGGGTGGGATGTTGCGACTTCATACATATTTCTGTTAAGGAATTAAGTTTATTGAATTTAAATCTGATTTTGTTTGACTGGATCTTTTAGACCACCACTAGCATTATCGATACTTGTATAAATACCGATGAATAAGAAGCCGCACCTGGAGAAGAGTTTGGTGAAGTGGGCAGTCTCGATAACCAACGGCGGCACAAACACATTAAATTAAATTTTATTTTTATTTTTTCTTTCTTTCTTCTTACTCTTTTACTTTGTATATTTCGTACTATTCTAATTTAACGCCAAAACGACTCGAAGCAGTCAAATAAAGTGTCTCGTTTGATATCCATCAATATTTGAACTCAAAACAACTCGTATTAATAAGTCAATCATAGTTTCGGGAAGTCCAGTAACATTAATTACGCTAAGTTTTGACCCTGATGGAGTGGGTCTGCAAAAAAGTTATAACATACATTTTGGGCTAAATGAAAGCCAGTTAATTGCTATTGGAAAAACACAATGTTATGTAAAGAAGCAAGAAGTTAAATTATATTTTGATTTGATAATTGTTTCCGACGAATCTATGAGGTGTGGAGTAGTTCTGGGTAGAAACTTTATGAAAAAATTTAATCTGAAAATTGATTTATCGGCATTAAAAATTATTACGGTGGAGCGTATTGAAAATCAAGACGAAAACACGAAGGAAGAAATTAGTGTATTGGAAAATGAAGATTTAGTAAATGAAGTTCCAATGCAGGAAATAAAATTAGTTAAATTGTTAGATAGCAGACAGTTGGAAGAGAAATTGTTAAATGAGGAATTGTTAGATAGTAGACAGTTAGAAGAGAATGTGTTAGATGAAGAATTGTTACAAATGAAAAGTAAGAGTAAGTTATTAGACAATAGATTACTTAGTAAGAGATAACGTGAATTAGAAGATAATACAAAAGGGCATGCACAGGTAAATGATATATTGGAGAATCTTTATTACAGAGTTGAATTTTAGACAATGAAATAAAGGAACATTCATACAATATTGGGGAACAGGTAGAATGGCAAGTGCGATGTGAATTAGAAAAAATTTTAAGAACGAAGTATATTAATGTGGAAAAGTCTATGATGCAAAAGGTTAAATACGAAATGAATATTACGGTAGATAATGCAAAACCTTTTAGTTGTTCACCAAGAAGACTATCATATGTAGAGAGAGAAAAATTACAGGTGATGTTAGATGAGTATATGCGGGATGGTATAATACGAGAGAGTAGTTTAGAGTATGCATCGCCAATAGTGTTAGTTAAAAAGAAATCAGGGGAGTTAAGAATGTGTATTGAGACTTAATAAGGTGGTGATAAAAGACAACTATCCTTTACCGTTAATAGATGATTTGCTTGAAAGGTTAGTGAATAAAACAATATTGATTTGTGGTGGATTTAAAAAAAAGGGTATTTCCATGTGTTGATGGGTAAGGAATCGATAAAATATACTTCGTTTGTCACCCCTTTAGGCCAATACGAATTTTTAAGAATGCCGATGGGGTTGAAGACAGCTCCACAAGTGTTTCAAAGATTTATTAATAATATATTTATGGACATGATAAAAGAAAATAAGGTTATAATATATATGGATGACATTATGATTGCGAGTGCGGGTATGAAGGAACATTTACTAATTTTGAAAGGAGTCTTTAAACGTTTAGTGGAAAATCGATTAGAGTTAAGGCTAGACAAATGTGAATTTTTACAGGATAAGGTTAAGTATTTGGGATTTAAAATTTCTAAAGATGGCATTAGAGCAGAAGGAAAGGGATTAGAAGCAGTTAGAAATTTTCCCATACCAGTTTCCTGGGGTTGTGTTCTTATTTTAGAAGATTTATAAAAAATTGTTCGACGATAGCGAAACCGTTATATGAAAAGATAAAAAGTTTAAATTTGAGGAAAGAGAGTTAGATTGTTTTCAACAGTTAAAGGACAAATTAGTTGAGACATCGGTTTTGGCAATGTTTGATCATAAGAAGGAAACTGAACTTCATTGTGGTGCCAGTGTATTAGGATTTGGGGCGGTATTTAAGCAAAAAATACATGATGGAAAATGGCATCCGGTATTTTATTTTTCGAAAAGGACAACAGAAACAGAAGCCAAATACCATAGTTTTGAATTAGAAACCTTAGCAATTATTTATGCTTTACGGAGATTATATTATATTTGCAAGGCAGACACTTTAAGATAATGTCAGATTGTATTTCTTTAACGTTAACGTTAAATAAGATTGAGCTTAATCAGAGAATTGCCAGGTGGGCTTTGGAATTGCAAGAATTTGAATTTGAAATGAGCATAGAGCGGGTAAACAAATGCAACATGTAGATGCACTTAGCAGATGAAATGATGCGATAATGATCACTGAAACCAATTAGTATTGAAACCAATTTAATAATTGCTCAGGCCAAAGATAAAAAGTTACAGAATAAAAAGAAATTGTTGGAGGAAAATGAGCATAAGCTTTACGAAATGAGAAATGGCATTGTGTTTAGGAAAACCAATGATGGTAGATTATTGTTTTGTGTGCCATAAAGGATGGAGGATCATGTGTTATATAAGTATCATGATCAGTTAGGACATATTGGTAGAGACAAGATGTTAAGTGCGATAGTGAAAAATTATTGGTTTTCGAATATGAGGAACAAAGTTATGGAGCACATTGAAAATTGTTTAAAGTGTATTGCTTTTTCAACAAAATATGGTAAAGGGGAAGGATTGTTGCACAGTATACTTAAAAGAAATAAACCATTTGAGATAATTCATATAGATCATTATGGTCCAATTGATAATAGCAGATTGAAAAAACATATTTTGGTAGTAGTAGATGGGTTTACGAAGTTTGTAAGATTATATACAACTAAGACTACAAACACTAAGGAGGTTATAAGTGCATTAAAAGAATTTTTTAGGGCATATAGTAAACCAACTTGTATTATATCTGATCGTGGTAGTTGTTTTACATCGGCGGATTTCGAACAATTTTTAAATGATTTAAATGTAAAACACATTAAAATTGCTACGGGTTCTCCACAGGCAAATGGACAGGTAGAGAGAATTAATAGAAGTTTAGGACCTATGATTTCTAAATTAAGGGAACCTGAGAATGGACAATATTGGGGCTCTGTGATTTAAAAAGTGGAGTATACGTTGAACATCACGCAGCATTGTAGTACGAAGAAATTACCAAGTAAAATGTTGTTTGGATTAGCTCAGAAAGGGAAGGTTAGTGATGAGTTAGAAGCAAAGTTAGAAACGATGAATCAGTTAGAAAATACTAATAATCGGTATTTAGAGCATGTTAGAGAAATTGGCGAAAAAAATCAAGTATTAGCACAGGCAAATAAAGAAAAGACATTTAATGAAAAGAAAAAGGTAGCGATCAAATATAGTGTGGGGGATAATGTGATGGTAAAAAATTTCGATAGCACAGCAGGGGTAGCAAGAAAATTAATACCTAAAATGAAAAGTTCGTATGAAATATTTAAGGTGTTAAAGAATGATAGATATATATTGAAGGACGTCGATGGTTTTCAATTAGCTCGAAACCCGTATCATGGAGTGTGGGGTGCGCATAATGAAGCCTTGGATAAAAATCTAGAATATTTAATATATGTTACAAGAATTAAAGGGAGATGGAGGGCTATCTTTTAATCAGGATGGTCGAATTGTAATAGATTTAGATAACATAGCGCATAAGATAAACAAATATTGTAACAACATAACTATCGTAGAGAATAAGAGTTTGATATCGATTTATTGTAAAGAAAAGCAACCTTGTATAATATTGATATATCGAATGAGATGTACGAGTAATAAAAACAAAAGAAGAGGAGAATAAGAGTGAAGCGCGGAAAAAGCAAAGAAATATATAATCTATTTAACAACTAAAAAACTGAATAAACATTTAACATCTACTACTACAGTATCGAAATTGATGCAAGGTGTGGAGTAGTTCTGGGTAGAGACTTTATGAAAAAAATTGATCTGAAAATTGATTTATCGGCATTAAAAATTATTACGGTAGTGCGTATTGAAAATCAAGACGAAAACACGAAGGAATAAATTAGTGTATTAAAAAATGAAGATTTAGTAAATGAAGTTCCAATGCAGGAAATAAAATTAGTTAAATTGTTAGATAGCAGACAGTTGGAAGAGAAATTGTTAAATGAGGAATTGTTAGATAGTAGACAGTTAGAAGAGAATGTGTTAGATGAAGAATTGTTACAAATGAAAAGTAAGAGTAAGTTATTAGATAATAGATTACTTAGTGAGAGATTACGTGAATTAGAAGATAATACAAAAGGGCATGCACAGGTAAATGATCATTTTGAAGAATCTTTATTACAGATTTGAATTTTAGACAATGAAACAAAGGAACATTCATACAATATTGGGGAACAGGTAGAATGGCAAGTGCGATGTGAATTAGAAAAAATTTTAAGAACGATGTATATAAATGTGGAAAAGTCTATGATGCAAAAGGTTAAATACGAAATGAATATTACGGTAGATAATGCAAAACCTTTTAGTTGTTCACCAAGAAGACTATCATATGTAGAGAGAGAAAAATTACAGGTGATGTTAGATGAGTATATGCGGGATGGTATAATACGAGAGAGTAGTTTAGAGTATGCATCGCCAATAGTGTTAGTTAAAAAGAAATCAAGGGAGTTAAGAATGTGTATTGAGACTTAATAAGGTGGTGATAAAAGACAACTATCCTTTACCGTTAATAGATGATTTGCTTGATAGGTTAGTGAATAAAACAATATTGATTTGTGGTGGATTTAAAAAAAGGGTATTTCCATGTGTTGATGGGTAAGGAATCGATAAAATATACTTCGTTTGTCACCCCTTTAGGCCAATACGAATTTTTAAGAATGCCGATGGGGTTGAAGACAGCTCCACAAGTGTTTCAAAGATTTATTAATAATATATTTATGGACATGATAAAAGAAAATAAGGTTATAATATATATGGATGACATTATGATTGCGAGTGCGGGTATGAAGGAACATTTACTAATTTTGAAAGGAGTCTTTAAACGTTTAGTGGAAAATCGATTAGAGTTAAGGCTAGACAAATGTGAATTTTTACAGGATAAGGTTAAGTATTTGGGATTTGAAATATCTAAAGATGGCATTAGAGCAGAAGGAAAGGGATTAGAAGCAGTTAGAAATTTCCCCATACCAGTGAAAACGCAGTCATTTCATAGTTTCCTGGGGTTGTGTTCTTCTTTTAGAAGATTTATATAAAATTGTTCGACGATAGCGAAACCGTTATATGAAAAGATAAAAAGTTTAAATTTGAGGAAAGAGAGTTAGATTGTTTTCAACAGTTAAAGGACAAATTAGTTGAGACATCGGTTTTATATGTTGGACGTTGAATACAATGAATGTATTAGCAAGTGGTCCAAACGACACCAAGCCGATGCTTGTTGCGCGCGGAACCCAGACGAAGTCCACCTCCCGCCTGACCGACCGAGAGGCACCGTCGCATAACGGACGACACGGAAACGCGGTAAAAATGCGAGTAGAAACGCGAGAGAAAGAAAATTAACGCGATAGGGAATAAAAAGTCGAATAGAGGATACACGCGACATGCAAGTGAAAAATGAAAATTAAGAAAAAGAAGATAGAATGACGAGGAATACTATTAGGGGATACTATTACTGATTAATACTAATACTAATTACGTGCTAGATAGACAAGAATTAAAGACTTCATAGCAGCGATAGAGTTAGTGCTAGCTATGACGTGTTGAAGTTTATTGTAGTCCGAACATAATACCCTGAACGGATCGTGCAGTGCATAGTTCGATCTACAATAAGGAAGAGTTAGTGGAAGGTAATTACGTGTCGTTCTGCAAGGGACAGAGAAGTGTAGTTGCCTTACCAGGGTCTCACTGTCAATGTCACCTTGCATAAGGTTGTTAATAAATAAGACACCTAGCATGGTTCTGCGATTGGTTAGGGAAGGCAGGTTTAATAATAGAAGTCTATTAGTATAGGAAGGCAGTCTTAAATTTTCATCCCAGTTAAGGCCACGTAAGGCAAAAAGTAAAAGTTTTTCTGTACAGATTCTATGCGTTCCTTATGAATAGTGTACTGGGGACACCATACGCATGACCCGTATTCGAGAATGGGACGAACAAGTGAGATGTAGAGGGTCTTTGTAAGATAAGGATCGTGAAATTCCTTAGACCATCTCTTAATAAAGCCTAAGACACCCATGGCTTTATTGACCATATTAGAAATATGATTGGAAAACTTAAGTTTTCGGTCCAAAAGAACCCCCAAATCATCAACTAGGGTGATTCTTTCCAAGGCACAACCACAAAGAGTATAAGAAGCATACTTTGGACTGGCTCGAGAGAATGTCATCAGCTTGCATTTAGAGCTGTTCAGGTTTAAAAAATTGGCACAACACCAAGAATAAAAACTATTTAGGTCGGCTTGTAAGAGTGAGTGACAGTGGTCGTCTTTAAATTGGTAACAAAGCTTTACATCATCCGCATACATGAGAGTACGGGAGTTACGTATGACCAAAGGAAGGTCATTGATGAAAAGCGTAAAAAGTAGGGGACCGAGGTGACTCCCTTGAGGAACCCCAGATGTGGCATGAAGTGGGTTTGAAAGGGTGGTTTTAAAGAGGACTCTTTGAGTTCTGTCAGTCAGATAGCTAACAATCCAACTAAGTATTTTTGGTGAAAAACCTAGAAGGTCAAGCTTATGTGCGAGAAGGGAGTGATTCACTGAGTCAAAAGCTTTACTGAAATCAGTATAAATAACATCAGTTTGAAGATTTTCCTGAAATCCTTTTACCACAAAGGATGTCAGCTCAAGTAAATTTGTCGTAGTTGAACGACGCTTTATAAATCCGTGTTGAAAAGGAGAAATAACGGATCTACAGGAATGTTGCAATTGAGGAGTTATAACATTCTCGAAAAATTTAGGTATAGCCGACAATTTAGAGATACCTCTATAATTGCTTGCATCAGACTTGCTGCCCTTTTTATGAAGGGGAATAATAAAAGATTCTTTCCAAATAGAAGGAAAGAGTGAAGTTTCTAAGGACAGCGAAAATAGTTTGAGCAATGGCTTACTTAAGGAGTTGGCACAGAACCGAAGTATACAAGCGGAAACACCGTCAGGGCCAGGTGAGAAAACTGGCTTAACTAAATAAAAGATCCTTTACAAGTGAGCTTTCGTTTAGAAAGGGAGTGAAGATACCATTCGAACTTGGAATGTTGTATGGATAAAAGTGAGTGTGATGTGTAGAGGGTGAATATGTCGTTTGAAAAAACTTTGCAAACAAATCGGCCATGGTTTGGTCGGTATCTGCACAAGCATTTTCAAACGTTAGTTTCGTTGGAAATGCGGGAGACTTGCGTTTCGTGTTAACAAAACTATAAAACTGTTTGGGGTTCTGAGTAAACTGAACCTTGCAACGAGTTAGATAGGTCTTATAACATTTCGCGTTTAAGACTGTAAAATCTGACCGCGCGCTTAAGTAGCGAGAAAAGGCTGAAGGCGAATTATTGTTTTTATACTTTTTAAATAGACTCGACTTTAAATTTTTTAACCGTGACAACTCTCTTGTGAACCATGGCGGCTTACTCGAGGAAGTTGGATAAAAGCACGGAACACAAATATCAAAAAATGAATTAATTGTGTTATAAAAAATATTGGTCGCTACTGAAATATCTGTAGACAAATATAGTTCCGACCAATCAAAATTAGAAATTAACGAATTTAATAAGTTAAAATCTGCTTTTCTAAAGCAGCGTACACGATTACACAGTTTTTCATATTTATCCATACATGCGACAAACTCAAAAGTAACTTCAAGAGTGGGATGGTAAGGATCTTCAGGAAGAGAAAGTGGTTGTGTCCTGTTTAGACTCACTCTAGATGGATCGGAGACAAAGCATAAATCTAACGATCTGTTACTACAGTTTAAGATATGATTGACCTGTGACAATGACATATCAAACAGACCGTCGAAAAGGTCATGTTGCCGTGAAGGCAACAGAGTATTTGAGTCAACACTTGTTGTCCAATTACAATTAGAAATATTAAAGTCCCCAAGGACTGAAAAGTGATCTCTGTCTGATAACAGATTAAATATAGTCTTTATTGCCGACAAATGTTGCAAATAGACTGATAACTCCGATGACGGCGGAATATAAGAACAGGTTATATAATGAAAGAAGCCGGGGAAGTGTAATTTTACACAGAGTAATTCAATAGCAGATTGAATCTCCGGTTGTAAAAGTTCCGAATTGATGGTGGAATCAACTGCAATAAGAACTCCACCACCACGACGGTCAGGTCGATCACACCTGTAGGTTGTGTACTTATTTGGAAAGACTTCAGAGTTAAGGATCTCCGGCTTTAACCAAGTCTCAGTAAACACAAGAACTTGAGAAGAAAAAGAGAGACTGTTTAAATATAAAGTTGAAAGTTTAGTACAAAGACCTCTAACATTTTGATATGAAAGAGTTAAGAAGCTTGTTAGTTTTTTTTGCTCGGATTTTTCTTGGCAGATGCTAAAGAAGGCAAAGGAAGTTTAATCGGTGGGCGATTTTTTTCTTCTTTGCTTCGAACTCTTTAAAAATTACGTGTTCCGGCCAAAATTGTGCGGAACATATAATGCCAAAGAGTTCGTTGGGGACACTTATTTTGAAGGACGATATGTCCCTCTCATAAGAAAACTTAAATTTTTCCACTTTTATATCCAAGGCTTGTATTTTTGCTTGAATATAAGCAGTAACATCGTTTGATGTGAGTTCAGGGGCAAGCCTGGAAACAAAAATTTGTTTCTTTTGTGGAACACCTACAAGCTTTTTTGGCGCCTCCGGTATAATACCAGAGCAGAGGTTCTCTTCTGGTAATCCAGAACTTGAACACGCCCTATGAAAATCTAATAACTGTGGCACAGGCAACGAGACCACAGCAGACATTTCGGATGGTTTAGGCGTCACTGATTTGGCCATGTTTGATCATAAGAAGGAAACTGAACTTCATTGTGGTGCCAGTGTATTAGGATTTGGGGCGGTATTTAAGCAAAAAATACATGATGGAAAATGGCATCCAGTATCTTATTTTTCGAAAAGGACAACAGAAACAGAAGCCAAATACCATAGTTTTGAATTAGAAACCTTAGCAATTATTTATGCTTTACGGAGATTATATTATATTTGCAAGGCAGACACTTTAAGATAGTGTCAGATTGTAATTCTTTAACGTTAACGTTAAATAAGATTGAGCTTAATCAGAGAATTGCCAGGTGGGCTTTGGAATTGCAAGAATTTGAATTTGAAATGAGCATAGAGCGGGTAAACAAATGCAACATGTAGATGCACTTAGCAGATTAAATGATGCGATAATGATCACTGAAACCAATTACTATTGAAACCAATTTAATAATTGCTCAGGCCAAAGATAAAAAGTTACAGAATAAAAAGAAATTGTTGGAGGAAAATGAGCATAAGCTTTACGAAATGAGAAATGGCATTGTGTTTAGGAAAACCAATGATGGTAGATTATTGTTTTGTGTGCCATAAAGGATGGAGGATCATGTGTTATATAAGTATCATGATCAGTTGGGACATATTGGTAGAGACAAGATGTTAAGTGCAATAGTGAAAAGTTATTGGTTTTCGAATATGAGGAACAAAGTTATGGAGCACATTGAAAATTGTTTAAAGTGTATTGCTTTTTAAACAAAATATGGTAAAGGGGGAGGATTGTTGCTCAGTATACTTAAAGGAAATAAACCATTTGAGATAATTCATATAGATCATTATGGTCCAGTTGATAATAGCAGATTGAAAAAACATATTTTGGTAGTAGTAGATGGGTTTACGAAGTTTGTAAGATTATATACAACTAAGACTACAAACACTAAGGAGGTTATAAGTGCATTAAAAGAATATTTTAGGGCATATAGTAAACCAACTTGTATTATATCTGATCGTGGTAGTTGTTTTACATCGGCGGATTTCAAACAATTTTTAAATGATTTAAATGTAAAACACATTAAAATTGCTACGGGTTCTCCACAGGCAAATGGACAGGTAGAGAGAATTAATAGAAGTTTAGGACCTATGATTTCTAAATTAAGGGAACCTGAGAATGGACAATATTGGGGCTCTGTGATTGAGAAAGTGGAGTATACGTTGAACATCACGCAGCATTGTAGTACGAAGAAATTACCAAGTAAAATGTTGTTTGGATTAGCTCAGAAAGGGAAGGTTAGTGATGAGTTAGAAGCAAAGTTAGAAACGATGAATCAGTTAGAAAATACTAATGAACGGTATTTAGAGCATGTTAGAGAAATAGGCGAAAAAAACCAAGTATTAGCACAGGCTAATAATGAAATGACATTTAATGAAAAGAAAAAGGTAGCGATCAAATATAGTGTGGGGGATAATGTGATGGTAAAAAATTTCGATAGCACAGCAGGGGTAGCAAGAAAATTAATACCTAAAATGAAAGGTCCGTATGAAATATTGATAGATATATATTGAAGGACGTGTCATGGAGTGTGGGGTGCGCATAATGAAGCCTTGGATAAAAATCTAGAAAAAAAATCAAGAATTCAAGGGAGATTGAGGGCTATCTTTTAATCAGGATGGTCGAATTGTAATAGATTTAGATAACATAGCGCATAAGATAAACACATATTGTAACAACATAACTATCGTAGAGAATATGAGTTTGATATCGATTTATTGTAAAGAAAAGCTACCTTGTATAATATCGATATATCAAATGAGATGTACGAGTAATAAAAACAAAAGAAGAGGAGAATAAGAGTGAAGCGCGGAAAAAATAAAGAAATATTGTGAAGACTCAAATTTGAGCCCCCACATTTTTTGTTATTTTTATATATATTATCTTTCTTTCCCTTATTTTTAGCATGTAATTAGATGTAAGTATTGATTAGTTTTAAGTTTATGTTTCCCAATGAAGGGCTATTTTTCCTTTAAAAACCAAAACCGGCGTTTTAGTCGAGTCAGACTACCCCAAGAGTAGGTGTAAGAGGTTACAGGGTATAGGCTCGCTCACCACGCGAACGTTGAACACCAGCAGAGAGAGCAAGCGCAGCCAAACAACGGAAGAAGGTGCAGCCGAAAACAACGGAGAGAGCGAGCACAGTCAGGCAACGGGAAAACGCAAGCGCAGCCAAACGACAGAGCGAGCGCAGCCGAACGACAGAGCGAGCGCCGCAGCAGAGCGAGCGCCACGACAGAGCGAGCAGAACGACAGAGCAAGCGCAGCCGAACGACAGAGCAAGCGCAGCCGAACGACAGAGCGAGCGCAGCCGAACGACAGAGCGAGCGCCGCAGCAGAGCGAGCGCCACGACAGAGCGAGCCCAGCTTAACGTTGACAGAACGAGCACAGCCAAACGACAGAGCGAGCGCCGCAGCAGAGCGAGCGGAACGACAGAGCAAGCGCAGCCGAACGACAGAGCAAGCGCAGCCGAACGACGCAGCAGAGCGAGCGCCACGACAGAGCGAGCCCAGCTTAACGTTGACAGAGCAAGCGCAGCAAAACAACCGATGAGAGGCGCTGCAGTCACAGCAGCCGAGAGTGCGCTGCAGTCACAGCAGCCAAGAGAGCGCTGCAGTCACAGCAGCCGAGAGAGCGCGGCAGAAACATAGTGCGCGCTGAGACGAAGACGAAGATGAAGACGAAACTGAAGACGAAAAACAGTGCAGAACAAATCATATGAATTCGCTCGCCCGCAAGCATAGTGCGTGCTGAGACGAAGACGAAGATGAAGACGAAACGCAAGCAATCAGCTTCAAACGCTGCTGTACTGATTTTGAAGACGAATCGCTTGCTATTTTACCGTTGGTTTTCGATTTGGTCTGACTATGCTTTGGTGCCGAACATCCTAGAATTTGCACAGTTGGTTTTTGTGATTTGACGGACGCACATGTTTTGTGAAAATGTCTGCAATTAACGAAGAATTAATTGCAGCAGTATTTAAAAAACGCTGTTTATGGGACCAGCAAAATAAACTCTACCACAATAGGCAAATAATTGACCAAAATTGGAACGAAATTTCAAACGAATTGAATGTTGATGGTAAGTAATTTAATTAATTTTAATCAAAATGAAATACATAATAATAAAATTGAAAATTTAAATACTATCAGCATTTCTATGGCTGCAAACATAAGTACGAAACGTGTCTCTGATGAATCGACCTCTTTTCTTTGAACTTTCCAATATATTTTTTGGTTTGTTGCTTATAAATTTTTCTCCCTCTGTCATGTGCGTGTCCAGATCTTCTAAATCTAACATTGTATTATGCAGTATACAAATTGCTTTAACAATAATTTCTGCGTTAGATGGTGTCGTTTCAATTGGCTTCCATAATATTCTCCATTTGGAGTTAATTATACCAAATGCACATTCCACACACCTTCGCGCTCTGGACAAACGACTATTAAAATATTCATTTTCCAATGTTAGATTTCTTCTGGCATATGGTCGAAGGACCCAGTCCAAAAGCGGATAAGCTTCATCTGCAAGCAACACATATGGCATAGATATTGTGGTATTGGGCAAATAAGAATCCTTCGGAAACTGTAAATCTCCAGAATTTTTCATTGTGTAAATCGCTGAGGAAGCAAAAGTTCCATCATCACTCTGACGTCCGTAACCACCAACTTCGATAGTAACAAATTTACATTTTGCGTCAGCGACTGCCTGCAGCACTATTGAGAAAAATTTTTTATAATTATAAAACATTGATCCTGAATTCGCTGGGCATTTGAGACGTATGTGCTTTCCATCAATAGATCCAACCCAATTTGGAAATTCCCAAAGATTCCAATACTGATCCGCAACTTTCCTTAAATTTTATTCTGTGGGCACAGCCATATGTATAGGCTGCAAAACTGTCCACAAAGCTTTACATGTCTCTATAACAATAGAACGAACCGTTGAAGCACCCATTCGAAAGTTAAAAGAGATTGATATGAATGAAGTGCCAGTAGCGAGATATCTAAAATAAGAAAAAAATTGAAAACAATGTTATGCAACTAATGACATTTTAATATGTATTTTTTAGCTATGACTTTGAAAAAAAAAATGGAAACAATTGAGGGACACGTTTCGAGCTGAGTTAAGGAAATGTCCACCGAACCGTTCTGGCGACGCTGGCCCTGATGCAGTCAACGAGATGTGTTCTCAATGGAGTCATTTCGAGTCCATGATGTTTATAAAGGACCAGATAAAGTGTCGCCAGTCTTCCGGAAATTTATGTCGCCAAAAAAACAATGAAGTACAAGATAATAGTGTAGATATTGAGGTGCCGCAATATGAGAAAGAAAGCGACATAAGTACGTTTGAAGTGCAAACATCCACACCACATCATCCTCCTAGAAATCTTAAACGGCGTCATAATAACATAGAAGGTGAAACGCTCAACATCGAAAAAAAGAAGTTGGAGCTGTTAGAACAGAAAACAAAAAACAAGATTCCAGCCGACGATGAAGACATGGCTTTTTTTGTGAGCCTATTGCCACACGTTAAAAAAATGGATCCGCAAACGAAGCTTTTGTGCAGAATGGAAATGCAAAAAGCAGTCTATAATCATGCGTACAACATGGGGCGCTCTTTTAATTTACAAAATATTCAGATATCTGTACCATCACCGACTCAACAGGAATCTTCATCAAGTCAATATTCTGATAATGCTTTATCCCCACAGGAACCAAGCACTTTTGTTACATCAGGAAATATTATTACATTCTCAAATTAAGTTAAGACAGTGAATAAACAAGTAATTAAATGAAAAGTTAAAATCAATAAAATTAATAAAACTAAATATATTTAAAATAATTTCTTACCTTAACGTCACAATTAGCCTTTCAGCAGGCATAATTGGGGTTTTATTAAAATTCGTCCAATTTTTAATGATTAATGGTTCAATTTTTTTTTAAAATATAATCAAACGTGCTCATTTTCATTCTGGTGTACTCCACAAATTTTTTCTCATCTTGGCGCAGCTCATCAAACAAATGATGAAATTCGCCAAATGCTTTTCTTCCCAAATTAATGGGATGAATTTTTTTATTTGCTTTTTTAAATTTTAATTTAAAAAATAAACTCTGCTCAATTAGCAGATCATCATCCGATGAGAAATCCATTGCGACTAACACAACAAAAGCGCATCCCATTCATCTTGCACTATGCAACCTATTAGCTTACTCGCAACGCAAGCAATTCGTCTTCGTCTCAGCGCGCACTATGTTTGCAGCCTTAAGCTTGGCGACTGCGCTGCTGGGATTAACGCCGGCACATGGAGGGGGAGATTAATTGCAGCACGCGTAAATTTTGACACTCGAAGTGGCGAATTTAGACCGTGCGGAAGCAAAAGTCGGACAAGCAGAAACATGTAAGAAAGGACGCGTGTGTAGCGAGTAAAAGAAAGAACACTCACGAGGACGACGGACCCTTTGCCAAGGACGACCACAGAAGGACAACAAAAGGACGACACCAAGAGCAGAAGGGAAAAGAACAAGGACGAGGATAATATCAACAGACGCGTGGACCAAGGTGAGCGAGCCGCCACATGGTTGATTTTAGGCAGGGCCCGGGTTCCCGGGCAGAGGAGACGGTGTTTAGGTAGGGCAAGGGTAGGCATATGTATTAGTTAGTTTTTTTAGGCTAAGTTAATAAAATAAAGATGATGTTTGCAAATGAAAGTGCGCATGTCTGCCAAAGGGAACAAAAGGGCGCGTGAATGTGTGAGTGTGTAAGTGTGTGCATGTGTCTGCGCAGGCGGCGAACGCAAGACCACGTGGCCCAAGCTGTTCCAGCCGGTAAATACCCTGCACATACAGTGGAACCTCGGGACCAGACACGGGTCGGTGATCCCGGAACACGAGGTAAATACCCGCTTCCGAGATTAACCGAACCGTGGAGGTGGCCACAAGTCGAACGCCTGCCGTTCCTGCACAGTGCGCGTGCCCAGAGGCAGGGAACCGCGAGACCGAGTGGCCGAACTGTTCCGGAGTTCCACTGGTGTGCAAGCCGGTAAATACCCAGCACATACAGTGGTACCTCGAGAACAACCGCGAGCCGGTGAATCCCGGAACACGAGGTAAATACCCGGTTCCGAGATTAACCGAGTCACGGATGGTGGCCATTGGTCTGACGTCGACAGGCAGAGCGCGCGTGTGCGACGGCGAAGGGGGCGCCAGACGGCATGGCCAAACTGTTCCAGAGTTCCACTGATGTGCCAGCCGGTAAATACCCTGCACATACAGTGAAACCTCGAGAACAGCCGCGAGCCGGTGAATCCCGGAACACGAGGTAAATACCACTGGACCCATTTGTTGGCCGTTGCGCACGATTTTCAACGACACACACACGCTGCAAAGTCGACCATGCCGGCTCAGCGGGACACCACGTGTTCGTCTCTGCGATGACCCCAAAACCCCAGAAGGTCACCCTCTTTGTTTCGGCTCGGGTCTCAGCAAATTTTACAAATTATTCCTGTAAAGTGGCCCTGGCGCGACTGAGCTCACCCCAGCCTTCAGACGCTACCTTACAATATATAATCTATTTAACAACTAAAAAACTGAATAAACATTTAACATCTACTACTACAGTATCAAAATTGATGCAAGGTGGCAGCGCACTGCAGTGCTATGATTAATTTGTAGCTTGTGATTAGTATTATACAATTAGATACTTTTTATGGAAACATACGTCCAAGGGTATCCCACTGTCGCGTGCCGCTCGACTGTTGCTCTCGTTATCTATATAAATGCGAAAGGAGAACGTTAAGAAATGAGTACTTCGCTATGTAAATCAAAATAGTCGGTTTACGGGGGCGGTAGGCGTGTTATTCAAAATTGAATATAAACTAGATCTACAGGAATCATCATGCTGAGTTTGGTGTCCCTAGCTTTTGTAATAACTGAGATCGGCGCGTTCATCCAGACAGACGGACAGACAGTCGGACATGGCTCAATCGATTCGGCTAGTGATCCTGAGCAGGAATATATATATTTTGTGAGGTCTACCACGCCTCTTTCTGCCTGTTACATACATTTGCACAAAGTTAGTATACCGTTTTTTGACCATTTTCAATGGTCGAAGGATATAAAAACAGTTAATTACATGGGGCACCAGATTGAAATGACCAAGTAACTTCTGTTAAGTTGAAATCACCAAAAACTAGCACATAATCTCTATCAGATAGTTTGGAGGCAACAGATTGGATGGATGAAAGATGGTCCAGATATTAAACGTTTGAAAGAATATGTAGAGTATTGAATTCAGTAATATTATCAAAAGAATTCTTAAGATTCTTTTTAGGCTTAGGCGCAACTGGAGAGGTGTCGATCAAAAGTGGT
This sequence comes from Zaprionus ornatus, assembly GCA_018904035.1. NCBI lineage: Eukaryota > Metazoa > Arthropoda > Insecta > Diptera > Drosophilidae > Zaprionus > Zaprionus ornatus. The sequence continues at coordinate 665,274 of JAEIFZ010000103.1, forward strand.
GAATCGCACATCATAGCAAATAAATTAAATTGAGTTTCCATATCAGAACATTTTGATTGGAGATTTGAAAATACTACACGCAACTTCTCAAATTTTTATTTAGACTCCCTAAGCATTTTACTTAAAGTGAGTTCTTTCACCCGACAAACTTTGCATGTCCATTTTAGACCAGATTCACTGTTTAATCTTTAATGAGTGCTGTTAAGCTGATACATTTTATATGAAAGAATTCATCACACAACCAGCAGCAAACAATGTCCGACTTAGAATCGGCCTTGCATTTCCAAGAAGTTGCAATGCACCACAGCATTTTGTTGGGAATTAATATAGCTTAACCGAGAGCAACAGTCGAGGGGCATGCGACAGTCGGATTATGTTGCAGTAAAAAAAATCTGATTGTATGATACTAATTGCAAGTAACAAGTTAATCATAACACTGCAGTGCGCTGCCACCTTGCTTAAATTTCGATACGTTGCCAATAATTTATCACCGCCCTTTTTTTTTTATTTAATAATTGCATTTTATGGTTTTGTATTGTTTACTGAACCTTTAAATATGAATTATTAAATAATAATTATAAGTGCACGTACGCATATTATGAATATTATGAATATGTACGCATGCATCTAAAAATACTTGCATACATTCATATCGATCTACCACGCCACCTACTTGTTGTATACAAATGTACATATGCATGTTCGTACACAAATTCAGTATTTAAGAGTTTTAACTTTGACTTTGACTTTGAATATGCACATGTATTTTCGGTAATTGATATGTGCATAGAAAAGAAGAGTATTGAAACAGTTCGTGCTATGCCCTCGCATCTGTCGTCCTTTTATTTCCTGCAAAAGTAATATAGTCATGACGTGCTCGACAACTTGTTTGCTGGTCGAAGGGTTGAATTGATTTATCTAATAACTTCCGTGGAGGATAGGTTCATATAGTATTTATCTATATGTGTGCTGAAGCAAAAATTGAAAAAATATTTGTTCTGCGTACGGTATACGCTTTTGTAATAGGTGAGATCGGCGCGTACATCTCAATCGTCTCGTCTAGTGATCCTGAGTAAGAATATATATATTTTATGGGGTCTCCGACGCCTCTTTCTGCCTGTTACATACATTTGCACGTATGGTCCGTTTTTGACCATTTTCAATGGTCGAAGGGTATAACAAGACGCTAAGACGCGCCAGTTAGTTAAACATAAAATTTACTTTAAATCCGATAGTAAAAGTTCTACCAGATTCCAATGATTCAATTTGTTCGCACAAAGTTATTACACACAAGTAAGTCACAAATTTAAAGTCTAAATTACAAGAAATTTAGTAAAACACGTTAATTGAAAGCACAAAGTAACAGAGGCAAAAGTCAAACACAGCTGTTTATACCCTTCGACCATTGAAAATGGTAAAAAAAAGGGTACACTAACTCTGTGCAAATGTATCTGTCAAGATGAACGCGCCGATCTCAGCTAATACAAAAGCTACAGACACCAAATTAACCACACGGAGATAAGCTTTATTTTCAATTTGGGATACCAAGCCTACCGCCCCCGCAAACCGACCATTTCCTATTTTTATTCGATTTACTCATTTCTTAACGTTCTGCTTTAGTATATATATAGATAAATACTATATGAACCTATCCTCAAAATGGCATTCCGATCGGATAATAAACACGGAAGTTATTAGATAAACCATTTTAACCCTTCGACTAGCAAACAAGTTGTCGATAACATATATTACTTTTGCAGGAAAGAAAAGGACGAACAATGTGAGCGCGTAGAGCGAGCTGTCGCGTACTGCTCGACTGTTTCTCTCGTTTGTTACCAGACTTCATACAATGACATTTGCCCCACTGCGTGCAATCAGACGATTAAAATTACACCGTTAGACATTTAATTTATGCATCACATTAAACAACTTAAAACTAAGATGAAGTTATCAGTTCAGTTACAAGACCATTACGTTTTGTCTCTGCCGCTGATTTATTCATCATTCCGTGCTCTTCAAAAACAATACTGTTTCGTTTTTCAATACTTCAAAGTCTAATGTTGAATCTTCAAACCACAATCCAAAATGAAGTTGTGCAGCATGCATTTGGCTGAGAAAACAATTGTGCCCAGCTCAAGGGTAGACACATCTAGGAACTTTAGGCACGTTCTGCAGGTGCATTTCTGATGTATTTCCAAATTGTCCGCAATTCATAAGATTTTTGGAAAAAATGTTATGCTCAGTTAACTTTTATTTGTAAATCTATAATCTATAATTTTACCCCATCAACATGGGTTTACGTATAAAGGCAAGATCAAAAGCTTCTAATCTTTTAGAATTTTCATCTCATATTAATCTAGGCTTTCGGAAAAAAATGCAAACTGATGTGGTCTATACGGACTTCAGTAAAGCATTTCACTCCGTAAATCATAATCTCTTAATTCATAAGTTAAATTTGATTGATTTTCCTCAAAAGCTCCTTTTATGGATATCTGACTATTTAACTAACACGTTTCAACGAGTTCTTTTTATACCCTTGGACGATTGAAAATGATCAAAAAAGGGTATACTAACTTTGTGCAAATGTATATAACGGGCAGAAGGAGGCGTCGGAGACCCCATAAAGTATATATATTCTTGCTCAGGATCAATAGCCGAGTCGATTGAGCCATGTCCGTCTGTCTGTCCGTCTGTCTGTCTGTTTGGATGAACGCGCCGATCTCAGCTATTACAAAAGCTAGGGACACCAAATTTATCATAAAGATTCCTGTATACCACACGCAGATCAACTTTATTTTCAATTTGGAATAACACGCCTACCGCCCCCGCAAACCGCCAATTTTCATTTACATTGCGATTTAAGTTCGAAATACTCATTTCTTAACGTTCTGCTTTAGTATATATATAGATAAATACTATATGAACTTATCCTTCAAATTGCAATCCAATCAAACAATGAACACTGAAGGTTTTAGATAAACCATTCCGACCCTTCGACCAGCAAAGAAATTGTCGATGACGTCAGAGCTAAATTACTTGTGCAGGAAAGAAAAGGACAAACGATGCGAGCGCGAGCTGTTTCTCGACTCTTCTTTTCCATGCACATGTCAATCACCGAAAATACATGTGCATGTGGCGTGGTAAATTAATATGAATTAATGCAAGTATTTACATGCATTTGTACATATTCATAATATGCTTACGTACACATATATTACTATTATTAAATAATTCATATTTTGAGGTCAGTAAAAAATACAAAACTATAAAATGCAATTAAATAAATATTAATATTGATTAATCGATATATTTCAAATTGTCGATATTGGTCAATTCAAAATTTATAAAGGAATACCGATATATACTGCTCACACCGCTTTTTGCAGTCTTTCGCGCGCTAGGAAAATTGCGGCGATAAATTATTAACAACGTATCGAAATTGATGCAAGGTGGCAGCGTATTGCAGTGTTATGATTAATTTGTAGCTTGCGATTAGTATCATACAATTAGATACTTTTTATGGCTCTCGTTAAAGACTGTCTTTCTAAGCCGATCTTTGGCCGTCAGCCGTCAGAGGTCTCCTGCATGGGGCTGGAGCAAGTCTATGGACGTCATGCCCTCGAGCATTGTCATTGTGTTGTTCTTGTGGTTGTGGGTGGGTTGAGTTTATTGATCACAATTACATGCACATGTGTATCGGGGCATGATGGGATAGATTGTCTATGTTTTATTTTAAGTTATGCCCAGCGAGTCGTAATGGATTGATTTTCAGAGATTTATCAACAATCTGACACTGCCTTTAGGTTTCGTTGACTCAATAGCCTAAAAGGCATTAGTTAAACAAAGGCATTAGATAAACTCAATGTTAACAATAACAACGATTTTTTTACTACATTTTAATGAAACAATGCTTTTCAATAAACGAAAAAAGTTAGCAGATATCACTGGTACTTTTCAAACTTATTTCAAAAACAAAAGAAAACCTTCAAACCTTCACAAAAATAGGACTATAGTTCCAAGTTGGTTAAAACTAAACAAAAAACAAAAGATAATTTTCAGGAAATAGATAATATCTAAAAAAATAAGTTTTAGGAATATTTAGTTGTGTATACTACTATAGATATTCTTGATAATACTTCATCGAATGATGTGCTAGAGATATTTGAAATATATAATAATTAATTTTCTTTCAATTTGATGAATTACTTTGCTTTTTCCTGATACTTATTACCATACTGACAAGATACCCACACTATTTGCAATCTCTTTTCGCTGCCTTTCTCTCTCTCTATCTTTCTTTTATTCTCTCTTTTTTGTTCGCTCACCTCTCTTGATGCTCCATGCCCTCAATTCCCTCGGGTAGCAAGCGGCTGGAAGCAGGCCCCTAGCACGGTCATGTCTCTGCTAGGGGTGCTGACTAATTGTAGTCGGGCGAAGATTGTGATTCTAGAAATCACCCCAATCCAAGGCGGAACAGCATACGCCAAGGGATGCATGGCCGGGGGGTAGCCCGGTCGTAATTATGCGGACTCTGGATACCTGTCGCCCTCCAGTTTCATCTGGACTTCTCACGGTACGCGGCTATGCCTTCCCTTCCCGCCTACTCGTGGGTCCAAAGAATTGAAAAATTTTTAAAACAAGATAAGTCTGTTGCGACTTTAATAGCATCCACCCAGGGCGAAGCCTTAACGGCCGACCCCAACATCAGCACTGCAGCCATTGGGCTGCTGGCTTCCACCCCCAATACCACGGGTCTTGGCCCTGGTATTCTAGGGGACCCGGACAGGCCACGGACACTCTTGGATGATGAGTTCGCTAATACTGCTTTCTCGTCCAATAGCTTTTCAGGCAGGCAGCAACTCGTCGAGGTGATGTCCTCAGATGCTGCGACTGGAGTCTGAGAATGCCTTTGTAAAACTGAAGCTTCAAAACCGCACTCGTGAAGGGTTCGAGCAGAGCGGAGGCTATCGCCACTGCGCCCCCCGTGGAAACCAAGGCCAAACGGACGCGCACTGACGATACCGTCCTCGAACCCCAAGGGTCTTCAAAGAAGCCCAAAAAGACTCATGTGGAGTCCACAAAGCCACCTCACAGCTTTCACCGGAGCAGGTGGCCACGGTGAAAGCTATCATTGCCAAGGCTTTGCTGCTACATCCCATACCAGGTGTCAGTCCAGGTTTCTATGGTTGCAAACCTCGAAATGAATGGCTGCTCCTGATATGCGAGGATAGCCGCACTGCCGACTGGGTCAGGGGAGCCGTTGGACACATCAGGTCCATCAGGTCTCTCGATATAAAACTACTGGAGGAGTCTGAGTTCCCTTAAGCTCATCTCATTAGAGGCTACTTCCCCAGTAGTGCTGAACTCACACCCGCTGACGCTCTGACGGAGTGCAACGGGAAGATGAAATTCATCTTTGGAAGAGTTAAACTTCTCCTGAAGAACTCCGTCCCCAGAGCCTCCTCCTCTCCTGCCCGTTCCCCATGCCGAAGGGCATCCGAGGCAATGACTCTCGGGGAGGCAAGGCATGTGGCCTTGTCACTAAGGCGCTAAATGATTATGCGGAGCGCAATTAAGGTGCTCCAGGCGAACCTGCACCACGCCAGAGGAGCGTCAGCCACCCTGTGCGGGGTCATCTGTAAAGACGTGATTGACCTAGATCTCGCCCAAGAGCCATGGTTAATAGGTGGCCTCGTCCGTGGACTATCATGCGGATCATGTAAGTTACTATACGACCGTATGGGTGGTGCCCCTCGCACTGCTATATTGGTTAATAAAAGCGTGAGACACTTCCCTATAACTAACTTCATTCACAGAGACCTGGTGCCAACGGCCGTGGAGGTAGCCACCGCTGATGACGTCCGGGAAGTAGTGATCGCCTCTGCATACTTCACGGGCGATGTGATTGATGTACCCCCGCAGGGTCAGCGGCTTGTGGAATTCTGCCGCCAACACAACAAGCCGCCCGTGATCGGCTGTGATGCCAACGCCCATCACACGATCTGGGGGAGCAGCGACGTCAGTTCGGAAGACTCTAACGGTCAACCGTAAAGTTCCTTGGTGGAACGAAGAGTTGGTTGCTCAAAGCAGGAAGGTTAGAAGCCTTTTCAACAAGGCCAGATCTAACCGCATAAGTTGGGACGTCTATAGGAACGCTCTCACAAATTATAACAAGAACATTAGACGTTCCAAACGCGATACGTGGCGCAGCTACTGTGATTGCATAGAATCGCTGCCAGAGGGCCTTCTTAGAATCAAGCTTCAATCTGGGCTTCTAACTACCGAATCAGGACATGCTAGCTTAATGAAAGATATTCCTGGCTTAGAGATCTGTACCAGATCAAATTTTATGACCAAGGAAGTCTTCTTTGGTGCAAATTTTAGAACCCTCATCCCGGACCGTAGGGACTGGGATGCTGGCAACCCCATCAGAGACCCCAATGGTATACATTGGTACACCGACGGGTCAAAGACTGATCAGTGGGTTGGAGCTGGGATATATGGTCCCAACTCCAGAACCACGATTGCTATGGGCAACTGGCCAACAATTTTTCAATCAGAGGTTCACACCATTGAGTTCTGCTGCCGTCCTATCCTTGAGAAAGGGATTAGAGGAGCGAATATATACATCTTCTCGGACAGCCAAGCGGCCATACTAGCCCTCTCCTCAAAAAGAGTAAGCTCTCGTATGGTGGCTGACTGCTGGAACTGTCTCCAGAGGCTGTCGAAAAAGAATAAAGTTACCCTAACTTGGGTACCTGGACACTCCGGCTTCCAGGGCAACGAGCTGGCGGACGAATTAGCGAGGGCTGGGTCATCACCCTCCCTGCTTGGCCCCAAACCCTTCTGTGGCGTGGAGTGGTCAACTATCTCCTCCCTGGTGAAAACCTGGGCTGTAAGGATGACCGAGCGCTACTGGTTCTTCCAACCAGGGATGCGGCAGGCTAAAGAGCTTACCAATCCCACAGTTGATCAAAGGACCAAGCTACTCTCTAGGAGGGGCCTCTACCTCCTTGTTGGCTACCTTAGTGGCTACCAAACACATTTTATGTGACTGCCCGGCCTTGGTATGGACAAGGATGAAAAAATTTGCACGTGGAAATCGCAAGTCCCGAGCATATTGTCCGCTCCTCGACAAAAGATCTGTTAGGCTTCATTAGGGAAGCAGAACAGCTTTTGTCATGAGAGCATTTTAGGGAGAGCATTTTAGGTACAAAAGATCATTATGGTCGCAGTGCCTCGCGCCTTCTCCGCTGGGAGACTCCCTCTTTTATAATAATAATAATAAGCCGATCTTAGTTACTTCTGGTTTTCCTCAGGGCAGCCACCTTGGACCATTGCTATTTAATCTTTTTATTAACGATCTTCCTTCAATACTCCTTCACTCTAACATCCTTATGTATGCTGATGATGTGAAACTCTGTTTGACACACAATGATCCTGCAAATGACCTTCTTCAAACAGATCTTGATTTGTTTTTTGAATGGTGCAGCCATAATCTGCTGCATCTTAACTGTTTGAAGTGCAAGCTTATGTCATTTTACAGAGGTAACTATCATGTCATCAATTATTCATATTAGCATTTCGACTACTCGGGTTCATCAAAAGATGGGCCAAAGAATTCGAGGATCCTTATACGACAAAGTTGCTTTACACTTCTCTTGTTCGTCCAACTCTTGAATATGGGTCTTGCGTGTGGTCGCCGCAAAACCATATTCACCAAGATAGAATTGAGTCTGTTCAAAAGCAGTTTCTACTCTTGCCTTGCGCAGTTTTAATTGGGATCCGGGTCTAGACTTACCACCATACTCTAGTAGACTCCTTCTAATTAACCTACCTTCTTTAACTAACCGTCGTATTATGTTAGACGTCATGTTTATTGTAAAACTAATAAAGTACAACATAGATTCCCCTACTCTGCTTAATCAAATTAATTTCTGTATTCCTTCTAGAGTTACTCGTAATTTTATACCACTATCCTTGGGCTTTTATAATACTCACTACAGCTTGCATGACCCTTTCCGAGCTCTCTGTGCTGATTAGAATAGACTGTCCAGAGTATTCAACTCCGAGTCCTCCCTTTACTCTTTTAAACTGTCTATCCTTAATCAATTAACTCTATATCCTAACAACTAATACCAATCTACCGATCTGTTTGGGTTTTACTGGGTTTCCCCAATCCCTTGCAGCAAATGTTGGATCGGAAATTCTTGTTTTATTATCCGCAGCCTAAATTTAAAAATATATATTTTTGATTTTAAATTTTTGAATTATTATCAAATTTAATTTTAAAATCTAAACAGTAAACTTTTATTTTTTCTTTTTTATATTTCTAATTTTAATTTAAAAAAAAATAAAATATAATCTAATTTGTAATTTTAATTTTAAGTCGACATTTTTAGTTAAAGTTAAATAAAAATAAAAAAATAAATTCATTCTAGAACTACTCGTAATTTTATGCCAATATCCTTTTGTTATACTAACTACAGCTTGCATGACCCTTTCCGAGTTCTCTGTGCTGACTACAACAGACTGTCCAGAATTTTCAACTCTAAGGCCTCCCTTTACTCTGTTAAACTGTCTATCCTTAATAAATTAACTCTGCATCCTAACAAATAATACTATTCTACCGATCTGATTGGGTTTTACTGGGTTTTCCCCAATCCTTTGCAGCAAATGTTGGATCGAGAATTCTTGTTTTATTATCCCCAGCCTAAATTTAAAAATATATATTTTTAATTAATTATAGAGATTTTGCGGCCTTTGTTTTTCATCATTTTGGTGGCTGGCTCGCGGTCAAGATCAAGTTGAATACAATAAATATTTTCTTTTTACGAGTATTCCGATATATTTCGGTTACACTTCGGTAACCGTCTTCAGGGCTAAAACACAAAATTACAAAAATTAGATTTGCGGGAGTTAACATTCCCCTCTCCCCGGCCACAGGGAAACAACACCTACCCGGCAACAAAAACTCAGAGCCGAGGAGATTCAACGAAGATCGCCAACACGAACTCGGCCGAAGAGACATTTGCCAAAAACATACAACTTTTGTAATAAAGAGCTCATTCTCGTTTCATACCCCGAAATACTCTGTTGTTTTCTTGAAAGCTTTCCTCCCCCGGCCACAGGATTGTAACTGGCGCAGCCGGACTACGAACAAGGGATTAACAATGCCCACTACGCTTATCGTTCTAATTCTAAAGAGGTGATGAACATGTGACGGCAGTGGTTGTGGGGATTTTAGTAGTGAGTGGTGAAATAATAAATTAAATAAAAAGTTATTGAAACATAATGACGTCCAAGTGCAAATAAAACAAAAGAAACAAACAAAACCAAGTTCGAATTGCTTCACAGGCGACCGCATATGTGTACATCAATCTCTGATAAGGCACCGGGATCGCTTGTGCGGGACAATTTACAACAATTATACCAACAAGTTGCTGCGTGTGATGACCGTATAAGTGTACATCAATCGCTGACAAGGCACCTTGATCATCCATACACCCCAAATCATAAAATGATACCAATTAAAAATAGTAAATTAATAAAAGAAAAATTTGACATATCAAACTGCTGTGTGTGGTGACCGTTTGTGTGTGTCGGAGAGCACTTGGTGTGCGTTTTTGGGAAAGTGTTGGTATGCTTTTTGGTTATTTCACCAGAATAGTAATTTCATCACTACGGTAATATTGCATCAGCCCATATTTGCATTGCGAATGGTTGTTGTAGTTCTGTAGTTCTGAGAACAACCGTTTTGCCGCGGCAATAGACTGGCGTCGCTGTCGCTGACTGTGAGTTGTTATGCACAAAAAAAAAGAAATGGTAAAGAGCTAGATCAGTCGAATATTAGACTTCGTTGTGACCAGAACTCGCTGCGCAAGAAGTGAATGTGTACATCAGTCGCCGCCAAGGCAGCGGGATCAGTGGTTTATAAAAATAAATGTGAGTTGTGTGATTAACGACCGAATATGTGTACAACAATCGCTGTTAAGGCACCGGGATCGTTTTCATTTATCAATTTACATGAACGCAAATTTATTTTACAAAAAAAAAAAAAAAAAAATAATAATAATAAAACTGGGACAATTATAAAATAATAAATAAAAAATAAAATTTATACACAGTGATACAGTTTCTTTCGGCAAAATCAAGTAAGCATGTATGTGTTTGTGTTGCGCCGCTTGTAAAACCCTTGCGACGTCGGCGCATCACTGTACATTGGCTGCCGCCAAGAGCTGATGTCGCGCCAGAGTGGTGGCGCGATGCTTGACGCCGCGTTCGCTTATACACTGTTGAATTCTGTCGAATTCTTTTTGCACACCACGCACTGCGAGAAAAGAACCACTTCAAAAAAAAAATAAAAGCAATAAAATTAATTAAAGAAATATATTATACTTTTATAAAAAGAAAAAGACAAGAAAAATAATAAAAAACAACAAAACAATCCACAAACAACTTAACGTGTTGTCACATGTTCACTAACCTCTAAAATACACCCTATTGAATACTTATTTTATTTATACATTACAGTTAAAGTCGAAAACATAAAAAAAAAAAACTACAAAGGTGGAAGGAAGCACAGCAGCACTACACGAATGACATACAATTAACACTAAACACCGGGAAACAAGGAAAAGAGGAAACTGCGTAACAGACACACATACAGGTTCTCTTTTATTTTGGAAAGAATACACACATATTATAATACACATTTAAACATAGATACATATACATAGTATCACAAAATATAATACAATATATTACTACATTAATATACAAACGAAAACAATACAAACCAAACAAACACCCAAAATTTTCCCTATACAAAAAAAAAAGAGAACAAAAAACACATACATATTATTAATATACCTATTTACATCTCACATATTATTACTATTTTATACACACATGCACAGTATTTGCAAACAAAAGTACAATACACGTAAATGTTAAGGAAAAAAGTCAACACCAGTTACACAGTTAGGGGCAGATTAGGGTTAAGGAGCGGATCAAGTCTATCTGAGATAAGGGAAGCGACAGGAACAAAAGAGAAAGACCAGTCGGTCCCAAAACAATAATCCCACCAACGCTATGGATTCCGATAACGCATCAGGGCCACTAAGTCCCACCGTTAGCAATTCTTCAATAAACCCAAACCTTAATCTACAACAACTACTAACCCTTGTACATCAACTACCAACCTACGAAGGCCCACCTGACAATCTTGATAGATTTATAGACAGAGTAGATCAGCTCCTTTTGTTAGCCTCATCAGTGGACCAAGCAACATGCGGACAGTACTTACTTGGAACTATCCGTGACAAAATTAAAGGCAGGGCAGACGAAGCGCTGAATGTCTGCGATGTACTCCTTAGTTGGGATGACCTCAAAGCAAACCTAAAGCGACTATACTCTAGCAAGAAAACAGAAGAAATGCTTGTTAGAGAGTTACACAATTTTCCGGACGGACTCACTATGGGGAAATTGTATTACTCAACCGCAAAAATAAGAAGCGAAATAATGTCACTCGCCAGAGAAGCAGACACTAGTGGACAGTCTCTCGCGGCCAAACGTGACCAATACGACAGATTCTGCCTAAATACATTCTTAGTTTGATTAAAGGACCCACTTAGGTCAGCCATTAGGTATCAAAGACCAGAGACAATCGAGAAAGCATACGAGTACGGACAGATTGAATTAAACTTCTCTAGAAGCCTGAACAAACACCAAGAAATCCGACGACGCGACAGCCCAACATACAGGAACATTTAAACGCGACCACAGAAAGAAGATTGGCTAAATTAAACAAGGACAGAGAGACACCAATCCAAGTCGAGCATAATGATAAAATATTTAGTAAAGAAAACCGTAGAAACAAGATAGCAACGAGATTTTCACTACACAAAGTAGATAGAGACAAAGGCGTCACTTTCCTAACAACTAAAGGTCAAAAGTTACACAAATAGTGGAAGAAACATAAGATATACAAGCACTATTCAATAAATATAGTATTATCAAACTAAGTAACATAAAAGCCCAGATTAACAAGAAACAATCTACGATAAAAAAAAATCTGAAAAGGCACAAAAATTTTTCTTTCACGAACTTAGAGAAGTTAGAAATAAAACTTATTCATTGTAAAATAGGATAAGCTACAATATAGACACTGTCTGATTATGTAAACAAAGTAGTAGCCATTAGCCAGTAAACTAGACATTATCCCTAAACTGTTATTTCATAAGGAACAAATATTAATATATGATAGATAATAAGTAAACAAAGTGTAACTTTAGCATAAGATGTAACGTTTATAAAAACAACACTCATGTTTAACATTAAGATACCCATTTTTAAAAACTGTTAAATTCAAAATGTCATCGGAGTTCGTGGCATACACCAACAACACGTCGCCTAATCACCTTTCTCCGATCCGGCTATTCCCCTTATGGCCTTCTCTTCGGACTGTGGGGAGGGGGGAGGAGTTAACATGCCGGCCACAGGGAAACAACACCGACCCGGCAACAAAAACTCAGAGCCGAGGAGATTTAACGAAGATCGCCAACACGAACTCAGCCGAAGAGACATTTGCCAAAAACATACAACTTTTGTAATAAAGAGCTCATTCTCGTTTCATACCCCGAACTACTCAGTTGTTTTCTTGAAAGCTTTCCTCCCCCGGCCACAGGATTGTAACTCGGGCGCAGAGTTCCTAACTGGCTTAATAAGTACCATAAATGTCTGTATATTTGACCGCAGTTTTCTGTGTTCGTTTTGTAGTTTAATCTATCTTGTGTTGGTATGTTTATTATGTGTACCATATCGGGAGTATAACGTTTAGCATAGTGTTGTTCTTATTGTAATATTGTTGTTGCGTCGAAATTCGGAGAGTGATGTTTGGTTAATTTAAAATCAGATTTGTGTTGTGTTAATCTTCTTTTTAATTTTAGTTTTTTCGTTCCTACGTATACACCATTGCATGTTTCCGTACTGTTGCCACTGCAAGGAATTTTATAAATAACATAGTTTTTGTCTTGTGGATCTATTTTCGGACTTAGTATTATTATAAAAATGTTTTAATGTGTGGAAAGGTTTATGTGCTTTCTGTATTTCTGTATTATTGTAACAATCGGATCTGATTAATCGTTCTGATAACGTTGGTACATAGATTAGAGATCTATATGATTTCACTTGTCTATTTGTAGTTTCTCTTGGTGTTTCCTGATATTTTATAATTAGTTTTTTGACTTACGTTTTTGGAAAGTCATTGTCTGTTAGTATTTCTGTTATTTCCTTTTTAATCTCCTTATGATATATTTTGTCAGATATGTCAAACATGCGTTTTATACAGCCTCTTGCTGTATTTATTATCATCGACCTTGGGTGTTTTGAGTTGTAGTTTATAAGTCTTCCAGAAGCCATCGAGTTTTTATACCATTTAAGTTTTAATTTTCCCTCTACTCTATTAATTATGGAATCCAGATATGGTAGTTTGTCGTTTTGTTCTTTCTCTATAGTGCATTTTATACTTTTATGGTAGGAATTTAGTTCGAGTAGTATGTTTTCTGTTTCGTTTGTTATCGCAAAAAGGTCATCAACATATTTTGTAAGTAGTCGTTTTTTTTGTTTTAAATTTTTCCAACGTGTTTGTCAATAATTCTTCCATGATAATGTCTGCAATTACGGGTGAAGCTGGGGAACCCATTGGCATACCTTTTAACTCTGAGAAAAATGTGTCTTCATATTTCAAATATTTGTTTTCCATAATGCACAACTTTACTATTTCTAGGAAAGTTTGTTCAGGTATCATGGTTTGAATTCCATGGCGTTTATTATGTTGAATTTCGATTCCGTTGTCAATTTGATTAGTATTGTCACAATGTATTTGCATAAGGCGTAAGAGGGGGATCCTATTGATGAGTAAATCGGTCTGAGTGGTGTCCCTTCCTTATGAATTTTCTTTCTTTCGGCCTTTGAAAAAGGCTCCTTCCTTCTCTACTAGTTCGTTGTTTATACCCTTGGACCATTGAAAATGGTCAAAAAAGGGTATACTAACTTTGTGCAAATGCAGAAGGAGGCGTCGGACACACCATAAAGTATATATAATCTTGCTCAGGATCACTAGCCGAGTCGATTGAACCATGTACGTCTGTCTGTCTGTCGGGATGTACGCGCCGATCTCAGCTATTACAAAAGCTAGGGACACCAAATTTAGCATGAAGATTCCTGTATACCATACGCAGATCAAGTTTATTTTCAATTTGATTTACATGGCGATTTACTCATTTCTTAACGTTCTGCTTTAGTATATATATAGATAAATACTATATGAACTTATCCTCCGAATTGCAATCCGATCGGATAATAAACACTGAAGCTATTAGACAAACCATTTTGACCCTTCGACCAGCAAAGAAATTGTCGATGACGTCAGAACTTAATTAATTGCGTAGGAAAAAAAAGGATAAAGGTTGCGAGCGCGAAGCGCGAGCTGTTTCTCGACTCTTCTTTTCCATGCAGATGTCAATTACCGAAAATACATGTGCATAAATATATACTAATACTCAACCAATAGGTGGCGTGGTAAATGAATATGAATGTATGCAAGTAATTATTGTACATGATTGTGTACATATTCATAATATTCATAATATGCTTACGTGCACATATGATTATTATTTAATAATTCATATTTTAGGGTCAGTAAAAAATACAAAACTATAAAATGCAATTAAATAAATATAAATTTTGATTACTCGATATATTGCAAGTTATCGATATTGGCCAATTCAAAATTTATAAAGAAATACCGATAAATACTGCTCACACCGCTTTTTGCAGTCTTGCGCTAGGAAAATTGCGGCGATAAATTTTTGACAACGTATTGAAATTGATACAAGGTGGCAGCGCACTGCAGTATTATGACTAATTTGTATCTCGCGATTAGTATTATATAATTAGATACTTTTTATGGCAACATACGTCCAAGGGTATCCCACTGTCGCGTGCCGCTCGACTGTTACTCTCGTTTTCCTGAATCATCCAAGAACTTGGTTAGTAGACGATGGGTAGCCTCGGTTTCAGTTTGAACCTTTGTTTCGTGTATGTTCCCTTTTTATATGGGGATTACGAAAAATGAGTCTTCTCCTATTAGTGTGGCAATTTTGTTCACTAATGCACTTGAGCTTTTTTCGCGAATGTACAATATATTGGAGAGCGCTTAACCTTCTTAGATGACTTTGCCGGTTGTTCTCTTTCATCAGTAGAATTTGCCAGCAGCTCAAATCTGTTGGTATTGTTGTTGTTGTTGCTAGTATTGACGCTTGCAATTTTTGACTTATTTTCGGTTTGTTGATTTTTTTAATTTTGTGCGCTGAGTTTTCTTTTTATTGTTATGTAGCGATCTATTCCAGTCTTTATGGGCGACCCGGCGATTTTGTTTACGTTTTGGATTGCTGACAGCGCAGCAGAACCGTTAGTTTTTTGTTTTGTTTTGATCGCTGGCCCAGTGAGAGCAAGTGCTTGCGTCAACGAAATTGCGCGAGCTGACAATACCGTAGCAGTTGTTGTTGTGATTGAAGTTGCAGTGGTTGTTGTTGTCACCGTACTAGTTACCATAGGTAAGCGCAAAGAGAATTCGCAAATGTTTGGAGCTTGCGGATTTTGTGACGACACTAGTAGTGAGGGAGAGCAAGAACGCGCTCTTTTTTGAGTTGTTGGCAGAGGTAAGTTCGTCGGGTTAGGGGTGATTGACCGCTCGCTGTCTACAGAAGACGCGGAGACGTAAGAGAAATACGCGTTTCGTTGCAGTGAGAGCCGTCGATCGTCTTGCTCGCGTTGTCGCTGAGCTCGAGTGTCATTCTGATTCATAGTTGTTATTTTTGATCTTTTGTTTGAAGATGTAAAACTACTTGATTACACTATTTCAAACACAGAATGTGTAATCGAGCGATGGTGCATCGCACAGAGCGTCTCTTTCGCTTTCGGTTTTATTATCTTATTTTATTAAATATTCACTTCACTCGAATTGATTCTTTTTTTTTTTTTGTGCGGAGCTCGATAAAAACACGTCTTACCCCGACAGAAGTCAATCAGTGAATTATTGACAACGTATCGAGTGTTGCGGGTCTTTGCTGGGATGGTACTACCGATACGACAACGGAGTGATGCTAAGTTGGAGGCAGCGCGCAGCGGTGCACTAAAGGAGTTGCGTTGCTATAATTGCAATATGAAAGGGCACTGGAAAAAAGATTGCAAGTTACCATTTCGAGAGAGGAGAACATGCTATGGATGTGGATCTGCAGAGCACCAGGTAGCTCTGAAATAATTATGTAAGACCAGTTGAAATTTATTTTAGCAAAAGTATTAATAAGTCAATCATTGTTTCGGAAAGTCCAGTAACATTTATTAAGATAAGTTTAGTCCCTGATGGAGTGGGTCTGCAAGAAAGTTATAACACATATTTTGGGTTAAATGAAAGCCAGTTAATTGCTATTGGAAAAACACAATGTTATGTAAAGAAGCAAGAAGTTAAATTATATTTTGATTTGATACTTGTTTCCGACGAATCTATGAGGTGTGGAGTAGTTCTGGTTAGAAACTTTATGAAAAAATTTGATCTGAAAATTGATTTATCGGCATTAAAAATTATTACGGTAGAGCGTATTGAAAATCAAGACGAAAACACGAAGGAAGAAATTAGTGTATTGGAAAATGAAGATTTAGTAAATGAAGTCCCAATGCAGGAAATAAAATTAGTTAAATTGTTAGATAGCAGACAGTTGGAAGAGAAATTGTTAAATGAGGAATTGTTAGATAGTAGACAGTTAGAAGAGAATGTGTTAGATGAAGAATTGTGACAAATGAAAAGTAAGAGTAAGTTATTAGACAATAGATTACTTAGTGAGAGATTACGTTAACTAGAAGACAATACAAAAGGGCATGCACAGGTAAATGATAATTTTGAAGAAGCTTTATTACAGATTTGAGTTTTAGACAATGAAATAAAGGAACATTCATACAATATTGGGGAAGAAAAAATTTTAAGAATGATGTATATTAATGTGGAAAAGTCTATGATGCAAAAGGTTAAATACGAAATGAATATCACGGTAGATAATGCAAAACCTTTTAGTTGTTCACCAAGAAGACTATCATATGTAGAGAGAGAAAAATTACAGGTGATGTTAGATGAGTATATGCGGGATGGTATAATACGAGAGAGTAGTTCAGAGTATGCATCGCCAATAGTGTTAGTTAAAAAGAAATCAGGGGAGTTAAGAATGTGTATTGAGACTTAATAAGGTGGTGATAAAAGACAACTATCCTTTACAGTTAATAGATGATTTGCTTGATATTGATTGCTTGAATAAAATAATATTTACGAAGCTGGATTTTAAAAATTGGTATTTCCATGTGTTGATGGGTAAGGAATCGATAAAATATACTTCGTTTGTCACCCCTTTAGGGCAATACGAATTTTTAAGAATGCCGATGAGGTTG
Source organism: Zaprionus ornatus (assembly GCA_018904035.1). Classification (NCBI taxonomy): domain Eukaryota; kingdom Metazoa; phylum Arthropoda; class Insecta; order Diptera; family Drosophilidae; genus Zaprionus; species Zaprionus ornatus. The sequence goes on from JAEIFZ010000103.1 coordinate 682,776, forward strand.
AAGACAGCTCCACAAGTGTTTCAAAGATTTATTAATAATATATTTATGGACATGATAAAAGAAAATAAGGTTATAATATACATATATGGATGACATTATGATTGCGAGTGCGGGTATGAAGGAACATTTACTAATTTTGAAAGAAGTCTTTAAACGTTTAGTGGAAAATCGATTAGAGTTAAGGCTAGACAAATGTGAATTTTTACAGGATAAGGTTAAGTATTTGGGATTTGAAATATCTAAAGATGGCATTAGAGCAGAAGGAAAGGGATTAGAAGCAGTTAGAAATTTTCTCATACCAGTGAAAACGCAGTCAGTTCATAGTTTCCTGGGGCTGTGTACTTATTTTAGAAGATTTATAAAACATTTTTCGACTATAGCGAAACCCTTATATGATTTATTAAGAAAAGATAAAAAGTTTAAAATTGAGGAAAGAGAGTTAGATTGTTTTCAACAGTTAAAGGACAAATTGGTTGAGGCACCGGTTTTGGCCATGTTTGATCATAAGAATGAAACTGAACTTCATTGTGGTGCCAGTGCATTAGGATTTGGGGCGGTATTTATGCAAAAAGAGCATGATGGACAATGGCATCCGGTATTTTATTTTTAAAAAAGGACAACAGAAACAGAAGCCAAATACCATAGTTTTAAATTAGAAACCTTAGCAATTATATATGCTTTACGGAGATTATATTATATTTGCAAGGCAGACACTTTAAGATAATGACAGATTGTAATTCTTTAACGTTAACGTTAAGTAAGATTGAGCTTAATCAGAGAATTACCAGGTGGGCTTTGGAATTGAAAGAATTTGATTATGAACTGAAGCATAGAGCGGGCAAACAAATGCATTATGTAGATGCACTTAACAGATGTAATGATGCGATAATGATCACTGAAACCAATTAGTTTTGAAAGCAATTTAATTGCTCAGGCCAAAGATGAAAAGTTACAGAATATTAAGATCATGTGTTATATAAGTATCATGATCAGTTAGGACATATTGGTAGATAGTGGAAAGTTATTGGTTTTCGAATATGAGGAACAAAGTTATGGAGCACATTGAAAATTGTTTAAAGTGTATTGCTTTTTCAACAAAATATGGTAAAGGAGAAGGATTATTGCACAGTATACCTTAAGGAAATAAACCATTTGAGATTATTCATATAGGTCATGGTCCAGTTGATAATAGCAGATTGAAAAAACATATTTTGGTAGTAGTAGTAGGGTTTACGAAGTTTGTAGGATTATATACAACAAGAAACGATGAATCAGTTAGAAAATAGTATTGAACGGGATTTAGAGAATGTTAGAGAAATAGGCGAAAAAAATCAAGTATTAGCACAGGCAAATAATGAAAAGACATTTAACGAAAAGAAAAAGGTAGCGATCAAATATAGTGTGGGGGATAATGTGATGGTAAAAAATTTCGATAGCACAGCAGGGGTAGCAAGAAAATTAATACCTAAAATGAAAGGTCCGTATGAAATATTGATAGATATATATTGAAGGACGTGTCATGGAGTGTGGGGTGCGCATAATGAAGCCTTGGATAAAAATCTAGAAAAAAAATCAAGAATTCAAGGGAGATTGAGGGCTATCTTTTAATCAGGATGGTCGAATTGTAATAGATTTAGATAACATAGCGCATAAGATAAACACATATTGTAACAACATAACTATCGTAGAGAATAAGAGTTTTATATCGATTTATTGTAAAGAAAAGCAACCTTGTATAATATTGATATATCGAATGAGATGTACGAGTAATAAAAACAAAAGAAGAGGAGAATAAGAGTGAAGCGCGGAAAAAGCAAAGAAATATATAATCTATTTAACAACTAAAAAACTGAATAAACATTTTACATCCACTACCACAGTATCGAAATTGATGCAAGGTGGCAGCGCACTGCAGTGTTATGATTAATTTGTAGCTCGCGATTAGTATTATACAATTAGATACTTTTTATGGCAACATACGTCCAAGGGTATCCCACTGTGGCGTGCCGCTCGACTGTTGCTCTTGTTAATTTACGGTACGTGCAGAAATCTCCTAATAATGTCAGCATTTTATTTTTATACCCTTGAGACCATTGAGTCAAAAAAGGATATACTAACTTTGTGCAAATGTATGTAACGGGCAGAAGAAGGCGTCGGAGACCCCATAAAGTATATATTCTGGCTCAGGATCACTAGCCGAGTCGATTGAACCATGTCCGTCTGTCTGTCCGTCTGTCTGTATGTCTGGATGAACGCGCCGATAACAATAACAACTTAAAGGTAAAGCTGTTGGTTTTTGTTCGTTACCGCAGCAGTAGCCCGGACGCAGAGAGTTATAAAAGAGAAAAAGAAACGCGCGTACGTCTTTACTTCGTGAATGTTTATTAGAAAGAACCAACATTTTGCAGTACTCTTGCTTCTTTGGGCGACCGGGTCTGCCCGTTCTTAGCAACCTTGGTCTGCCTGGACCAATACGCTCAGCCTGCTCTTCCAGTACTAACTCCTCCGATGCGCTCGCGTAGGATTCGTCACTGCTACCTTGTGTGGTAGCAACCAATGTGTCCGACGCATCCGTGTCGTCGTTAGAAGTAATCTCATCGTTGTGATCTTTCTCAACAACATTAGGGATATGACACTCGTCAACTGACAATTTGTGCATCACACATTCTGCAGCTGCCTGAACCGGAAGTCCAAACTCGTCAAAAACCACGTCTCGCTTCTCGACTACTTTCCTAAACTCTGGATCATACAGTCGATAGCCCTTGGAATTTGCCGAATATCCGACCATTCGATACTCTTTCCCCTTGGGTTGAACTTGCTTCTCTGTTGACCTTTGTCCAGCGCCACTGCGAATGAACCAAAAACTTTTAGATGACTGATATTCGGTTTCTTACCAGTCCATGCTTCCATTGGTGTCCTTCCGATCAATGACCTAGTGGGCGAACGATTTCGCAAATACACCGTTGTGTATATTTCCTCTGCCCATAATTCTTGACCTAATCCTGACTGTACCAATAAGCATCTGGCCATTTCCACCAACGTCCGATTAGCACGTTCAGCCACACCATTTTGTTGTGGAGTATAAGCCACTGTCAACTGCCGCTGATTCCCATTTCCTTAAAATATTCATCGAATTTCTTGTTGACATACTCTCGTCCATTATCGCTTCGAACGCATTTCAGCCTCTTTCCAGTCTGCCGCTCCACTAGATTTTTGTATTCCATAAACTTGTCAAACACCTCATCCTTGCCCTTAAGGAAATACATATATGTTCGCCGTGACATATCGTCTATGAACGTCAGGAAATACCTGGATCCGCCAATTAATTGAGTTTCGAATGGACCACACACATCCGTATGCACTAATTCCAGCAGTTCCTGCGCACGACTTTCAATCGCTTGCGGAAAGGGCTGCACATGCACTTTACTGATCATAGAATCAGAAATCCGGCATCCGCCAAACCGATCATTTCCGTATGCTTCTCAAACTTTGTGAACATCTGCCTCTCGCAACACATATGACTCGTTGCTCCACTGTCCAAAATCCATTTGAACTTTTCAAAGCTACTGCCATCCAATGCATTCAATAAGCTGAACTGCTGTTTTCCGCCTGTTACCGACACTGCTTTGCCATCTTCATTATGTGAGTTCGCCGCCTTGCGACAATTCGCTTTTATGTGCCCTTTTTCGCCGCACCTATAACAGACGACACTTCGTTGTTTCTTCTCTGTAGCAAACTTCGCACATTTTTGCGTCGCAGAAAAAGCCGTTGAAAGTAATACAATTGCCCGTAGCTCGTCATTTATCGTGATTCCAACTCCAGCTAGTTGATCGACGATCTCACAGAAATTACTCAGGTATCCAACCATGCTCTGCCCCTCAGACTTGCACAAACCAAGCAACTTCTTATATAATGACACCTTCCTCACAGGTCCACTCGGCTGATGCACCTCTCGTAGCTTTATCCACGTTGCATTCGCCGATGCACAGTGAACGTCAACGTGATCATTGCCAATGCCTTTCAATCAAGTAACACCCAGTCAACGCCTTATCCTGCAGATGACTGCTGTAAATCGCCTGACGCAACATTCCAAAGCTCAGCATGAACCAACACGCACATCATTTGGACACACCATGAGTCATAGTTGTTTTCCTCCAGCTTCTCGATCTGGTACAACGAACTCATCTTGTTTTCCCGTCGCAATTTACTGTCTTTCTAATTGTTTATTAACCACATAAACACTCTTAAGTGCATGACACCTCCATCTAGGCTAGAACGAAACCTGGGCCCAAAACCTGTTGGTTTTTGTTCATTACCGCAGCAGTAGCCCGGACGCGGAGAGTTATAAAAGAAAATAAGAAACGCGCGTACGTCTTTACTTTGTGAATGTTTATTAGAAAGAACCGACATTTTGCAGTACTCTTTTATAAACTTAACATAACATATTTATATCATTCAATCAGCTGATATTCATGCATTGGTAACATAAACGATGATTTTCGACAAAAGCGAGCGCGAAGCGCGAGCTGTTTCTCGACTCTTCTTTTCCATGCACCTGTCAATTACCGAAAATACATGTGCACAAATACCATATATACTAATACTCAACCAATAGGTTGCGTGGTAAATGAATATGAATGTATGCAAGTATTTACATGCTTGTGTACATATTCATAATATTTATAATATGCTTACGTGCACATATGATTATTATTTAATAATTAAAATTTTAGGGTCAGTAAAAAATACAAAACTATAAAATGCAATTAAATAAATATAAATTTTGATTACTCGATTTATTGCAAGTTATCGATATTGGCCAATTCAAAATTTATAAAGAAATATATGTATATTATAACCTTATTTTCTTTTATCATGCCCATAAATATATTATTAATAAATCTTTGAAACACTTGTGGAGCTGTCTTCAACCCCATCGGCATTCTTAAAAATTCGTATTGCCCTAAAGGGGTGACAAACGAAGTATATTTTATCGATTCCTTACCCATCAACACATGGAAATACCCATTTTTTAAATCCAGCTTCGTAAATATTATTTTATTCACTAGGCTATCAAGAAAATCATCTATTAACTGTAAAGGATAGTTGTCTTTTATCACCACCTTATTAAGTCTCAATACACATTCTTAACTCCCCTGATTTCTTTTTAACTAACACTATTGGCGATGCATACTCTGAACTACTCTCTCGTATTATACCATCCCGCATATACTCATCTAACATCACCTGTAATTTTTCTCTCTCTACATATGATAGTCTTCTTGGTGAACAACTAAAAGGTTTTGCATTATCTACCGTGATATTCATTTCGTATTTAACCTTTTGCATCATAGACTTTTCCACATTAATATACATCATTCTTAAAATTTTTTCTTCCCCAATATTGTATGAATGTTCCTTTATTTCATTGTCTAAAACTCAAATCTGTAATAAAGCTTCTTCAAAATTATCATTTACCTGTGCATGCCCTTTTGTATTGTCTTCTAGTTAACGTAATCTCTCACTAAGTAATCTATTGTCTAATAACTTACTCTTACTTTTCATTTGTCACAATTCTTCATCTAACACATTCTCTTCTAACTGTCTACTATCTAACAATTCCTCATTTAACAATTTCTCTTCCAACTGTCTGCTATCTAACAATTTAACTAATTTTATTTCCTGCATTGGGACTTCATTTACTAAATCTTCATTTTCCAATACACTAATTTCTTCCTTCGTGTTTTAGTCTTGATTTTCAATACGCTCTACCGTAATAATTTTTAATGTCGATAAATCAATTTTCAGATCAAATTTGTTCATAAAGTCTCTACCCAGAACTACTCCACACCTCATAGATTCGTCGGAAACAATTATGAAATCCAAATATAATTTAACTTCTTGCTTCTTTACATAACATTGTGTTTTTCCAATAGCAATTAACTGGCTTTCATTTAGCCCAAAATATGTGTTATAACTTTCTTGCAGACCCATTCCATCAGGGACTAAACTTATCTTAATAAATGTTACTGGACTTCCCGAAACAATGATTGACTTATTAATACTTTTGCTAAAATAAATTTCAACTGGTCTTACATAATTATTTTCAGCCTCCGATTTCCTCTTAGGGCACTGAGCTACCAGGTGCTCTGCAGATCCACATCCATAGTATGTTCTCCACTCTCGAAATGGTAGCTTGCAATCTTTTTTCCAGTGCCCTTTCATATTGCAATTATAGCAACGCAACTCCTTTACTGCACCGCTGCGCGCTGCCTCCATCACTCCGTTGTCGTATCGGTAGTACCATCCCAGCAAAAACCCGCAACACTTTCTCAGCACTCTCAAAACCCTGCAATTTTGCTTGCATGCGAAGATTGTCTACTGAAATCCCTTCGATAATTCCATCCACCAACTCCTCTTCATACATGTTAACGTCTCGTGCCAAATCAACCTTACCATCATAGTAAGTTACGAAACTCTCTCCAAACTTCCAGTTACGCCGTTCAAAATTTCGTCGTAATTCTCCTTTAGTTACTTTCCCATCGAATGCCAGTTTTAATTGCTGCAACAACTCCTTGAAAGTTTGAATAATGGGTGCTGGGTCCGCATGAAGCCATTGAAGTGCAACACCTTTGAGTTTTGCCATGCACAACAAGCGACATTGCATTTTGGTCAAATTATACGCGATAGCCACATTTCGCAACTGCATTATCCAATTACGCACCGACGTTAAACCAGTAAATTCTAGCAATACTTCCTTCGCCAGTAGAAACATGCTCGAAGACCCTGCAGCGTTGTAGTCAGATTTCGCGCCAATTTTAATTTCATTTGAAATACCAGCGTCATCTTGTCGGGCGTCTAAATTATCTCCAAGCGCTGCTTCTTCTTGCTGCTCATCGCAACTCGCTTTAACGCTACTGCGCACTTGTAATTGTGTAATCATGTCTGTTGCTGCTCCTATCTCCGCCTGCAAATTCCTGAGAATTTCTCGATTCTTGGAAATCTCTTCCATTTGCACTACCAACATTGCATCATGCATCTCAGTTTCGACCTCTATTTCAGCGAAGATCCATCCCCGGAACATTGCCATGCTTCTCTGTCGGTACTGCATTTAACCGCGCCAAAAATTCTACTTTGCCGCCACGTGTTGGCAAGCCCAAAACTGCCAACCATTTCTTTAATTGTGTCACCGAGACTGCCGAAATATCAATATCCATGACGTGAATATTCGGACCACTTCTGATATTGTACAATAGTAGAGGATGTAAAATTTTTATTCAGTTTTTTAGTTGTTAAATATGTAGATTATATGTTTCTTTATTTTTTCCGCACTTCACTCTTATTCTCCACTTCTTTTTTTTTATTACTCGTACATCTCATTCGATATATCCATATTATACAAGGTTGCATTTCTTTTCAATAAATCGATATCAAACTCTTATTCTCTACGATAGTTATGTTGTTACATTATGTGTTTATCTTATGGGCTATGTTATCTAAATCTGTTACAATACGTTGTCAATAATTTATCCCCGCAATTTTCCTAGCGCAAGACTCCAAAAAGCGGTGTGAACAGTATATATCGGTATTTCTTTATAAATTTTGAATTGGCCAATATCGATAACTTGCAATATATCGAGTAATCAAAATTTATATTTATTTAATTCCATTTTATAGTTTTGTATTTTTTACTGACCCTAAAATTTGAATTATTAAATAATAATCATATGTGCACGTAAGCATATTATAAATATTATGAATATGTACACAACCATGTAAATACTTGCATACATTCATATTCATTTACCTCACAACCTATTGGTTGAATATTAGTATATATTTATGCGCATGTATTTTCGGTAATTGACAGGTGCATGGAAAAGAAGAGTCGAGAAACAGCTCGGGCTTCGCGCTCGTATCGTTTGTTCTTTTCTTTCCTACGCAAGTAATTTAGTTCTGACGTCATCGACAACTTCTTTGCTGGTCGAAGGGTCGAAATGGTTTATCTAATAACTTCAGTGTTTATTGTCCGATCGGATTGCAATTCGGAGGATAAGTTCATATAGTATTTATTTATATATATACTAAAGCAGAACGTTAAGAAATGAGTAAATCGCCATGTAAATGAAAATTGGCGGTTTGCGGGGGTGGTAGGCGTGTTATTCCAAATTGAAAATAAACATGATCTGCGTATGGTATACAGGAATCTTCATTCTAAATTTGGTGTCCCTAGCTTTTGTAATATCTGAGATCAACGCCTACATCCAGACAGACAGACAGACGGACAGACATACGTACATGGTTCAATCGAATCGGCTAGTGATCCTGAGCAAGAATATATATACTTTATGGGGTCTCCGACGCCTTCTTCTGCCCGTTACATACATTTGCACAAAGTTAGTATACCCTTTTTTACCATTTTCAATGGTCCAAGGGTATAAAAACAAGATTAACAGAACACAAATCTGATTTTAAATTACGACACCAAAGTAGAACACAAAAAACAGCTCTTATGACCCACTGTGTAAGCAAACATCACTCTCCGAATTTTGACGCAACAACAATACAACAGGAACAACACTATGATAAACGTTACACAATCGAAATGCTACACATAATAAACACACCATCACAAAATAGATTAAACTACAATACGGACACAGAAAACTGCGCTCACATGTACAGACATTTACTTATAAAGCCAGTTAGGAAATCCGCGCCCGCAAGAGCAGACGTGAAAAATAGTAAAATCTCTAGTCTTTATCTTCATAGTCTTGGCTTTTCTTCCCAAATTATTGCCTTTACCGAAACCTGGTTAAAACCAAATAGGTATACAACATACAGGCTTGATCGACCTGACCGACGGGGTGGTGGAGTACTGATTGCAGTAGTCCATTATGTCGGACCTCTTACAGCCGGAGTTTCAATTCGACATTGAATTAATCTGTGTAAAACTACACTTTCCCGGTTTTTTCTTGAATATAACCTGCTCCTATATTCCGCTGTCATCGGAATTATCAGTCTACTAGCAACATTTGTCTGCAATTAAGACTATTTTTAACCTGTTATCAGACAGAGATCACTTCATAGTCCCGGGTGACTTTAATATCCCGGAATGTAATTGGACATCCATTGCGGAGGGAAACTTCCTTCTGCCCTCCCGGCAACATGATCTGTTTGACGGTTTGTTTGACATGTCTTTGTCGCAGGTTAATCATGTCAAAAACACTTTAAACAGATCGCTTGATCTATGTTTCGTCTCAGATCCTTCCAGAGTGATTTTAGACAGGGGACAACCCCTTTCCCTACCTGAAGATCCTTATCATCCCACTTTTGAAGTGAATTTCGACTTGGGTATTAGCTTTGTGGATAAAAGTGTAAAGCCGTGCAATCGCGTGCGCTGCTTTAAGAAAGCAGACTTTGAATATTTAAATTATTTATTTATTTATTTATCTATCAACTGATATGTCATGGCTATTAATATATTTTATAAAACCCTTAACTCTGCTTGTGATATCTGTGTTCCGTCTTTCTATCCGACAAGCTCAAGTAGGCCTCCTTGGTTTACAAAAGAGTTGTCTCGCTTAAAAAACTTAAAGAGTAGCTTATTTAAGAAATACAAGCTGAAAAGCTCACCGCTTGTCTTTTCCCGCTACCTACCTGCTCGGGCAAATTTTACCGTGCTTAACGCGAAGCGTTATAAAAACTATTTGACCAGATGTAGGATTCAGTTCTTTCAGAATCCTAAACAGTTTTATAGTTTTGTTAACATGAAGCGTAGGTCAGCAAGCATTTCTTCTGAACTTATGTTTGATAACGCTGAGGCGGACACAGATCAGGCCATTGCCGATATGTTTCCCAAGTTTTCTTCTTCTACGCCAAACATTCACTCCTATCCATATAGCGTACCAAGTTCGAATGGCATCTTCACACCTTTACTGAATGAAAGTTCACTTATTAGGGATCTTCGATTGGTTAAACCAGTCTTCTCACCAGGTCCCGATGGTATCCCCGCCTGTGTACTTCGATACTGTGCCAACTCCTTATGTAAGCCATTGCTCAAACTATTTTCGCTGTCCTTAGTAACTGCCTCTTTTCCATCCATATGGAAGGAATCGTTTATCACCCCTTTACAAAAAAAAGGGCAGCAAGTCTGATGCAAGCAATTATAGAGGTATCTCTAAATTGTCGGCTATACCGAAATTCTTCGAGAATGTTATTGTAAGTGAGGACTTGCAGCATTTTAGTAGATCCGTTATATCCCCTTTTCAACACGGATTTGTGAAACGTCGTTCTACCACGACAAATTTGCTTGAGCTGACATCCTTTGTGGTAAAAGGATTTCAGGAAAATCTTCAAACTGATGTCATTTATACTGATTTCAGTAAGGCATTTGACTCAGTCAACCATTCCCTTCTTGAACATAAACTGAATCTTCTCGGTTTCTCACCATAACTTCTTAGTTGGATTGTAAGCTATTTGGGTGACAGAACCCAACAAGTCCTCTTTAAAAATACTCGTTTCTATACCGTTCATGCCACATCTTATGTTCCTCAGGAAAGCCACTTAAGTCCGCTGCTTTTTACACTTTTCATCAATGACCTCCCAACGGTCATAATTAACTCACGTACTCTCATGTATGCGGATGATGGCAAGCTCTGTTTTCAATTTAGAGACGAATCCTATCATTTTCGCCTTCAATCTGACCTAGATTGTTTCTTTTCTTGGTGTCGTGCATATCTCCTTAATCTGAACAGCTCAAAATGTAAGCTGATGACATTCTCACGATCCTGCCCAAAGTACGTATCATACTCTCTTTGTGGTTGTACCTTCGAAAGAATTTCCCTGTTTGATGATCTAGGTATCCGTTTGGACCGAAAACTCAAGTTTTCCGAACATATATCATCAATGGTTAATAAAGCTATGGGTGTACTCGGCTTTATTAAGAGATGGTCCAAGGAGTTTGACGATCCTTACCTAACTAACACTCTTTTCACTTCGCTTGTTCGTCCAATTCTCATGTGTCTGGAACCCCCAGTACACAGTTCATAGAGACCGCATTGAATCCGTACAGAAAAACTTCTTAATGTTTGCCTTGCGAGGCCTTAACTGGGATGTAAATTCAAGACTTCTTTCCTATCCTAGTAGACTTTTGTTACTTAATCTGCCTTCTCTAGCCAATCGTAGAACAATGCTTGGTGTTATATTAATTAACAACCTTATCCAAGGGGACATAGATAGTAGCGACTTACTTAGTAGACTATACTTCTCTGTCCCTGGTAGAATCACCCGTAATTACCTTCCTCTAAAACTTCCCAATTGTAGCTCGAACTATGCCCTGCATAAGCCATTCAGGGTATTATGTTCGGACTATAATAAACTATACTTCATTGTAGCTAACAATAACAACTTGATATGTAGCTTAAAATTACAACTCCTCGCCCACTTATCTAGAATTTAGTTAAGTACATACTTATCTTCTTTCTATTCATAGTAGTACTTTCAACAAAGTGCATCCTTTAACACTCTACTCATGATTTTATTTGCATTTGGTTACTAACAGTATCTCTCCTGATCTGATTGGGTTTTTCTGGGTTTTCTCCAATCCTCTGCAACAAATGTTGGATCAGCTTTTTCTATATCCCAGTTTGCACATTTTTTAATTAATCTCTTTTCTTTACATTTAAGGTTTCACCCTTAATTTAAAATTACTTTTAGTTTAAAATTTCAATTTAAATAATTTAAATTTACTTTTATTTATTTATTTGTTTAGTTTAGTTTATAGTCGAACTATGATCAGTCGACTTTTTAAAAGTAACGAAACAATTGAAATTAGATTTAAATTATTTAAGTTGAAATTTTAAACTAAAGGTAATTTTAAGGGTAAAACATTAAATGTAAAGAAAAGAAAAAGAAAATTTTTTAAAAATTGTGCAAATGTGCAAACGTGCAAACTGGGATAAAGAAAAGCCGCTGCGGAAAATGTTATAAAAAAAGTTGGAAGCCCTACCTGCCTAATCATAGCCATCACTTTCTTTTTCTCGTCCTCCCAATGAGCAGGAGACGTGCGAATACCTTTTAAAAGCCTATATCCATCATCATGAAGTATTAACCTATTTAAAGTTTCATCATTACGCACATCAGCAGCCGAAATGCCTTGAGTGGCAGAGTGCTTACGTAAGCAAATTGATGTGCTATTCCTAATGCTAATCATTTCTAACTTTTTAAAGTTATGAAATAATTTATCAGTTCTACAACCTCTTCTATCAAAATTCCTAAGCTCTGATCTAACTGTAGTTGTAAAACTTTCCTGACATTTCCTTTTAATGCCTGCAAATATTGTGGGAAAAGCCAGCTCCTCTGAATCACAATCGGTTATCATGTCAAGAGGTCGCTGACCCTCTCCTGGTGTTATAGCAATTCGAGGAATATCTATGTTTTCAACAGGGACATTTTCCATGAAGGTTTCTTGACCTCCTGGATTCAACTCTACCTCTTCTTCTACTACTCTATGCTCATTAGGTTGTGCTGCCTTTTCTAACATTTGACACACAATGTCCCTGTCGTCTGCTGACGCAACAAATGGTACAGTCTCAGCAGAGTAAGAAGACAACCACTGCTCATTGATAGTAACCTGGTGCTTCTTATAAAGTTCTGTGTTCACTAAATACCGAATTGCATCAACTATCTTTGAGGGCCTTATGGTTTCAGCCATGAAATCATGGTTATACTCCATCCTACGCTTAAGATGAATCTGAACTACTTCAGCTTCATTAAATGCCCTGGGAAGGGAAGTTACAACATTTGCAACTGGAATTGGCACATTGATCACTGCTCCTTTAATGGCACTTTGACGTCCATATCCAAGAGACTTTATGATCATAAAAGGAAGACGGGGAGAAATCAGCCTTTCTTCTAGAGGCGTCAAATCTTTCAGGCATTCCGGAAGCTCCGGAAAATTTAGGCCATTTGTAATAGAAGCCTTTGGTTTTTTCCCTGACTTAATACTGCGGCTGCAGGTTTTGCAAAAGCTAAACCTATTATTATGGGATGGAAACATAGAGGAAAGATACAAAATATCAACACTATCTGCCTCACTACACTTTTCCTCTATGACCTCACGCGAAATTTTGTCCACTTGATATGGAAACCACAAACCTTTGCAACATATGCAAACCTGATCGGGTCCCTGCTTGACTGTCTTATTAAAATTGGCTATTAGGCAATCTAAACTAGTTTTAACCTGCGATATCCTGGAAGGGTATTCGCACGGTCCACTCTATTGCGGGACGCGTTTCTGCTATTCTCTGCTATCCTATTGGTGCAAATACTCCTATATAGACTCACTCTTTGCGACATATTCCTATGGGCTTCAAAGGCCTCACGTTGAGCTCGAATTCGAGCACTGCGGCGTGCACTAGTATTGCGTGCCTGCTCAACAATCCTACGAATATGATTGTTTCTAACCTGAGACCTTTGACTTCTATCTATTGCCCTTTCTAAAATTCGCGTCTCCTGATTTTGTCGCTGAATCGCCCTTCTAACAGCATCTCGTCCGCTTTCGTTGGACCTGAATTGTGGACATTGCCTGCGCCTCGATCGACGCAAAGTATTGGCAAGTTGTTCGGCATTTCTAGTTGAATGATCAGTTCGTCGAACACGGCGACGAACTGCATCCTGCTCTCTTTCCTGAGATCGAAACTCAGCATCTTGCCTGCGACTCGAAAGACGCGAAGTGTTGGCAAGTTGTTCGTCTGTTTTAATTGCAGAATCACTGCGACGTACACGGCGACGAACTGCATCCTGCTCTCTTTCCTGAGATCGAAACTCAGCATCTTGCCTGCGACTCGAAAGACGCGAAGTGTTGGCAAGTTGTTCGTCTGTTTTAATTGCAGAATCACTGCGACGTACACGGCGACGAACTGCATCCTGCTCTCTTTCCTGAGATCGAAACTCAGCATCTTGCCTGCGACTCGAACGACGCGAAGTGTTGGCAAGTTGTTCGTCTGTTTTAATTGCAGAATCACTGCGACGTACACGGCGACGAACTGCATCCTGCTCTCTTTCCTGAGATCGAAGGTCAGCATCTCGCCTGCGCCTCGAACGACGCGAAGTGTCAGCAAGTTGTTCTTGTAATCTGATTGGCGAAGAAGCCCGAAGAGTAGTGTGACGAATTGTGTCCGGTAATTGCTCAACGGCCCTAAATGTTCTATTACTTCTGCGGACTCGATGGTGTTGACTATCTCTAACCCTTTCAGCTTCCCTAAATTCGAAATTTTGCCAACGTTCTCTATGTGCCTCTAGATTATTTACGCGTTCCTGCTCAGAAAAGTCTATATCTGACCTATTCAAACGATTTCTTTTTCGCTGTGTTCGACTCCTATTGCAAGCTGACTTTCTCTTAAGTCTAGGCATCTTCTAATATATAAGTTTTAAAATAATATATAGGTATGTTAAAAATAAAATTCTTATAAATTAATTTAATTTGAATATATATTTATCAAAAATTAATATATAGTTATATATATAAAATAAAGTTAGTATATTTATTTATATATATAAATATATTCATATATTTAAATAGATATATATATATTATAATTATATTCATATATTTAAATAAATATATGTATATTATTTAAAATAATTATATTATAAATGAAAATAAATATCTAATGAAAGAACAAATAATAATAAAATTTAATAAGGAAAATAAAAATAAACAAAATGTGGAAAAAAGAATAAATATAAATCAAAGAAATAATAAATTAAACCTGCAAGAAATTCCAGCGAAAATTCCAATTTGAATCGCGGAAACGAACCGATACCGATGTTCACGTACAATCACACACACTTCAGAAGAGTCTATACACATATATGTATGCATGCACAAAAATACGTTACGCTGTGTACCGCACTTTTCTAAAATTGCGCGCCACGTTCCGGGCAGGGCGCAATCATTCACACGCATAAAAAATGTTCCGTTAACGCATAACAATCACACACGAGGATTTACTTATTATATACTCGACTTATATTAATTTGCATTAAATGTTAAATGTATCACGAACACGCGAATTAATTATATATTATTTTATATTTAATATCGAAAATACAAATGATAATCGACAATCGACGACGACACCGAACACGCCAATCGCAAACTACAAATTAACATAACACTGAAGCGCGCTGCCACCTTGCAACAATTTTGATACGTTGCCAATAATTTATCGCCGCAATTAAAAAGTGCGCGAAACCTTAAATTTATAATAATGATCTATAGAATCTAATATACATACAAAATATACATATATTAAAAAAACAAAGTAGAAGAAATGTTAGTACATTTTTTCAAACATAGTTTCAATAGACGTGGGGATATAATATAATTTACACATATTAATATAATTTATATGCAAAACATATGAAATATATATCGATATGTTTAATATATATTAAAAGCTATCGATATGATAGCTCATAATATATCGTGAAATCTAAATTAATATTTATTTAATAAAAAGTCAATATATTTATTTATTTAGTTTATAGTCGAACTATGAACAGTCGACTTTTTTAAAAGTAAAGAAACAATTAAAATTAGATTTAAATTATTTAAGTTGAATTTTAAACTAGAGGTTATTTTAAATTAAAGGTAAAACCTTAAATGTAAAAAAAAAAAGAAAAAATTAAAAATTGTGCAAATGTGCAAACTGGGATAAAGAAAAGCCGATCCAACATTTGTTGCAGAGGATTGGGGAAAACCCAGAAAAACCCAATCAGATCAGGAGAGTTAGTGTTAGTAACCAAATGTAAGAGTGTTAAAGCATGCAGTATGTTGAAAGTACTACTATGAATACAAAGAAGACAATTATGTGTTTGACTAAATTCTAGATAAGTGGGCGAGGAGTTGTAATTTTAAGCTAGATATCAAGTTGTTATTGTTAGCTACAATTAAGTATAGTTTATTATAGTCCGAACATAATACCCTGAATGGCTCATGCAGGGCATAGTTCGAGCTACAATTGGGAAGTTTTAGAGGAAGGTAATTACGGGTGATTCTACCAGGGACAGAAAAGTGTAGTCTACTAAGTAAGTCGCTACTATCTATGTCACCTTGGATAAGGTTGTTAATAAATATAACACCAAGCATGGTTCTACGATTAGCTAGAGAAGGCAGATTAAGTAACAAAAGTCTACTAGGATAGGAAGGAAGTCTTGAATTTACATCCCAGTTAAGGCCTCGCAAGGCAAACATTAAGAAGTTTTTTTGTACGGATTCAATGCGGTCTCTATGAACTGTGTACTGAGGGTTCCAGACACATGATCCGTACTCGAGAATTGGACGAACAAGCGAAGTGAAGAGAGTCTTAGTTAAGTAAGGATCGTCAAACTCCTTAGACCATCTCTTAATAAAGCCGAGTACACCCATAGCTTTATTAACCATTGATGATATATGTTCAGAAAACTTGAGTTTTCGGTCCAAACGGACACCTAGATCATCAACCAGGGAAATTCTTTCCAAGGTACAACCACAAAGAGAGTATGATACGTACTTTGGGCAGGCACGTGAGAATGTCATCAGCTTGCATTTTGAGCTGTTCAGATTAAGGAGATTTGCACGACACCAAGAAAAGAAACAATCTAGGTCAGATTGAAGGCGAGAATGACAGGAGTCGTCTCTAAATTGAAAACAGAGCTTGACATCATCCGCATACATGAGAGTACGTGAGTTAAGTATGACCGTTGGGAGGTCATTGATGAAAAGTGTAAAAAGCAGGGGACCTAAGTGGCTTCCCTGAGGAACACCAGATGTGGCATGAACGGGATAGGAACGAGTATTTTTAAAGAGGACTCGTTGGGTTCTGTCACTCAAATAGCTCACAATCCAACTAAGAAGTTTTGGTGAGAAACCGAGAAGATTTAGTTTATGTGCAAGAAGGGAATGGTTGACTGAGTCAAATGCCTTACTGAAATCAGTATAAATGACATCAGTTTGAAGATTTTCCTGAAATCCTTTTACCACAAAGGATGTCAGCTCAAGCAGATTTGTCGTGGTAGAACGACGCTTTACAAATCCGTGTTGAAAAGGGGATATAACGGATCTACTAAAATGCTGCAAGTGAGGAGTAATAACATTCTCGAAGAATTTCGGTATAGCCGACAATTTAGAGATACCTCTATAATTGCTTGCATCAGACTTGCTGCCCTTTTTATGTAAAGGGATGATAAAGGATTCCTTCCATATGGATGGAAACGAGGCAGTTACTAAGGACAGCGAAAATAGTTTGAGCAATGGCTTACATAAGGAGTTGGCACAGTATCGAAGTACACAGGCGGGGATACCATCGGGACCTGGTGAGAAGACTGGTTTAACCAATCGAAGATCCCTAATAAGTGAACTTTCATTCAGTAAAGGTGTGAAGATGCCATTCGAGCTTGGTACGCTATATGGATAGGAGTGAATGTTTGGCGTAGAGGAAGAATAAGTTGTTTGAAAAAACTTGGCAAACATATCGGCAATGGCCTGATCTGTGTTCGCCTCAGCGTTATCGAACATAAGTTTAGTTATAAATTATTAAATAATAATAATAATATGTCTATATTAGAAATCTAGTAAATACCTGCATTCATGCATGCCGATCAACCACGCTATTGGTTGTATATAATTTTACATATGTATGTGTGAACACAAATTAAGTATGTATAAGTGTTTGCATTTATGCACATGTATTTTGGGTAATTGACATGTGCATGAAAAAGAAGAGTCGAGAAACAGCTCGCGCTTCGCGCTCGCATCGTTTATCCTTTTCTTTCATGCACAAGTAATTTAGTTCTTTCTTCATATTCATATATACGCCACCTATTGGTTGAGTGTTAGCATATATTTATGCACATGTATTTTCGGTAATTGATATGTGCATGGAAAAGAAGAGTCGAGAAACAGCTCGCGCTTCGCGCTCGCATCGTTGTCCTTTTCTTTCATGCATAAGGAATTTAGTTCTGACGTCATCGACAAGTTCTTTACTGGTCGAAGTGTCGAAATGGTTTATCTAATAACTTCAGTGTTTGTCTGATCGGATTGCAATTTGGAGGATAAGTTCATATATTATTTATCTATATATATGCTAAAGCAGAACGTTAAGAAATGAGTTCTTCAAATGTAAATAGCAATGTAAACCAAAATTGGCGGTTTGCGGGGGCGGTAGGCGTGTTATTCCAAATTGAAAATAAACTTGATCTGCGTATGGTATACAGGAATCTTCATGCTAAATTTGGTGTCCGTAGCTTTTGTAATAGCTGAGATCGGCGCGTTCATCCAGACAGACAGACAGACGGACAGACAGACGGACATGGCTCAATCGACTCGGCTATTGATCCTGAGCAAGAATATATATACTTTATGGGGTCTCCGACGCCTCCTTCTGCCTGTTACATACATTTGCACAAAGTTAGTATACCCTTTTTTGACCATTTTCAATGGTCCAAGGGTATAAAAACGTCCAATCAATATGTGTATCCATATTGGTAGTGGACGTTTTAAAATCTAACAAATTCCTAAATCCTTTCCTAATCAAAGAATTATAAATACTCCTACACCTGTTAAAGGTTTTGAGGCACGAATTAAAGTCTCCTATCCCCTAATCACCTAAACGAGAAAATTGCTGAATTATCTCCTCAAATTCTATTTTAAATGCACAGACAGAGGAAAGTCTGGACTTTTATATAATATAAAAAAACTTATGGCATCAAACCTAAATATACCGAACTCAAAAACTACTGTGAAAAAAAAGATGTTCTACTGATAAAGGTATGGGAAACCCTATCTACTAGCTCGTTTTTTACATAAATTATGATGCCTGTTAAGGGCCTAATTGATTCGGTATTTCGTTTCCACGAAGCATAATATTGATGACTGAAGCACCAGATTGTCCAATCGAATATCTTCAAGATGGGAATTCAAGCTCTGAGTATTATGGAAGAAAATGTTAAGGGCAGAACTGTTAATTAAATAATGGTAATGAGTACGCAGTAGTTTTTCAGTCCGCAATTTCTCCAATTGGGCTTTCACTTTATCATTGTTTCGGGGAGACTTAGGAGGAACAAAATTCATAATAATGAACAATCCTAAAGCAGTAGTTGCTCTACTGCAAGCTACGTATAATGCAGCACGCTGCATTCTGGAATTACCATGGACTACCACTTTGCTATACGTAGCTCCCTGACTCTTATGAATTGTGATGCCTTCAGCAGGCACAATTGGAAACTGTCTACGGTCAATGTTAATTTGTGCGTTATTTGAATATTGAAAACTGCGATCTATTTTCTGATCAGGAGTCCATGAAGGATCTGTACGATGTGTACACTTCGAACGTGCAGATTCTCCTACAGTTTCCTCTGTAAATTTCATCCATAAAATGTTGAGAGTGTTGGATGTATTGAAATCTATTTGCATCGACACACCTGATGCCCCGTTTACTAATCCATCCCCTGTGTCTACATTGACATTCATCATGTACTTGGCAAAAAGACTCTGAGGATCAGTTCTTTCATCCTGTCGAGTTCATGAGCAGAAAAACCACTCCGGCAGAGGAAAAGTATAGCGCGTACGAGCTAGAAGCATTGGCGGTGGTAAACGCAATAAAGAAGTGGCGTATTTATTTGCTGAGAGTTCAATTTACAATAGTAACAGATTGTCATGCGCTCGCAATGACCCTAAGAAGAGACGATGTACCTCCCAGAGTAGCACGTTGGGCTATGTTTTTGCAAGAGTTTAAATTTTCAGTGCAGCATAGGTCAGGTAGCCAGATGCGACACGTAGTACTGTTTCATAATCAACAAAGTATCATTTAAAGGAAGCACAAGATAATGATGAGTGGATCAGAGCTGTCAAAAAAGTGTTAGAATGTTCTGTAACGTATGATGATTTCATTCTAGCGAATGGTATTCTCTATAAAGATACTGTTAAAGAATTATTAGTCGTTCCAGAAGCGATGCACGATTATATTAAAAATATTATATACAAAATATTGCAGCGAAAGTAGAGAAGTTTATTAAGTGTTGTATTGAATGCTTGATAATAGATTAAAAGCGAGGCAAAAAAGAGGGATTGTTGACACCAATCGACAAAGCACAAGAACCTCTTTGTACTTATCACATAGACCATATAGGACCATTGACGGAAACAAAAAAGAAATATAATCACATATTGGCTGTAGTTGATGGGTTTACGAAGTTCGTATGGCTATATCCAACTCGATCGACAGGCACTGAGGAGGTTATAATTAAACTAAGCAAGCAAGCTGCTATTTTTGGAAATCCGCGACGAATTGTTACTGACAGGGGCAGCGCTTCACGTCTACGGGATTCAGGGATTATTGCACAGATCAGGGAATTCAGTTGTTACATATAACGACGGGAATGCCTAGGTGAAATGGAGAAGTGGAACGAATTCATAAAATCGTTATTCCAATGTTAGGAAAGTTATATCAAAGTAATCCTTCGAATTGATACAATCACGTAGACAGAATACAGCAAATACTGAATGACACAAAGCCAAGGACAGCAAAATACACACCTTTTCAAATTTTGACAGGGTTAAATATGCGCAAAAAAGACGATGATTTACGGAAATTGTTTGAGGACTTATAAATAGATGAAGATTAATAAATGATCGAGACGAAACCCGAAAAAAAGCGCAGGAAAACATAGAAAAGGTCGAGCAAGAGAATAAAATTAGTTTTAATGGAAAAAGGAAAGTTGAAAATACGTATAGGTTAGGAGAACTTGTGGCTATCAAAAGAACTCAGTATGGAAGCCTAGAGCTAAGTTTTTAAGACCTTATAAAGTCACAAAACTAATGAAACATGGACGTTAAGAAGTCGAAAAAGTAGGTAATCAAGAAGGGCCTAAAACATCAACCACTGCAGCAGAATTTATGAAAAAATGGGGTTCATTCGGGACGAATGAATTATCAGGATAGCCGAATGTAGGATTGGGATAGAATCGCTGTAACAGAGTACCCTCTTCGATGCAACATCATTCAACACACCGATAGTTTTAATCGATTGTTCACTGGAAATGGTTTTTTTTTGGTTTAAGGAAAAGAAAAAGAAGATCGCGCACACAGAAGATAGAAGTCGTTGAATAAGAAGAGACGTGCATGTTAATTTGATTCGGAGTGTTGAATTGCATAAAAGCTCAAAGTCGTTTGTTTTGCCCCAGTAACTTTGCATAAAATCTTTTATAACTTGTTAAGCAAGCGAAATCGAACAAATAAACTTTAATTTGTATTCCCACAGTTATGAAATAATTTATCAGTTCTACAACCTCTTTTATCAGAATTCCTAAGCTCTGATCTAACTATAGTTGTAAAACTTTCCTGACATTTTCTTTTAATGCCTGCAAATATTGTGGGAAAAGCCAGCTCCTCTGAATCACAATCGGTTATCATGTCAAGAGGTCGCTGACCCTCTCCTGGTTCTATAACAATTCGAGGAATATCTATGTTTTCAACATGGACATGAAGGGGCATGAAGGTTTCTTGACCTCCTGGATTCAACTCTACCTCATCTTCTACAGCTCCATGCTCATTAGGTTGTGCTGCCTTTTCTAACATTTGACACACAATGTCCTTGTCGTTTTCTCACGCAACAAATGGTACAGTCTCAGCAGAGTAAGAAGACAACCACTGTTCATTGATAGTAACCTGGTGCTTCTTATAAAGTTCTGGCAGAAGTATTTTCTGTAATTGGCATGTACATGCACTAAATATCGAATTGCATCAACTATTTTTGAGGGCCTTATAGTTTCAGCCTTGAAATCATGGTTATACTCCATCCTACGCTTAAAATCTGAACTACTTCGGCTTCATTAAATGCCCTGGGAAGGTAATTTACAACATTTGCAACTGGAATTGGAACATTGATCACTGCTCCTTTAGTGGCACTTTGACGTCCATATCCAAGAGACTTTATGATCATAAAAGGAAGACGGGGAGAAATCAGCCTTTCTTCTAGAGGCGTCAAACCTTTAAGGCATTCTGGAAGCTCCGAAGCCTTAATACTGCGGCTGCAGGTTTTACAAAAGCTAAACCTATTATTATGGGATGGAAACATAAACATAGAGGAAAGATACAAAATATCTACACTATTTGCCTCACTACATATTACTTGACCTCACGCGAAATTTTGTCCACTTGATCGGGTCCCTGATTGACTGTCTTATTAAAATTGGCTATTAGGCAATCTGAACTAGTTTTAACCTGCGATATCCTATCATCTGGATGGGTATTCGCACGTTCCACTCTATTGCGGGACGCGTTTCTCCTATTCTCTGCTATCCTATTGGTGCAACTACTCCTATATAGACTCACTCTTTGCGACATATTTCTATGGGCTTCAAAGGCCTCACGTTGAGCTCAAATTCGAGCACTGCGGCGTGCACTAGTATTGCGTGCCTGGTCAACAATCCTGCGAATAGGATTGTTTCTAACCTGAGACCTTTGACTTCTATCTATTGCCCTTTCTAAAATTCGCGTCTCCTGATTTTGTCGCTGAATCGCCCTTCTAACAGCATCTCGTCCGCTTTTGTTGGACCTGAATTGTGGACATTGCCTGCGACTCGATCGACGCAAAGTATTTGCAAGTTGTTCGGCATTTCTAGTTGAATGATCAGTTCGTCGAACACGGCGACGAACTGCATCCTGCTCTCTTTCCTGATATCGAAACTCAGCATCTTGCCTGCGCCTCGAACGACGCGAAGTGTTGGCAAGTTGTTCTTGTAATTTGATTGGCGAAGAAGCCCGAAGAGTAGAGTGACGAATTGTGTCCGGTAATTGCTCAACGGCCCTAAATGTTCTATTACTTCTGCGGACTCGGTGCTGTTAACTATCTCTAACCCTTTCAGCTTCCCTAAATCGAAGTTTTTCCTACGTTCTCTATGTACCTCTAGATTATGTACTCGTTCCTGCTCAGAAAAATCTATATCTGACCTATTCAAACTCTTGTTCGCTGTGTTTGACTCCTATTGCAAGCTGACTTTCTCTTAAGTCTAGGCATCTTCTAATATACATATAAGTTTTAAAATAATATACATGTTAAAAATAAAATTCTTATTAATTAATTTAATTTGAATATATATTTATCAAAAATTTATATATAGTTATATATATAATATAAAGTTAGTATTATTATTAAAATATATAAATATATTAATATATTTAAATAAATATACATATGTATATTATATATAATATTATAATTATATTATAGATGAAAATAAATATCTAATGATAGAACAAATAATAATAAAATTTAATAAAGAAAATAAAAATAAACAAAGTGTAGAAAAAAAATATAAATCAAAGAAATAATAAATTAAACCTGCGAGCAATTTCAGCGAAAATTCCAATTTGAATCCCGGAAACGAACCAATACCGGTATTCAAGAACAATCACACACACTTCAGAAGAGCTATACACACATATATGTATGCATGCACAAAAATACGTTACGCTGTGTACCGCACTTTTCTAAAATTGCGCGCCACGTTCCGGGCAGAGCGCAATCATTCATACACATAAAAAATGTTCCGTTAACGCATAACACTCACACACGAGGATTTATTATATGCTCGACTTATATTAATTTGCATTAAATGTTAAATGCACCACAAACACGCGAATTAAATATATATTTTTTTATATTTAATATCGAAAATACAAATGTTAATTTACAATCAACGACGACACCGAACACGCCAATCGCAAACTACAAATTAACATAACACTGAAGCACGCTGCCACTTTTCAACAATTTTGATACGTTACCAATAATTTATCGCCGCAGTTAAAATGTGCGCAAAACCTTAAATTTAAAATAATGATCTAAAGAATCTAATTTATATTACAAAATATACATTAAAAGCTATATGAAATCTAAATTAATATTTATTTAATAAATAGTCAATATATAAATTATTAAATAACAATAATAATATGCCTATATTACCTAGTAAATACCTGCATTCATGCATACCGATCAACCACGCTATTGATTGTATATAATTTTACATATGAGTGTGTGAACAAAAGTATGTATAAGTGTTTGCATGTATGCACATGTATTTTCCGTAATTAAAATGGAAAAGAAGAGTCGACAAAAAGCTCGCGCTTCGCGCTCGCATTGTTTGTCCTTTTTTATCCTCCACAAGCAATATAGTTCTGACGTCATCGACAACTTCTTTGCTGGTCGAAGGGTCGAAATGGTTTGTCTAATAATTTCAGTGTTTATTGTCCGATCGGATTGCAATTTAAGGGATATGTTCATATAATATTTATCTATATATATGCTAAAGCAGAACGTTAAGAAATGAGTAAATGTAAATCGCAATGTAAATCAAAATTGTGGATTTGCGGGGGCGGTAAAAAATAACTAAATAAAAAAATACATGTATAACTATAAAAATAAATAAATAAATAAATAAATAAATAAATAAATAATCACCTAAATAATAAATTAATAAATAAAAAATAAAAAATAAAAAAATAAATAAAAAAATAAATAATTAATAAATAAATAAATGTATAACTATAAAAATAAATAAATAAATAAATACATAAATAAATAATTACCTAAATAAATATATAAAAAAATAAATTAATTAATAAATAAATAAATAAAGAAATAAATAAATACATAATCACCTAAATAAATGAATAA